>OY998244.1:44036754-44710297 GCA_963922005.1 Cornus suecica
TGTAATTTGAAAAAATTCTAGCATGTTTCGCCTTAGAGCGCTTTTATATCATTATTAAATATTTTCCCTTGGAGTTATGAATGTGAATTGGATGAATTGCCATGAATTGCGAGTATTAGGTGTTTGGCCGAAAACGGCGTTTTTCTAGGTTTTCAAACTAATCCTTTTCGATTCGAATGGAAAAACCCGTTTTTGCCTACCCCCGTAGCTCCGGTAAATTTCCTTGCTTTTAGAAACGGATTTAATTAAATTCGTTTTCTTAGATATTTTAAACTTTAGAAACCGGCGGTAGTTAAAACGGATACCGGGGGCAAGACGGAAGATTTTATGAAAACTTACAAAAAAAATCATTTTTTTTGCTAAGTTTACGTTTTTTGCGTTTCCCGAGGTCTCGGAAACTATTTTTGGGTTCCGCCAAGAAAAAACTCACTTTTCCAATATTTATGATTTTTCGGGACCGACGGCGCGAAAAACAAAGCCATATCGCAAAATCTCGCGTTTTTGCATATTCAAACTTTAAGGAAAGTGCAGATTTGGGCAGTAGCTTCACTCTTCTATACTTAGAAATTTTTTTCAGTTTTCAGATTTTCCAAAAAAATGTCATTTTTTTGGTTTTAGACATGCCAGCCGCAGCAGGCCGCGCAGGGCTGCACGCGGCATGGCATGCCATGGCCTGCTGCAGCGGCATGAAATGTCCGATGTTCGAAAAATCGTATTTTCCTCCTCGCATCTCGGAATGGACCCCCGTTTGTTTCTATGGGTTGTCCTACGTCCAAATTATCGGGATAAAATTTGAAAGTACCAGTTTAAGCCTGAAATGACTGTTTTACCCTCAGTGAAAGAGGGGTACTTCAACTTTAGCTTTAAGTCGGTGTTGTCTGACGCCACTTTTGAAAATTCATATCTCCTTCCTCGTGGCTTCAAATTAGGTCCCGTTTGTTCGTATTGCTAGTTTTAGGTACAAATTTTGTAGTTGTAGTTGGAAATTATTATTTTACCCCCTATTTGACCATTTTACCCTTGGGTGAACATGGTGGGTCAGAATGATTCGATCAAGGTACCGAGTGTTTCGGTTTGCCTCCTTTTCGATCCCGTGTGATCTTTTTAACATATTTGAGATGTTTTATGTCTATTTTACCCTTTTATGGGTATTTTATGACTGAAATGGATTTTATTTCATTTTTATTTCTTCCGCATTCACTCCCTTAGCTCTTAGGCTCGGGTTTTGGAGTCCTAGAAAATCAGGGGTGTGACAACTTGGTATCAGAGCGTGTTCTTTCTCTATGGGACGACGGGCGAGGGTCGTTATCGCTTTACGCTTCTTGATTGCTTTTATTTTACAAGTTTACGTATTAGTTCCCGTCTCTTGTACGTCATTGGCTTATACGTGTGTCGGCATGGCTTTGTGGTTTTGTTTGGCGTACTATGATTGTACTTGTGCCTTACATGTTTACTTGTTGTCATGTAGAGAGCATGCCGCCACGTAGAGGTCGACCACATATCGTTAGAGAGGGTGATGCTCCGGATCATGTACCTCCGATTGTGGACGAGAATGTGCCAGTACATCCAGATGTAGGGGAGCATGTACCGGCTGCACCTTTCATGGATGGTGAGCAGTTTGCACGTGCTTTGGCGGCAGCTATGGCACAAATTCCTCAGAGGCAACATGTTGAGGACGAGGGCTCGCGTGCTCAAAGGGCTCTCCGGGAGTTCTTACGTTTAGACATACCTACCTTTGTGGGCGGTCCGGATCCACTTGTAGCCGATGATTGACTGGAGCAAATAACCAATGGGTTTGATATTCTCAGGGTGGTTGATGACGAGGTACGGGTCATGATTGCGTCGTTTTGACTTACGGGCGATGCTAAGAATTGGTGGAAGTCTGTCACAAATACGAGGGATATTCGGACTATCACATGGGTGGACTTTCGCACGCTTTTCTTGGATCAATATTTTCCACATCTTGCTAGGATGAGCATGAGGGACCGGTTCAATGAGTTGGTTCAGGGTGATTTATCAGTGACCGAGTATGAGCTTCAGTATACCAGTTTATCTCGATTTGCACCAGAGATGGTGGTGGATGATGATGTTAAAGGCCGACATTTTGTGAGGGGCTTGAGGGGCAACCTTAAGTCGAAGATTTCTGTGCTTACTATGCCGACGTACCGCGAGGCCGTTACAAAGATATTACTTGCCGAGGAGGATGCAAGAGTGGGCCGACTAGCTCGTGAGGCTAGGGATAAGAGCTTTGGAGGTTCTTCATCTTCGGGCTTTGGGAGCAAGAAAAGGCAGCGAAATAGCACTCCAACTCCGGTTGCACAGCAGCAGCAGCATCGGGGACAGTCTACACCTTCTTTTAGGGCATCTCCGAGTTCTACTCGTCGTGAGATTGTTTGCTATCATTGCCGACATCCAGGGCACACAAAGCCACGATGTCCGTCTCTTCAGCAGGGGCAGAGTAGTGGTCCAGTGCATAACAGGGGTTGCTTCCAGTGTGGACAGTAGGGGCATATCGCCAGGGATTGTCGTCAGGGACAGAGCATTGACACTCCTATGGGTGGGATTAGACAGCAGTGTCGGACTACACAGGCATATCAGGTCAGTCTGGGTATAGAGCACCACAGCAGCCGGCACCATCAGCTCAGGGTTCTCAAGCTAGGACATCTGCATCGACTATCCAGCAGCCTCCACATCCTCAGGGTCGTGCTTATGCGGTCACAGTAGCAGATAGTGTAGCAGGACCTTCTATCGTGAGAGGTACATTTCCTGTATACGGTTGTTGGGCGCATGTTCTTATTGATTCTGGAGCTTCACACTCTTTTATTGCTTCTGCTTATGCATCTACTTTGGGGATACCTGTTTCATATCTTGGGGTACCTTTATAGGTAGACACGCCGATTGGGGGTAATGCATATTTATCTAACGTGTCTCGCAAGTGTGATATTGTGATTGCCGGACGATCGTTATGGTTCGACTTCATCCTTCTAGACATGACGGGCTTTGATGTCATTTTGGGCATGGATTGGTTATCTACCTTTCGTGCACAGATTGATTGCTTTAGAGGTCGGGTGTTGGTGTGCACGCCTAAGGGCGAGCGATTCCACTTCTTTGGTGATCGCAATGACTCCTCTACTTTTTCCTATTGTATATGGGGTCGTGATATTTCCGGTTTTCTTTTGGCAAGTCTCCTTTCCGACGATGAGGTTCATGGTCACGTCGAGGTACCTTATGTCGTGGGCGAGTATTGGGATTTTTTCCCGATGACTTGACTTCTTTGCCTCCGATTCGTGAGGTGGAGTTTGCTATTGATCTTGTACCGGGTACCGATGCTATTTCCATGGCACGGTACCGAATGGCACCGGTGGAGTAAAAAGAATTGAAACAACAACTTGACGATCTCAAGGCGAAGGGTTTTATTCGGCTTAGTGTTTCCGATTGGGGTGCTCCAGTTCTTTTTGCTAAGAAAAAGGATGGTCACTACGGTTATGCATTGATTATCGTAGGTTGAATCGGGTGACGATCAAGAACAAATATCCATTGCCATGGATTGATGACTTGTTCGATCAACTCAAGGGATCTAAGTTATTCTCCAAAATTGACTTGAGGTCCGGTTATCATCAGTTACGGGTTAGGGATATTGACATCTCGATGACCGCATTTCGCACTCGGTATGGGCACTTTGAGTTTGTCGTGATGCCTTTCAGTGTGACTAATGCACCGGCGACATTCATGGGTCTCATGAACCGTATCTTCCACGAGTTCTTGGATAGATTTGTAGTGGTGTTCATTGACGATATTCTAGTGTACTCTACTACGGAAAGTGATCATGAGGTTCATCTTAGGACCATTCTTCAAATCCTAAGAGAGCACCGATTGTATGCTAAGTATAGTAAATCTGAGTTTTGGCTTCAAGAGGTTAGATTTTTGGGGCATGTTGTTTCCGGAGGCGGCATTTCAGTTGATCCTTCGATGATCGAAGCGGTTATGAGTTGGAAGAGACCGAGTAGCATTTTCGAGGTTCGTAGTTTCCTTGGCTTGGCGGGTTACTATCGACGATTTGTGAAGGACTTTTCTCGTTTGGCGGTTCCTATGACTCGCCTCACGCAAAAAGGTGTCAAGTTCGTGTGGGATGACAAGTGTGAAGAGGCATTTATTGAGTTGAGGACACGTTTGACTACGGCTCCGGTGTTGATTATTCCTGAGCGCGGCGTCGGGTACGTGATCTATTGTGATGCTTCTCACGAGGGACTAGGATGTGTACTCATGCAGTCCGAGAGAGTTGTGGCTTATGGGTCTCGACATTTGAAGAATCACGAGCGGAGTTATCCTACGCATGACTTAGAGCTTGCAGCGGTTCTTTTTGCCCTTAAGGGGTGGCGGCACTACTTGTACGGTGAAAGATTTGAGGTTTTCTCCGATCACAAGAGTTTGCAGTATATCTTTACACAGCGGGACTTGAACTTGCGGCAGCGTCGATGGGTCGAGTACATGGAGGACTATGACTTTGCACTGCAGTATCACCCCGGGAAGGCTAATGTGGTGGCAGATGCATTGAGTCGCAAGTCACATGCATCGTTGGCTAGCGTATTTATTCGTGAGTGGCGGATGATGGAGGAAGTCGCAGAGTTGGATCTTCAGTTCCGTGATAGTGGCGATTCAGTGGTGACTTTGTTTTGCATGATGGCACAACCTTCACTTATGAGTCATGTGATTGAGGCTCAGGGGCACGATGACAGCATTAATTCAGTTCGCACTCGTATTACTAGTGGCGAGGTTGTTGATGATTGGGTTTTGCACTCCGACGGAGGTTATCATTTTAGGGGTTTACTCTATGTACCACAGACTTGCCGTGAGGAGGTTTTACGAGAGTTTCATAGTTCCGGGCTTGCAGTTCACCCAGGTGGCAAGAAGATGTATCATAATCTTCGGCGTCATTATTGGTGGCAGGGGATGAAGAAATCAGTTACAGATTTTGTGAGCCGATGTCTTACTTGTCAGCAGGTTAAGGTTGAGCACCGAGGACCTGCTGGGTTGTTGAATCCGTTACCGATTCCTGAGTGGAAATGGGAGCATATTTGCATGGACTTCGTGATAGGGTTACCAAAGATGAGGAATCAGAAGGATGCAGTGTGGGTGATCGTTGATCGACTGACGAAAACTGCACGTTTTCTACCTATCCGTGAGACGGATAATGTAGAGGTTCTTAGTAGGTTGTACGTAAAGGAGATTGTCAAGCATCACGGGGTTCCAGTTACTATTGTTTCTGATCGAGGTCCGCGATTCACATCACGGTTTTGGGAGGCTTTTCAGAAAGTCTTGGATACGCAATTACGGTTCAGCACCGCTTTTCATCCTCAGACGGACGGTCAGTCAGAGCATACCATTCCGATCCTTGAGGATATGCTTCGTGCCTGTGCCATTGATTTCAGAGGCAGTTGGGAGGATCATCTTCATTTGGCGGAGTTCGCGTACAACAACAGTTATCAGTCCAGTATTCAGATGGCACCTTTTGAGGCGTTGTACGGTAGACCGTGTCGTTCACCGACTTGTTGGGCCGAGGTTGGTGATGTTGCACTTTTGGGACCCGATATGGTTCATGAGGCGACTGAGAAGATTAGGATTGCTCGACAGCATTTGGTTACAACAGAGAGCCGACAGAAGAGCTATGCGGATCGGCGTAGGCGTCCTTTGTTCTTTGAGGTCGGAGATCATGTGTTTCTAAAGGTCTCACCTAGCAAGGGCTTGATGCGTTTCGGGAAGAGCGGAAAGCTTTCTCCACGTTTTATTGGATTGTTCGAGATCCTTGATCGTGTCGGCGAGGTGGCGTACCGTTTAGCATTGCCACCGAATTTATCACGGGTTCATAATGTTTTTCATGTCTCTATGCTTCGCAAGTACGAGCCGGATCCTTCCCATGTATTGAGATGGGTTGATGTCGATGTTGCCGAGGACGTGTCCTACGAGGAACGACCTGTGAGGATCTTGGATGCTCGAGAGCAAGTTTTGCGGGGCAAAACTATTCCTTTAGTTAAGGTCTTGTGGCACCATCACAGAGTTGAGGAGGCGACTTGGGAGCGTGAGCGTGAAGTACGGGAAAAATACCCGGACTTGTTTTCTACTATAGGTACGTCTTGATTTCGAGGACGAAATCTCCTAAGGTGTGGAGGTTGTAACGTCAGGTATTTTTACGAGTTAATTTAAAAATTTTATTTAAACAATTATGTGCTTAGATGCTTAATGTGTTTAATTGTTTTAGCATTCCTTACATGTTGTACGTGTTATAAAAATTGTACGTAGCATGTTGTATTTTCATTTTTAAATTAATGAAAATTATTGAGAACGATTTCGGGAAAGAAATGACCGAGGGGTAAAGGAGTAATTTCACATTTGGAACAATCAGTGGAAAATGTAGAAATTAGGGCAAAAATGGCATTTTAGTAATTAGGGAGGATGACAAGGGGTAAAAGGGTATTTAAGAGTCTTGATGGCACTCTTGTAATTAACCCCAACTTTGGATGAATTTGGTCATTTCCACCTTTCATGTGTTGTCTCATTCCTAGCCCTTGATCTCATTCTCCCATCTTTGTTTTAGACCCTTGGATCATAAGGCCTTGTTTGGTTGGCACTTAAATGGAATAATCCATTATTCTTGGTCTTCCACTTGACAAGACTTTTTCTCAACCATTGGATGGTTTGTTAATTCCCATCTTTATTCTAAGCCCTTGGATGATAAGGCCTTGTTTGGCAAAATAATGAGTTTTGTGATTTGTGTAATAACTCTTCCACTTGGCAAGACTTATTCCTAGCCCTTGGATTTATTCTTTTCTTTCCTAGCTTCATTTTGGACCGTTGGATTTGAGTACAGTTAGTGGAGAATCTCTACTCTTATGAGTTTCTCTCATTTGCAAGACTTCTCTCATACACCACAAATATCTCTCTATCTCTCACACGGTTGTTTCTCTCTTGCTCTCCCTCATTTCACTCCTTCTTCTTCTTCTTGTCAAATTCTCTCTTCCTTAGGATGAGAATTTGAATAAGGTTTGTGCATGAAAGTGGATGTTGGTGCTCCAAGCTTTCTTTTGAGCCAAATCTTGGTAAATTTAATTCTACTCCTTTGGAATTTCTAGTTTCAAACCCTAGCTTCTATTATTGGATTCTTGTCTTCAATTTTTGGTTTATGGAGTTGTCTACTTATAACTCTTGCTTGAAAATCCATTGAAGCTTAGCTATCGGTTGGGTAGAGCTTAGTGTTGGCTTTGGAGGAGGTTGGGTGGATTCGAATCACTCTTGGTGGCATTACTTGTTCTTGCTTGCTCTTGTGTGGAATTGAGGTAGGGGAAAACGATTGTCTTTGTCTTAGTAAGAGGGTGTGTGCGTCTAAGTGTATATATGCCGTATATATATATACGAGTTGGTTTTGGTAACTTAGACCATGATCTAGGCCCTTGATAATATGATTATGTGATATAAATTCATATTGTTGTTAATTGATTATAAATGTGATAAGAATTAATGTTGTGGTTTATTTATCATAATTGTAATATTATGAGCATGTGAAAAGTTTGACATGATATATTGCCTACAGAGAAAAGCATATATTATGATGGAGTACGGTTGATGAAAAAAAAAATCGTATGTGCATATTGAGTACGTCATGTAATGTCAAATTTATGGTGTTGGAATATGCGGGTGGTTTAGTGATGTGTTGGTAGTCGGGTTCGGATCAAAGCAACAACTGGCCAGGAGGTATCACGCCTACGGAACTAAAAAGCCGGCAAATGTTAATTTGGAGTCCGGGTTGAGGCTCATGTTCTTGACTCCAATGTAGTCATGGAGTACGGAGTTACAAGTTGGGCTCTCGTACAACCGCCTTCCCTGTTAAAGTGATAGAGAGAAAAATCACTTGGGAAGGGTCGGTGCGGTATTCTATAATTACTTGTTGAGCTTGTATCCTCGAAAGTAATTGGACAGAGTATGTATCCGTTAACCTGAGTTGGGCGCCGTGTGTCTCGTGGGGTGTGTCGGGTCATGGTGCATTTAGATTATCATATATATATATATATATATATATGTGTGATTATGATGTTATTATGAAAGCATGCTATAATTGTAGAGAACTGTGTTGTGAGCATGTTGGGGAAACTTAATTGTGGGGTTCGAAGGGGTTCCGGATTGGCGTGAGAGCCATGTGGGACAAAAGACTGACCTAAGAGTAGTTGCATGTACCATGGGTGGGTTGTACTACTCGGACTACCGAGATTGAGGCAATGACGCTTCCTCTACTGGGCTAGTGAGCTCACCCCACGCCTTATATGTTTTTCAGGTGATGACCCCGTCGGGAGAATTCCGTAGTCTCTCCGTGGACGTATGGATGTATGTCCGCCCTTTTGTGCGTGGGAGGCGGACCACACTTTATTTTGTTGGGAATTAGGTCGATAAATATATTGTTTTTTCCCTTGTAAACCAAACTTGTTGAAATATATTATTTTGATCCGGCTAGCATGTTAGCCGAGGTGGTATATTCCATGTTTATCCCTTGGAGCGCTATGCGCGGGGATTGTGTTCTTTTGGTGCAGTTCGGTGCTGGATTGTGTATTTTGAACAAATTCTAGCATGTTTCACCTTAGAACGCTTTAATATCATTATTGAATATTTTCCCTTGGAGATATGAATGTGAATTGGACGAATTGCCATGAATTGTGAGTATTAGGTGTTTGGCCGAAAACGGCGTTTTTCTAGGTTTTCAAACTAATCCTTTTCGATTCGAATGGAAAAACTCGTTTTCGCCTACCCCGTAGCTCCGGTAAATTTCCTTGCTTTTAGAAACGGATTTAATTAAATTCGTTTTCTTAGATATTTTAAACTTTAGAAACCGACGGTAGTTAAAACGGATACCGGGGGCAAGACGGAAGATTTTATGAAAACTTACAAAAAAATCATTTTTTTTGCTAAGTTTACGTTTTTCGCGTTTCCCGAGGTCTCCAAAACTATTTTTGGGTCCCGCCAAGGAAAAACTCACTTTTCCAATATTTATGATTTTTCGGGACCGACGGCGCGAAAAACAAAGCCATATCGCAAAATCTCGCGTTTTTGCATATTCAAACTTTAAGGAAAGAGCAGATTTGGGCAGTAGCTTCACTCTTCTATACTTAGAAAAAAATTTCAGTTTTCAGATTTTCAAAAAAAATCGCATTTTTTTGGTTTTGGACATGCCAGCCGCAGCAGGCCGCGCATGATTGTTGTGTGCGCGCGCGGTGCGCTGCAGCGCGTAGGGCTGCACGCGGCATGGCGTGCCATGGCCTGCTGCAACGGCATGAAATGTCCGATGTTCGAAAAATCGTATTTTCCTCCTCGCATCTCGGAATGGACCCCATTTGTTTCTATGGGTTGTCCTACGTCCAAATTATCGGGATAAAATTTGAAAGGACCAGTTTAACCCTGAAATGATTATTTTTCCCTTAGTGAAAGAGGGGTACTTCAACTTTAGTTTTAAGTCGGTGTTGTCTGACGCCACTGTTGAAAATTCATATCTCCTTCCTCGTGGCTTCAAATTAGGTCCCGTTTGTTCGTATTGCTAGTTTTTGGTACAACTTTTGTAGTTGTAGTTGGAAATTATTATTTTACCCCTGATTTGACCATTTTACCCTTGGGTGAACATGGTGGGTCAGAATGATTCGATCAAGGTACCGAGTGTTTCGGTTTGCCTCCTTTTCGATCCCGTGTGATCTTTTTGACATCTTTGAGATGTTTTATGTCTATTTTACCCTTAAATGGGTATTTTATGACTGAAATGGATTTTATTTCATTTTTATTTCTTGCGCATTCACTCCCTTAGCTCTTAGGCTTGGGTTTTAGAGTCCTAGGAAATCAGGGGTGTGACAATACCACCCTTAATATAGTCCTAATTTTAAAACAAGTACGTTATATAATGTACAATCCGTACATTCTATAAAGTGTAAGTGCACACAAACGTTAAATATAAACACACAACTAAGTTGTGTTAAAAATTATAAGTATTATATACGTAAATTTATAATTAATATTATAATCAGTAACATAGTCAATTGTTATTTAGTAATACAGTCTATAAAGATTTGAATCAATATAGAATAAAAATCACATTACATATAATAGGTCTTGGGATTGTCACGGGAGTAAGTTTACCGTTATGCCGAAGACAACAAAAATATTGTGATGAGTTTAGTAATTTGTGGGTATACTAATTTTCAAAAATAATAACAAATAAACTGTTAATTATTTTGCGAAATAAATTTATGTGTGTATAGTTATGCATACCACCCGTAATATAGTCCTAATTTTAAAACAAGTACGTTGTATATTATACAATCCGTACATTCTATAAAGTGTAAGTGCACACAAACGTTAAATATAAACACACAACTAAGTTGTGTTAAAAATTATAAGTATTATATACGTAAATTTATAATTAATATTATAATCAGTAACATAGTCAATGGTTATTTAGTAATACAGTCTATAAAGATTTAAATCAATATAGAATAAAAATCACATTACATATAATAGGTCTTGGGATTGTCACGGGAGTAAGTTTACCGTTATGCCGAAGACAACAAAAATATTGTGATGAGTTTAGTAATTTGTGGGTATACTAATTTTCAAAAATAATAACAAATAAACTGTTAATTATTTTGCGAAATAAATTTATGTGTGTATAGTTATGCATACCACCCGTAATATAGTCCTAATTTTAAAACAAGTACGTTGTATATTATACAATCCGTGCATTCTATAAAGTGTAAGTGCACACAAACGTTAAATATAAACACACAACTAAGTTGTGTTAAAAATTATAAGTATTATATACGTAAATTTATAATTAATATTATAATCAGTAACATAGTCAATGGTTATTTTGTAAGACTGTCTATAAAGATTTGAATCAATATAGAATAAAAATCACATTACATATAATAAGTCTTTGGATTGTGACGGGGGTAAGTTTACCGTTATGCCGGAGACAACAAAAATATTGTGATGGGTCTAGTAATTTGTGGGTATACTAATTTTAAAAAATAATAACAAATAAACTATTAATTATTTTGTGAAATAAATTTATGTGTGTATAGTTATGCATACCACCCGTAATATTATCCTAATTTTAAAACAAGTACGTTATATATTATACGATTCGTACATTTTATAAAGTGTAAGTTCACACAAACGTTAAATATAAACATACAACTAAGTTGTGTTAAAAATTATAAGTATTATATACGTAAATTTATAATTAATATTATAATCAGTAACATAGTCAATGGTTATTTAGTAAGACAGTCTATAAAGATTTGAATCAATATAGAATAAAAATCACATTACATATAATAAGTCTTGGGATTGTGACGGGGGTAAGTTTACCGTTATGCCGGAGACAACAAAAACATTGTGATGGGTCTAGTAATTTGTGGGTATACTAATTTTCAAAAATAATAACAAATAAACTGTTAATTATTTTGTGAAATAAATTTATGTGTGTATAGTTATGCATACCACCCGTAATATAGTCCTAATTTTATAACAAGTACGTTATATATTATACAATCCGTACATTTTATAAAGTGTAAGTGCACGCAAACGTTAAATTTTAACACACAACTAAGTTGTGTGAAAAATTATAAGTATTGTATACGTAAATTTATAATTAATATTATAACGAGTAACATAGTGTATGGTTACTTAGTAAGACAATCCATAAAGATTTTAATCAATATAGAATAAAAATCATATTACATATAGTGTAACACCCCGTGTTATTTTCCTTTTTTCTGAAATTATTTAAATTTTAATTCCAATAATGACGTCACTTGTTCATGACGTATTATTTATTCTTGGTATTTGATACCTGTAAATTTTTCGCGTTTAGTTTAAAGTCGACTGGATGACTTTACGGTTTCTCTTTGACAACTACGCGAGTTCTTATTCTCGACTACATGATATCGTTTCGATTATTTCGGTTACGGTATTAGTACTTTTACGAATCCATTTTGAAGCGTATTAATTTACTTTCTCGGTGTTCCAGTTGTTGGGTTCCTAACCCGGTGTATTTCTTTCGGACTAAATTGGTTATTTGGCGTCCTGTGGACTTACGGGTTGATGCAATGAATGGTTGGAGGCTTCCGGTAATTGTTGGGATTCATTATATATATATATATATATATATGTAATTATATATATATATCATTGAAGTGGGGTTATTTCACAATTAAGGATAACTGGAGGGTTGCTTTTGCAATTTGGTCATATATATGTATATGTATATACACATGTATACGCAACCACTCCTTCTCTACTTCACATTTCTTCTGCTACACACAGACCTGCTTCCTTTCTCTTCTCCACGCTACCTCTCCTTCATGACCGAACCTGCCTTCCTCTCATTCACCATTCTCGTCGTCGGCAACAGAGAGAGAGAGGGACTGCAGTTGAGAGAGAGAGACCGTGTGAGGCTGACCACGATTGAGAGAGAGAAACGATGGTTTCGCCGGACTGTGGGTGCGGCTAGGACATGTGGCGATGGCGGATCACGGTGGTTGAGGCGACGGCGACCGTAGCTGGCGGCGTCTTACACAGAGGAGCGAGTAGCTGCGGCTGGTTCACACAGCAGGGGCTGAGCAGTTGTTCGATAGGGGCAAACTTGGCTGAGCTTTGGCCATTTTTTCGGTCGACCTCCGGTGATCGGTTTGAGCCTATTTTGGTGAGTAGCTCCGTATATACGTAGTATTCATCATACATTAATTTCGTGATTTTACGTTGAACGATTTGCCCGGAAATCGCGTTTATAGGTTATAGTTTTCGTTTGGGTTAATTTAGATTTACTCAAATTAATTAACCTATTATTAATGGGCTCCGTATATATCGTATAGGTTGTCGAGATGGACATTTCGATATGGTCGAGATGGACATTTCGATATGTTCGAAATAGTTTTTGGACGATTTTGGTCTGCGGGCTTCATATTCGGGCGCGGGTATTGTGCTGTTTTGAATTGTTCGGTAACGTATAATTAGGTGGGAAATTATATTTCTCACTCCGCATTATTGAAGTAGTTTAGGGGTGCAAACCCTTATTTAATTTAATATAGATATATTAAATTGCTAGTTTAAATATCTATAAATTATTTAGAATCGGAGTGGACTTAGGGATTAATTTCAGAAAATTTATTAAATTATTCCTATGTGATTAAATAATATTCTTATTTATATTAAATAAGAATAGACGGCTTAGAAACCCTTACGAATTTAAATGGGTTATTAGAGATTCGAAAAGCTTAGACGATATGCTAGAATCCTTTTGGTATACGTGAAATAATTGTTTAAATTATTTTAAAAAGACATGTTAATTGAAATTGAAATATTTTTTAAAGAATTAAAGAAAATATATTGTTTAGAACATGAATCTATTTTCTCACGATTTAAATGCTTTAATATACTTTAAAAGCATGTACAGAGATTTAAGATTTATGTTGATATTACCATGTGGGTATTTTCATAAATATGGTGCATTACATATTTATGTTGGACATGATTTATTCGTGTACACCATGTATTGTGATACATGGGTGTTGGTGCATGTAATGCATGTGTTTACCATTTGCAGAGATTCATTTGGTGTGGTCTACTTTTGTTTGCGTGCGGGTAGACGTTTGTGTTTGGATCGTCGTAACAACTGGCCAGGGGGTGCTTCTTGCTCCCACGGGACTAATTATCCGAGAAACGCAGATGTGATAGGGGGAGGACTCATCGTCCAAAGCTTATGTGCTCGACTGGGGTCGTGGTGACGTCTTTCTGATAAAAAGTGTAAAGCACTTGAGAAGGAAGGTACGATAAGTCTACATTTCCGAGTGAGCCTGTATCCTCAGGGAAATTGTGGAGAAAGATCCGTTACCCTTGGGAAGGGTGTGTTTTCGTATGTGTATCACGTGGGGTGTTGAGTCACATTACACTGCATACTATTTATGTGAACCCAATTGACATGTATATATGTTATATTATATATGATGTTGGAGCATGATTATCTATGAATATTGTAAAATAAATTCATATTTTATAAAATGCTCAGTTGAAAGTGATTAATGTGAAACACGAAGTCAATGTAGTAATTTAAAAAGGTATAATCGATTATAATCTTATACTTGTAATTATATGCTTTTATGCCTTTAGGGGAGGTTAGGTATATTGACGTTGTGACTTCTGTGATTAGTTAAGGTTAGAGATGTACTATTTAGTTGATGTGGAGTGATGCCTTAGAGAATGTGGTTAATGGTTTAGTGATTGTGGTTAGTTGCAGTTAGTGATGGATTGTAGAGTTGATCTTATGTTGATGCCTTAGAGAAGGCGGGGGTAATAGTTTTGTGTTCGTGGTTAGTTGTGTGAACTCTTTTGGAGATTTGAGGTTAGGGATGATTTTTGTGTCAATTGATAATTGAGGCCTTAGAGAAGGCGAGTGATGAGTTGTGTGAGATTTTAATTGATGAGAAGAGGTTATGATTAAGGGATTCATTAAGTATTCGAGGTACTATAGTCTGATAGTCTTGGTTCTTATGCTTAGTTCATTCCCCTAAGCATTCCTTTTACTGTGTTTTGTACGCTAGTACGTAGTCGTTGACTTGTATGCCATTCCTTGAGTTAGTGGTTACGGCTTGGTGTCGAGCCTCGTCCTCGTGGTGTCACTTGATGTTGTGGAGTTGGAAACGGATTGTTGTGTTCGTGAGTCCAACGTATTGTTCTTCCCTTATTGTCCTCTTGGACATTATAAGAATCCGTAGAGTTGTGTTTTCTCTTATTTGGCTGTCATTTTGAAAACGGTGTTTTCTATGTTTTGAAGTAAACTCTTGTATTTAAAAGGAAAAACCCATTTTCGCCTACCCCCGTAGAAATGAAATTTTTTAATACTTATAAAAGATCTTAGGATCTTCTTTAAAAAGGTTTTAAACTCTACAAGCCGGTAATGGCAACTGACGGAGACTGGGGGCAAGACGGTCATTTTTACTGTATGGTTTTCTAAAAGAAAACTATTTTATTACTTGAGATTATGAGATTTTGAGACTTCTTTCTCAAAATCTCAACCCGTAGTGTTTTGAAAGGTGGTTCCTTGTTTCACCTTTTCTTCGATTCATTTCTAAGTCTCGGTTATGAGGGTTGGTGTTGTTCAGTGCACACATATAGTGTTGCCTTTCACTTTTCTTGATTGTTGGTGTCACCACCTAGGTGATATGA
Source organism: Cornus suecica (assembly GCA_963922005.1). Lineage (NCBI taxonomy): Eukaryota > Viridiplantae > Streptophyta > Magnoliopsida > Cornales > Cornaceae > Cornus > Cornus suecica. The sequence continues at coordinate 44,052,007 of OY998244.1, forward strand.
GTTTTTCTTACGTTAGGGGCATGGATACCAAATTGGTTGGTTCGAGTTTAAAAACATTTTTCTTAAAAACTATTGAATCCCTGGATTCATCTTTTTATAACCTTTATTCTCGGCCATTTATTTTTGGTTTCCTTGTTCGGTTGTTTCCCTAAACACTTGTGGTGTTTTAACCTTGACATTGTTGTCTCGGTTATCTGTTGGTTAGCATTGGTATTTCTTTCTCTTGCTTGGGGTTCCTTGTTCGAGTGTTTTGCTTAAACACTGGAGTGTTCTTAACCTTGACGTTGGGACTTCTTTTCCCTTGCTTGGATTCTTGACTCTTACGTGATTTTCCTTATCTTTAGTGAGAGTGTTGGTGAATTATTGACATTGTTGGAGATAGCAATTGAGGTGTTTATGTGATGACATTATTGAGGTGACCTAGCCCTTGAAAGGTAGACTTTCTCTAGGAATGGGATGAGGTTTGTTATATATATATATATTGCACATATGTATATATATATATATATATATTGATGATGGTTGTGTTAGTACGCAAGGATGTGGGTGTTTTCCTTCCTGTATTATCGGGATGTGGGATTTGAGCCTTCCTTGGTACTAGTGGTGGATTTTGTTTCTTGTGGATATTAGAGGTGAGTGTGATCTCCTCTGTTGGATCTTCTGATTTGTGTTGTGAGTAATTGATGATTTGTGAGGTTTGACTCAGGTGTTGTGTACCTAGTATATGTTTGTGAGAGTAATGTAGACTACCGGTTTTGGTACTTGGAGTATGAGCCGTAGTTGTACCTTGTAGACTCAGGTTGCATACTTATACATGTATACTTGTATATATATATATGTATATATATGTATCCCCGTTATATACTTACGTACGGTATATGAGCGTGCCTTGGGTTTTGCGTGGATGAGATTAGTTGGGCTATATATGTATCTTCCTAGATAGTTTGGCATTACCTAAACTACCAGAGGATGTGGTAGTTAGAGTATCTTTGTCACGCCCCAAATTCCTAGGACTCCGAAACCCAAGCCTAAGAGCTAAGGGAGTGATTGCGGAAATAAAAAGAAACGAAAATCAAAAGACATTCAGTCATCAAACACCCACAAAGGGTTGCAATGAATGCCCAGATACCGTGTTGTCACGCCCCTGAAGGGTGACGCAAACCAAGCAACTACTAGAGTCAACAATAACAAAGAAGTACATGGAATAACAATAAGAATATACTCCATGCCAACACGAATACGAAAAACACAAGAGTATCCTCAGATACCAACAGACACGCTCCTAAATCCCTAAGACTCCTGAACTGGGACATCCAAGGAATCCAAGATGTGATCCTTAATACGAATGACCAACTAAGACATCATTAACCAAGAAAACACATGGGTTAATGATAGAAATGGTATATTCCATACCCAAATGACTAATAAAACTAAGCAGCGGAATATAACAAAAATCCGGCAGAGTTCCGTTTGTAAATGGAACATCCGGACAACCAAACACAACACAATAACCTGCCCAAATCAATTCAATAATCACAATGGCTTCCAAGGCCCACATTCATCAATCCTACTAGGGCTGTAACACCCCGTGTTATTTTCCTTTTTCCTGAAATTATTTCTGATTTAATTTCAGTTGTGACGTCACTTATTCTTGACGTCTTGTGTATTCTCGATGCGTGTAAATTTTTCGCGCTTACTTTTAAAGTCGACTGGGCGACATTACGGTTTCGCTTTGACGAGTTCGCGTGTGATACGTTACGAGTCGATTCAGGATTTATTTTAGTTTATATCCGACTATATAGCTAAATTATTTATTCCGGACATTATTATTTATTCGGAGTACCGTGGGGTTTTCAGTGATTTAATTGGTGGATGATTTTCGTGCCCCGGAGTTTTTATTTGGGCCTATATTATTTATTGGGCGACCCGTTTATATTTACGGGCTCGTGTGATTTTATTTGGAGGTACCCGATGTATTTTGAGATTTATTGTATATATATATATTATTAATTTTGGGTACTTATATATATTTGGGTATTTATATATATATATATAAATTAATGGAAATTGTATTTATATATATATGTATATCACAGATAATGGTCTGTGTGGCTGAAAAGAAGCCCGTATCTCTTCTCTTACACGAGTCCATCTTCTTCCTCCTAACGACCACCTGGTTTCATGCTTCGTCTCCATCAATTCTCGCCGCCGGCGAGGGAGAGGGTGAGAGAGGGAGAGGTACGGACAGAGGGTTTCTGAGCAAGAGAGAATTTTGACTAGTGGATTTCACCGACTAAGGAGCTGCGACCCAGGTGGTGACGCCGGGTCTTGGTGGCCATTAATGGCGGTGCGGTCGTGAGCAGGAAGGTCGGGGCCTGGTGGTGCAGCCGCTGTTGTAGTGGCGCATCTCTGAGCCGCGTGTGGGACGAGCTGTTGCAGTTCGGCCTAGGGTTTGGCTGGAGAGAGAGAGGAGCCCGCTTGTGATGGGGGACGACGACGACCATGGAGGTGGACTGGTGGTTCGCGGCAGCGTGGGTCGCCGGACGTGGTGGTGTTCGTGGCCGTGTATGGCAGTAACGAACAGAACCGTGTTCACTCGGACTGAGCCGGGTCAACTCAGTGCCGAGTCGGGCCTTGTTTGGCACGAAACTTTGAGGGAAGCTCGGCCTCTTCGATATTTGTAGATTTATTCCGAATTAATTATCGATTGCTAATGAATTTTAATTATATTGAATAGGGCGGTAAGGCGGTCGTTTCAACATGTTAAAAATATTTTTCGGAAGAGTTTGGTCGGTGGGCGTTATATTCGGGCGCCGGTACTGTTCCCGGTGGGCCCGAAACGGCTGTTCTGTAAGCGAAATCTCAGGTGGGAAAATATATTTCTCACTCTGCATTATTGAAGTAGTTTAGGGGTGCAAAACCCTTATTTAATTTAATATAGATATATTAAATCGTTAATTTAAATATCTATAATTCGTTTAGAATCGGAATTGGACTTAGGAATTAATTTAAGAAAATTAATTAAATTATTTCCTACGAGATTAAATATATTCCTAATTGAATTGAATAGGAATAGGAGGTTTAGAAATTCCCTTGAGAATTAAATGATTTAGTAGAGATTCGTGAAAACTTAGACGTTGTGCTAGGTTCCCTTGCGAGACGTGAATTAATTGCTTTAATTATTTTAAAGGCATGATAAGGGAATTTGAAATATTTTCTAAAGAATTAAAGAAAATATATATTTGAAAACATGAGTTGTATATGAAATTGTTTTCATATGATTTAAATGCTTTATTGTATTTTAAAAGCATGTTAAAAAGAGATTTCGAGAATTATATTGGATTCATGTGGATATTATATATAAATATGATGCGTTACATATTTATATTGAGAGATGATTGTCATTGAAACCTAGATGCATATAGTGTTGGTATATGCGGTTTATGAAATCATATTTATGTTGATGCATGATTGTCATTTGGACCTGGATGCATATTGAGAATATCATGTAGTGTTAAATCATGGTATTGGTATATGTGGGTTGTGAAATCATGTGGGGTGTCTTTGTGTCGAATCGTCGCAACAACTGGCCAGGGGGTGTTCCCATCCTACAGAATAATGAGCTGTGAATGGGGTATAGGGTGAGTCGTCTCATTCTCGAAGTCGCGGGTCGTCTCGTGCATTCGTGTTGACGAATCTTTGGTCACGGGTCGTCTTGTGCAAACTGTCTTCCTTGTTGAAGTGAGAAGTTTCAAAATCACTTGGGAAGTAACGGTGCGACCCTCTGTTAACTCATATTTATGGGTAGAGTGCGTATTCGTTAACCTATGATAGGGCAAAGTGTGGTGTTGAGTCACATTATATTTGCATGGCATTTATGTGATTTCATTTGACATGTATACGTGAGATTATTACATGTGTTGTTGGAACAGGTTTAATATGTGTTATTATTTCCTGTTGGATTTTGGAGCATGTTATGTATGAATATTGCGAATTTAAATTCATATCTTTGTAAAATGCTCAGTTGATAATGATTAACGTGAAAGAAAATGATTACATGTGGTAATAGATCAAGTATAATGAAATGCTTATTTTATACTTGTGAGTATATATATACTTTCGTACCCTTGGGGGAGGTTAAGTATATTGGCATAGTGACCTTTGTGATTAGTTGCGGTTAGTGATGAACTGCAGAGATGATTTGGAGTTGATGCCTTAGAGAAGGCGGGGTTAATAGTTTGGTGATTGTGGTTGGCTGTGTGACCTTGTTAGAGATTGGAGGTTAGAGATTGATTTTAGTATCAGTTATGAATTGGGGCCTTCGAGAAGGCGGGTGATGAGATTGTGAGTTGTAGTATGGACCTTTAGGTGTCTTTCAGTTTTGAGGAATAGACTATCAACTGTAGTTGAGATTTTGATTGGTGAGAAGAGGTTATGGTTGAGTGACTTTATTAAGTACTCGAGGTACTGTAGTTTGACAGACTTGGTTCTAGTGCTTAGTCCCTTCCCTTAAGCATTCCTGGTACTGTGTTTTGTACACTAGTACGTGGTCGTTGACTTGTATGTCATTCCTTGAGTTGTCGGTTACGGTGTGGTGCCGAACCTCTTCCTCGTGGTGTCATTTGATTTGGTGGAGTTGGAACGGATGGTTGTCTTCCGTGAGTCCAACGTGTTGCTCTTCCTTTACTGTCCTCTCGGACATTACAGGAATTCATAGAGTTGTGTTTCTCTTATTTGACTGTCATTTCGAAAACGGTGTTTTCTAAACTCTTTGTATTTAAAAGGAAAAACTCGTTTTCGCCTACCCCCGTAGCAACTAAAGGTTTTAACACTTTATAAAATGATCTTAGGATCTTCTTTAAACAATGATTTTCAACTTTTAAAAGCCGGTGATGGCAACTGACGGAGACCGGGGGCAAGACGGTCATTTTTACTATGTGGTTTCTTAAAAGGAAAACTATTTTATTATTTTTCTTGGGATTCTGAGATTTCGAGACCTCTTTCTCAATATCTCATCCTGTAGAGTTTTGAAAGGTGTTCCATTGTTTCACCTTTGCTTCCTATCATTTCAAAGTCTCGGGTATGAGGCTTGGTGTTGTTCAGTGCACACATATAGTGTTGCCCTTCCTTTCTTCTTGGTTTTTGACGTCACCACATAGGTGATTCGAGTTGTTCCACATGTTGTGGGCATGGATACCGAGTGGATTGGGTTCCTTGTCTAGGTGTTCTCCTTAAACACTTGTGGTGTTTTAACCTTGACATTGTTGTCTCGGTTATCTGTTGGTTTAGCATTGGGAAGTCTTTTCTTTTACTTTGTTTCGGTGACCATTAGGTGGTCGTTCTTGTGAGTTGAGTTCGTGTACTCCTAGTGATTTGATTGTGTTTTCCTCGCCTACAGTGAGAGCGTTAGTGATGTGATTGACCCTATCGATGATAGTATTATGAGGTCGATATGATTTATGGTATGGTGATATGATTGAGGTGATCTAGCCTTTGAGAGGTAGATTTTCCTTAGGAATGGGATGAGGTTTGTATTATATATATATTGTACATTTACAATATATATATAGACGATGATTGTGTTAGTACGCAAGGACGTGAGTACTTTTCCTCCTGTGTTCTTGGGGAGTGAGTTATGAGTATTCCTCGGTACTAGTGGGGGATTTTGATCCTAGTGGATATTAGAGGTGAGTGTGATTCCCTCTGTTTAGATTTTCTGGTTAGCGTTGTGAGCGCTGGATGAATGGGTAGATTTGACATTAGTGTCGTGTACCTAGTGTACGTTGGTAAGAGTAGTGTAGACTACTGGTGTTGGTACTTGGAGTACGAGTCTTAGTTGTACGTTACAGACTCAATGTTGTGTAGTTATTCTTATATATATACGTGTATATATATATATATACGTGTATATATATATATCCCCGTTATATACTTACGTACGGTAGTATATGAGCGTGCCTTGAGTTTTGCGTGGATGGGATTAGTTGGGCTATATATGTATCTTGCTAGATAGTTTGGCATTACCTAAACTACCAGAGGATGTGGTAGTTAGAGTATCTTTTCCCACTGAGCTTATTTGCTCACAAGGGAATTTCATTTGCCCCCTGGTATTCCACGCCAGGTTGCAGGAAATATACGGCTATGAGCAGGATGCAGTGCAACGACAACTTTCTTTTGTTTCCTTGTTACAGGTTTTGGAGTTGCGTTGGGTGATGCGGTTACGGTTGCAGCACGACTGGGTTTGGGGACGATAGGTATCCGCTTTCAGTTTCTTTAACCATTGTTATGGGATTATTATATATCTCTTTTGGGAGCCAGTCTGTTGGCATATCCCTATTGATGTATTATTTATTTCATGTACTTATTCTTTCAGGATGTATTGTATCTATTCCGCACAGTTAGGTGCTTTTCTGTATTTTTATTCGAGCAATTGTGGCTCTGTTGATTTTAGAGGGTTTGGAGGGTTTTGGTTTCTTTCCACTACCTCGGCCCTATTAGGATTGATGAATATGGGGCTTGGAAGCCATTGTTATTATCGAATTGCTATTGGCAGGTTATTGTGTTGTGGTTAGTTGTCCGGATGTTCCATTTACAAACGGAACTCTGCCGGATTTTCGTTAGATTCCGCTGCTTTGTTTATTATTCATTTGGGTATGAAATATACCGTTCCATCATTATTTCATGCGTTTTCATGGCTAATGATATCTTAGTTGGTTGCTCATCATAATGATCACATCCTGGATCCCTTCGATATCCCAGTTCGGGAGTCTTAGGAATTTAGGGACGTGTCAGCATGGTATTAGAGCATTTTACCCTTTTGTGGGTGTTTGATGACCTTTAGTCATTGATTTTCATTTGTTTTTCGTTTCTTTTTACTTCCGCATTCACTCTCTTAGCTCTTAGGCTCGGGTTTCGGAGTCCTAGGAATTTGGGGCGTGACAACTTGGTATCAGAGCGTGTTCTTTCTCGATGAGACGACGGGTGATGGTCGATGGTACGTTCGACGTTTGGGCTTTGTCTACGATTACGATCGGCGTTCTCAGTGTGCCACTAGGTTTCACTGTCTTAGAGACGACGGGTGAGGGTCTGTGGTACGTTGACGTTAGATGTTATCTACGATTACGATCTGCGTGTTCTCTGTGCGCTTCAGGGTTTCTGTTTTTTTCACTTGTGTTGTGCTGAGGACATGTGTTGCTAGATATATCCCGTTGTGATTTAACTTCAGCGGAGTGAGACTATTCCTCAGTCACATGTATTCCTTCGTGCCTGTATCATGGTTAGCTACTGAGGAATGTGAGTAGATCATTCGGCCTGATCAACCGGATGTGTCTCGCGGACTAAGGTACTTCCTGATTTCGAGGATGAAATCTCCTAAGGTGGGAAGGTTGTAACACCCCGTGTTATTTTCCTTTTTCCTGAAATTATTTCTGATTTAATTTCAGTTATGACGTCACTTATTCTTGACGTCTTGTGTATTCTCGATGCATGTAAATTTTTCGCGCTTACTTTTAAAGTCGACTAGGCGACATTACGGTTTCGCTTTGACGAGTTCGCGTGTGATACGTTGCGAGTCGATTCAGGATTTATTTTAGTTTATATCCGACTATATAGCTGAATTATTTATTCCGGACATTATTATTTATTCGGAGTACCGTGGGGTTTTCAGTGATTTAATTGGTGGATGATTTTCGTGCCCCGGAGTTTTTATTTGGGCCTATATTATTTATTGGGCGACCCGTTTATATTTACGGGCTCGTGTGATTTTATTTGGAGGTACCCGATGTATTTTGAGATTTATTGTATATATATATATTATTAATTTTGGGTACTTATATATATTTGTGTATTTATATATATATAAAAATTAATGGAAATTGTATTTATATATATATGTATATCACAGATAATGGTCTGTGTGGCTAAAAAGAAGCCCGTATCTCTTCTCTTACACGAGTCCATCTTCTTCCTCCTAATAACCACCTGGTTTCATGCTTCGTCTCCATCAATTCTCGCCGCCGGCGAGGGAGAGGGTGAGAGAGGGAGAGATACAGACAGAGGGTTTCTGAGCAAGAGAGAATTTCGACTGGTGGATTTCACCGACTAAGGAGCTGCGACCCAGGTGGTGACGCCGGGTCTTGGTGGCCATGAATGGCGGTGCGGTCGTGAGTAGGAAGGTCGGGGCCTGGTGGTGCAGCCGCTGTTGTAGTGGCGCGTCTCTGAGCCGCGTGTGGGACGAGCTGTTGCAGTACGGCCTAGGGTTTGGCTGGAGAGAGAGAGGAGCCCGCTTGTGATGGGGGACGACGACGACCATGGAGGTGGACTGGTGGTTCGCGTCAGCGTGGGTCGCCGGATGTGGTGGTGTTCGTGGCCGTGTATGGCAGTGACGAACAAAACCGTGTTCACTCGGACTGAGTCGGGTCGACTCAGTGCCGAGTCGGGCCTTGTTTGGCACAAAAATTTGATGGAAGCTCGGCCTCGGTGCCGTGTACGTCATATGTTGAGCGGTTTACCCGGAATTTCAGATTCTTTGGTATGAATTTCGGTTTCGATATTTGTAGATTTGTTCTGAATTAATTATCGATTGCTAATGAATTTTAATTATATTTAATAGGGCGGTAAGGCGGTCGTTTCGACATGTTAAAAATATTTTTCGGAAGAGTTTGGTCGGTGGGCGTTATATTCGGGCGCCGGTACTGTTCACGGTGGGCCCGAAACGGCTGTTCTGTAAGCGAAATCTCAGGTGGGAAAATATATTTCTCACTCTGCATTATTGAAGTAGTTTAGGGGTGCAAAACCCTTATTTAATTTAATATAGATATATTAAATCGTTAATTTAAATATCTATAATTCGTTTAGAATCGGAATTGGACTTAGGAATTAATTTAAGAAAATTAATTAAATTATTTCCTACGAGATTAAATATATTCCTAATTGAATTGAATAGGAATAGGAGGTTTAGAAATTCCCTTGAGAATTAAATGATTTAGTAGAGATTCGTGAAAACTTAGACGTTGTGCTAGGTTCCCTTGCGAGACGTGAATTAATTGCTTTAATTATTTTAAAGGCATGATAAGGGAATTTGAAATATTTTCTAAAGAATTAAAGAAAATATATATTTGAAAACATGAGTTGTATATGAAATTGTTTTCATATGATTTAAATGCTTTATTGTATTTTAAAAGCATGTTAAAAAGAGATTTCGAGAATTATATTGGATTCATGTGGATATTATATATAAATATGATGCGTTACATATTTATATTGAGAGATGATTGTCATTGAAACCTAGATGCATATAGTGTTGGTATATGCGGTTTATGAAATCATATTTATGTTGATGCATGATTGTCATTTGGACCTGGATGCATATTGAGAATATCATGTAGTGTTAAATCATGGTATTGGTATATGTGGGTTGTGAAATCATGTGGGGTGTCTTTGTGTCGAATCGTCGCAACAACTGGCCAGGGGGTGTTCCCATCCTACAGAATAATGAGCTGTGAATGGGGTATAGGGTGAGTCGTCTCATTCTCGAAGTCGCGGGTCGTCTCGTGCATTCGTGTTGACGAATCTTTGGTCACGGGTCGTCTTGTGCAAACTGTCTTCCTTGTTGAAGTGAGAAGTTTCAAAATCACTTGGGAAGTAACGGTGCGACCCTCTGTTAACTCATATTTATGGGTAGAGTGCGTATTCGTTAACCTATGATAGGGCAAAGTGTGGTGTTGAGTCACATTATATTTGCATGGCATTTATGTGATTTCATTTGACATGTATACGTGAGATTATTACATGTGTTGTTGGAACATGTTTAATATGTGTTATTATTTCCTGTTGGATTTTGGAGCATGTTATGTATGAATATTGCGAATTTAAATTCATATCTTTGTAAAATGCTCAGTTGATAATGATTAACGTGAAAGAAAATGATTACATGTGGTAATAGATCAAGTATAATGAAATGCTTATTTTATACTTGTGAGTATATATATACTTTCGTACCCTTGGGGGAGGTTAAGTATATTGGCATAGTGACCTTTGTGATTAGTTGCGGTTAGTGATGAACTGCAGAGATGATTTGGAGTTGATGCCTTAGAGAAGGCGGGGTTAATAGTTTGGTGATTGTGGTTGGCTGTGTGACCTTGTTAGAGATTGGAGGTTAGAGATTGATTTTAGTATCAGTTATGAATTGGGGCCTTCGAGAAGGCGGGTGATGAGATTGTGAGTTGTAGTATGGACCTTTAGGTGTCTTTCAGTTTTGAGGAATAGACTATCAACTGTAGTTGAGATTTTGATTGGTGAGAAGAGGTTATGGTTGAGTGACTTTATTAAGTACTCGAGGTACTGTAGTTTGACAGACTTGGTTCTAGTGCTTAGTCCCTTCCCTTAAGCATTCCTGGTACTGTGTTTTGTACACTAGTACGTGGTCGTTGACTTGTATGTCATTCCTTGAGTTGTCGGTTACGGTGTGGTGCCGAACCTCTTCCTCGTGGTGTCATTTGATTTGGTGGAGTTGGAACGGATGGTTGTCTTCCGTGAGTCCAACGTGTTGCTCTTCCTTTACTGTCCTCTCGGACATTACAGGAATTCATAGAGTTGTGTTTCTCTTATTTGACTGTCATTTCGAAAACGGTGTTTTCTAAACTCTTTGTATTTAAAAGGAAAAACTCGTTTTCGCCTACCCCCGTAGCAACTAAAGGTTTTAACACTTTATAAAATGATCTTAGGATCTTCTTTAAACAATGATTTTCAACTTTTAAAAGCCGGTGATGGCAACTGACGGAGACCGGGGGCAAGACGGTCATTTTTACTATGTGGTTTCTTAAAAGGAAAACTATTTTATTATTTTTCTTGGGATTCTGAGATTTCGAGACCTCTTTCTCAATATCTCATCCTGTAGAGTTTTGAAAGGTGTTCCATTGTTTCACCTTTGCTTCCTATCATTTCAAAGTCTCGGGTATGAGGCTTGGTGTTGTTCAGTGCACACATATAGTGTTGCCCTTCCTTTCTTCTTGGTTTTTGACGTCACCACATAGGTGATTCGAGTTGTTCCACATGTTGTGGGCATGGATACCGAGTGGATTGGGTTCCTTGTCTAGGTGTTCTCCTTAAACACTTGTGGTGTTTTAACCTTGACATTGTTGTCTCGGTTATCTGTTGGTTTAGCATTGGGAAGTCTTTTCTTTTACTTTGTTTCGGTGACCATTAGGTGGTCGTTCTTGTGAGTTGAGTTCGTGTACTCCTAGTGATTTGATTGTGTTTTCCTCGCCTACAGTGAGAGCGTTAGTGATGTGATTGACCCTATCGATGATAGTATTATGAGGTCGATATGATTTATGGTATGGTGATATGATTGAGGTGATCTAGCCTTTGAGAGGTAGATTTTCCTTAGGAATGGGATGAGGTTTGTATTATATATATATTGTACATTTACAATATATATATAGACGATGATTGTGTTAGTACGCAAGGACGTGAGTACTTTTCCTCCTGTGTTCTTGGGGAGTGAGTTATGAGTATTCCTCGGTACTAGTGGGGGATTTTGATCCTAGTGGATATTAGAGGTGAGTGTGATTCCCTCTGTTTAGATTTTCTGGTTAGCGTTGTGAGCGCTGGATGAATGGGTAGATTTGACATTAGTGTCGTGTACCTAGTGTACGTTGGTAAGAGTAGTGTAGACTACTGGTGTTGGTACTTGGAGTACGAGTCTTAGTTGTACGTTACAGACTCAATGTTGTGTAGTTATTCTTATATATATACGTGTATATATATATATATACGTGTATATATATATATCCCCGTTATATACTTACGTACGGTAGTATATGAGCGTGCCTTGAGTTTTGCGTGGATGGGATTAGTTGGGCTATATATGTATCTTGCTAGATAGTTTGGCATTACCTAAACTACCAGAGGATGTGGTAGTTAGAGTATCTTTTCCCACTGAGCTTATTTGCTCACAAGGGAATTTCATTTGCCCCCTGGTATTCCACGCCAGGTTGCAGGAAATATACGGCTATGAGCAGGATGCAGTGCAACGACAACTTTCTTTTGTTTCCTTGTTACAGGTTTTGGAGTTGCGTTGGGTGATGCGGTTACGGTTGCAGCACGACTGGGTTTGGGGACGATAGGTATCCGCTTTCAGTTTCTTTAACCATTGTTATGGGATTATTATATATCTCTTTTGGGAGCCAGTCTGTTGGCATATCCCTATTGATGTATTATTTATTTCATGTACTTATTCTTTCAGGATGTATTGTATCTATTCCGCACAGTTAGGTGCTTTTCTGTATTTTTATTCGAGCAATTGTGGCTCTGTTGATTTTAGAGGGTTTGGAGGGTTTTGGTTTCTTTCCACTACCTCGGCCCTATTAGGATTGATGAATATGGGGCTTGGAAGCCATTGTTATTATCGAATTGCTATTGGCAGGTTATTGTGTTGTGGTTAGTTGTCCGGATGTTCCATTTACAAACGGAACTCTGCCGGATTTTCGTTAGATTCCGCTGCTTTGTTTATTATTCATTTGGGTATGAAATATACCGTTCCATCATTATTTCATGCGTTTTCATGGCTAATGATATCTTAGTTGGTTGCTCATCATAATGATCACATCCTGGATCCCTTCGATATCCCAGTTCGGGAGTCTTAGGAATTTAGGGACGTGTCAGCATGGTATTAGAGCATTTTACCCTTTTGTGGGTGTTTGATGACCTTTAGTCATTGATTTTCATTTGTTTTTCGTTTCTTTTTACTTCCGCATTCACTCTCTTAGCTCTTAGGCTCGGGTTTCGGAGTCCTAGGAATTTGGGGCGTGACAACTTGGTATCAGAGCGTGTTCTTTCTCGATGAGACGACGGGTGATGGTCGATGGTACGTTCGACGTTTGGGCTTTGTCTACGATTACGATCGGCGTTCTCAGTGTGCCACTAGGTTTCACTGTCTTAGAGACGACGGGTGAGGGTCTGTGGTACGTTGACGTTAGATGTTATCTACGATTACGATCTGCGTGTTCTCTGTGCGCTTCAGGGTTTCTGTTTTTTTCACTTGTGTTGTGCTGAGGACATGTGTTGCTAGATATATCCCGTTGTGATTTAACTTCAGCGGAGTGAGACTATTCCTCAGTCACATGTATTCCTTCGTGCCTGTATCATGGTTAGCTACTGAGGAATGTGAGTAGATCATTCGGCCTGATCAACCGGATGTGTCTCGCGGACTAAGGTACTTCCTGATTTCGAGGATGAAATCTCCTAAGGTGGGAAGGTTGTAACACCCCGTGTTATTTTCCTTTTTCCTGAAATTATTTCTGATTTAATTTCAGTTATGACGTCACTTATTCTTGACGTCTTGTGTATTCTCGATGCATGTAAATTTTTCGCGCTTACTTTTAAAGTCGACTAGGCGACATTACGGTTTCGCTTTGACGAGTTCGCGTGTGATACGTTGCGAGTCGATTCAGGATTTATTTTAGTTTATATCCGACTATATAGCTGAATTATTTATTCCGGACATTATTATTTATTCGGAGTACCGTGGGGTTTTCAGTGATTTAATTGGTGGATGATTTTCGTGCCCCGGAGTTTTTATTTGGGCCTATATTATTTATTGGGCGACCCGTTTATATTTACGGGCTCGTGTGATTTTATTTGGAGGTACCCGATGTATTTTGAGATTTATTGTATATATATATATTATTAATTTTGGGTACTTATATATATTTGTGTATTTATATATATATAAAAATTAATGGAAATTGTATTTATATATATATGTATATCACAGATAATGGTCTGTGTGGCTAAAAAGAAGCCCGTATCTCTTCTCTTACACGAGTCCATCTTCTTCCTCCTAATAACCACCTGGTTTCATGCTTCGTCTCCATCAATTCTCGCCGCCGGCGAGGGAGAGGGTGAGAGAGGGAGAGATACAGACAGAGGGTTTCTGAGCAAGAGAGAATTTCGACTGGTGGATTTCACCGACTAAGGAGCTGCGACCCAGGTGGTGACGCCGGGTCTTGGTGGCCATGAATGGCGGTGCGGTCGTGAGTAGGAAGGTCGGGGCCTGGTGGTGCAGCCGCTGTTGTAGTGGCGCGTCTCTGAGCCGCGTGTGGGACGAGCTGTTGCAGTACGGCCTAGGGTTTGGCTGGAGAGAGAGAGGAGCCCGCTTGTGATGGGGGACGACGACGACCATGGAGGTGGACTGGTGGTTCGCGTCAGCGTGGGTCGCCGGATGTGGTGGTGTTCGTGGCCGTGTATGGCAGTGACGAACAAAACCGTGTTCACTCGGACTGAGTCGGGTCGACTCAGTGCCGAGTCGGGCCTTGTTTGGCACAAAAATTTGATGGAAGCTCGGCCTCGGTGCCGTGTACGTCATATGTTGAGCGGTTTACCCGGAATTTCAGATTCTTTGGTATGAATTTCGGTTTCGATATTTGTAGATTTGTTCTGAATTAATTATCGATTGCTAATGAATTTTAATTATATTTAATAGGGCGGTAAGGCGGTCGTTTCGACATGTTAAAAATATTTTTCGGAAGAGTTTGGTCGGTGGGCGTTATATTCGGGCGCCGGTACTGTTCACGGTGGGCCCGAAACGGCTGTTCTGTAAGCGAAATCTCAGGTGGGAAAATATATTTCTCACTCTGCATTATTGAAGTAGTTTAGGGGTGCAAAACCCTTATTTAATTTAATATAGATATATTAAATCGTTAATTTAAATATCTATAATTCGTTTAGAATCGGAATTGGACTTAGGAATTAATTTAAGAAAATTAATTAAATTATTTCCTACGAGATTAAATATATTCCTAATTGAATTGAATAGGAATAGGAGGTTTAGAAATTCCCTTGAGAATTAAATGATTTAGTAGAGATTCGTGAAAACTTAGACGTTGTGCTAGGTTCCCTTGCGAGACGTGAATTAATTGCTTTAATTATTTTAAAGGCATGATAAGGGAATTTGAAATATTTTCTAAAGAATTAAAGAAAATATATATTTGAAAACATGAGTTGTATATGAAATTGTTTTCATATGATTTAAATGCTTTATTGTATTTTAAAAGCATGTTAAAAAGAGATTTCGAGAATTATATTGGATTCATGTGGATATTATATATAAATATGATGCGTTACATATTTATATTGAGAGATGATTGTCATTGAAACCTAGATGCATATAGTGTTGGTATATGCGGTTTATGAAATCATATTTATGTTGATGCATGATTGTCATTTGGACCTGGATGCATATTGAGAATATCATGTAGTGTTAAATCATGGTATTGGTATATGTGGGTTGTGAAATCATGTGGGGTGTCTTTGTGTCGAATCGTCGCAACAACTGGCCAGGGGGTGTTCCCATCCTACAGAATAATGAGCTGTGAATGGGGTATAGGGTGAGTCGTCTCATTCTCGAAGTCGCGGGTCGTCTCGTGCATTCGTGTTGACGAATCTTTGGTCACGGGTCGTCTTGTGCAAACTGTCTTCCTTGTTGAAGTGAGAAGTTTCAAAATCACTTGGGAAGTAACGGTGCGACCCTCTGTTAACTCATATTTATGGGTAGAGTGCGTATTCGTTAACCTATGATAGGGCAAAGTGTGGTGTTGAGTCACATTATATTTGCATGGCATTTATGTGATTTCATTTGACATGTATACGTGAGATTATTACATGTGTTGTTGGAACAGGTTTAATATGTGTTATTATTTCCTGTTGGATTTTGGAGCATGTTATGTATGAATATTGCGAATTTAAATTCATATCTTTGTAAAATGCTCAGTTGATAATGATTAACGTGAAAGAAAATGATTACATGTGGTAATAGATCAAGTATAATGAAATGCTTATTTTATACTTGTGAGTATATATATACTTTCGTACCCTTGGGGGAGGTTAAGTATATTGGCATAGTGACCTTTGTGATTAGTTGCGGTTAGTGATGAACTGCAGAGATGATTTGGAGTTGATGCCTTAGAGAAGGCGGGGTTAATAGTTTGGTGATTGTGGTTGGCTGTGTGACCTTGTTAGAGATTGGAGGTTAGAGATTGATTTTAGTATCAGTTATGAATTGGGGCCTTCGAGAAGGCGGGTGATGAGATTGTGAGTTGTAGTATGGACCTTTAGGTGTCTTTCAGTTTTGAGGAATAGACTATCAACTGTAGTTGAGATTTTGATTGGTGAGAAGAGGTTATGGTTGAGTGACTTTATTAAGTACTCGAGGTACTGTAGTTTGACAGACTTGGTTCTAGTGCTTAGTCCCTTCCCTTAAGCATTCCTGGTACTGTGTTTTGTACACTAGTACGTGGTCGTTGACTTGTATGTCATTCCTTGAGTTGTCGGTTACGGTGTGGTGCCGAACCTCTTCCTCGTGGTGTCATTTGATTTGGTGGAGTTGGAACGGATGGTTGTCTTCCGTGAGTCCAACGTGTTGCTCTTCCTTTACTATCCTCTCGGACATTACAGGAATTCATAGAGTTGTGTTTCTCTTATTTGACTGTCATTTCGAAAACGGTGTTTTCTAAACTCTTTGTATTTAAAAGGAAAAACTCGTTTTCGCCTACCCCCGTAGCAACTAAAGGTTTTAACACTTTATAAAATGATCTTAGGATCTTCTTTAAACAAAGATTTTCAACTTTTAAAAGCCGGTGATGGCAACTGACGGAGACCGGGGGCAAGACGGTCATTTTTACTATGTGGTTTCTTAAAAGGAAAACTATTTTATTATTTTTCTTGGGATTCTGAGATTTCGAGACCTCTTTCTCAATATCTCATCCTGTAGAGTTTTGAAAGGTGTTCCATAGTTTCACCTTTGCTTCCTATCATTTCTAAGTCTCGGGTATGAGGCTTGGTGCTGTTCAGTGCACACATATAGTGTTGCCCTTCCTTTCTTCTTGATTTTTTACGTCACCACATAGGTGATTCGAGTTGTTCCACATGTTGTGGGCATGGATACCGAGTGGATTGGGTTCCTTGTCTAGGTGTTCTCCTTAAACACTTGTGGTGTTTTAACCTTGACATTGTTGTCTCGGTTATCTGTTGGTTTAGCATTGGGAAGTCTTTTCTTTTACTTTGTTTCGGTGACCATTAGGTGGTCGTTCTTGTGAGTTGAGTTCGTGTACTCCTAGTGATTTGATTGTGTTTTCCTCGCCTACAGTGAGAGCGTTAGTGATGTGATTGACCCTATCGATGATAGTATTATGAGGTCGATATGATTTATGGTATGGTGATATGATTGAGGTGATCTAGCCTTTGAGAGGTAGATTTTCCTTAGGAATGGGATGAGGTTTGTATTATATATATATTGTACATTTACAATATATATATAGACAATGATTGTGTTAGTACGCAAGGACGTGAGTACTTTTCCTCCTGTGTTCTTGGGGAGTGAGTTATGAGTATTCCTCGGTACTAGTGGGGGATTTTGATCCTTGTGGATATTAGAGGTGAGTGTGATTCCCTCTGTTTAGATTTTCTGGTTAGCGTTGTGAGCGTTGGATGAATGGGTAGATTTGACATTAGTGTCGTGTACCTAGTGTACGTTGGTAAGAGTAGTGTAGACTACTGGTGTTGGTACTTGGAGTACGAGTCTTAGTTGTACGTTACAGACTCAATGTTGTGTAGTTATTCTTATATATATACGTGTATATATATATATATACGTGTATATATATATATCCCCGTTATATACTTACGTACGGTAGTATATGAGCGTGCCTTGAGTTTTGCGTGGATGGGATTAGTTGGGCTATATATGTATCTTGCTAGATAGTTTGGCATTACCTAAACTACCAGAGGATGTGGTAGTTAGAGTATCTTTTCCCACTGAGCTTATTTGCTCACAAGGGAATTTCATTTGCCCCCTGGTATTCCACGCCAGGTTGCAGGAAATATACGGCTATGAGCAGGATGCAGTGCAACGACAACTTTCTTTTGTTTCCTTGTTACAGGTTTTGGAGTTGCGTTGGGTGATGCGGTTACGATTGCAGCACGACTGGGTTTGGGGACGATAGGTATCCGCTTTCAGTTTCTTTAACCATTGTTATGGGATTATTATATATCTCTTTTGGGAGCCAGTCTGTTGGCATATCCCTATTGATGTATTATTTATTTCATGTACTTATTCTTTCAGGATGTATTGTATCTATTCCGCACAGTTAGGTGTTTTTCTGTATTTTTATTCGAGCAATTGTGGCTCTGTTGATTTTAGAGGGTTTGGAGGGGTTTTGGTTTCTTTCCACTACCTCGGCCCTATTAGGATTGATGAATATGGGGCTTGGAAGCCATTGTTATTATCGAATTGCTATTGGCAGGTTATTGTGTTGTGGTTAGTTGTCCGGATGTTCCATTTACAAACGGAACTCTGCCGGATTTTCGTTAGATTCCGCTGCTTTGTTTATTATTCATTTGGGTATGAAATATACCGTTCCATCATTATTCCATACGTTTTCATGGCTAATGATATCTTAGTTGGTTGCTCATCATAATGATCACATCCTGGATCCCTTGGATATCCCAGTTCGGGAGTCTTAGGTATTTAGGGACGTGTCAGCATGGTATTAAAGTATTTTACCCTTTTGTGGGTGTTTGATGACCTTCAGTCATTGGTTTTCATTTGTTTTTCATTTCTTTTTACTTCCGCATTCACTCCCTTAGCTCTTAGGCTCGGGTTTCGGAGTCTTAGGAATTTGGGGCGTGACAAGGGCCGAGGTAGTGGAAAGAAACCAAAACCCCTCCAAACCCTTTAAACTCAATAGAGCCCCAAATGCTCGAATAGGAATACAAGAAATGCACCTAAAAGTGCAAAATAAATACAATAACCTCCTGAAAGAATAAATACAGGAAATAAAGATACATCAACAGGGATAGGCCAACAGACTGGCTCCCAAAAGAAATACATGGCAAACCCATAACAAATGGGTAAGGAAAACTGAAAGCAGATACCTATCGTCCCCAAACCCAGTTGTGCCGCAACCGTAACCGCATCACCCAACGCAACTCCAAAACCTGTAACAAGGAAACAAAAGAATGCTGCCGTTGCACTGCATCCTATTCATAGCCGTATATTTCCTACAATCTGGCGTGGGAATACCAGGGGGCAAATGAAATACCCCTGTGAGCAAATAAGCTCAGTGGGAAAGGATACTCTAACTACCACATCCTCTAATAGTTTAGGTAATGCTAAACCACCCAGTGAGATACATAGCCCACAACATAACCCAGCCACGAAAACCCAAGGTACATGCTCATATACTACCGTACGTAAGTATATAGGGGATATATATATATATATATATATATATATATATATATAAATACCCAACATGAGCCTATAAGATATAACTAAGACTCATACTTACCCATACCAGTAGTCTACACTACTCTCACCCCCGTACACTAGGTACACGATACTAGGATCCAATCTAACAATTCCTCAATTACTCACAACACAATTCAGAAAATCCAACAGAGGGAAAACACACTCACCTCTAATATCCACAAGGATCATAATTCACTACTAGTACCAAGGAATACTCATAACTCATTCCCCGATAACACAGGAGGAAAAGTACTCACGTCCTTGCGTACTAACACAACCATCATCTATATATATATATATATATATAGCAAACCTCATCACATTCCTAAGGAAAATCTACCTCTCAAGGGCTAGATCACCTCAATCATATCACCATACCATAATTCAAATCAACCTCATAATTCTATCATCAATAGGGTCAATCACATCACTAACACTCTCACCGTAGGCGAGGAAAACCACCCAATCAAATCACTAAGAGTACACGAACTCAACTCACAAGAACGACCACCTCAGGGTCACCAAAGCAAAGTGAAGGAAAAGATTTCCCAATGCTGAACCAACAGATAACCGAGACAACAATGTCAAGGTAAAGAACACCACAAGTGTTTAATGAAAACACCCGAACAAGGGAAACCAAAGCAAAGGGAAAGAAGTCCCAACAGTAAACCAACAGATAACCGAGACAACAATGTCAAGGTTAAAACACTACAAGTGCTTAGGGAGAACACCTGGACAAGGAACCCAATCCACTCTGTACCCATACCCTTAGCATGTGGAACAACTCGAATCACCTAAGTGGTGACATCAAAAACAAAGAAGAAAGGAAGGGCAACACTATATGTGTGCACTGAACAACACTAAGCCTCATACCCGAGACTTAGAAATGATAGGAAGCAAAGGTGAAACAATGGAACACCTTTCAAAACTCTACAAGTCGAGATCTTGAGAAAGAAGTCTCGGAATCTCAGAATCCCAAGAAAAGTAATAAAATAGTTTTCCTTTTAAGAAATCACATAGTAAAAATGACCGTTTTGCCCCCGGTCTCCGTCAAGTGCCATCACCGGCTTTTAAAAGTTGAAAATATTTTTAAAGAAGATCCTAAGATCATTTATAAAATACTAAAACTTTTCATTGCTACGGGGGTAGGCGAAAACGGGTTTTTCCTTTTAAATACAAAGAGTTTATTTTTAAAACTTAGAAAACACCGTTTCCGAAGGACAGCCAAATAAGGGTAAACACAACTCCACGGATTCCTATAATTTCCAAGAGGACAAGGAAGGAAGAGTACTACATTGGGTTCATGGAACACAACTATCCGTTCCCAACCTCACGAAATCAAATGACAACACCTGAAAAAGATTCGGCACCAGGCCGTAACCAACAACTCAATGAATGACGTGTAAGTCAAAGACATGTACTAGTATACAGAGTATAGTAAAAGAAAGGCTTAGGGGAATGAACTAAGCACTAGAAACAACGCTACAACACCACAGTACCCCAAGTACTTAATAACATCACTTAAACTCCCTAATATCACGAAAAGGGAAAACTAGTGGCCGGTACCACGGGAATAACTAGTCTCAATCAATATCTCTTCCAATTCATTTTGACCTCAATTTCACAATTGGTAATTAACATAATCAAGAGGCCATTTCCACTCAACTAGACAGGTTCAATCACAACCACTTCTAACCGCACTCAAACCTCAAAAGCACGATAAAGGATACCTCCCCCTAAGTGGGAAAGAAACATCCAGGGTCAGTAATATACAACCAACCGAAACCACAAAACTATCACCGCCTTCTCTAAGGCCTCAGATCACAATTGATACTCAATCAATCCTTAACCTCAAATCTCTACAGATAACACATAACTAACCACAGAGGTCACTATGCCAATATACCTAATCTCCCCCAAGGGCACAAGGTAATTAATCACAAGTATAAAGATACACTTTTCATTTATACTTATTTTCTCATTTAATTCATGTTTTCGCATTTATCACTTTCAACTGAGCATTTTATAAAGATATGAATTTAATTTCACAATATTCATACATAATATGCTCCAAAATTCAACAGGCAATAATAACACATATTAAACATGCTCCAACATCACATGTAATAATATCACGTATACATGTCAAATGAAATCACATAAATGTCATACATATTCAATGTGATTCATACACCACCCTTTGCCCACATCACGTGGTTAACGAATACGCACTCCACCCATTTACTAGGAGAAAGAGTACCGCGCCGATTCTTCCCAAGTGTTTTTGACACTACACTTTCAACAAGGAAGGCGGTTGGCACGAGACGACCCGTGACCAAAAATCCGTATAACGGATGCACGAGACGACCTCCGACTTCGAGAATGAGACGACTCATCCTATACTGTAACACCCCGTGTTATTTTCCTATTTTCCTGAAATTAAGTTTAATTTAATTTCGGTAATGACGTCACTTGTTCATGACGTATTATTTATTCTTGGTATTTCACCTGTAAATTTTTCGTGTTTAGTTTAAAGTCGACTGGATGACTTTACGGTTTCTCTTTGGCGACTACACGAATTCTTGTGATCAATTACACGATCTCGTTTCGACGTTAGTTTATTCGACGTTTAATGATTAGTGTTTCGATTGGATGACGACACATTTTAATTGGTCGGGCTTGTTTAAGTGTTCCGACATTTGGGTTTCTACCCCAATGTATTTAATTGGGCATCCCGTTATTAATTCGGGCTTACGAGATTATGTTCGGATGTTCTTGATAATTATTGGGGTTTACTGTATATATATATATATATTTAATTATATATATATTGAAGTGGGGTAATTTCGCAATTATGGATAAGTCGAGGGTTACTTTTGCGATTTTGGATATTTGAAGGGGCACTTTCACAATTTAAGCATATATATGTATATGCAAATGTATAGGTCAGATAGGAGACGTCTTTAGCGTTGCGAAAGACCAGGCCATCTCCTTCTTTTCTCCTTCTCTGCAGACGATCGCCATTTCTTTCTTCTCCATTCACCATGTTCGCCGGTCATGGCGAGAGAGAGAGAGAGAGACCGTGTGAGGCTGACCACGATTGAGAGAGAGAAGCGATGGTTTCGCCGGACTGTGGGTGCGGCTAGGACAGGTGGCGATGGCGGATCACGGTGGTTTGAGGCGGCGGTGACCGTGGCTGGCGGCGGCTTGCACGGAGGAGCGAGTAGCTGCGGCTGGTTCACGCAGCAGGGGCGGAGCAGTCGTTCGACAGGGGCGAACTCGGCTGAGCTTCGGCCAATTTTTCGGCGACCTTCCGGTGATCGGTTTGAGCCGATTTTCGGTGAGTAGTTTCGTAGCTACGTAAAATTTGTCATATATTAATTTCGCGAATTTACGATGAACGGTTTGCTCGAAAATCGCATTGATAGGTTATAGTTTTCGTTTGGGGTATTTTAGATTTAACCCAATTAATTAACCTATTGCTAATAGGCTTCATATATATCGTATAGGTTGTCGAGGCGGACTTTTCGATATATTCGAAATAGTTTTTGGACGATTTTGGTCTGCGGGCTTCATATTCGGGCGCCGGTACTGTGCTGTTTCGGACCGTTCGGTAACGTATAATTAGGTGGGAAATTATATTTCTCACTCCGCATTGTTGAAGTAGTTTAGGGGTGCAAAACCCTTATTTAATTTAATATAGATATATTAAATCGTTAATTTAAAAATCTATAATTCGTTTAGAATCGGAATTGGACTTAGGAATTAATTTAAGAAAATCAATTAAATTATTTCCTATGTAACTAAATATATTCCTAATTGAATTGAATAGGAATAGGCGGCTTAGAAATTCCATTGAGAATTAAATGAGTTAGTAGAGATTCATGAAAACTTAGACGTTATGCTAGGTTCCCTTTGCGATACGGGAATTAATTGCTTTAATTTATTTTAAAGGCATGATAAGGGAATTTGAAATATTTTCTAAAGAATTAAAGAAAATATATATTTGAAAACATGAGTTGTATATGAAATTGTTTTCATATGATTTAAATGCTTTATTGTATTTTGAAAGCATGTTAAAAAGAGATTTCGAGAATTATATTGGATTCATGTGGATATTATATATAAATATGATGCATTATATATCTATATTGAGACATGATTGTCATTTAAACCTAGATGCATATAGTGTTGGTATATGCGGTTTATGAAATCATATTTATGTTGAGGCATGATTGTTATTTGGACCTGGATGCATATTGAGAATATCATGTAGTGTTAAATCATGGTATTGGTATATGTGGGTTGTGAAATCATGTGGGGTGTCTTTGTGTCGAATCGTCACAACAACTGGCCAGGGGGTGTTCACATCCTACAGAATAATGAGCTGTGAATGGGGTATAGGGTGAGTCGTCTCATTCTCGAAGTCACGGGTCGTCTCGTGCATCCGTTAAACGGATCTTTGGTCACGGGTTGTCTCGTGCAACCGTCTTCCTTGTTGAAAGTGTAGTGTCAAAAACACTTGGGAAGAATCGGTGCGGTACTCTTTCTCCTTGTAAATGGGTGGAGTGCGTATTCGTTAACCACGTGATGTGGGCAAAGGGTGGTGTATGAGTCACATTGTATATGCATGGCATTTATGTGATTTCATTTGACATGTATACGTGATATTATTACATGTGATGTTGGAGCAGGTTTAATATGTGTTATTATTGCCTGTTGGATTTTGGAGCATGTTATGTATGAATATTATGAAATTAAATTCATATTTTATAAATGCTCAGTTGAAAATGAATAATGTGAAACATGACTTTAAATGGGAAAATTGTTAAAGTATAAATGGAACGTAATCTTTATACTTGTTGTATACCTCGTGCCCTTTGGGGGGAGGTTAAGTGTATTGATATAGTGATCTATGTGGCTAGTTGAGGCTAGTGGTGGACCGTAGACTTGATTTTGAGTTGAGGCCTTAGAGAATGTGGTTAATGGTCTTGTGATTGTGGTTAGCTGTGTGACATTGTTAGAGATTGGAGGTTAAAGATTGATTTCAGTATCAGTTATGAATTGGGGCCTTCGAGAAGGCGGGTGATGAGATTGTGAGTTATAGTATGGACCTTTAGGTGTCTTTCACTTTTGAGGAATGAGTTATCAACTGTAGTTGGGAGTTTGATTGGTGAGAAGAGGTTACGGTTGAGTGACTTTATTTAGTACTCGAGGTACCGTAGCTTGACAGTCTCGGTTCTTGTGCTTAGTTCATTCCCCTAAGCATTCCTTGTACGGTGTTTTGTACACTAGTACGTGGTCGTTGACTTGTATGTCATTCCTAGATTCCTTGGTTACGGCGTGGTGCCGAACCTCTTCCTCGTGGTATCATTTGATTTGGTAGAGTTGGAAACGGATGGTTGTCTTCCGTGAGTCCAACGTGTTGTTCTTCCTTTATTGTCCTTTTGGGCATTATAGGAATCCGTGGAGTTGTTCATTCTTATGTGGCTGTCATTTTGAAAACGGCGTTTTCTAAGTTTTGAAATAAACTCTTTGTATTAAAAGGAAAAACTCGTTTTCGCCTACCCCCGTAGAAATGAAAAGTTTTAGTACTTTATAAACTGATCTTAGGATCTTCTTTAAAAAGGTTTTAACTTCTAAAAGCCGGTGATGGCAACTGACGGAGACCGGGGGCAAGACGGTCATTTTTATTATGTGGTTTCTTAAAAGGAAAACTATTTTATTACTTTTCTTGGGATTCTGAGATTTCGAGACTTCTTTCTCAATATCTCATCCTGTAGAGTTTTGAAAGGTGTTCCATTGTTTCACCTTTGCTTCCTATCATTTCTAAGTCTTGGGTATGAGGCTTGGTGTTGTTCAGGGTACACATATAGTGTTGCCCTTTCCTTTCTTCTTGGTTTTTGATGTCACCACTTAGGTGATTCGAGTTGTTCCACATGTTAGGGGCATGGATACCGAGTGGATTCGGTTCCTTGTCCACGTGTTTTCACTAAACACTTGTGGTGTTCTTTACCTTGACATTGTTGTCTCGGTTATCTGTTGGTTAAGCATTGGAAAGTCTTTTCCTTCTCTTTGCTTTGGTGACCCTGAGATGGTCGTTCTTGTGAGTTGAGTTCGTGTACTCTTAGTGATTTGATTGGGTGGTTTTCCTCACCTACAGTGAGAGTGTTAGTGATGTGATTGACCCTATTAATGATAGTATTATGAGGTCGATTTGAATTATGGTATGGTGATATGATTGAGGTGATCTAGCCCTTGAGAGGTAGATTTTCCTTAGGAATGTGATGAGGTTTGTTATATATATATATTGTATATATATATATATATATAAATGATGATTGTGGTAGTACGCAAGGACGTGGGTGTTTTCCTTCCTGTGTTATCGGGGTGTGGGATTTGAGTATTCCTTGGTACTAGTGGTGGATTTGATCTTTGTGGATATTAGAGGTGAGTGTGCTCCCTCTATTAGGTTTTGTGGTTAGCGTGGTGAGTATTTGATGACTTGTCAGGATTGGACTTGGGTGTTCTGTACTTAGTGTATGTTGGTGAGAGTAGTGTAGACTACCGGTATGGGTACTTGGAGTATGAGCCTTAGTTGTACCTTGTAGACTCAGGTTGCATACTTATACATGTATACCTGTATATGTATATATGTATTTCCGTTATATATTTACGTACGGTAGTATATGAGCGTGCTTTGAGTTTTACGTGGATGGGATTAGTTGGGCTATATATGTATCTTGCAAGATAGTTTGGCATTACCTAAACTACCAGAGGATGTGGTAGTTAAAGTATCTTTTCCCACTGAGCTTATTTGCTCACAGGGGAATTTCATTTGCCCCTTAGTATTCCACGCCAGGTTACAGGAAATATACGACTATGAGCAGGATGCAGTGCAACGGCAGCTTTCTTTTGTTTCCTTGTTACAGGTTTTGGGAGTTGCGTTGGGTGATGCGGTTACAGTTGCGGCACGACTGGGTTTGGGGACGATAGGTATCTGCTTTCAGTTTTCCTTACCCAATTGTTATGGGTTTGCCATGTATTTCTTTTGGGAGCCAGTCTGTTGGCCTATCCCTGTTGATGTATCTTTTATTTCCTGTATTTATTCTTTCAGGATGTATTGTATCTATTCAGCACAGTTAGGTGCTCTTCTGTATTTTTATTCGAGCATTTGTGGCTTTGTTGATGTTAGAGGGTTTGGAGGGGTTTTGGTTTCTCTCCACTACCTCGGCCCTAGTAGGATTGATGAATGTGGGGCTTGGAAGCCATTGTGATTATTGAATTGCTTTGGGCAGGTTATTGTGTTATGGTTGTGTATCCGGATGTTCCATTTACAAACGGAACTCTGCCGGATTTTCGTTAGATTCCGCTGCTTTGTTTATTATTCATTTGGGTATGAAATATACCATATCTATCATTAACCCATATGTTTTCACGGTTAATGATGTCTTAGTTGGTCATTTGTATTAAGGATCACATCTTGGATTCCTCGGATGTCCATGTTCGGGAGTCTTAGGAATTTAGGAGCGTGTCAGTTGGTATTAGAGGATGCTAGTGAGTTTCTAGCATTCTACTTGACATGGAGTATATTTTTATTGTTATTCCATGTGTTTCTTTGTTGTTGTTGACTCTAGTAGTCGCTTGACTAGCGTCATCCCTTGGAGATTTGCTGATTCTCTAGATTTGAGTTTCGGGAATCTTAGGGGCGTGACAACGTGGTATCAGATCATTTTACCCTTTCGTGGGTATTTGATGATTGAATGTCGTTGGTTCTCATTTCTTTTTACTTCCGCAATCACTCCCTTAGCTCTTAGGCTCGGGTTTCGGAGTCCTAGGAATTTGGGGCGTGACATATACCCTATTCACGGCTCATTATTCCGCAAGATGGGAACACCCCCTGGCTAGTTGTTGCGACGATTCGACACAAAGACACCCCACATGATTTCACAACCCACATATACCAATACCATGATTTAACACTACATGATATTCTCAATATGCATCCAGGTCCAAATGACAATCATGCCTCAACATAAATATGTAATACATCATATTTATGTAAATACCCACATGGTAATATATAAATCTCAAAATCTCCTTTCATGCTTTAAAATACAATAAAGCAAGTAAATCATATGAAAACAATTTCATATACCATTCATGTTTTCAAAATATATATTTTCTTTAACTCTTTAGAAAATATTTCAAATTCCTTTATCATGCCTTTAAAATAAATTAAAGCAATTAATTCACGTATCGCAAAGGAACCTAGCACAACGTCTAAGTTTCCACGAATCTCTACTAACTCATTTAATTCTCAAGGGAAATTCTAAGCCATCTATTCCTATTCGATTCATATAGGAAATTATTTAATTACATAGGAAATAATTTAATTAATTTTCTTAAATTAATTCCTAAGTCCAATTCCGATTCTAAACGAATTATAGATATTTAAATTAACGATTTAATATATCTATATTAAATTAAATAAGGGTTTTGCACCCCTAAACTACTTCAATAATGCGGAGTGAGAAATAAAATTTCCCACCTGAGATACGCTTACAGAACAGCCGTTTCGGGCCCACCGTGAATAGTACTGGCGCCCGAATATGACGCCCGCCGACCAAAGTCGTTCAAAAAATATTTCGAATATATCGAAATGTCCGTCTCGACAACCTATACGATATATACGAAGCCCATTAATAATAGGTTAATTAATTGGGTTAAATCTAAAATACCCCAAACGAAAACTATAACCTATCAATGCGATTTTCGGGCAAACCGTTCATCGTAAATTCACGAAATTAATGTATGACGAATACTACATGGATACGGAGCAACTTACCAAAAATCGGCTTAAACCGATCACCGGAAGGTCACCGAAAAAATGGCCGAAGCCTGGCCGAACCACCCCTGCCGTGCGGACTGCTCCGCCCCTGCACGACTGCGCCACCAGCCGTAGCTACCTGCTACTCCGTGCACGCCGCTACCAACCACGGTCGCCGCCGCCTCCGCCATCGCCGCCCAGTTCGTCGACTCCCTGCTACAGCCGCAACTGCTGCTCTGGCAACCCATCGCTTGCACCTCTCTCCCCGAACCAGCCTCCCCTCTCTCTCTCTCTCTTGCCGACGACGAAGATGGTGAAGGAGAGGAGCTGCTTCGGTTGGCTGCAGAGATAAGGAGAAGAGGAAGTTATATCGTGTAGGAGAAGACTGCAAACGTGTATATACATATACATATATATATGACCTAATTGCAAAACTAACCCTTCATTTCTCCAAAATCACGAAATAACCCCCACTACAATATATATATAATTAAATATATATACATATACAGTAAACCCCAATAATTATCGGGAACGCCCAAACATAATCTCGTAAGCCCGAATTAATAACGGGACGCCCAATTAAATACATCGGGGTAGAAACTCAAATGTCGGAACACTTAAACAAGCCCGACCAATTACAACGTGTCGTCAACCAGTCGAAGAACTAAACATTAATTGATCGAAACGAAACCGCGTAGTCGATAACAATAATCCACAAACTCGTCAAAACGAAACCGTAATGTCGTCCAGTCGACTTTAAAACTAAACGCGAAAAATTCACAGGTATCAAATACCGAGAATAAATAATACGTCATGAACAAGTGACGTCAAATTCACAGGTATCAAATACCGAGAATAAATAATACGTCATAAACAAGTGACGTCATAACCGAAATTAAATTAAATATAATTTCAGAAAAAGGGAAAATAACACGGGGTGTTACAATCTTTTCCCACTGAGCTTATTTACTCACAAGGGTATTTCATTTGCCCCCTGGTATTCCCACGCCAGGTTGCAGGAAATATACGGCTATGAGCATGATGCAGTGCAACAACAGTTTTCTCTTGTTTCCGTGTTACAGGTTTGGAGTCGCGCTGGTGATGCGGTTACGGTTGCAGTACGACTGGTTTGGAGACGATAGGTATTTACTGTTAGCTTCTCTCCCCATTGTTATGGGATTGGTATGTATTTTCTTTTGGGAGCCAGTCTGTTGGCATATCCCTGTTGATGTATCATTTATTTCCTGTATTTATTCTTTCAGGAGGTTATTGTATTTATTATGCACAGTTAGGTGCATTTCTTGTATTCATATTTGAGCATTTGTGGCTCTGTTGAGTTTAGAGGGTTTGGAGGGGTTTTGGTTTCTTTCCACTACCTCGGCCCTAGTAGGATTAATGAATGTGGGGCTTGGAAGCCATTGTGATTATTGAATTGCTTTGGGCAGGTTATTGTGTTGTGGTTGGTTGTCCGGATGTTCCATTTACAAATGGAACTCTGCCGGATTTTCGTTAGATTCCGCTACTTTGTTTATTACTCATTTGGGTATGGAATATACCATTTCTATCATTAACCCATATGTTTTCATGGTTAATGATGTCTTAGTTGGTCATTCGTATTAAGGATCACATCTTGGATTCCTTGGATGTCTCAGTTCGGGAGTCTTAGGGATTTAGGAGTGTGTCTGTTGGTATCTGAGGATACTATTGAGTTTTTAGTATTCGTGTTGGCACGGAGTATATTCTTATTGATATTCCATATACTTTCTTTGTTATTGTTGACTCTAGTAGTCGTTTGGCTTGCGTCAACCTTTAGGGACGTGACAGCATGGTATCAGATCATTCAACCCTTTTGTGGGTGTTTGATGATTCAATGTCGTTGGTTCTCATTTCTTTCACTTTCGTTCACTCCCTTAGTTCTTAGGCTCGGTTTTCTGAGCTCTAGGAATTTGGGGCATGACATATAGTAGGTCTTGGGATTGTGACGGGTGTATGTTTACCGTTATGCCGGAGACAAAAAAAATATTGTGATGGGTCTAGTAATTTGTGGTTATACTAATTTTAAAAAATAATAACAAATAAACTGTTAATTATTTTGTGAAATAAATTTATGTATGTATAGTTATGCATACCACCCGTAATATAGTCAAAATTTTAAAACAAGTACGTTATATATTATACAATATGTACATTCTATAAAGTGTAAGTGCACACAAACGTTGAATATAAACACATAACTAAGTTGTATTAAAAATTATAAGTATTGTATACGTAACTTTATAATTAATATTCTAACGAGTAACATAGTCAATGATTATTTACTAAGACAGTCCATAAAGATTTGAATCAATATAGAATAAAAATCATAGGGTTATTCCCACCGACACCCCCTCAAAGATACCATAATCCCACACGGACCCCCTCGATATTGAGTATTCCCACACAGACCCCCTCTGACAGACGGCCGTTAGTTTTATTGACCTTTTTCTTGTGAAATTACTAATTTGCCCTTCGATATATATTTTAAAAAAGGGTAAATTGCAGTAGCACCCCCTAAGGTTTCACTTATTACATTAGATTAATATATAAAGTATGAAATTACTCATATGCCCAAAATATATATATATATATATATATTACGAAAATATATATATATTAGGAAAATATATAAATATATATTACGAAAAAATATATAAATTATAAATTTCAAAAATAATATATAAAATTCAAAATATATATATAAAATCTGAAAATGCAAAAAAAATATAAAATTTTGAAAAATTATATTAAAATCTGAAAATATATAAAACTTTAGAAAACAATATATAAAAAGGGGAAAAATATATAGATTCAAAAAAATATTTATATTTCAAAAAACATACCTAAATTATAAATTTCAAAAATAATATATAAAATTTGAAAGAAATATTTAAAATTCAAAAACAAATGTATTAAAATTTCAAAATATATATAAAATTCGAAAAAATATATTTTAAAATTTGAAAAATATTATAAATTCGGAAATAAATATAATATTAAAAATATATATAAATTTCGAAATTATTTATTTTTGAAAAAAACATATTAAATTTCGAAAATAAATATAAAAATCGCAAAAAACATAATAATAAAAAATATATATAAATTTTGAATTTTTTTTTTAAAAAAACATATTAAATTCAAGACAAATATATAAAATTCAAAAAAAACATATAAAATTCAAATAATATATATTAAATTTCAAAAATAATTTTAAAATTCGTAAAAAACATAAAAAATTATAAATTTTGAAAATAAATATAAAATTCAAAATATATATGTATTAAATTTCAAAAATAATACTGAATTCTAAATTAAATATAAAATTAAAAAAACATTTAAAATTTATTTAATATTCTCTCTCTTTCTCTCTCTCTCACACACACACACACACACAACACAACACACACACACACTGCCGCACATATATATATATATATATACACACACACACACATATATATATATATCTATACATATATAGACACACACATATATATATATATAGATCTATATATATATATAGCAACATCTATATATATATATATATATATTACCCGTATATACGGGTATATATAGCATCATATATATATATATGTATATATGGGTATGCAATATATACAATTCCAATCTTCATTCTCTCTCCCAATTTCCCACTTCCAATCTCTCTTTATATATAAATTAGGGCTAGGGTTTTAGGATACCCAAATTGAAGAACAAGAAGGATATGAATGTCATTTTATATCATTTTGAGGGCAAAATAGACAATTCATAGGGTGGTTAACGGCACAATTTAACGGCGTGGAGATGGAGGGGGTCTTTGTGGGACAAAATTCAATTTTGAGGGGGTCTGAGTGGGAATAGTGAATATCGAGGAGGTCTATGTGGGATTAGGATATCTTTGAGGGGGTGTCAGTGGTATTTACCCAAAATCATATTACATATATTAGGTCTTGGGATTGTGACGGGGGTAAGTTTACCGTTATGCCAGATACAACAAATATATTGTGATGAGTCTAGTAATTTGTGGGTATACTAATTTTCAATAATAATAAAAAATAAACTGTTAATTATTTTGTGAAATAAATTTATCTCTATATAGTTATGCATACCACCCATAATATAGTCGTAATTGCAAAACAATTACGTTATATATTATACAATTCGTGCATGTTATAAAGTGTAAGTGCACACAAATGTTGAATATATACACGCAACAAAATTGTGTTAAAAAATAATTAGTATTATAAACGTAAATTTATAAGTAATATTATAACGAGTAACATAGTGTATGGTTACTTAGTAAGACAGTCCATAAAGATTTGAATCAATATAGAATAAAAATCAGATTACATATAATATGTCTTGGGAATGTGACGTGTGTAAGATAAGTGTTATGCCGAATACAAGAAACGCATTGTGATGAGTCTAGTAATTTGTGGGTATAATATATTCCAAAAAAATAAATAATAAACTATTAATTATCTTATAAAATAAAATTATGTGTGGATAATTATGCATATCACCCGTAATATAGTTCTAATTTTAAAACAAGTACGTTATATATTATACAATCCGTACATTCTGTAAAGTGTAAGTGCACACAAACGTTAAATATTAACACACAACTAAATTGTATTAAAAATTATAAGTATTGTATACGTAAATTTATAATTAATATTATAACGAGTAACATAGTCTATGGTTATTTAGTAAGACAGTACATAAAGATTTGAATCAATATAGAATAAAAATCATATTACATATAGTAGGTCTTGGGATTGTGACGGGTGTAAGTTTACCGTTATGCCGGAGACAACAAAAATATTCTGATGGGTCTAGTAATTTGTGGTTATACTAATTTTCAAAAATAATAACAAATAAACTGTTAATTATTTTGTGAAATAAATTTATGTATGTATAGTTATGCATACCACCCGTAATATAGTCCTAATTTTAAAACAAGTACGTTATATATTATACGATCCGTACATTCTATAAAGTGTAAGTGCAGATAAACGTTAAATATAAACACATAACAAAGTTGGATTAAAAATTATAAGTATTATATACGTAAATTTAAAATTAATATTATAACGAGTAACATAGTCAATGGTTATTTAGTAAGACAGTTCATAAAGATTTGAATCAATATAGAATAAAAATCATATTACATATATTAGGTCTTGGGATTGTGACGGGTGTAAGTTTACCGTTATGCCGGATACAACAAATATATTGTGATTTGTCTAGTAATTTGTGGGTATACTAATTTTCAATAATAATAAAAAATAAACTTTTAATTATTTTGTGAAATAAATTTATGTGTCTATAATTATGCATACCATCCATAATATAGTCGTAATCGCAAAACAATTACGTTATATATTATACAATTCGTGCATGTTATAATGTGTAGGTGCACACAAATGTTGAATGTATACACGCAACTAAGTTGTGTTAAAAAATATTAAGTATTATTGTAACACCCCGTGTTATTTTCCATTTTTTTGAAATTATTTAAATTTTAATTTCAGTAATGACGTCACTTGTTCATGACGTATTATTTATTCTTGGTATTTGATACCTGTAAATTTTTCGCGTTTAGTTTTAAAGTCGACTGTATGACTTTACGGTTTCTCTTTGACGACTACGCGAATTCTTACTCTCGACTACAGGATATCGTTTCAACTATTTCGGTTACGGTATTAGTACTTTTACGGATCCGGTGTGAAGCGTATTAATTTACTTTCTCGGTGTTCCGCTTGTTGGGTTTCTAAACCGGTATATTTCTTTAAGACTAATTTGGTTATTTGGCGTCCTGTGAACTTACGGGTTGAAGCAATATTATTTGGAGGCTTCCGGTAAATATTGGGATTTATTATATATATATATATTTAATTATATATATATGTTGAAGTGGGGTCATTTCGCAATTATTGACATTTAGAGGGTTGCTTTTGCGATTAGTACATATATATGTATACATGTATACGCTACCACAGACCTTCTCTTTTTTGCAACTCCACACGATCTGCCTTCTTCTCTTTCTTCTCCACAAGCGACGACTACATCTTCTCCACCTCCATTGTTGCCGGTCAGGCAAGAGAGAGAGAGACCGGAACCGGCTGGAGCAAAGGGTCGCACTTGGTGCAGGCGACCGGTTCGCCGCTACTGTAGCAGCTGCGACTGCGAGGCGGACGACGACGGCAGGGCGGCTACGGCGTGGTGGTCCGGTGGTGGCGGTCTGGCAGTCGCGCACGGTGGCGCAAGGGCAAGGCCGCGGCTGGACAGCCGCGCGTGCGCGTGAGCAGGGGCGACTCCGGCCAGGCTTCGGCCAATTTTTCGGCGACCTTTCGGTGATCGGTTTGAGCCGATTTTCGGTCAGTAGTTTCGTACCTACGTAGTATTCGTCATACTTTAATTTCGTGAATTTACGTTGAATGGTTTTCCCGGAAATCGCATTTATAGGTTATAGATTTCGTTTGGGGTATTTTAGATTTAACCCAATTAATTAACCAATTATTAATGGCCTTCGTATATATCGTATAGGTTGTCGAGACGGACATTTCGATATATTCGAAATAGTTTTTGGACGATTTTGGTCGGCGGGCTTCATATTCGGGCGCCGGTACTGTGCTGTTTCGGGTTGTTCGGTAACGTATAATTAGGTGGGAAATTATATTTCTCACTCCGCATTATTGAAGTAGTTTAGGGGTGCAAAACCCTTATTTAAATATCTATAATTCGTTTAGAATCGGAATTGGACTTAGGAATTAATTTAAGAAAATTAATTAAATTATTTCCTACGAGATTAAATATATTCCTAATTGAATTGAATAGGAATAGACGACTTAGAAATTCCTTTGAGAATTAAATGAGCTAGAAGATTTGTAAACGTTGGACGTGAGAGACTTAGACGCTATTCTAGGTCCCCTTTTTGTTACGTGGATTATTTGTTTAAATTATTTTAAAAAGACATGTTAATTGAAATTGAAATATTTTCTAAGGAATTAAAGAAAATATATTTTGAAAACATGAAATGTATATGAAACTGTTTTCATATGATTTAATTGCTTTATTGTATTTTAAAGCATGAAAAGAGATTTTGATATTTATATTACCATGTGGGTATTTTTATAAATATGATGTATTACATATTTATGATTGAGATATGATTTGATTGTACACCATGTCGTGTGAGCACATGGGTGTTGGTGCATGTAGTGCACGGTTTCACCATTGGCAGAGAGAGTTCATTTGGTGTGGTCTACTTCCTTTGTGCGTGGGGCACGAGTAGACGTTTGTGTTGGATCATCACAACAACTGGCGAGGAGGTATCACGCCTACGGAACTAAAAAGCCGCCAAATGTGAGTTAAGAGTCCGGGTGGAGGCTTATGTTCTTGACTCAAGGGTAGTCATGGCGTATGGAGTTGCAAGTTGGGCTCTCGTATAACCGCCTTCCCTGTTGAAGTGATAGAGAGAAAAATCACTTGGGAAGGGTCGGTGTGGTAACTCTACACTATGATGAGTGGACAGAGTTTGTATCCGTTACCCTTGGGAAGGGTGTGTTGTGTGTGAGTATCACGGGGAGTGTTGAGTCACATTACACTGCCTATTATTTATGTGATCTCGTTTGACATGTATATGTGCTATATTACATGTGTTGTTGGAGCATGCTATTTATGAATATTGTAAATTAAATTCATATTTTATAAATGCTCAGTTGAAAGTAATTAATGTGGAAGAAAATGATAATATGTCATAATTAATAAGTATAATGAAACGTATATCCTTGTACTTGTTGTATACCTTAGTACCCTTGGGGGAGGTTATGCGTGTTGGCATAGTGATTCATGTGGCTAGCGGAGGCTAGTGGTGGACCGTAGGCTTGACTTGAGTTGAGGCCTTAGAAATTGTGGTTAGCAGCCTTGTGATTGTGGTTAGTAGCCCTGTGATTGTGGTTAGTAGTTTGGTGATCGTGGTTAGTTGTGTGAACTCTTTTGAAGATTTGAGGTTAGGGATGATTTTTGTGTCAATTGATAATTGAGGCCTTAGAGAAGGCGAGTGATGAGTTGTGTGAGATTTGATTGATGAGAAGAGGTTATGATTAGAGATTCATTAAGTACTCGAGGTACTGTAGTCTGACAGTCTTGATTCTTATGCTTAGTCCCTTCCCTTAAGCATTCCTGGTACTGTGTTTTGTACACTAGTACGTGGTCGTTGAGTTGTATGTCATTCCTTGAGTTGTCGGTTACGGTGTGGTGCCGAACCTCTTCCTCGTGGTGTCATTTGATTTGGTGGAGTTGGAACGGATGGTTGTCTTCCGTGAGTCCAACGTGTTGTTCTTCCTTTATTGTCCTCTCGGACATTACAGGAATTCATAGAGTTGTGTTTCTTTTATTTGACTGTCATTTCGAAAACGAAAAACCCGTTTTCGCCCACCCCCGTGGAAATAAAAAGTTTTAACACTTTATAAAATGATCTTAGGATCTTCTTTAGAAAGATTTTTAACTCTAAAAGTCGGTGATGGCAATTGACGGAGACCGGGGGCAATACGGTCATTTTTACTATGTGGTTCTTAAAAGTAAAACCATTTTATTATTTTCTTGGGATTCTGAGATTTCGAGACTTCTTTCTCAATATCTCATCTTGTAGAGTTTTGAAAGGTGTTCCATTGTTTCACCTTTGTTTCCTATCATGCTCAAGTCTCGGATTGAGGCTTGTTGTTGTTCAGAGCACACATATAGTGTTGCCTTCCCCTTTTCTGGGTTGCAGGTATCACCACCTAGGTGATATGAGTTTTTCTTACGTTAGGGGCATGGATGCCAAATGGATTGGTTCGAGTTTGAAAAACATTTTTCTTAAAAACTATTGAATCCCTGGGATTCCTCATTTTTATAACCTTCACGCTCGGCCATTCATTTTCGGTTTCCTTGTTCGGTTGTGTCCTTGTTCACTGGTGGTATCTTAACCTTGACATCGTTGTTTTGGTTATCTATTGGTTAGCATTGGGAACTCTTTTCCTTTGCTTCGTTTTGGTGACCCTTAGGTGGTCGTTCTTGTGAGTTGAGGTCTTGTACTCTTAGTGAATTGATCGGGTGGTTTTGTAGCTTATAGTGCAAGTGTTAGTGATTGATTTATCCTGTTGGTGACTTATTGACTTGTTGGAGATAGCATTGAGGTTTTCGCATAGTGAGATGATGGGGTGATCCCATCCTTGAGGTACAGACTTACTCTAGGAGAGGGATGAGATTTGTTATATATATATATTGTGTATATATATATATATATATATATATTGATTATGGTTGTGTTAGTACGCAAGGACGTGGGTGTTTTCCTTCCTGTGTTATCGGGGTGTAGGATTTGAGCCTTCCTTGGTACTATTGGTGGATTTTGTTTCCTTGTGGATATTAGAGGTGGGGTGATCTCCTCGGTTGAATCTTCTGAATTGTGTTGTGAGTAATTGGATATTTGTTAGAATGGACCTTAGTATCGTGTACCTAGTGTACGTTGGTGAGAGTAGTGTAGACTACTGGTGTTGGTTACTTGGAGTACGAGTTTTAGAGACTCATGTTGTGTATTTATATATATATATACGTGTAGATA
The DNA here is from genome assembly GCA_963922005.1 of Cornus suecica. Taxonomy (NCBI): domain Eukaryota; kingdom Viridiplantae; phylum Streptophyta; class Magnoliopsida; order Cornales; family Cornaceae; genus Cornus; species Cornus suecica. The sequence goes on from OY998244.1 coordinate 44,089,798, forward strand.
TATATATATATATATATTCCCTATATACTTATGTCTACTCGTTTACGATAGTATATGAGCGTGTGACTTGGGTTTGCGTGGATGGGACTAGTTGGGCTATATTTATATCTTATTAGACGGTTTAGCTTTACCTAAACTATCAGAGGATGTGGTAGTTAGGATATCTTTTCCCACTGAGCTTATTTGCTCACAGGGGAATTTCATTCGCCCCCTGGTATTCCACGCCAGGTTGCAGGAAATATAAGGCAATGAGCAGGATGCAGTGCAACGGCAGCTTTCTTTTGTTTCCTTGTTACAGCTTTTGGAGTTGCGTTGGGTGATGCGGTTATGGTTGCAACACGACTGGGTTTGGGGACGATAGGTATCTGCTTTCAGTTTCTCTACCCATTGTTATGGGATTGTTATTGTCACGCCCCAAATTTCCTAAGACTCCCAAACCGGGACATCCGAGGAATTCGGGTCGTGATCCGTAAAATGAGCGACCAATCAATATACTAAACAACCATAAATCGGATGGAATCTTATTATCAATAATAATTCCATACACAACAAAGCGGAAGATAAACCAAATGATACACAAGGCACGTCTAAGTGCCGAAAGAATACATCTCTACAACGATGTAACAAAACTGAATACAAGGAAGGGATAGGCCAACAGACTGGCTCCCAAGAGGTACAACATCGACGGTCCCAATACAGGGAACAAGAAATGAAACAAAAGGTACAACTCTATATATATATAGCGTCCCAAACCCTGCAACAGCATCAGTGCCACGAACCATCCTGCACTCCACGTTGTCCATAACCGAAACATTTCCTGCAAACTGGTGGTGTAAACCACCAGGCATACCGCTACCGGGGTGAGCTCATTGAGCCCCGTAGGATAAAGAAATCATAACCATCACATCCTACGACCGTTCAAATCAAATGAAAACCAACCCATGTACATGCATCTATCCTAGGTCAGTCAAATATCCCACCTGGCAATCACGCCAAGACAAGACCCCGGAATACATCCCACTAGTCCCCTACCATGCATCCACAAATAAGCAAATAGCATATAGTGAAACTATATCGCAACAACATTAAATAACTCACACCTATATATATATATATATGCACGTATATATATATATACATACAAGGATATACAACCAATACCAGATACGTAGTACAACCCCCGTCATAGATCACTACGACTCGTACCCGTCAGTCCCACACTGACAATCAACACAACACTATCACCTCAACACTATCACCAAATCATGGGAGTAAACCTCCTATTCATAACACTCTAGGAATGATAACACTTATAGTTCAGGACACTATATCGAACTCCAAAACCTCAAATTGCTATCGAATCATACTATCAATCACTTCATATGCCACTAATGACATCCATAAACCCAACACAGGGGTAAAACATTCATGTAAACCTAAGGTAAGTCACAAAGGTTTCCCAACAACAAAAGGAAGTGAAATGGATTGAATAACCCATCACACCGACCAATCAAAGGTCACATGTTCACCAAAGGGTAAAATGGTCATTTCAAGGGAAAAGATGTACTTTCAAAGGTTTCCCCACCTATTTGGACATAGGTTGAACCATAAAAATAAACGGGATCAAATTCAAAGCCCTGACGCAAGAGATATGAAGTTTTGAAAACGGTATCGGACAACGCCGATAAGACAAATGGAAAGTTGAAGTACCCCTCTTTCTCCAAGGGTAAAACAGTCATTTTGAATTTAAATAAATTATTTTAAATTTTATCTACAAATTTTGTTCCTAGCACGAACCATAGGAACAAACGGGACCTAAATCCGAGTTACGAGGTGAGAGAAATGAATTTTTGAAAATCAGGAAAAATCCACCCAAAGCTGACCCAGTCGACTGGCTAGTTTACCCAGTCGGCTGTCTGATGACCCAGTCGACTGGCTCAATGACCCAGTCGACTGGCTGGACCAGAGAGTTCCAAAATTCTTACGGGAAAAAGCTTAGTTGACCCAGTCGACTGCCTGGAAGGGGCCAGTCGACTGCCTAGGTTAGAAAACCTCAAAAATGACTTCCAAACAGCTTCAAAGCCTTAGGAATCATGAGACAAAAGTCCTCAACTCATTAGGAACTTTAGAAATGAGAAACTATCATTTAATCTCGGTTTAGTTTTATCAAAAATACTTGCTTGAAAATCCGTAAAACTAACCGTCTTGCCCCCGGTATCCGTTTTGGATACCACCGACTTTCAAAAGTCAAAATCCTTTATTTCTTGATTTTTAAAACCATTTCAAAACTTAAAGTTTTTGTCGGCATCACGGGGGTAGGCGAAAATGGGTTTTTCACTCAAAGACCAAATAGACTAAAACACAAGTCTTACGAACAATCCGTTTTCGGGAACAACCGAAACCAACGGAAAACCAAGTGATTTTAGAGACGCTCAAATGAGGCAAATGAATGAAGAACCGAAGTTCGAAAGCAACTTGAAGATAAGGGCAAGTGACTATACACAAGGCACTAACTCTAACTCAACCACACTTCACTTCACATTCGAATTCACCACCCTCTTAACCGGGAATGACTACAACTCCGACGACAATCCATTCCTTAAGACCGCTAAAGGGAACCTAGTGGCCGTTGCCACGGAACCAACTAGTTTTCAAATCAAGAACCCCTTCCGATTCTTTCAACCTCAATTTCATATTCGAAACCACATCACCTAAGTTTCTAACAAGATCATAAGGTCATTATACACCATCAACCAATATCACAACCTACACCGACTTTACTTATCACAAGTAAGCCCTTAAACCAACTCATATCACCCCCCTCCTCTTAGGGTATAATGGCACATAGCAATAAGCATAATTATTGATCTCACATTATACTTTAAATAAGTCATGGAATTTATATTTTTCACATCCTTCAATTCCAATTGAGCATTTTAAATAACAAATGAATTATTTCACAAAATTCATATTTAAACATGCTCCTCCATCACATGGAATAATATCATAATCACACATATGGGATAGTTCAAGTACAATATAACTCAACACACCCCATAATATGCGCTTGCCCAATATAGGTTAACGAATTTATACCCTACTCATTTATAACGAGAAAGAGTACCGCACCGATTCTTCCCAAGTGTTTTTCACATTTCACTTTCAACAAGGAAGGCGGTTGGCACGAGACGACCCGTGCCTAAAGATTCGTATAACGAATGCACGAGATGACCCGCGACTTCGAGAATGAGACGACTCACCCTATACCCCATTCACGGCTCATTATTCCGTAGGATGGGAACACCCCCTGGCCAGTTGTTGCGACGATTCGACACAAGACTACTTACACTTACGAATACATAATCCGTATAAACCCTACACCCATGCTTTTGACACTACATGGTGTACCCCAAAACGCATAAAGGTTTTTATCATAACCATATGCCATCACAATAAATGCTTCTATCAAATAACATTATATTGCGTTCAATTTCTCACAAGGCTTACAATTTAACATTTGTTAAGCAATATATCACAACATAATTTATATCACAAATCATGTTCCCAAGGGCCTAATTCATAGTCTAAACTATCAAGACCAACTCACACATATATATATATATATATATCCACATGAATCCAATATAATTCTCGAAATCTCTTTTAAACATGCTTTTAGTTCAATTTAGCAAGTTTTCACATATCACCTCTCAACATGTCATGAAGTCCAAAAATACCTCCAAGGTACTAACCAAAGGAACTAGCCTAATCTCATTCTAAGGCTACCTCCCTAACACCCACATGCACATATGTATAACTACTCTTACACATACACACCACAATACCCACATATATATATATATATATATCCACATATACATAGGCATACAAACACACTTGCATATAAATCTCAAGAACAACCACTTAGCTAGCATGCTTCATAACCCTATTCAACACTATCAAAAATACTCTATACACAAAGGTTAAGTCATATAACATGCTATAACCCTAACTTCATATTTCTAAGGATATACTTAGCAAATTTGATTTTAATGCTAGAAATCCTAGAATCCAATTTATCTTATTACACAATCACAAGATGGCTAGTTAGAAAGTTTTCCCCCTACCTCTTGAAGAGCAACCCACCAAAACCACCAAGCAAAGCCCATGAAACCCTAGCTCTTCCTCAACCAAAATCCAAGGAGTAAACCGGTGGAAAGCTTCACCATGACCTCCTAACCATGACTCAAGCTCCAACACAAGAAGAGAGCAAGAAACATTTAGTGGTTATAACAAGAAACCCTAACTTGGTTTGAAATGGAAACACACAAGGGATGAAGAACACTTACCCATATTTAGCTTAAACCAAAGAAAAGGACACCATGAACCTCTTCTATGTTGATGGCCACACCAAAATCCCAACTTAGGGTGATGAATTCCACCCATAAGTGGAGAAGAACAAAGAGGAAGAAAATGAGAGAAAATGGAGAAGAAGAAGATGAAGTCTTGCAAAGTGGAAGACTTGCCATATGTAGAGATTCTCCACTCACACCACTCACCATCCAAGGGTCCATAATAAAGATGGGGAAAAGGAAATGAATCCAAGGGCTAAGAATAAGTCTTGCCAAGTGGAAGACTTATTACACAAATCACAAAACCCATTTAAGTGCCAACCAAACAAGGCCTTATCATCCAAGGGCCTAGAATGAAGATGGGAAATAATTAATCATCCAATTGTTGACAAAAAGTCTTGCCAAGTGGATGACCAACAATAATGGATTATTCCATTTAAGTGCCAACCAAACAAGGCCTTATGATCTAAGGGTCTAAAACAAAGATGGGAGAATGAGATCAAAGGCTAGAAATGAGACAACACATAAAATGTGGAAATGACCAAAATATGCCAAAGTTGGGGTTAATTACAAGAGTGCCATCAAGCCTCTTAATTACCCTTCTACCCCTTGTCATCCTCTCTAATTACCACTATGCCATCCATACACCAACACTTAGCCAATTCTCTACAATTTTCACTAATTGCTCCAAATATGAAATTACTCATATACCCCTAGGTCATTTCTTTCCCGAAATCGTTTATAATCATTTTCATTAGTTACAACACGAAAATATAACAAGAATTTCATATAAGTTCTACACCGAACGTCTACACTAAACTAGGTTAGAACTTTCGAGAACGTAACACGATTGCCGAAGCTCCAACGAGAAAACGTTGCACGAACCCTTGTAGTCGTTGGCGATACTCAAATCCACAAAACCGGAAACGAAATACCACAAAGTCGTCCCGCTAAGTCCAAAAATTAAACGCGAAAAATTTACTCGTACCGAGAATACACAAGACGTCATGAATAAGTGACGTCGCAAAACATTAACACATGGAAAAGAATTCCAGAAAAGTGAAAGGAAAACGTGGGGCGTTACAGTTATGTATTTTCTTTTGGGAGCCAGTCTGTTGGCATATCCCTGTTGATGTATTCTTTAGTTCCTGTATTTATTCTTTCTGATGGTTATTGTATCTATTCTGCACAGCTAGGTGCTTTACTGTATCTTATTCGAGCATTTGTGGCTCTGTTGATGTTAGAGGGTTTGGAGGGGTTTTGGTTTCTTTCCATTATCTCGGCCCTAGTAGGATTGATGAATGTGGGGCTTGGAAGCCATTGTGATTATTGAATTGCTATTTGCAGGTTTTTGTGTTGTGGTTGTTGTCCGGATGTTCCATTTACAAACGGAACTCTGCCGGATTTTCGTTAGATTCCGCTACTTTGTTTATTATCCATTTGGGTATTAAATATACCATTTCTACCATTAACCCATATGTTTTCTTGGTTAATGATGTCTTAGTTGGTCATTTGTATTAAGGATCACATCCTGGATTCCTCGGATGTCCCTGTTCGGGAGTCTTAGGAATTTAGGAGCGTGTCAGTTGGTATTGGAGGATGTTAGTGAGTTTCTACCATTCTACTTGACATGGAGTATATTTTTATTGTTATTCCATGTGTCTCTTTGTTGTTGTTGACTCTAGTAGTCGCTTGACTAGCGTCATCCCTTGGAGATTCGCTGATTCTCTCGATTTGAGTTTCGGGAATCTTAGGGGTGTGACAGCGTGGTATCAGATCATTTTACCCTTTCGTGGGTATTTGATGATTGAATTTCGTTGGTTCTCATTTCTTTTTACTTCCGCAATCACTCCCTTAGCTCTAAGGCTCGGGTTTTGGAGTCCTAGGAATTTGGGGCGTGACAATTATAAACGTAAATTTATAAGTAATATTATAACAAGTAACATATTGTATGGTTAAATAGTAAGACAGTCCATAAATATTTGAATCAATATAGAATAAAAATCAGATTACATATAATATGTCTTGGGAATGTGACGTGTGGAAGATAAGTGTTATGCCGGATACAAGAAACGCATTGTGATGAGTCTAGTAATTTGTGGGTATAATATATTCCAAAACAATAAATAATAAACTATTAATTATCTTATAAAATAAAATTATGTGTGTATAGTTATGCATATCACCCGTAATATAGTCCTAATTTTAAAACAAGTAAGTTATATATTATACAATCCGTACATTCTTTAAAGTGTAAGTGAACACAAACGTTAAATATAAACACACAACTAAATTGTGTTAAAAATTATAAGTATTGTATACGTAAAATTATAATTAATATTATAACGAGTAACATAGTCTATGGTTATTTAGTAAGACAGTCCATAAAGATTTGAATCAATATAGAATAAAAATAATATTACATATAGTAGGTCTTGGGATTGTGACGGGTGTAAGTTTACCGTTATGCCGGAGACAACAACAATATTCTGATGGGTCTAGTAATTTGTGGTAATACTAATTTTCAAAAATAATAACAAATAAACTGTTAATTATTTTGTGAAATAAATTTATGTATGTATAGTTATGCATACCACCCGTAATATAGTCCTAATTTTAAAACAAGTACGTTATATATTATACGATCCGTACATTCTATAAAGTGTAAGTGCAGACAAACGTTAAATATAAACACATAACAAAGTTGGATTAAAAATTATAAGTATTATATACGTAAATTTATAATTAATATTATAACGAGTAACATAGTCAATGGTTATTTTATAAGACAGTCCATAAAGATTTGAATCAATATAGAATAAAAATCATATTACATATATTAGGTCTTGGGATTGTGACGGGTGTAAGTTTACCGTTATGCCGGATACAACAAATATATTGCGATGAGTCTAGTAATTTGTGGGTATACTAATTTTCAATAATAATAAAAAATAAACTGTTAATTATTTTGTGAAATAAATTTATCTCTATATAGTTATGCATACCACCCATAATATAGTTGTAATCGCAAAACAATTACGTTATATATTATACAATTCGTGCATGTTATAAAGTGTAAGTGCACACAAATGTTGAATATATACACGCAACTAAGTTGTGTTAAAAAATAATAAGTATTATAAACATAAATTTATATATAATATTATAACGAGTAACATATTGTATGGTTACATAGTAAGACAGTCCATAAATATTTGAATCAATATAGAATAAAAATCAGATTACATACAATATGTCTTAGGAATGTCGTGTGGAAGATAAGTGTTATGCCGGATACAAGAAACGCATTGTGATGAGTATAGTAATTTGTGGGTATAATATATTCCAACAAAATAAATAATAAACTATTAATTATCTTATAAAATAAAATTATGTGTGTATAGTTATGTATCACCCGTCATATAGTCCTAATTTTAAAACAAGTACGTTATATATTATACAATCCGTACATTCTATAAAGTGTAAGTGCACACAAACGTTAAATATAAACACACAACTAAATTGTGTTAAAAATTATAAGTATTCTATACGTAAATTTATAATTAATATTATAACGAGTAACATAGTCTATGGTTATTTAGTAAGACAGTCCATAAAGATTTGAATCAATATAGAATAAAAATCACATTACATATAATAGGTCTTGGGATTGTGACGGGTGTAAGTTTACCGTTATGCCGGAGACAACAAAAATATTGTGATGGGTCTAGTAATTTGTGGTTATACTAATTTTCAAAAATAATAACAAATAAACTGTTAATTATTTTGTGAAATAAATTTATGTATGTATAGTTATGCATACCACCCGTAATATAGTCCTAATTTTAAAACAAGTACGTTATATATTATACAATCCGTACATTCTATAAAGTGTAAGTGCAGACAAACGTTAAATATAAACACATAACAAAGTTGGATTAAAAATTATAAGTACTATATACGTAAATTTATAATTAATATTATAACGAGTAACATAGTCAATGGTTATTTAGTAAGACAGTCCATAAAGATTTGAATCAATATAGAATAAAAATCACATTACATATAATAGGTCTTGGGATTGTGACGGGTGTAAGTTTACCGTTATGCCGGAGACAACAAAAATATTGTGATGGGTCTAGTAATTTGTGGTTATACTAATTTTCAAAAATAATAACAAATAAACTGTTAATTATTTTGTGAAATAAATTTATGTATGTATAGTTATGCATACCACCCGTAATATAGTCCTAATTTTAAAACAAGTACGTTATATATTATACAATCCGTACATTCTATAAAGTGTAAGTGCAGACAAACGTTAAATATAAACACATAACAAAGTTGGATTAAAAATTATAAGTACTATATACGTAAATTTATAATTAATATTATAACGAGTAACATAGTCAATGGTTATTTAGTAAGACAGTCCATAAAGATTTGAATCAATATAGAATAAAAATCATATTACATATCATAGGTCTTGGGATTGTGACGGGTGTAAGTTTACCGTTATGCCGGATACAACAAATATATTGTGATGAGTCTAGTAATTTGTGGGTATACTAATTTTCAATAATAATAAAAAATAAAATTTTAATTATTTTGTGAAATAAATTTATGTGTCTTTAATTTTGCATACCACCCATAATATAGTCGTAATCGCAAAACAATTACGTTATATATTATACAATTCATGCATGTTATAAAGTGTAAGTGCACACAAACTTTGAATATATACACGCAACTACGTTGTGTTAAAAAATAATAAGTATTATAAACGTAAATTTATAAGTAATATTATAACGAGTAACATAGTGTATGGTTACATAGTAAGACAGTCCATAAATATTTGAATCAGTATAGAATAAAAATCAGATTACATATAATAGGTCTTGGGATTGTGACGGGTGTAAGTTTACCGTTATGCCGGAGACAACAAAAATATTGTGATGGGTCTAGTAATTTGTGGTTATACTAATTTTCAAAAATAATAACAAATAAACTGTTAATTATTTTGTGAAATAAATTTATGTATGTATAGTTATGCATACCACCCGTAATATAGTCCTAATTTTAAAACAAGTACGTTATATATTATACGATCCGTACATTCTATAAAGTGTAAGTGCAGACAAACGTTAAATATTAACACATAACAAAGTAGGATTAAAAATTATAAGTATTATATACGTAAATTTATAATTAATATTATAACGAGTAACATAGTCAATGGTTATTTAGTAAGACAATCCATAAAGATTTGAATCAATATAGAATAAAAATCATATTACATATAGTAGGTCTTGGGATTGTGACGGGTGTAAGTTTACCATTATGCCGGATACAACAAATATATTGTGATGAGTCTAGTAATTTGTGGGTATACTAATTTTCAATAATAATAAAAAATAAACTTTTAATTATTTTGTGAAATAAATTTATGTGTCTATAATTATGCATACCACCCATAATATAGTCGTAATCGCAAAACAATTACGTTATATATTATACAATTCATGCATGTTATAAAGTGTAAGTGCACACAAACTTTGAATATATATACACGCAACTAAGTTGTGTTAAAAAATAATAAATATTATAAACATAAATTTATAAGTAATATTATAACGAGTAACATAGTGTATGGTTACATAGTAAGACAATCCATAAATATTTGAATCAAGATAGAATAAAAATCAGATTACATATAATAGGTCTTGGGATTGTGACGGGTGTAAGTTTACCGTTATGCCGGAGACAACCAAAATATTGTGATGGGTCTAGTAATTTGTGGTTATACTAATTTTCAAAAATAATAACAAATAAACTGTTAATTATTTTGTGAAATAAATTTATGTATGTATAGTTATGCATACCACCCGTAATATAGTCCTAATTTTAAAACAAGTACGTTGTCACGCCCCAAATTCCTATGACTCCGAAACCCGAGCCTAAGAGCTAAGGGAGTGAATGCGGAAGTAAAAAGAAACGAAAACAAATGACATTCAGTCATCAAACACCCACAAAAGGGTAAAAGTGCTCTAATATCATGCTGACACGTCCCTAAATTCCTAAGACTCCCGAACTGGGACATCCAAGGGATCTAGGATATGATCATTATGATGAACAACCAACTAAGATATCATTAGCCATGAAAACGTATGGAATAATGATAGAACGGTATATTTCATACCCAAATGAATGACAAAATAAAACAGCGGAATCTAACGAAAATCCGGTAGAGTTCCGTTTGTAAATGAAACATCCGGACAACCAATCACAAGACAATAACCTGCCCAAAGCAATTCGATAATTACAATGGCTTCCAAGCCCCACATTCATCAATCCTACTAGGGCCGAGGTAGTGGAAAGAAACAAAAACCCCTCCAAACCCTCTAAACTCAACAGAGCCACAAATGCTCGAATAAGAATACAAGAAATGCACCTAGCTGTGCAGAATAAATACAATAACCTCCTGAAAGAATAAATACAGGAAATAAAGGATACATCAACAGGGATATGCCAATAGACTGGCTCCCAAAGGAAAATACATAACTATCCCAAGAGAAGCTAACAGTAATTACCTATCGTCCCCAAACCAGTCGTGCTGCAACCGTAACCGCATCACCAGCGCAACTCCAAAAGCCTGTAACAAGGAAAACAAAAGGGAACTGCCGTTACACTGTATCCTGCCCATAGCCGTATATTTCCTGCAACCTGGCGTGGAATACCAGGGGGGCAAATGAAATTCCCTCCGTGAGCAAATAAGCTTAGTGAGAAAAGATATCCTAACTACCACATCCTCTGATAGTTTAGGTAAATCTAAACCACCCAGTGAGATACATAGCCCACAACATAACCCAGCCACGAAAACCCAAGGTACGTGCTCATATACTACCGTACCTAAGTATATAGGGACATATATATATATATATATATATATATATATATATATAAATACACAACATGAGCCTATAGGATATGACTAAGACTCGTACTCCAAGTATCAACACCGGTAGTCTACACTACTCTCACTAACGTATACTAAGTACACGACCCTAAGGTCCAATCTAACAAATCATCAAGCGCTCACAACGCTAACCAGAAACTCCAAACAGAGGGAAAACATACTCACCTCTTGTAACGTCCGGAATTTTTACGAGTTAATTTAAAATTTTTATTTAAACAATTATGTGCTTAAATGCTTAATGTGTTTAATTGTTTTAGCATTCCTTACATGTAGTATGTTGTATTTTCATTTTTAAATTATGTGCTTAAATGCTTAATGTGTTTAAAATTTTTATTTAAACAATTATGTGCTTAAATTCTTAATGTGTTTAATTGTTATAAAAATTATACGTAGCATGTTGTATTTTCATTTTTAAATTAATGAAAATTATTGAGAACGATTTCGGGAAAGAAATGACCGAGGGGTAAAGGAGTAATTTCACATTTGGAACAATTAGTGGAAAATGTAGAAAATAGGGCAAAAATGGCATTTTAGTAATTAGGGAAGATGACAAGGGGTAAAAGGGTATTTAAGAGTCTTGATGACACTCTTGTAATTAACCCCAACTTTGGATGAATTTGGTCATTTCCACCTTTCATGTGTTGTCTCATTCCTAGCCCTTGATCTCGTTCTCCCATCTTTGTTTTAGACCCTTGGATCATAAGGCCTTGTTTGGTTGGCACTTAAATGGAATAATCCATTATTCTTGGTCTTCCACTTGACAAGACTTTTTCTCAACCATTGGATGGTTTGTTAATTCCCATCTTTATTCTAAGCCCTTGGATGATAAGGCCTTGTTTGGAAAAATAATGAGTTTTGTGATTTGTGTAATAAGTCTTCCACTTGGCAAGACTTATTCCTAGCCCTTGGATTCATTCTTTTCTTTCCTAGCTTCATTTTGGACCCTTGGATTTGAGTAGGGTTAGTGGAGAATCTCTACACTTATGAGTTTCTCTCATTTGCAAGACTTCTCTCATACACCACAAATGTCACGCCCCAAATTCCTAGGACTCCGAAACCCGAGCCTAAGATCTAAGAGAGTGATTGCGGAAGTAAAAATAAATGAGAACCAACGAAATTCAATCATCAAATACCCACGAAAGGGTAAAATGATCTGATACCACGCTGTCACGCCCCTAAGATTCCCGAAACTCAAATCTAGAGAATCAGCGAATCTCCAAGGGATGACGATAGTCAAGCGACTACTAGAGTCAACAACAACAAAGAGACACATGGAATAACAATAAAAATATACTCCATGTCAAGTAGAATGATAGAAACTCACTAGCATCCTCCAATACCAACTGACACGCTCCTAAATTCCTAAGACTCCCGAACAGGGACATCCGAGGAATCCAGGATGTGATCCTTAATACAAATGACCAACTAAGACATCATTAACCAAGAGAACACATGGGTTAATGATAGAAATGGTATATTCCATACCCAAATGACTAATAAAACTAAGCAGCGGAATCTAACGAAAATCCGGCAGAGTTCCGTTTGTAAATGGAACATCCGGACAACAACCACAACACAAGAACCTGCCAATAGCAATTCAATAATCACAATGTCTTCCAAGCCCCACATTCATCAATCCTACTAGGGCCGAGGTAGTGGAAAGAAACCAAAACCCCTCCAAACCCTCTAAAATCAACAGAGCCACTATTGCTCGAATAAAAATACAGAAAAACACCTAACTGTGCGGAATAGATACAATACATCCTGAAAGAATAAGTACAGGAAATAAAAAAAATACATCAGTAGGGATATGCCAACAGACTGGCTCCCAAAAGAGATACATAATAATCCCATAACAATGGGTAAAGAAGCTGAAAGCGGATACCTATCGTCCCCAAACCAGTCGTACTGCAACCGTAACCGCATCACCCAACGCAACTCCAAACCTGTAACAAGAAAACCAAGGAAAACTGCCATTGCACCGCATCCTGCCCATAGCCGTATAATTCCTGCAACCTGGCGTGGAGTACCAGGGGGCGAATGAAATTCCCCTGTGAGCAAATAAGCTCAGTGGGAAAAGATATCCTAACTACCACATCCTCTGATAGTTTAGGTAAAGCTAAACCTTCTAATAAGATATAAATATAGCCCAACTAGTTTCATCCACGCAAACCCAAGTCACACGCTCATATACTATCGTAAACGAGTATACATAAGTATATAGGGAATATGTATATATATATCTACACGTATATATATAAAAATACACAACATAAGTCTATAAAACTCGTATTCCAAGTTCTCAACACCAATAGTCTACATTATTCCCAGCAACGTACATCAAATACCCGACACTAAGGTCAAATCTAACCAAGTCGCAAAGTGCTCACATCACCAAACAGAAGATCCAACAGAGGATATCACACTCACCTCTAATATCCACAAGGAAACAAAATCCACCAATAGTACCAAGGAAGGCTCAAATCCTACACCCCGATAACACAGGAAGGAAAACACCCACGCCCTTGCGTACTAACACAACATCATCAATATATATATATATATATATATATAACAAATCTCATCCCTCTCCTAGAGTAAGTCTGTACCTCAAGGATGGGATCACCCCATCATCTCACTATGCGAAAACCTCAATGCTATCTCCAACAAGTCAATAAGTCACCAACAGGATAAATTCATCACTAACACTTGCACTATAAGCTACAAAACCACCCGATCAATTCACTAAGAGTACAAGAACTCAACTCCCAAGAACGACCACTTAAGGGTCACCAAAACGAAGCAAAGGAAAAGAGTTCTCAATGCTAACCAACAGATAACCAAGACAACAACGTCAAGGTTAAGAATACCCAAACAAGGAAAGAACACCACAAGTGAACAAAGAAAGAACACCAAAAGTGAACAAGGAAACCAAAAACGAATGGCCGAGAGTGGAAGTAATAAAAAGATGAATCCTAGAGATTCAATAGTTTTTAAGAAAAATGTTTTCAAACTCGAACCGATCCATTTGGCATCCATGCCCCTAACGTAAGAAAAACTCAAATGACCTAGGTGGTGAAACCAATAACCCAAAAAAGAGAAAGGCAACACTATATGTGTGCACTGAACAACGACAAGCCTCAAAACCGAGACTAAAAAAAATGATCGGAAGCAAAGGTGAAACAATGGAACACCTTTCAAAACTCTACAAGTCGAGGTTTTGAGAAAGAAGTCTCGTAACCTCAGAATCCCAAGAAAAGTAATAAAATAGTTTTCTTTTAGAAAATCACACAGTAGAAATGACCGTCTTGCCCCCGGTCTCCGTCAGTTGCCATCACCGGCTTTTAAAAGTTGAAATCTTTTCAAAGAAGATCCTAAGATCATTTTATAAGGTATTAAAACTTTTCATTTCTACGGGGGTAGGCGAAAACGGGTTTTTCCTTTTAAATACAAAGAGTTTATTTAAAAACATTAGAAAACACCGTTTTCGAAATGACAGCCAAACAAGAGGGAACATAACTCCACAGATTTCTATAATGTCCGAGAAGACAAGGAAAGGACGAACAACACGTTGGACTCACGGAAGACAAATATCCGTTCCAACTCCACCAACTCAAATGACACCACAAGGAAGAGGTTCGGCACCACACGTAACCAACGACTCAAGGAATGACGTACAAGTCAACGACTACGTACTAGCGTACAAAACACAGTAAAAGGAATGCTTAGGGGAATGAACTAAGCACTATAAACCACGCTACGGTACCCTAAGTATTTAATAGAACTCACCTCAACCATAACCTCTTATCTCCCAATCAAAATCTCAGTTACAATTGATAACATATTCCTCAAAAGTGAAAGGCACCTAAAGGTCCATACTACAACTCACAATCTCATCACCCGCCTTCTCGAAGGCCCCAAATCATAACTGATACTAAAATCAATCTCGGATCAAGGTCACACAGCTAACCAAAATCACCAAACTACTAACCACAATCACAAGGCTACTAACCACAATTACAAAACTATTAACCACATTCTCTAAGGCATTACTCCACATCAACTCAACCTCAATTCTACAATCCATCTCTAACTTCAACTAACCACAGAAGTCGCCAGACCAATATACTTAACCTCCCCTACGGGCACAAAAGTATACAACACAAGTATAAGGATATACGCCTCGTTTATACTTTAATAATTACTGCTTTTAATTCCATTTTTCACATTTATCACTTTCAACTGAGCATTTTATAAAATGAATTCATTTTGCATATTCATAAATAATCATGCTCCAACATATATATATATATATCAATAAATCACATGATGATATGCAACGTACCGTACTCACAGACCGCCTGTAGTACACACACACAAAAACACACCCTTCCCAAGGGTACTGGATCATTCTCTACCATTCCCCTGAGGATACAAGCTCACTAAGGAATGTAGACTTATCGTACCGTCCTTCCCAAGTGCTTTTGACACTTCACACTTTTAACCAAGGAAGACGTCCACCACGACCTAGTCGCGCACATAGGGCCTTGGACTATGTGTCCTCCCCCTATCGTCTCAGTTTCTCAGAAGATTAGTTCTGCGGGAAGCGAGAAGCACCCCCTGGCCAGTTGTCACGACGATCCAAACACAAACGTCTACTCGTGCACCATGCACAAAGGAAGTAGACCATACCAAATGACTCTCTCTGCAAATGGTGAAACCGTGCACTACATGCACCCACACCCATGTCTCACAATACATGGTGTACACAAATAAATCATGTCCAACATAAATATGTCATGCATCATATTTATGAAAATACCCACATGGTAATATATAAATCTCATAATCTCTGTACATGCCTTTAAAAATATATTAAAGCATTTAAATCATATGAAAATAATTTCATATACCATTCATGTTCTCCAAAAATATATTTTCTTTAATTCTTTAGAAAATATTTCATTTTCAATTAACATGCCTTTTTAAAATAATTTAAACAATTATTTCACGTATACCAGAAGGATCCTAGCATATCGTCTAAGCTTTTCGAATCACTAATAACCCATTTAAATTCGTAAGGATTTCTAAGCCATCCATTCTTATTTAATTTAAATAAGAATATTATTTAACCATATAGGAATAATTTAATAAATTTTCTTAAATTAATTCCTAAGTCTCATTCTGATCCTAAACGATTTATAGATATTTAAACTAGCAATTTAATATATCTATAATAAATGAAATAAGGGTTTTGCACCCCTAAACTACTTCAATAATGCGGAGTGAGAAATATAATTTCCCACCTAATTATACGTTACCGAACAGTCCGAAACAGCACAGTGCCGGCGCCCGAATATGAAGCCCGCCGACCAAAATTGTCCGATAATTATTTCGAATATATCAAAATGTCCGTCTTGACAACCTATACGATATATAAGAAGCCCATTAATAATCGGTTAATTAATTGGGTTAAATCTAAAATACCCTAAACGAAAACTATAACCTATAAATGCGATTTCCTGGCAAATCGTTCATCCTAAAATCACGAAATTAATATATGACGAATACTACGTAGGTACGAAACTACTCACCAAAAATCGGCTCAAAACGATCACCGGAAGGTCGCCGAAAAATTGGCAGAAGCCTAGTCGAGTTCGCCCCTATCCACGCGTCCATGCGCGGCTGCCCAGACGCGGCCTTGCCCTTGCACCACCACCTGCGTGCCTTGCCGACGCCACCAGCACCGCCGCCGTCCACCGTCGTCACCCGCTCCAGGTCGCCGACCCTGGCTACAGCCGCAGCTGCTGCTGCGGCAACCTGTTGCCTAGCCAGCGCAACTCCTCTCCCGCCGCTCCTCTCTCTCTCTCTCTCTCTCGCCTGACCGGCGAACATGGTGATGATGGAGAGCAGCTCGGTCGTGCATGAAGAGAGGAGATGAAGCTGCAGTCGTCCGTCCAAGAGGAGAAGGAAATGGAGCAGATACGGTTCTATATATACATATATATATATATGACCTAATTGTGAAACTGACCCTCCAAGTATCCGAAATTGTGAAATTACCCCACTTCAATATATATATATAATAATTATATATATATATATAAAATAAGTCCCCACAATTTCCGGAACGCCCAAACATAATTTCGTAAGCCCGAATTAATAACGGGACGTCCAATTAAAAATATATCGGGATAGGAACCCGACAATCGGAACACCGAAAAGGTAATTTAATACGCTTCACCCCGGATCCGTAAAAGTACTAACACCGTAATCGAAATGATCGAAACGATACCGTGTAGTCGAGAATAAGAATTCGCATAGTCGTCAAAGAAAAACCGTAAAGTCATCCAGTCGACTTTAAACTAAACGCGAAACATTTACAGGTATCAAATACCAAGAATAAATAATACGTCACGAACAAGTGACGTCATTACCGAAATTAAATTAAATATAATTTTAGGAAAAAAGGAAAATAACACGGGGTGTTACAACAAATATCTCTCTATCTCTCACACGGTTCTTTCTCTCTTGCTCTCCCTCATTTCACTCTTTCTTCTTCTTCTTGTCAAATTCTCTCTTCCTTAGGATGAGAATTTGAATAAGGTTTGTGCATGAAAGTGGATGTTGGTGCTCCAAGCTTTCTTTTGAGCCAAATCTTGGTAAGTAAATTCTACTCCTTTGGAATTTCTAGTTTCAAACCCTAGCTTCTATTATTGGATTCTTGTATTCAATTTTTGATTTATGGAGTTGTCTACTTATAACTCTTGCTTGAAACTCCATTGAAGCTTAGCTATCGGTTGGGTAGAGCTTAGTGTTGGTTTTGGAGGAGGTTGGGTGGATTCGAATCACTCTTGGTGGCATTACTTGTTCTTGCTTGCTCTTGCTTGGAATTGAGGTAGGGGAAAACGATTGTCTTTGTCTTAGTAAGAGGGTGTGTGCGTCTAAGTGTGTATATGCCGTATATATATATACGAGTTGGTTTTGGTAACTTAGACCATGATTTAGGCCCTTGATAATATGATTATGTGATATAAATTCATATTGTTGTTAATTGATTTTAAATGTGATAAGAATTAATGTTGTGGTTTATTTATCATAATTGTAATATTATGATCATGTGAAAAGTTTGACATGATATATTGCCTATATTGAAAAACATATATTATGATGGAGTACGGTTGATGAAAAAAAAATCGTATGTGCATATTGAGTACGTCATGTAATGTCAAATTTATGGTGTTGGAATATGCGGGTGGTTTAGTGATGTGTTGGTAGTCGGGTTCGGATCAAAGCAACAACTTGCCTTGAGGTATCACGCCTACGGAACTAAAAATCCGGCAAATGTGAATTTGGAGTCCGGGTAGAGGCTCATGTTCTTGACTCCAGTGTAGTCATGGCGTACGGAGTTACAAGTTGGGCTCTCGTACAACCGCCTTCCCTGTTAAAGTGATAGAGAGAAAAATCACTTGGGAAGGGTCGGTGCGGTATTCTACAATTACTTGTTGAGCTTGTATCCTCGAAAGTAATTGGACAGAGTATGTATCCGTTAACCTGAGTTGGGCGCCGTGTGTCTCGTGGGGTGTGTCGGGTCATGGTGCATTTAGATTATCATATATATATATATGTGTGATTATGATGTTATTATGAAAGCATGCTATAACTGTAGAGAACTGTGTTGTGAGCATGTTGGGGAAACTTAATTGTGGGGTTCGAAGGGGTTCCAGATTGGCCTGAGAGCCATGTGGGACAAAAGACTGACCTAAGAGTAGCTGCATGTACCATGGGTGGGTTGTACTACTCGGACTACTGAGATCGAGGCAATGACGCTTCCTCTACTGGGCTAGTGAGCTCACCCCACGCCTTATATGTTTTTCAGGTGATGACCCCGTCGGGAGAATTCCGTAGTCTCTCCGTGGACGTGTGGATGTATGTCCGCCCTTTTGTGCGTGGGAGGCGGACCACACTTTATTTTGTTGGGAATTAGGTCGATAAATATATTCCTTTTTCCCTTGTAAACCAAACTTGTTGAAATATATTATTTTGATCCGGCTAGCATGTTAGCCGAGGTGGTATAGTCCATGTTTATCCCTTGGAGCGCTATGCGCGGGGATTGTATTCTTTTGGTGCACTTCGGTGCCTGATTGTGTAATTTAAACAACTATAACATGTTTCGCCTTAGAGCGTTTAAATGTCACTCTTGAATATTTTACTTGGAGTTATGAATGTGAATTGGATGATTTGCCATGAAATGTGAGTATTAGGTGTTTGGCCGAAAACGGCATTTTTCTAGGTTTTCAAACTAACACTTTTCGATTCGAATGGAAAAACCCGTTTTCGCCTACCCCCGTAGCCCCGGTAAATTTCCTTGCTTTTAGAAACGGATTTAATTAAATTGGTTTTCTTAGATATTTTAAACTTTAGAAACCGGCGGTAGTTAAAACGGATACCGGGGGCAAGACTGAAGATTTTATGAAAACTTACAAAAATCATTTTTTGCTAAGTTTACTTTTTTGCGTTTCCCGAGGTCTCGGAAACTATTTTTGGGTTCCGCCAAGGAAAAACTCACTTTTCCAATATTTATGATTTTTCGGGACCGACGGCGAGAAAAACAAAACCATATCGCAAAATCTCGCGTTTTTGCATATTCAAACTTTAAGGAAAGTGCAGATTTGGGCAGTAGCTTCACTCTTCTATACTTAGAAAAAAATTTCAGCTTTCAGATTTTCCAAAAAAAAATCTCATTTTTTTTTGGTTTTGGACATGCCATGGCCTGCTGCAGCGGCATGAAATCTCCGATGTTCGAAAAATCGTATTTTCCTCCTCGCATCTCGGAATGGACCCCCGTTTGTTTCTATGGGTTGTCCTACGTCCAAATTATCGGGATAAAATTTGAAAAAACCAGTTTAACCCTGAAATGACTGTTTTACCCTTAGTGAAAGAGGGGTACTTCAACTTTAGTTTTAAGTCGGTGTTGTCTGATGCCACTTTTGAAAATTCATATCTCCTTCCTCGTGGCTTCAAATTAGGTCCCGTTTGTTCGTATTGCTATTTTTAGGTACAAATTTTGTAGTTGTAGTTGGAAATTATTATTTTACCCCTGATTTGACCATTTTACCCTTGGGTGAACATGGTGGGTCAGAATGTTTCGATCAAGGTACCGAGTGTTTCGGTTTACCTCCTTTTCGATCCCGTGTGATCTTTTTGGCATCTTTCAGATGTTTTATGTCTATTTTACACTTGTATGGGTATTTTATTACTGAAATGGATTTTATTTCATTTTTATTTATTCCACATTCACTCCCTTAGCTCTTAGGCTTGGGTTTTGGAGTCCTAGGAAATTAGGGGCGTGACACCTCTAATGTCCACGAGGATCGAAATCCACCACCTGGCATCCATGCCTCTAACATGTGTAACAAATCAAATCGCCTAGGTGGTAACATCAACAACCCAGAGAAAAGTAAAGGCAACACTATATGTGTGCACTGAACAACACCAAGCCTCATGCCCGAGACTTAGAAATGATCCGAAACAAAGGTGAAACAATGGAACACCTTTCAAAACTCTACAGGTCGAGATCTTGAGAAAGAAGTCTCGGAATCCCATAATCTCGAAGAAGTAATAAAATAGTTTTCTTTTAAGAAACCACACAGTAAAAATGACCGTCTTACCTCCGGTCTCCGTTGTTGCCTGTCCTGGCTACGGGGGTAGGCGAAAATGGGTTTTTCCTTTTAAATACAATGAGTTTGGTTTCAAAACTTGAAAAACACCGTTTTCGAAATGACAGCCAATTAAGAGAAAACACAACTGTTGACCCAAGGTTTTCCACCATGGGTAAACTTGACATTTTGATGATAACAAACAATTTAATGTGGTGAATTTAATGTCTACTTGAGTTATGCTTAATAGTTTATTGATTCAAGATAAACTCAAGAGAGCTAGTGGATCGATGAGAAGATCAAGCAAAGGTACTTAGAGCTCAAAAGACATTGGGGACAAGGATGGAGACATCAACCCAAAGCTTAAAGAAATTGAAGATAAAAGAAATGGGTAAAATAGTCTTGGGTGAGTGCTAGATTAAATGTAAAATTATTTTTGAAATAACTTATTTGAAAGCTCAACTCTTGACCATATAACATATAGGATCATGTATATCATTCATGAGTCCTTGCATCATTAGCATTAGACTATGAACATCATTTAGTCTTTGCTAAAGTTGAGTTAGTTCAAGCTTTCATAAGCTATGGAAGAACTCAACAAAGATGTTGTCCTAGAACCATTAACAAAACTCATATCACTTGAAATGGATTCTAGATGCATATTAAAGCTTTGAACAAAATTGTTAAACCCTGAAAAGCTTTTGTCTAATATTGAGAATTTGTTTAAATTGGAAAAACATTTTATTATCTCAATATTGACTTTAGGCATGACAAGGACCTGAATAAGTTTCTAAGAAATCCTAGGAGTGTGTCTAAGTCATTTTGGAAAAATTCCAAAAGATTTCACGAAAAACCATCAAGTGGGTTAGAAGTTCGAAATGAAGCGTCACATTCAAATGACCATATCGCACTCAAACATGGGTCAAATGGAGTTATTCAAAAGCCTAAAATCAAGATCTTGAAGTCTTATTTCCAAAAAGCTAAAGAAATCCTTTATCCGAGTTATGAAACTCTAGTTATGACCAAATGAGTGAACTGTGTCGAAACTGGGCTAAACAGCCCCAGTCGACTGCCTGTTGACCCAGTCGACTGGGCCAAGAAGGCCAGTCGACTGGCTGAGTCAGAGAGTTACAAATAAATTTCGGAATGAATTTTTGAAGACCCAGCCGACTGCCCCAAAACACCCAGTCGACTGCCTCATCCGGAATTTGAATTCTAACGGCTAGTTTCGGATCCAAAGTGTTCCAAAACTTCCCCAAACACCCCCAAATGGATATATTGTGTTCCTATACTATATATATGCCTTATATGAGCCAAACATGGTTAAGAGAAGAGAGGGAGATAGGAGTATGAAAGATCTATCATTTGTGCTTCAATTTTGAAATTATTTTTGGGTAGAAAACTCCTACATAAATCACCACATGAGCATCATTCATATTTTCTTCTTGGGATTCATTCTTCATACTTGAGTTGAGCTTTTCAATTGAGTATTTCATTTATGACTCTGAGTATGTGAGGAAGTGAGCTTTGAATTTCTCTATCCTTCTATTAAGAGATATGTTGTATACACTCAAATTCAATTCATATTCTTTGTGAGTGAAAGACCAAGAAGTTGTCTTGGAATGGGTTGGGCTTGTTGAAGCTATGTAAAGGTTTTTATCTACCTTGAAAAGAGAGGATTAGGTTGGCTATCCACCTGCAAGAGTGAGGAAAGGTCGGCTCTTCACCCGGAAGCAAGAGTGTTCGAAGGCTGGCTCTCCACCCGCAAGAGTGAGCAAGGTTGGCTCTTCACCCGGAAGAAGGAGCGTGTAAGGGTTTGCTATTCACCCAGAAGAATGAGGCATGTAAGGGTTTGCTTATCCCCGGAAAGAGAAACATGATAGTGGAATCCTTGAGAGGTTATCTCAAGGAATGGAGTAGACCAAAGATTTGGTTGAACCATGTAAAAATCTCGGTGTCTATGGTGTGCATTTTCTCTAACCCTTATCTCTTTATTTTAAAAGCAATTTCCATTTATAATCTTGAACTTTATATATATCAATGCTATGGAATTGCTTGTGGTTGTGTATCAATGAAGAGGTTAGAAAAAGACATAGTTGAAATGAATTAAATTGTGAACATGATTGGATTATAGCTTAGACTACTATCTCATTTAGATATAATCCATGTGCACACCAAGTGTTTGATAAAATTCATATTCAACACACCTTAGCATAAAATGTTCATATGCACCCCAAGTGTTTGACTAAATGCATATTCAATATAAGATTCTAATTGAAAGTTTATGTATGAACTCAATGCTTGATAAATTGTCATAAAATCTACAAGACATTCCTCATGACTAATAACACTTTGCATTATGTCTTTATAAATGAGAAAAGTGCTATAACATGCTTAGTTGAATTGCATACTTGGGTGCATGTATTATTTCCTATTCTACTTGATTCCATTATGCATATAATTGGTAATGCAATTCATTGTTCATAATTCAAAGTATGAATTAAGGTAGACACTTAAGATATCATCTTATTCACTATGTGTTTGACTAGAGCTCTACAAAGATTATTTTTGATAAAACAAACTCAAACCGAAAAAGTCTCAAAGTTTGTAATTGACCTTATTCACCCCCTGTGACACCCCCCTCTAAGTGTCAATATGTGGCCAACAATTGGTATCAGAGTCTCGGCTCTATTTTTGCCTTAACCGGTTTAGAGTTGATCCATGACAAACTTTGAAAGATTTTCCCTACGTAAGGTTATTTGACCTTTTATTCTCCTATGATGTTTACAAGTTAGTTATGTGCATTTAAAGGCTAAAGGAGAATGTTCTTATAAGGGTAAGTGATTTTAGATGATCTTTAGTGTCCAATGACCATTGAACATGCACATGTCATAAAAGATGATTTTTGATGATGGAATGCAATGATTAAGATGTCTAGGTGAATTTTGAAAATTTATACATTGTATTGGCTTGATACTAGTATTTATATATTCATTGATATATATATGTGCTTTATGAATGTATTCATTGATTGATGAATAATCATTATTCATGCATCACATTCTTTTGATTATCTTGAAATTGCATGAGAAGAGTGACACCTTGGATTAGAGAGAAATTTGTTTGAATAGGTGACTCTTATGAAAAACAACCTTTCACTAAGCTTTCAAATGCTCTAAGAATTTTGAAATGAAAGGAAATTAATCTTCCCATGTGCTAAAGCTTTACAAATCTTGAAAAAGGGTATATAATTTATTTTTGCTAATCAAAGGAAATTATATTGGTTTTCATGTCAATTCTTGAAACTTTTGAACATGAATGATGCATATGGTTGTTTACTATGATCCATATATGAAATAGAGTTTCATTCCTATTATTAATTTCATATTGGTTCATTTACTTGTTAAATAACCATGAGCATATCTTACTATTTGAATTGACAAATGCACTTCATGATAATATTCTTGAATGATAAACTCTAGTGAAGCATATTGATTGTTGAAAAATCACTCATTTTGTGTTAATATGCTTATAGAGATTTATGCCCATGATTGTGCTAACACAAATGGACCCAATAGCAAATGGGTACCAAAGAAAGCTACTTGAGTGTATTGTAGGTTTGGATTGATTCCTTACTTAAGAACTATCAATTCCTCAATAGTAATGCTTCAATTCAAAAGGGAAGATGAATCAAGGTCTCTCACAAGATGAGTAGAGGATGCAAATCATCCACAAGCAACTCCAAGTAAAATGGGTAAAGCTAGCACCATGGTACACATTTTCTAATCTCCATTACTAATGTGCTTTTATTAATGAGATTAAACATGACATACATATGCTTATTCAAGTATGTTGAATCGTTATTGATATGTCATGGAATAAATTTAATGATTGGTAATAAGGGTGATTGGCTACTTGGTGCATGCAATTGAATATGCTTTTGATGATTTCTTGATAGTAGCTTGCCTTGAAATGAGAGTTGGATATATGATGTCATAATATTAGTCTTTTCAAATATATTTGATGCAATATTTTTCAAAGACTAGTCTTATGAATGAAATATTTTGATCATGCATGAAATTTAAGTAATATTGTCATGACCACCGCTAGACCATCATAGCTATTTTACTTGAATTTGGTTGATATCTTGAATAGCTATTTCTTGATATTTGTCTATGTGCTTCCATGATTTTTGTGCTTTATCTAAATCTTCTTGATATCATATATTGCACTTTATATTGAGATGTTTGAACTTGAAGTGAAATGAAGATGGACTTGAAATAAATGAGTAATCAAATAAGTCCACACTAGTAAACTTCAAGATAGAGGAATTCTTTTTTGGGAGAGCCAATTCATGAAAATGAAAATAAGAATTACCTATTGGGCTCCTAAGACTTGTAGATTATTGCACCACCATTATTTTAGAAATTTATTTTGGGGAACATTATAAAGATGCTTGTATATGATCCTCTTGATGTCTTATCAATATAATGTTTAGCATTTGTGTTTCAAATTGAAATATTAATTGATGCTAAATTTATCATGCTTGGATCACTATGATGCAAAAGGGACCAAGAGTCCATCATTGAAGGAAGCATGCTGATAAGACGAAATATTGTGCTTATATGTGGATATCTTGAATGTGTATTGACAAGCATGTATCATGAGTCTTTTGTGCATATATCATGAAAGACATACATTTTTATTGTATTTGTATCTTATATAATTATTATCTTTATATAAGTTTTTCAATGCTATATATACATATATATATATAATGTTTTTAATCTCCGATATTTTATATTTTTATATATTTATCATACATGCATATTCTTGTATATTCTATAATGCATTATTTCTTGTTATCAAAGACTAAGTGTGATGACCTAAGAATGTCACAAGATCGAAAGACATACACTTCTATAATGCATTAATTCTATAATGCATTATTGGCAGGTTCTTGTGTTGTGGTTATTATCCCAAGATCTTAATCAAGAAGGATATAGTTAATTCTTTGCACATGTGAATTGAATTGAAATTCTAAGAATGTCACATGCCTCTTTGCATGAAATGTTTTTATTTAATGCATTCTTATATAATTCTTCAATGAAAAATTTTCATGTAGAGAATCACAATACATTGAAATGTATAAGTTTTAGACAATGGGTTTTAAAACTATCATAAGTCGTGCTTAACTTGAAATATGCTCCAAGAGAATGTTTTGAATGGCTTTAAGTGATTTTCTTATGGATGAAGGTTATTTTAGAACCTATATTGATAAACATTCTTCTTGTTGTTTGTCATTTATAACTTATCAAATTTGGTTATTGCACTTATATGGGAATATCATGTTTACCAATATTTGATGTGTTGTGCAAAGAAGTTTATCACAAATATGCAAATTATTTCAAAATGAGCATGATAGATGAAGTTATTTCCTTCATGGGTAAAGGTCATTTAAGTGTCATGAAAATAATTTCAAATACTTTTTGACACTTTGGTTTTGGGAATATATGGTTTCCTTGGTTGACTACTCTTGGACTTAGATGATTATAGTAACATAAATAAAAGTATATATTATGCGTTATTTGGTTCATTATCTTGGTTCATCTCTTATTATTTTAGATAAGCATTTTTACCATATATATAAGAGATATATTTTATGTTAAATATTTTTTGCACTTGAGAAGAATACATATGTCACGCCCCAAATTCCTAGGACTCCGAAACCCCAGCCTAAGAGCTAAGGGAGTGAATGCGGAAGTAAAAAGAAACGAGAACCAATGACATTCAATCATCAAATACCCACGAAAGGGTAAAATGATCTGATACCACGCTGTCACGCACCTAAGATTCCCGAAACTCAAATCTAGAGAATCAGCGAATCTCCAAGGGATGACGCTAGTCAAGCGACTACTAGAGTCAACAACAACGAAGAGACACATGGAATAACAATAAAAATATACTCCATGTCAAGTAGAATGCTAGAAACTCACTAACATCCTCCAATACCAACTGACACGCTCCTAAATTCCTAAGACTGCCCAACAGGGACATCCAAGGAATCCAAGATGTGATCCTTAATATGAATGACCAACTAAGACATCATTAACCGTGAAACATATGGGTTAATGATAGATATGGTATATTTCATACCCAAATGGATAATAAACTAAGCAGCGGAATCTAACCAAAATCCGGCAGAGTTCCGTTTGTAAATGGAACATCCGGACAACAACCACAACACAAGAACCTTCCAATAGCAATTCAATAATCACAATGGCTTCCAAGCCCCACATTCATCAATCCTAATAGGGCCGAGGTAGTGGAAAGGAACCAAAACCCCTCCAAACCCTCTAACATCAACGGAGCCACAAATGCTCGAATAAAAATACAGAAGAGCACCTAACTGTGTGGAATAGATACAATGCATCCTGAAAGAATAAATACAGGAAATAAAAGATACATCAACAGGGATATGCCAACAGACTGGCTCCCAAAACAAAATACATAACAATCCCATAACAATGGGTAGAGAAACTGAAAGCGGATACCTATCGTCCCCAAACTCAGTCGTGCTGCAACCGTAACCGCATCACCCAACGCAACTCCAAACCTGTAACAAGAAAACCAAGGAAAACTGCCATTGCACCGCATCCTGTCCATTGCCGTATAATTCCTGCAACCTGGCGTGGAATACCAGGGGGCAAATGAAATTCCCCTGTGAGCAAATAAGCTCAGTGGGAAAAGATATCCTACCTACCACATCCTCTGATAGTTTAGGTAAAGCTAAACCGTCTAATAAGATATAAATATAGCCCAACTAGTCCCATCCACGCAAACCCAAGTCACACGCTCATATACTATCGTAAATGAGTATACATAAGTATATAGGGAATATATATATATATACACACATATATATATATAAATACACAACATGAGTCTCTAAAACTCGTACTCCAAGTACCCAACACCAGTAGTCTACACTACTCTCACCAACGTACACTAGGTACACGATACTAAGGTCCAGTCTAACAAATCACCAATTACTCACAACACAATTCAGAAGATCCAACCGAGGAGATCACACTCACCTCTAATATCCACAAGGAAACAAAATCCACTAATAGTACCAAGGAAGGCTCAAATCCTACACCCCGATAACACAGGAAGGAAAACACCCACGTCTTTGCGTACTAACACAATCATCATCAATATATATATATATATACACAATATATATATATATAACAACCCTCATCCCATCCCTAAAGAAAATCTACCTCTCATGGACTAGGCCACCTCAATCATATCACCACATAACACCTCAATTGCTATCTCCAACAATGTCAATAAATCACCAACACTCTCACTAAGGATGAGAAAAACCCCGTAAGTGTCAAGAACCCAAGCAAGGAAAAGAAGTCCCAATGCTAGACAAAAAGATAACCGAGACAACAACGTCAAGGTTAAGAACACCCCAAGTGTTTAAGCAAAACACTCGAACAAGGAAACCAAAGCAAGAGAAAGAAATACCAATGCTAATCAACAGATAACCGAGACAACAATGTCAAGGTTAAAACACCACAAGTTAACAAGGAAAGAACACCAAGAGGGGACTAGGAAAGAATCGAACAAGGAAACCAAAAATGAATGGCCGAGAGTAAGGGTTATAAAAAGATGAATCCCAAGGATTCAATAGTTTTTAAGAAAAAGGTTTTAAAAACTCGAACCAATCCATTTGCCATCCATGCCCCTAACGTAAGAAAAACTCATATCACCTAGGTGGTGATACCAACAACTCAGAAAAGGGAAAGGCAACACTATATGTGTGCACTGAACAACAACAAGCCTCAATCAGAGACTTAAGCATGATAGGAAACAAAGGTGAAACAATGGAACACCTTTCAAAACTCTACCAGATGAGATATTGAGAAAGAAGTCTCGAAATCTCAGAATCCCAAGAAAATAATAAAATGGTTTTACTTTTAAGAACCACATAGTAAAAATGACCGTCTTGCCCCCGGTCTCCGTCAGTTGCCATCACTGGCTTTTAGAAGTTCAAAATATTTTTAAAGAAGATCCTAAGATCATTTTATAAAGTGTTAAAGCTTTTCATTGCTACGGGGGTAGGCGAAAACGGGTTTTTCCTTCTAAATATAAAGAGTTTAAAAAACACCGTTTCTGAAAGACAGTCGAATAAGGGCGAACACAACTTTATAGATTCCTATAATGCCCAAAAAGACAGCAAAGGAAGAATGATACGTTGGACTCACGGAAGACAACCATCCGTTTCCAACTCCACAATGACACCACATGGAAGAGGTTCGGCACCACGCCGTAACCAACGAATCCCGGAATGACATACAAGTCAATGACCACGTACTAGTGTACAAAACGCAGTACAAGGAATGTTCAGGGGAATGAACTAAGCATAAGAACCAACACTACAGTACCTCGAGTACTTAATAGAACTCATCTCAGCCATAACCTCTTCTCATCAATCAAATCTCACACAACTCATCACTCGCCTTCTCTAAGGCCTCAATTATCAATTGACACAAAAATCATCCCTAACCTCAAATCTTCAGAAGAGTTCACACAACTAACCACGATCACCAAACTACTAACCACAATCACAAGGCTACTAACCACAATCACAAGGCTGCTAACCACAATCTCTAAGGCCTCAACTCAAGTCAAGCCTACGGTCCACCACTAGCCTCCGCTAGCCACATGAATCACTATGCCAACACGCATAACCTCCCCCAAGGGTACTAAGGTATACAACAACAAGTATAAATATATTCGTTTCATTTATACTTATTAATAATTACCACATTTAAAGTCTTGTTTCACATTATTCATTTTCAACTGAGCATTTATAAAATATGAATTTAATTTACAATATATTCATAAATAACATGCTCCAACATCACATGTAATATAGCACATATACATGTTAAACGAGATCACATAAATAGTATGCAGTGTAATGTGACTCGACACTCCCCGTGATACTCACACACAACACACCCTTCCCAAGGGTAACGGATACAGACTCTGTCCACATACTTATGAGGATACAAGCTCATCAAGTACTGTAGAGTTACCACACCGACCCTTCCCAAGTGATTTTTCTCTCTCTCACTTCAACAGGGAAGGCGGTTGTACGAGAGCCCAGCTTGCAACTCCGTACGCCATGACTACCATAAAGTCAAGAACATGAGCCTCTACCTGGACTCCTAACTCACATTTGTCGGCTTTTTAGTTCCGTAGGCGTGATACCTCCTGGCCAGTTGTTGTGATGATCCGACACAAACGTCTACTTGTGCCCCATGCATAGAGGAAGTTGACCACACCAAATGAACTCTCTCTGCCAATGGTGAAACCGTGCACTACATGCACCAACACCCATGTGCTCACACGACATGGTGTATAATCAAATCATATCTCAATCAAATATGTAATACATCATATTCATAAAATACTCACATGGTAATATATGTCTCAAAATCTCTTTTCATGCTTTAAAATACAAATAAGCAATTAAATCATATGAAAACAGTTTCATATACATTTCATGTTTTCAAAATATATTTTCTTTAATTCTGTAACACCCCGTGTTATTTTCCTTTTTCCTGAAATTATATTTAATTTAATTTCGGTAATGACGTCACTTGTTCATGACGTATTATTTATTCTTGGTATTTGATACCTGTAAATTTTTCGCGTTTACTTTTAAAGTTGACCGGATGACTTTACGGTTTCTCTTTGACGACTACGCGAATTCCTATTCTCGACTACACGATATCGTTTCGATTATTTCAGTTACGGTATTAGTACTTTTACGGAACCGGTGTGAAGCGTATTAAATTACTTTCTCGGTGTTCCGGTTGTCGGGTTCCTAAATCGGTGTATTTCTTTCGGACTAATTTGGTTATTTGGCGTCCTGCGGACTTACGGGTTGACGCAATATTATTTCGAGGCTCCCGGTATTTATTGGGATTTATCGTATATATATATATATTTAATTGTAATTATATATATATAGTTTTGGGGGTTATTTCGTAATTATGGATAAATAGAGGGCTAGTATTGTAATTTGGGAAGCTATTGTCACATTTATTTCTTTTGGTCACATGGCATGTCACATGAGCCTATTGACAATTAGGTTGTACAAAATTCAATTTTAGGATATATATATATATATTAAATAAATATATATAGAAAATATATATAGATATATACGTGTATCTGTATAAGGGAGGATGACGACCTAGCTTCTCATACCACCTTCTTATCCACGGCTGGCGCCTGATTCTCCTCATCTTCTCCTCTCAACAGACCACAAAACCTTCTCCTCTTCATGGACGAACGTCCACACACAGAGAGTGAGGTCGCCGGCCATGGCGGGAAAGAGTGAGAGTTGGCTGAGCTGCGCAACTAGTTGTAGTGCGTAGCAGCGGCGGTTCGGTGGCGGTTCGCAGTGGCTGTGGTCGACGGCGGCTGGTGGCGCAAGGGCAAGGGTCGGCGAGCTGGGTGGTGGTCGTGTAGGTGGCGGCGCCAGGGACGGCCAGTGCTGTTCGCGCGACAGGGGAGTCCGGCCGGAGCTTCGGTCAATTTTTCGGCGACCTTCCGGTGATCGGTTTGAGCCGATTTTCGGTGAGTAGCTCCGTATATACGTAGTATTCATCATATATTAATTTCGTGAATTTAGGATGAACGATTTGCCCAAAAATTGCATTTATAGGTTATAGTTTTCATTTGGGGTATTTTAGATTTAACCCAATTAATTAATCGATTATTAATGGACTTCGTATATATCGTATAGGTTGTCAAGACGGACATTTCGATACATTCGAAATAATTATCGGACGATTTTGGTCGGCGGGCTTCGAGTTCGGGCGCCGATACTGTGTTGTTTCGGACTGTTCGGTAACGTATAATTAGGTGGGAAACTTTATTTCTCACTCCGCATTATTGAAGTAGTTTAGGGGTGCAAAACCCTTATTTAATTTATTATAGATATATTAAATCGTTAATTTAAATATCTATAATTCGTTTAGAATCGGAATTGGACTTAGGAATTAATTTAAGAAAATTAATTAAATTATTTCCTACGAGATTAAATATATTCCTAATTGAATTGAATAGGAATAGACGACTTAGAAATTCCTTTGAGAATTAAATGAGCTAGAAGATTTGTAAACGTTGGACGTGAGAGACTTAGACGCTATTATAGGTCCCCTTTTTATTACGTGGATTATCTGTTTAAATTATTTTAAAAAGACATGTTAATTGAAATTGAAATATTTTCTAAGGAATTAAAGAAAATATATTTTGAAAACATGAAATGTATATGAAACTGTTTTCATATGATTTAATTGCTTTATTGTATTTTAAAGCATGAAAAGAGATTTTGAGATTTATATTACCATGTGGGTATTTTTATAAATATGATGTATTACATATTTATGATTGAGATATGATTTGATTGTACACCATGTCGTGTGAGCACATGGGTGTTGGTGCATGTAGTGCACGGTTTCACCATTGGCAGAGAGAGTTCATTTGGTGTGGTCTACTTCCTTTGTGCGTGGGGCACGAGTAGACGTTTGTGTCGGATCATCACAACAACTGGCCAGGAGGTATCACGCCTACGGAACTAAAAAGCCGGCAAATGTGAGTTAGGAGTCCAGGTAGAGGCTCATGTTCTTGACTCAAGGGTAGTCATGGCGTACGGAGTTGCAAGTTGGGCTCTCGTACAACCGTCTTCCCTGTTGAAGTGATAAAGAGAAAAATCACTTGGGAAAGGTCGGTGTGGTAACTCTACACTATGATGAGTGGACAGAGTTTGTATCCGTTACCCTTGGGAAGGGTGTGTTGTGTGTGAGTATCACGGGGAGTGTTGAGTCACATTACACTGCCTATTATTTATGTGATCTCGTTTGACATGTATATGTGCTATATTACATGTGTTGTTGGAGCATGCTATTTATGAATATTGTAAATTAAATTCATATTTTATAAATGCTCAGTTGAAAGTAATTAATGTGGAAGAAAATGATAATATGCCATAATTAATAAGTATAATGAAACGTATATCCTTGTACTTGTTGTATACCTTAGTACCCTTGGGGGAGGTTATGCGTGTTGGCATAGTGATACATGTGGCTAGCGGAGGCTAGTGGTGGACCGTAGGCTTGACTTGAGTTGAGGCTTTAGAGATTGTGGTTAGCAGCCTTGTGATTGTGGTTAGTAGCCCTGTGATTGTGGTTAGTAGTTTGGTGATCGTGGTTAGTTGTGTGAACTCTTTTGAAGATGTGAGGTTAGGGATGATTTTTGTATCAATTGATAATTGAGGCCTTAGAGAAGGCGAGTGATGAGTTGTGTGAGATTTTGATTGATGAGAAGGGGTTATGATTAGGGATTTATTTAGTACTCGAGGTACCGTAGCTTGACAGTCTCGGTTCTTGTGCTTAGTTCATTCCCCTAAGCAATCCTTGTACGGTGTTTTGTACACTAGTACGTGGTCGTTGACTTGTATGTCATTCCTAGATTCCTTGGTTACGGCGTGGTGCCGAACCTCTTCCTCGTGGTATCATTTGATTTGGTGGAGTTGGAAACGGATGGTGGTCTTCCGTGAGTCCAACGTGTTGTTCTTCCTTTATTGTCCTTTTGGGCATTATAGGAATCCGTGGAGTTGTTCATTCTTATGTGGCTGTCATTTCGAAAACGGTGCTTTCTAAGTTTTGAAAGTAAACTTTTGTATTTAAAAGGAAAAACCCGTTTTCGCCTACCCCCGAATAAACGAACAGTTTTAATACTTATAAAATGATCTTGAGATCTTCTTTGAAATGATTTTCAACTTGTAAAAGCCAGTGATGGCAACTGACGGAGACCGGGGGCAAGACGGTCATTTCTACTGTGTGATTTTCTAAAAGAAAACTATTTTATTACTTTTCTTGGGATTCTGAGGTTACGAGACTTCTTTCTCAAAACTTCGACTTGTAGAGT
Source organism: Cornus suecica (assembly GCA_963922005.1). NCBI lineage: Eukaryota > Viridiplantae > Streptophyta > Magnoliopsida > Cornales > Cornaceae > Cornus > Cornus suecica. The sequence continues at coordinate 44,123,808 of OY998244.1, forward strand.
TTTGAAAGGTGTTCCATTGTTTCACCTTTGCTTCCGATCATTTTTAAGTCTCGGTTTTGAGGCTTGTCGTTGTTCAGTGCACACATATAGTGTTGCCTTTCCCTTTTCTGGGTTGTTGGTATCACCACCTAGGTGATATGAGTTTTTCTTACGTTAGGGGCATGGATACCAAAAGGATTGGTTCGAGTTTGAAAACCATTTTCTTAAAAACTATTGAATCTCTGGGATTCATCTTTTTATTACTTCCACTCTCGGCCATTCGTTTTTGGTTTCCTTGTTCCTTCTTGGTGTTCTTTCCTTATTCACTGGTGGTGTTCTTAACCTTGACATTGTTGTCTCGGTTATCTGTTGGTTTAGCATTGGGAAGTTATTTCCTTCGCTTTGCTTTGGTGACCCTCAGGTGGTCGTTCATGAGAGTAGTGTTCGTGTACTCTTAGTGACTTGGTTGGGTTGTTTCCCTCGCCTACAGTGAGAGTGTTAGTGATGTGACTGACCCTATTAATGATAGTATTATGAGGTCGATATGATTTATGGTATGGTGATATGATTGAGGTGATCTAGCCTTTGAGAGGTAGATTTTCCTTAGAAATGGGATAAGGTTTGTTATATATATATATATTGTACATTTACAATATATATATATATATAGATGACGATTGTGTTAGTACGCAAGGACGTGAGTACTTTTCCTCCTGTGTATCGGGGAGTGAGTTACGAGTATTCCTTGGTACTAGTGGTGGATTTTGATCCCCGTGGATATTAGAGGTGAGTGTGTTTCCCCTCTGTTTAGATTTTCTGGTTAGCGTTGTGAGCGCTGGATGATTGGTTAGATTTGACCTTAGTGTCGTGTACCTAGTGTACATTGGTGAGAGTAGTGTAGACTACTGGTGTTGGGTACTTGGAGTACGAGTTTTAGAGACTCATGTTGTGTATTTATATATATATATATACGTGTAGATATATATATATATATTCCCTATATACTTATGTATACTCGTTTACGATAGTATATGAGCGTGTGACTTGGGTTTGCGTGGATGGGACTAGTTGGGCTATATTTATATCTTATTAGACGGTTTAGCTTTACCTAAACTATCAGAGGATGTGGTAGTTAGGATATCTTTTCCCACTGAGCTTATTTGCTCACGGAGGGAATTTCATTGGCCCCCCTGGTATTCCACGCCAGGTTGCAGGAAATATACGGCTATGAGCAGGATGCAGTGCAACGGCAGCTTTCTTTTGTTTCCTTGTTACAGGTTTTGGAGTCGCGTTGGATGATGCGGTTACGGTTGCAGCACGACTGGGTTTGGGGACGATAGGTATCCGCTTTCAGTTTCTCTACCCATTGTTATGGGATTGTTATGTATTCTCTTTTGGGAGCCAGTCTGTTGGCCTATCCCTGTTGATGTATCTTTTATTTCCTGTACTTATTCTTTCAGGATGTATTGTATCTATTCTGTACAGTTAGACGCTTTTCTGTATTCTTATTCGAGCATTTGTGGCTCTGTTGATGTTAGAGGGTTTGGAGGGGTTTTGGTTTATTTCCATTACCTCGGCCCTAGTAGGATTGATGAATGTGGGGCTTGGAAGCCATTGTGATTATTGAATTGCTTTGGGCAGGTTATTGTGTTGTGTTTGGTTGTCCGGATGTTCCATTTACAAACGGAACTCTGCCGGATTTTCGTTAGATTCCGCTGCTTAGTTTTATTGGTCATTTGGGTATGGAATATACCATTTCTATCATTAACCCATGTGTTTTCTTGGTTAATGATGTCTTAGTTGGTCATTCGTATTAAGGATCACATCTTGGATTCCTTGGATGTCCCAGTTCGGGAGTCTTAGGGATTTAGGAGCGTGTCTGTTGGTATCTGAGGATACTCTTGTGTTTTTAGTATTCGTGTTGGCATGGAGTATATTCTTATTGTTACTCCATGTATCTTCTTGTTATTGTTGACTCTAGTAGTCGCTTGGTTGCGTCACCCTTTAGGGGCGTGACAGCATGGTATCTGGGCATTCATTGCAACCCTTTATGGGTGTTTGATGACTGAATGTCTCTTGGTTTTCGTTTCTTTTTACTTCCGCAATCACTCCCTTAACTCTTAGGCTCGGGTTTCGGAGTCCTAGGAATTCGGGGCGTGACAAATTCCTTAGAAAATATTTTCAATTTCAATTAACATGCCTTTTTAAAATAATTTAAGCAGATAATCCACGTAATAAAAAGGGACCTAGAATAGCGTCTAAGTCTCTCACGTCCAACGTTTTCAAAATCTTCTAGCTCATTTAATTCTCGAGGGAATTTCTAAGTCGTCTATTCCCATTCAATTCAATTAGGAATATATTTAATCTTGTAGGAAATAATTTAATAAATTTTCTTAAATTAATTCCTAAGTCCAATTCCGATTCTGAACGAATTATAGATATTTAAATTAACGATTTAAAATATCTATATTAAATTAAATAAGGGTTTTGCACCCCTAAACTACTTCAATAATGCGGAGTGAGAAATATAATTTCCCACCTGAAATTACACTTACAGAACAGCCGTTTCGGGCCCACCGTGAACAGTACCGGCGCCCGAATATGACGCTCGCCGACCAAAGTCGTCTGAAAAATATTTCACCTATATCGAAATGTCCGTCTTGACAACCTATACGATATATACGAAGTCTATTTGCAATAGGTTAATTAATTGGGTTAAATCTAAAATACCCCAAACGAAAATTCGAAACTTCAAATCGAATTTCCCGACAAACCGTTCAACGAACAATTACAAAATTTTTACATGTCGTACCTGACATATAGACGAAGTACCCTCCAAAAATCAGCCCAAAAAAACGGAAGTCGACCGAAAAAATGGTCGAAGTTTCGGCCAGACTGCACTGTTGCGCGAACTGCTACAGTGCAGTCGCCTCTGCGCGACCCAGCTGCTGCGCCACCACCTACAGCTCCGACGACCCCTGCACGACGCCGCCATGCCGTCGCCGACCAGCCCAGCTCCATCCGTCGCTGCTCCCGACCAGCTGCGACCGCCGTGTCATTCCTTAGCCGACTCCTCTCTCTCTCTCTCTCTCTCGCCGGCAACCATGGTGGCCGCCGCCCATGGAGAAGATGAAGTCGCCGCCGCTCAATGAAGAAGAAGAAGCGCAAGTCTGTGGTGAGGAGAGGTGTAGCAGTCGTGAAGGAGAAGATGTAGACATTCGTATACATATATACACATATATGCCCTAATTGCAAAACTAACCCTTTATTTCTCCAAAATCATGAAATAACCCCAAAACGATATATATATAATTAAATATATATATATATATAATAAATCCTGAATTAATAACGGGACGCCCAATTAAATATACCGGGGTAGAAACTTAAACATCGGAACACTTAACAGGCCCGATCAAATTAAAATGCGTCGTCATCCAATCGAAACACTAATCATTAAACGTCGAATAAACTAACGTCGAAACGAGACCGTGTAATTGACAACAAGAATCCGCGTAGTCGTCAAAGCAAAACCGTAAAGTCATCCAGTCGACTTTAAACTTAACGCGAAAAATTTACAGGTATCAAATACCAAGAATAAATAATACGTCATGAACAAATGACGTCATTACCGAAATTAAATATAAATAAAATTTCAGGAAAAGGGTAGAATAACACGGGGTGTTACAACATAACATTGTCATTACATTAAAGTTTCAAAGACATCAATTTATGAGAGATATTGAGTTCATTTTCATGATTATAATTTTCTTCGTCAATATTCTCACCATTTTTCTCCAAGAGATCTCATTGTGTAAAATTCATAGAGAAATAGAAATGCCTTTGAATATTAATGTGTTAGCATATGTCTTGTGTATCTTTCACTTGCTTATTTTAGGATATTCATCTCTTACTCATCATTGTGATTTTTACGTTATTCACATTACATTCCATGATTAGTTATTGCATATGTGTTTATTGTATTTCAAATGGTTGAGATGGAGGTGGTGTTGACTCGTTCTTAAATGCTCATATGTGATGTTAAGTGAATCCTCATACATGACTATGTGATTTTAAATGATCTAGTGATTTAGTGTTCCATGTTTGCATATAGTATGTTGAATACTATGATTTGAGTTTTCATTCAAACACACACACTTGAACATTAAGTCACTCTCCGTTTGAGTCATTCACTTGATACATGTACTTCATGCACAAAAATCTATTTTGATCATGTATCCTATTTGTCTATGAAAAGCAAGCAAATGATTTAGTCATCATTGATTACACGTGCTAGCATGTCCTTGTTGCCATCTTGAATGCAAAGCTATGTTTGCAACTTGGTATCATCTTAAGCATATTCATGAAATGTATGGACAATATGAGATTGTGTTACTTCAAATGACATATTCTATTATCACAATTCATATATGCAACTTGATGTGATGATTCTCTCCTTGTACTTTATTGTATCTATTCTTTTTGATGATGTCAAAGGGGGAGAAAGATTAGTTGATGTGTATATGTTGTATGCACATTCTTAGGGGGAGCATTGCACCTTGAAATGATCACATGCTACATGTTTAGGTGTTAACATCATTTAGAACATGGTTATAAGGGAAGAACTCCCAACGTTTATGCATATGTGTTATTGTTATATTCATTGATTGCATATTGATAGGGGGAGCATTTATAAAATGCCCTCAATTATTTATTGGCACACATCAATGTTTGTCATCATAAAAAATGGGGAGATTGTTGACCCAAGGTTTTCCACCATGGGTAAACATGACATTTTGATGATAACAAACAATTGAATGTGGTGAATTTAATGTCTACTTGAGTTATGCTTAATAGGTTATTGAGTCAAGATAAACTCAAGAGAGCTAGTGGATCCATGAGAAGATCAAGCAAAGGTGCTTAGAGCTCAAAAGACATTGGAGACAAGGATGGAGACATCAACCCAAAGCTTAAAGAAATTGAAGATAAAAGAAATGGGTAAAATAGTCTTGGGTGAGTGCTAGATTAAATGTAAAGTTATTTTTGAAATAACTTATTTGAAAGCTCAACTCTTGACCATATAACATATAGGATCATGCATATCATTCATGAGTCCTTGCATCATTAGCATTAGACTATGAACATCATTTAGTCTTTGCTAAAGTTGAGTTAGTTCAAGCTTTCATAAGCTATGGAAGAACTGAACAAAGATGTTGTCCTAGAACCATTAACTAAAATCATATCACTTGAAATGGATTCTAGATGCATATTAAAGCTTTGAACAAAATTGTTAAACCCTGAAAAGCTTTTGTCTAATATTGAGAATTTGTTTAAAATGGAAAAACATTTTATGATCTCAATATTGACTTTAGGCATGTCAAGGACCTGAATAAGATTCTAAGACATCCTAGGAGTGTGTCTAAGTCATTTCGGAAAAATTCCAAAAGATTTCACGAAAAACCATCAAGTGGGTTAGAAGTTCGAAATGAAGCGTCATATTCAAACGACCATATCGCACTCAAACATGGGTGAAATGGAGTGATTCAAAATCCTAAAATCAAGATCTTGAAGTCTTCTTTCCAAAAATCTAAATAAATCCTTTATCCGAGTTATGAAACTCTAGTTATGACCAAATAAGTGAACTGTGTCGAAACTGGGCTGAACAGCCCCAGTCGACTGCCTGTTGACCCAGTCGACTGGGCCAAGAAGGCCAGTCGACTGGCTGAGTCAGAGAGTTACAAATAAATTTTGGAATGAATTTTTGAAAACCCAGCCGACTGCCCCAAAATACCCAGTCGACTGCCTCATCCGGAATTTGAATTCTAACGGCTAGTTTCGGATCCAAAGTGTTCCAAAACTTCCCCAAACACCCCCAAACGGCTATATTGTGTTCCTATACTATATATATGCCTTATATGAGCCAAAAATGGTTAAGAGAAGAGATGGAGATAGGAGTATGAAAGATCTATCATTTGTGCTTCAATTTTGAAATTATTTTTGGGTAGAAAACTCCTATATGAATCACCACATGAGCATCATTCATATTTTCTTCTTGTGATTCATTCTTCATACTTGAGTTGAGCTTTTCAATTGAGTATTTCATTTATGACTCTGAGTATGTGAGGAAGTGAGCTTTGAATTTCTCTATCCATCTATTAAGAGATATGTTGTATACACTCAAATTCAATTCATATTCTTTGTGAGTGAAAGACCAAGAAGTTGTCTTGGCATGGGTTGGGCTTGTTGAAGCTATGTAAAGGTTTTTCTCTACCTTGAAAAGAGAGGATTAGGTTGGCTCTCCACCCGCAAGAGTGAGCAAAGGTCGGCTCTTCACCCGGAAGCAAGAGTGTTCGAAGGTTGGCTCTCCACCCGCAAGAGTGAGCAAGGTTGGCTCTTCACCCGGAAGAAGGAGCGTGTAAGGGTTTGCTATTCACCCAGAAGAATGAGGCATGTAAGGGTTTGCTTATCCCCGGAAAGAGAAGCACGATAGTGGAATCCTTGAGAGGTTATCTCAAGGCATGGAGTAGACCAAAGATTTGGTTGAACCATGTAAAAATCTCGGTGTCTGTGGTGTGCATTTTCTCTAACCCTTATCTCTTTATTTTAAAAGCAATTTCAGTTTATAATCTTGAGCTTTATATATATCAATGCTATGGAATTGCTTGTGGTTGTGTATCAATGAAGAGGTTAGGAAAAGACATAGTTGAAATGAATTAAATTGTGAACATGATTGGATTATAGCTTAGACTACTATCTCATTTATATATAATCCATGTGCACACCAAGTGTTTGATAAAATTCATATTCAACACACCTTAGCATAAAATGTTCATATGCACCCCAAGTGTTTGACTAAATGCATATTCAATATAAGATTCTAATTGAAAGTTTATATATGAACTCAATGCTTGATAAATTGTCATAAAATCTACAAGACATTCCTCATGACTAATAACACTTTGCATTATGTCTTTATAAATGAGAAAAGTGCTATAACATGCTTAGTTGAATTGCATACTTGGGTGCATGTATTATTTCCTATTCTACTTGATTCCATTATGCATATAATTGGTAATGCAATTCATTGTTCATAATTCAAAGTATGAATTAAGGTAGACACTTAAGATATCATCTTATTCACTATGTGTTTGACTAGAGCTCTACAAAGATTATTTTTGATAAAACAAAGTCAAACCGAAAAAGTCTCAAAGTTTGTAATTGACCCTATTCACCCCCTGTGACACCCCCTAATTTTCATGCATAGGTTGGCCAGGCTTATACCGAAAACTAAGGTGCATCAACACTCAATAATAAACAAGCACGGAAGTAAAAGACATATTTAATGAATAACATAGTGTCAGAGGTTTAACTCTCATGAATGAATAAATTCATAAATAAATAAAAAACCCAAAGGTTACAAGTCGGGAATCTATATCTATGGACCCCTAAACCTTAATAAAAAAAATATAACTAAATTGAGTCCCTACATTGAACTGAAGTCAAAATTGGAGAACTCGCGAATAAATGATAAGAGACCTCAACCCTGTGGCTGAAACTGCTGAGAACCTGAAACAACAGTAGTGGGTCAGACCCACGAGCAGAGTAGACTCTACATGATCCCAAACAGAGTACCAATAATCCTATCCTCTACTCCATCCAAAAATAAGAGTAAAACTGTAATTTTTATTATTTTAAGCATAAATCTTAATTAACTACCATCTAGAAAATAGATAAAACAAATAAAGTGCATCATACTTAAATCGCAAAACAATAGGCAACCAAATAAACTAATACAATAACTAAACCACAAGTCCATATGCAACTAACCCATGCCAAACCATAACCACGTACCTGATCTCCATGTCAAGGTACAGATGAGGTTGCCTTAATGGTCAGTCCATCGTGGTTCCCTCCATTCCACAGTTACAGAAATTAATATATATATATATATATATTAATTACTAATTATACCATAGATTAAAGAATCTAAAAGTATTCATTTACAATAATTTACTTTTCCCCACTATATAAATTCATAAATACTTCAAACTTGGCGATCTAGATATTTCCCAAAAATTCAAACACCAAAAAGAAACCTCCTAATTCCTCCCGAAAACAACAAACACCTAAAACTAAAAAAAAACGGCTACTAGATTAATACCGATCTAACCTATGAGTCTATATATATATATATACATCTGGATATATAATTACAAAAGCACACAACAATAATCCAAAAATATCAATCATTTAACTACCCTGAAATTATTATTATTAATTTATTTTTTATTTAATCTGCCCTAAACGTAAAAATTTTAAATTTATTTAGGAACCATCAAGTCATGAAACATGGCCTCACCATGTGGTGGTCAGTGGCCTCAACAACTCACAAAACGAATTTCCTATGGGTACATGAATTCAAGTACTGACCATTCAAATTCCTATATTACAATTCTAACTCTCAAATTATTGTTATTTACATATGTTTCCTTATATATATATACTCGTAATATCGTATACACCACCGCATTCCTATATTATATATATATATATTTATATATAGACACTGGTCTAAGAATACAGGACCATCACTTAGATAACCATTCCTTTGCCGCAATCATGTAAAGTTATTTATCTTCCTTGATAACCTTTGGTAACAATTAAGATTCCCAAATAAAAATTCACACACACCCGCGCACGCACATATATATCAAGTACACCAATCTAATCCAATGGAAATAAAAATTTATGTTTCACAGGAATCCATCACCTAACTAGCAATACTTGTCCAGGAACCCACAAAGTAAACATGATAAAATTGCACCCTACAACATCGAAACAAAACATAATATACATGTATATATATCTACACCGGTATGTACTTATATGTAATTGCTCTTCAAATTATATATATATATATATATACATACACACGGATCAAAACAAAATATATACAATATATAGAGGATGTGATTACAGGTTCAAAGGGGAAGAGAAGAACATTCTACTTGCCTGATCATTAGGGTAAATCACGCACGGATTGTAGGCTGATCGATGCTCTCTCCTCTCTCTTCTACGCAACTCGCGATTCTGCTATCTCTCCCTCGACTAGTCTGACAGAAACGTATCCCTAACTTAAGGTTTATTTTAGTTATATAAATATATATATATAATATATATATATATATTTATTTAATTCTTCCGATGGGCCCAAAAATATAATATAGCCCATTAGCTAATAAGCCCAACTAATTAACTCAAAAATATATTATAGCCCATTTAATTAACTTATAATTAATTAATTAAATTAAATTAACCCAATATATATAAAGAATAAAAATACAGGGTATTACATTCTCCCCCCCCCCCCTAATAAAGGAATTCCGTAATCGGAATTCACTACATACCTGAACGAAATAGCTCTGGATACTTTGCACGAATTTCATCCTCTTTTTCCCAAGTGAACTCTGCCTCATTGTGCTGGCTCCACTGAACACGCACAAGAGAAATGATCTTCTTACGAAGTACATGCTCCTTCCGATCGATAATGCGATAAGGTTGCTCTATATAAGTCACATCCGGCTCTAACTCAATCTCTCCCACATCAATATGCTGATACGTATCCTCATCACGTAAGAATTTCCGCAACATAGAAACATGGAATACATTATGAACCCTGTGCATAAAATCTGACAGTGCTAAACGGTACACCACCGGTCCAATCCTGTCAGTAATCATAAAAGGACCCACAAAACGAGGTGATAATTTCCCCTTCTTTCCGAACTGCATTATTCCCTTCGTGGGTGACACCTTTAGTAAAACCTGATCCCCCACTCTGAACTCCAAAGCTCGAGTCCGCCGATCAGCATAACTCTTCTGCCTACTCTGGGCAGTCCTCATACGGTCCTGAATAAGAGGAATCTTTTCTGAGGTGTCCTTGATGAACTCAGGACCAAATAATCTGTTCTATCCGGCCTCCAGCCAACACACCGGAGATCTACAGGGTCGACCGTACAATGCCTCAAATGGTGCCATACCAATAGTCTTTTGATAACTATTATTATAGGCAAACTCTGAAAGTGGCAAATAGAATTCCCAATTGCCCTTGAAATCAAGGACACAAGCTCGAAGCATATCTTCCAAAATCTGGTTAACCCTCTCAGTTTGACCATCTGTCTGTGGATGATAAGCTGTACTAAGGTGCAACTCTGTACCCAAAGCCTGCGGAAAGCTCGCCCAAAACCCAGATACAAAGTTCGGATCTCTATCCGATATAATAGACAATGGAATCCCATGAAGCTTCACTATCTCTGCAATGTAAAGCTTTGCCAACTGCTCCGAAGTGTAATCAGAGCGAATAGGTAGAAAATGGGCAGACTTTGTAAGTCTATCAACTATCACCCAAATGGAGTTATGGTTCCGATGTGAGGTAGGTAACCCCTCAATGAAATCCATAGAAATGCTCTCCCATTTCCACTCAGGCACTGGAAGTGGCTGCAATGCTCCTGGTGGTTTCTGGTGATCGATTTTAACCATTTGGCAAGTACTACACTTGGAGACAAAAACAGCTATGTCTCTTTTCATGCCAGCCCACCAAAATTGGCGTTTCATATCCTGGTACATCTTATCCCCTCCAGGATGAACTGCAAATGGAGAGTTATGAGCCTCTCTCATCACATCTCTCCTCAAGTCATCGATAGGAGGAACAACTAATCGACTCTTGTACCTCAACCCCCCATCTGAACCAACTGAGTAAAAGGGAATCTCTCCTGATGCCAACTCTGCAACTCTATCTATACACTGTTGGTCTGCCTGTTGAGCCTCAATCACCCTTCGAATGCTGATAGGTGTCACCATAACACATGCCGCAAAAGCGTCAGCTAACTCATCAACTGACCTCAACGCATCCCACTCAGTCTCGAACAAGGCTGAAAGACTAGCATAGGGTCGACAACTGAGGGTGTCAGCCACTACATTAGCCTTCCCTGGATGATACTGAATGGAAAAATGATAGTCCTTCACAAATTCCAGCCATCTGCGCTGCCTCATATTCAATTCCCTCTGCGTAAATAGGTACTGCAAACTTTTGTGATCACTGAATAATCTGAAAGCCTCACCTAAGAGGTAATGTCTCCAGATCCTCAATGCAAAAACCACCGCTACCAACTCCAAATCATGGGTAGGGTAATTAAGCTCATGTGGCTTGAGCTTACGTGAACCATAAGATACTGGTCTCTCCTCTTGCATCAATACACAACCTAGACCCTATAACGATGCATCGGTGTAGACAAGATACTCAACCCCACTCTGTGGAGTGGCCAGAACAGGTGCAGAAGTCAACTTAGTCTTCAGTTCATTAAAAGATGTCTGATAGTGATCATTCCAAACAAATGGCACACCCTTTCTAGTCAAGTTGGTGACCGGACCGGCGATCTTAGAGAAACCCTGAATGAATCTACGATAATAACCTGCTAATCCCAGAAAACTACGGACTTCTAAAGGTGAGGTAGGTTGTCCCCACTCCAGAACCGCTGAGACCTTCGCTGGGTCCACTTCAATCCCCTTCTCTGACACCACATGCCCCAAAAACTTCACCTCTCTCTGCCAGAATGCACATTTCTCAATTGGTATGAGGCCTTTTGGGAGGAGCCCAAGAGCAAAAACGTGCGGGCTAGGCCCAGAGCGGATAATATTATACCAAATGTTGGAGCGGGGTGTTACAATTGGTATCAGAGCCAGAGCCCGGCTGGAATTAAGTGTGGGAGCATGCACATCACCCATGGGTCGCCAGCGAGGACGCTGGGTCTCAAGGGGGGGTGATTGTGATGTCCCACATCGCCCGGGTAGAGGTCTGGGGTTGTACTTATATGTGCAGTGTTGTCTCCAATTGGTATGAGGCCTTTTGGGAGAAGCCCAAGAGCAAAACCGTGCGGGCTAGGCCCAGAGCGGACAATATTATACCAAATGTTGGAGCGGGGTGTTACAATTGGTATCAGAGCCAGAGCCTAGCCGGAATTAAGTGTGGGAGCATGCACATCACCCGTGGGTCGCCAGTGAGGACGCTGGGTCTCAAGGGGGGGTGATTGTGATGTCCCGCATCGCCCCGGTAGAGGTCTGGGGATGTACTTATATGTGCAGTGTTGTCTCCAATTGCTATGAGGCCTTTTGGGAGGAGCCCAAGAGCAAAACCGTGCGGGCTAGGCCCAGAGCGGACAATATTATACCAAATGTTGGAGCGGGGTGTTACAATTGGTATCAGAGCCAGAGCCCGGCCGGAATTAAGTGTGGGAGCATGCACATCACCGTGGGGTGATTGTGATGTCCCACATCGCCCGGGTAGAGGTTTGGGGATGTGCTTATATGTGTATTGTTGTCTCCAATTGGTATGAGGCCTTTTGGGAGGAGCCCAAGAGCAAAACCGTGCGGGCTGGGCCCAAAGCGGACAATATTATACCAAGTGTTGGAGTGGGGTGTTACACCCCCCCTCTAGGTGTCAATATATGGCCAACAATAACTCTATAGATTCCTATAATGTCTGAAATGACAGTAAAGGAAGAACAATACATTGGACTCACGGACCACAACCGTCCGTTTCCAACTCCACAAAATCAATGACACCATGAGGAAGAGGTTCGGCACCACGCCGTAACCAATGACAACTCAACGACTACGTACTAGCGTAGAAAACACAGTACAATGAATGCTTAGGGGAATGAACTAAGCACTAGAACTAAGACTGTCAAGCTACAGTACCTCGAGTACTTAATAAAGTCACTCAACCATAACCTCTTCTCACCAATCAAACTCTCAACTACAGTTCATTACTCATTCCTCAAAAGGTGAAAGACACCTAAAGGTCCATATTACAACTCACAATCTCATCACCCGCCTTCTCGAAGGCCCCAATTCATTACTGATACTAAAATCAATCTCTAACAAGGTCACACAGCTAACCACAATCACCAAACTATTAACCACAATCACAGGACTATTAACCACATTCTCTAAGGCCTCAACTCAAAATTAAGCCTACGGTCCACCACTAGTCTCAACTAGCCACATAGATCACTATGTCAATATGCATAACCTCCCCCAAGGGCACTAAAGTATACAACAACAAGTATAAAGATATTCGTTTCATTTATACTTTTAATAATCTTCTCATTTAAAGTCTTGTTTCACATTTCTCATTTCAAACTGAGCATTTATAAAATATGAATTTAATTTCCAATAATTCATAAATAACATGCTCCAACATCATATATACATATCACGACGTATACATATCAAATAAAATCACATAAATGCCATGTAAATACAATGTGATTCATACACCTCATGGCAGAAACCTCATGAAACACAATGCACTACCCAGTTGCGACTTCATATCCACAACCCAGTTGCGACTTCCAATACGAAATCCGAAATGGATGCACAGCCAAGTTGCCACTTATAAGTCAAAGACAGATGCACAACCCAGTTGCGACTTCATATGCACAACACGGTTGCGACTTCATATGCACAACCCAGTTGCGACTTCCAATACGAAATCCGAAAATGGATGCACAACCCAGTTGGGACTTATAAGTCAAAGACAGATGCACAACCCAGTTGCGACTTCATATGCACAACACGGTTGCAACTTCATATGCACAACCCAGTTGCGACTTCCAATACGAAATCCGAAAATGGATGCACAACCCAGTTGGGACTTATAAGCCAAAGACGGATGCACAACCCAGTTGCGACTTCACATGCACAACATGCACCAACACAAATATGTATAACATCATATTTATGAAAATATCCACATGAATCTCATAAAATTCTCAAACCTCCTTTTAACATGCTTTTAAATTTATAATAAAGCATCTAAATCGTGAGAATTACATTTCATGCTTAAACAACATATTTTCTTTAATTCTTTAGAAAATATTTTCAATTTCCATTATCATGCCTTTAAAATAATTTGAATCAATCAATTCACGTATCGTAGGGAAAACCTAGCATGACGTCTAAGTATTCGCGTCCCTTACGTCCACATATCCACTAGTCCATTTAATTATCAAGGGAAATTCTAAGCCGTCCATTCTTATTCAATTTAAATAAGAATTTAATTAATCTCGTAGGAAATAATTTAATAAATTTTCTTAAATTAATCCCTAAGTCCCATTCCTATTCTAAACAAATTATAGATAAATAAATTAACAATTTAATATATCTATATTAAATTAAATAAGGGTTTGCACCCCTAAACTACTTCAATAATACGGAGTGAGAAATATAATTTCCCACCTGAGATTACCCTTACAGAACAGCCATTTCGGGCCCACCGTGAACAGTAGCGGCGCCCGAATATAACGCCCACCGACCAAAGTCGTCCAAAAAATATTTCACATATATCAAAATGTCTGTCTCGACAACCTATACGATATATACGAAGCTTATTAGCAATAGGTTAATTAATTTGGTTAAATCTAAATTAACCCAAATGAAAACTATAACCTATATATGCGATTTTCGGGCAAACCGTTCAACGTAAAAATACGAAATTAAAGTATGACGAATACTACGTATAGACGAAGTTACTCACCAAAAATCGGCTCAAACAGATCACCGGAAGGTCGCCAAAAAAATGGCCGAAGCCTGGCCGAAGCTCCCTGGTGCGTCGCCCTGTGCGAACCAATGCCACCCTGCGCCGCTACGGCCTCCTGCACCGCCGCCTGGCCCAACCGACGACCACCATAGGTCGTCGCCACCCAAGCCGACCCTCGCCGTCGCCGCCCAACCCTGCTCCAGCCGTCTCTGCGTATCGCCGCCAGCTATGGCGACCACTCTCTCAGCCGACTCTCTTGCCGGCGACCATGGAGGTGGAGGAGAAGAAGGCGAGAAGCAAATTCGGTCGTCAATGAAGAAGGAGCAGAACTGTAGTCATGGAGAAGGAAAAGAGTGGTTCAGCAGATCAGTGTATACATATACACATATATGCTCTAATTGCAAAAGCAACCCTCAACTTATCCATAATTGCGAAATAACCCCCAAAACTATATATATATATAATTACAATTTAATATATATATATACAATAAATCCAAATTTATTACGGACAAATTCCCAAGTGTGATTACGCAAATTGGTAATTACACGGGACACCAATTAATTAAAGGGTTAACTTCATTTACACCCCCTGAGGTTTGTCCTATCTTCACTTACACCCCCCCAGGTTTGCATATCTTCATTTACACCCCCTCATGGTGTGAAATGTCTAAAACACCCTTATACCAAACACCCCTTAAATCAATTTAATCCCTAAATCAATTTAACCCCTAAACCAAACACCCCCTTAAATCAATTTATCCCTCCAACCAAACACCCCAACCCAACCCAACCCTAACCACCACCACTGCTGTAACACCCCGTGTTATTTTCCTTTTTTCTGAAATTAATTTTAATATAATTTCGGTAATGACGTCACTTGTTCTTGACGCATTGTTTATTCTTGGTATTTAATACCTGTAAATTTTTCGCGTTTAGTTTTAAAGTCGACTGGATGACTTTACGGTTTCTCTTTGAAGACTACGTGAATTCTTGTGGTCAATTACACGGTCTCGTTTCGATGTTAGTTTATTCGACGTTTAATGATTAGTGTTTCGATTGGATGACGACACATTTTAATTGGTCGGGCTTGTTTAAGTGTTCCGACGTTTGGGTTTCTACCCCGGTATATTTAATTGGGATTGTTAATTGAGCGTCCCGTTATTATTTCGGGCTTATGATATTATGTTTGGGCGTTCCTGATAATTATTGGGATTTACTGTATATATATATATTCAATTGTAATTATATATATATAGTCTTGGGGGTTATTTCGCAATTGTGGGTAAAATGTGGGTCATTTAGGCGATTTCGCATACATATAGATACATGTATATGCACAGACCGTATCAGCTTCTTCCTCCACGCTGACAGCCTCTGTATCTTCTTCCTCTCCATGACGCACGACCGAGCTACTCCCCACCTCCATCTTCAGTCGCCGGTCATGGCTAGAGAGAGAGAGAGAGAGCCGGTTGAGGGAGAGAGACGATCACGTCTTGGAAGGGGACGGCGAGCGGCGGCTGACCTGGTGCAACTGAGGCGAGTAGCGGCGGTTGCTGGGTGGTCGACGGCGTCTGGTGGCGTCGGCAAGGCTAGCAGGTGGTCGCGCAGGTGGTGCGGCGGCAGCAGCCGCGGTGGAGCAGCTCGTGCGGCAGAGGCGCAGCAGCACAGGTTCGGCCAGAACCTTCGGCCATTTTTTCGGTTGACTTCCCGAGCTCGGTTTGGGCTGATTTTCGGAGGGTAGGTTTACCTATATGTCAGGTACGACGTGTAAATATTTCGTAATTTTACGCTGAGCGGTTTGTCGGGAAATTCGATTTGAAGTTTCGAATTTTCGTTTGGGCTATTTTAGATTTAGCCAAATTAATTAACCAATTATTAATGTGCTTCATATATATCGTATAGATTATCGAGACGGACATTTCGATATATTCGAAATAATTTTCGGACGATTTTGGTCGGCGGGCTCCATAATCGGGCGCCGGTACTGTTCACTGTGGGCCTGAAACGGCTGTTCGGTAACGTATAATTAGATGGGAAATTATATTTCTCACTCCGCATTATTGAATTAGTTTTGGGGTGCAAAACCCTTATTTAATTTAATATAGATATTTTAAATCGTTAATTTAAATATCTATAATTCGTTAGAATCGGAATTAGATTTAGGAATTAATTTAAGAAAATTAATTAAATTATTTCCTAAGAGATTAAATATATTCCTAATTGAATTGAATAGGAATAGACGACTTAGAAATTCCTTGGAGAATTAAATGGGCTAGGGAAATTTGTAAACGTTGGATGTGAGAGACTTAGACGCCATGCTAGGTTCCTCTTATTATACGTGAATTAATTGTATAATTTATTTTAAATGAATGATAAGGGAAATTGAAATATTTTCTAAAGAATTAAAGAAAATATATTTTTGGAGAACATGAATGGTATATGAAATTATTTTCATATGATTTAATTGTTTTATTGCATTTTAAAGCATGAAAAGAGATTTGAGATTTATGTTGATATTACCATGTGGGTATTTGCTTAAATATGATACATTACATATTTATGTTGAGACATGATTGTCATTTAGACCTGGATGCATATTGAGTTGATATATGTGGGTTGTGAAATCATGTGGGGTTGTCTTTGTGTCGAATCGTCGTAACAACTGGCCAGGTAAAGGTGTCTCCCACCTATGGAACTAAAAAGCCAGAAGGTGATATAGGGTTGGTTGCTGCCCCATCGTGGTGGTATGCGGCACTCTCGGATCTTTAGTATAGGGTTGGTTACTGCCCCATCGTGGTGGTATGTGCCGCTCTCGCATGGGAGTTGCAAGTTGGGCTCTTGTGCAATCGCCTTCCTTGTTGAAAGTGTAGTATCAAAAACACTTGGGAAGAATCAGTGCAGTACTCTTTCTCCTTGTAAATGGGTGGAGTGCGTATTCGTTAACCACGTGATGTGGGCAAAGGGTGGTGTATGAGTCACATTGTATATGCATGACATTTATGTGATTTCATTTGACATGTACACGTGATATTATTCTATGTGATGTTGGAGCAGGTTTAATATGTATTATTATTGCCTGTTAGATTTTGGAGCATGTTATGTATGAATATTGTGAAATTAAATTCGTATCTTTATAAAATGCTCAGTTGAAAGTGATAAATGCGAAAACATGAATTAAATGAGAAAATTGTTAAAGTATAAATGAAAAGTGTATCTTTATACTTGTGATTATTTACCTTGTGCCCTTGGGGGAGGTTAGGTATGTTGGCATAGTGATCCATGTGGCTAGTTGAGGCTAGTGGTGGACCGTAGGCTTGACTTTGAGTTGAGACCTTAGAGATTGTGGTTAGCAGCCTTGTGATTGTGGTTAGTAGCTGTAAACACATAAAAATGTTCAACACCTTTTTCAATGCCTTTATTAATTTTCGGATTCTCTTTATATAGATTTTCTAAATGGGCTTCATTACTGGGTTCATAAAAAGCTTGCTGGCCCAAAAACTTGATGGGTCTGATGACAGATGGGCTTTGATGGGCCTGATGACAGATGGGCTTTGATGGGCCTAATGACAGATGGGCCCAGTTGGGCTGGACATTTCCACTCTTACACAGGCCCTATCCTTTGTGATGGGTTGTCGATCTTCCCGGCCCATTAAAAAGGATACAGAGTGGGGATGAGATACATCACCCCTGATCGGGGTGACGTGGCTGACGCAATTAATATGACGGTTGTACAATCATTGCAACATTTGAAATTCGTGGTCTGGGTGGCCTCGGTTGGCGAAAAAGGGAGGCTGTGGAGGCGCGCGTGAAGTGAGATGATGCTTCGGTTCCCGAGCGCACGGCTTTTCAGGCGCCTCTGAGATTTCTATAAATAATGACTGCAGTGCTATGGATTCATTCCGTTTCACAGTTTAAAAAATTCTAGAGAACTCCCTGCACTTGAGATCCTGACTTATCATTGCCAGAGTCCACCTCCTCTCTCAGGAAAGCGTCAGAAATCCTTCGGGATTCATCTTAGAGTAAGTTATTTCTTTCCATCTCAACGCCTTTCTTTTCGAAATGTCTGATAGTGATGACACCCGGTCGGGTAGCGACCGTTTACCTTCCCCTGTAGACCCGGATGCATCCCTCAGTTCACCGTCAGTGGAGGTGGTTAGGACAATTGTGTCAAGCCCACCGGAAGTTAACCGGAACGCCGCAGCAGCCGGAAATCCGGTTGCAGGGGTTTCGGGAGATCAGTTTTATGCTGATCCCATTCCCCCTATGAACAGGGTAGAGTCGGTATTGAAAAAGTTAAGGGTTAAATGCGGGGTACCCGATCGGGTGATTATTATAAATTATCCTAAAAAGTATGATTTTAGGAAGGGTGAGGGAGTTTTGGATCATCAGATTTTGTTATCGGCCTTTCACCTTCAGGTCATTAGATTCCCGATCCAGCCCTTCTTCCTTTATGCCTTAGCTACCTTAGGTTTGGCCCCACTTCATGTGGGACCTAACTTCTTCCGGGTCTTGGCCATGATCTTGATGATCAATCGGGATCTAGGACTTGACCTTGGTCTGGCGGAACTTCTGTTCTGTTACAAAATACAGGCCCAGAAGGAGTGCAGGGGCCGGTACAATCTTTTTCCCCATAGTGGGAGGAAAATTTGTGATGGTACTGAAAAATCCAATAAAGGGTGGAAAGAAAGGATGGTCCTTGTGAGTGGGAGTTAGAGACTCCCAAGCTCATCCAGATTCAAAGTCCCCAACGAGTTTAACCAACACCTTTTCCCTTCTTTCAAGCCATTCCATAGGGGGGCATGCAATTGTGATAAGTGCAATGATAAGTTAGGCCTCCATGTGCTTGAGTTTTCTGGGAGCGCCCGACGAATATAAAACCTCAAATTATATCAGAACCCGTTTTGAATTGCTTAAATCGAAAATTTGGGGACAGCCTTTGAGGATGTGTACCAGTTTCTTGACAGGTTCCAATTTGCAGGCCCTATCTACAGAGATGCTGAGGATCTCGCAGGCGGTGTTGAAGAAGAAGCCTAAGCGGGCAGTTGAACCTCAGGCCTCAAATTCAGCCCCGGTGAGATCCAAATCGGGCAGGGATCACAAAGTGTTCTAACCCCTCCGGCTGGTCCTATTCTCTCACCTCCTGTAGAGAATACCCCGGTAGCTCCATCTCCACCGATGGGAAATGTGCAAAGGGCCAGACTCCTCCTCAAGGATCAGAGGAGGTTGCTCAATCCTCAGGGGATGTTCCCGTCCCTGAATTCCGGTTGGTTGAAGGGGAAACGAGCCTGACGGGGGCGCGACATCCCCGATCGGAGGAGAATCTACCTGAACGGTCAGTAAGGGCCCGAACGGAGACACAATCATCTCCCATCGTACTGGATGACAGTGGGGCCGCAACTGAAACGGAGCTACCCGTGCCCTGGGCGCCGAAGATTAGACTCCCGGGCGGCGACTTTCTGGTTGCAGGGCAGGCGACCATTGACAATGACTCTGCCCTTCGGGCTATGGGATCTCAGATCTGGACACCCATAGACCGAAAGAGGCTGAGAACCATCGATCGGGAGGAGTTGCCACTGACAGGTCCAGAGGTTGCTATGAAGGTAGTGCTTGAATCTGTAGATTTCTCAACTGCATTTAATATTTTATTTACTTCCTTATCAGGCTAACACTTAACCTTTTGGCAGATGCTCTACCTAACACAGGCCTACAATGCAAAAATGGAGGAGGACACCAAGTTGCTCAAGAAGTCCAACGAGCTCCTGAGACTGTAGGAGGAATCCCGGATGAAGGTCGCCAACCAACTGTCCATATCCAATGAAAAGTTGGATGTCCAGTCCCGAAGGGCAGTCACTGCAGAGCAACAGCTTCGGGCGGCTCAAGAAAAAATTAAAGAAATGGAAGCAGTTCGGCGGGCCCTCTTTGCTGAGACGGAGGCCTTGAAGGCTGAGAATGGGAATCTGAAAGCTAATAATGAGAGCTTGACGGCTTCCAATTCGAAGCTCCTAGAGGAGAGGGCTGAGATGGAGAATCTCCTTGCCACGGAGAGGTCGGTGGTGGAGATGTGTCACCGGGGTGGGAACGAAATGTATAAGCATTTCTGCGAAACCTCCCAATACTGGATCGGGTTTGGTTGGAGGTCGTGCTTTAATGACATGCAGAAACCCGTCGAAGAAAGGACTTTTGCCTCGGTGGAAGAACTGGATGAGAGTCTGGGCATCTCCCCTCCGTACGACGATCCGGTTGGTGGTCCTGACGACGTTCGTTTCTGTGAGTTCCTGACCAAGCCTCTCCCAGGAATGAGCATAACCGCCCCTCCTGATCCTCCGGCTCCCGATGGGGCCATCGTTTTAGTGAACCCAAATGTATCGGGCACAAGCGTTTACCTTTAGTATTTACTGTTTATGAAATGCATTGTAAGCCTTGGCGACAGGGGCCCATTTTGAATGAGATATAATAGGTTTTGTCCATTCCACTTTCGACTTTTACAGTTATAACGATTCTTGGTTACTTTGTTTATTTTTTCAAAGTTTTGTGATCTCTTCAGGGTCTGTGTTGTGACTTCGGGCTCTTCAGGCCACGCGAAAGTCAATGGATCACTTAGTTTGTTCTTGGAACAATGATCGCTTCAGGATCTGTGTTGTGACTTCGGGCTCTTCAGGCCATGTGAAAGTCAATGCAACACTTGGTTTATTTTTGGAACAATGATCTCTCCAGGATCTGTGTTGTGTCTTCGGGCTCTTCAGGCCATGCGAAAGTCAATGCAACACTTAGTTTATTTTTGGAACAATGATCTCTTCAGGATCTGTGTTGTGACTTCGGGCTCTTCAGGCCATGCGAAAGTCAATGCAACACTTAGTTTATTTTTGGAACAATGATCTCTTTAGGATCTGTGTTGTGACTTCGGGCTCTTCAGGCCATGCGAAAGTCAATGCAACACTTAGTTTATTTTTGGAACAACGATCTCTTCAGGATCTGTGTTGTGACTTCGGGCTCTTCATGCCATGCGAAAGTCAATGCAACACTTAGTTTATTTTTGGAACAATGATCGCTTCAGGATCTGTGTTGTGACTTCGGGCTCTTCAGGCCATGCGAAAGTCAATGCAACACTTAGTTTATTTTTGGAACAATGATCGCTTCAGGATCTGTGTTGTGACTTCGGGCTCTTCAGGCCATGCGAAAGTCAATGCAACACTTAGTTTATTTTTGGAACAATGATCGCTTCAGGATCTGTGTTGTGACTTCGGGCTCTTCAGGCCATGCGAAAGTCAATGCAACACTTAGTTTATTTTTGGAACAATGATCGCTTCAGGATCTGTGTTGTGACTTCGGGCACACCAGCAGATTTTATGATAATCATAATAATGATTTTTACCGACCAGTTGCTGTAGCCTTTTTACAAAAAGATCCAAGTAAAAACAGGACTTGGCCCATCAAGGGTAGTACCTCTTGAGGCGAGAGGTGTTCTGGGAGTTTGGTTCCATTCCGCCATCAATATTCCTTCGGAGTCGGTATGCTCCGTGACCGATGACTTCAGAGATGGTGTACGGGCCCTCCCAAGGCTCCCTGAGCTTGCCTACAAGCCCGATTTTGCGCCTGAGGACCATGTCTCCGATCTGGAACTCTCTTCTTTTGACTCTTTGATTGAAGTGGTTCCGGACTTGCTGTTGGTAAGCAGCCAGCCTGATCCCGGCGGCCTCCCTTCTTTCATCCAGAAGATCAAGATTCTGAGCCAAATGCTGGTTACTTGGTCCTTCGACCCAGGCCTCGCTCCGGAGGGTTGGAACCCGGATCTCAGTCGGAATCACAGCTTCAGCACCATACGCCATGGCAAAAGGGGTCTCTCCAGTGGGTTGTCTGGGGGTCGTTCTGTATGACCAGAGAACTTCGGGCAGTTTCTCTAACCAGGCCCCTTTGGCCTCTTCAAGTTTTTTGGCCAGAGTGTTGAATATAGTTCGATTTGTCCTTTCCGCCTGCTCATTCCCTTGCGGGTAGCCGACGGAAGACGTGTTCTGGTTGATAACATGTTCGGCAAAGAATGCTCTAACCTCCTTGTTGTCCAGGTTTGTTCCGTTATCCATCATGATCGTTCTTGGTAGCCCAAATCTGCATATAATGTTGGTCCATATGAATTTGATGACGTGACTCCCTTTGACGGTGGGATAGGCTTCGGCTTCAACCCATTTGGTGAAATAGTCGGTTGCCAAAAGGACGTACGCATTCGACCGGATTGCCAAAAGCCTATCCCTTTGACGGTGGGATAGGCTTCTTTTAAGATAGGAAGAAGGAGGCGATTTTACAGGTATCGAAGGGCATTTGAAAAATCAGGAACTCCTCCTCTGCTTCCCACAGACGGCGCCAATGTGTAAACACATAAAAATGTTCAACACCTTTTTCAATGCCTTTATTAATTTTCGGATTCTCTTTATATACATTTTCTAAATGGGCTTCATTACTGGGTTCATAAAAAGCTTGCTGGCCCAAAAACTTGATGGGCCTGATGACAGATGGGCTTTGATGGGCCTGATGACAGATGGGCCCAGTTGGGCTGGACATTTCCACTCTTACAGTAGCCTTGTGATTGTGGTCAGTAGCCTTGTGATTGTGATTAGTAGTTTGGTGATCGTGGTTAGTTGTGTGAACTCTTTTGAAGATTTGAGGTTAGGGATGATTTTTGTGTCAATTGATAATTGAGGCCTTAGAGAAGGCGAGTGATGAGTTGTGTGAGATTTGATTGATGAGAAGAGGTTATGATTAGGGATTCATTAAGTACTCGAGGTACTGTAGTCTGACAGTCTTGATTCTTATGCTTAGTCCCTTCCCTTAAGCATTCCTCGTACTGTGTTTTGTACACTAGTACGTGGTCATTGACTTGTATGTCATTCCTTGAGTTGTCGGTTACGGTGTGGTGCCGAACCTCTTCCTCGTGGTGTCATTTGATTTGGTGGAGTTGGAACGGATGGTTGTCTTCCGTGAGTCCAACGTGTTGTTCTCCCTTACTGTCCTCACGGACATTACGGGAATTTATAGAGTTGTGTTTCTCTTATTTGACTGTCATTTCGAAAACGGTGTTTTCTAAGTTTTGAAATAAACTCCTTGTTTTTAAAAGGAAAAACTCGTTTTCGCCTACCCCCGTGGAAATGAAAAGTTTTAACACTTTATAAAACGATCTTAGGATCTTCTTTGGAAAGATTTTTAACTCTAAAAGCCGGTGATGGCAATTGATGGAGACCGGGGGCAAGACCGTCATTTTTACTATGTGGTTCTTAAAAGTAAAACCATTTTATTATTTTCTTGGGATTTTGAGATTTCGAGACTTCTTTCTTAATATCTCATCTTGTAGAGTTTTGAAAGGTGTTCCATTGTTTCACCTTTGTTTCCTATCATGCTTAAGTCTGGGATTGAGGCTTGTTGTTGTTCAGTGCACACATATAGTGTTGTCTTTCCCTTTTCTGGGTTGTTGGTATCACCACCAAGGTGATATGAGTTTTTCTTATGTTAGGGGCATAGATACCAAAAGGATTGGTTTGAGTTTGAAAACCTTTTTCTTAAAAACTATTGAATCTCTGGGATTCATCTTTTTATTACTCCCACTCTCGGCCATTCGTTTTTGGTTTCCTTGTTCCCTTTTGGTGTTCTTTCCTTGTTCCCTTTTGGTGTTCTTTCCTTGTTCCCTTTTGGTGTTCTTTCCTTGTTCACTTGTGGTGTTTTAACCTTGACATTGTTGTCTCGGTTATCTGTTGGTTAGCATTGGTATTTATTTTCCTTTGACTGGGTTCTTGACTCTTACGGGGTTTTTCTTATCCTTAGTGAGAGTGTTGGTGATTTATTGACATTGTTAGAGATAGCAATTGAGGTGTTTATGTGGAGATATAATCGAGGTGATCTAGCCCTTGAGAGGTAGACTTTCTCTAGGACTGGGATGAGGTTTGTTGTATATATATATATTGTACATATATATATATATATATATATATTGAGGATGGTTGTGTTAGTACGCAAGGACGTAGGTGTTTTCCTTCCTGTGTTATCGGGGTGTAGGATTTGAGTATTCCTTGGTACTAGTGGTGGATTTGATTCTTGTGGATGTTAGAGGTGAGTGTGATCTCCTCTGTTGGATCTTCTGATTTGTGTTGTGAGTAATTGATGATTTGTGAGCTTTGACTCAGGAGTTGTGTACTTAGTATATGTTGATGAGAGTAGTGTAGACTACCGGTTTTGGTACTTGGAGTATGAGCCGTAGTTGTACCTTGTAGACTCAGGTTGCATACTTATACATGTATACTTGTATATATATATATGTATCCCTGTTATATACTTACGTACAGTATATGAGCGTGCCTTGGGTTTTGCGTGGATGGGATGAGTTGGGCTATATATGTATCTTGCTAGATAGTTTGGCATTACCTAAACTATCAGAGGATGTGGTAGTTAGAGTATTCTTTCCCACTGAGCTTATTTGCTCACAGGGGTATTTCACTTGCACCCTGGTATTCACACGCCAGGTTGCAGGAAATATACGGCTATGAGCAGGATGCAGTGCAACGACAGCTTTCTTTTGTTTCCTTGTTACAGGTTTTGGAGTTGCGTTGGGTGATGCGGTTACGGTTGCAACACGATTGGGTTTGGGGACAATAGGTATCCACTTTCAGTTTCTCTACCCATTGTTATGGGATTGTTATGTATTTTTTTTTGGGAGCCAGTCTGTTGGCATATCCCTGTTGATGTATTCTTTAGTTCCTGTATTTATTCTTTCTGATGGTTATTGTATCTATTCTGCACAGCTAGGTGCTTTACTGTATCTTATTCGAGCATTTATGGCTCTGTTGATTATTAGAGGGTTTGGAGGGGTTTTGGTTTCTTTCCATTACCTCGGCCCTAGTAGGATTGATGAATGTGGGGCTTGGAAGCCATTGTGATTATTGAATTGCTATTGGCAGGTTCTTGTGTTGTTGTTGTTGTCCGGATGTTCCATTTACAAACGGAATTCTGCCGGATTTTTGTTAGATTCCGCTGCTTAGTTTATTATCCATTTGGGTATTAAATATACCATTTCTATCATCAACCAATATCTTTTCATGGTTAATGATGTCTTAGTTGGTCATTCATGTTAGGAATCACATCCTGGATTCATCGGATGTCCCTGTTCGGGAGTCTTAGGAATTTAGGAGCGTGTCAGTTGGTATTGGAGGATGCTAGTGAGTTTCTAGCATTCTACTTGACATGGAGTATATTTTTATTGTTATTCCATGTGTCTCTTTGTTGTTGTTGACTCTAGTAGTCGCTTGACTAGCGTCATCCCTTGGAGATTCGCTGATTCTCTAGATTTGAGTTTCGGGAATCTTAGGGGCGTGACAACGTGGTATCAGATCATTTTACCCTTTCGTGGGTATTTGATGATTGAATGTTGTTGGTTCTCATTTCTTTTTACTTCCGCAATCACTCCCTTAGCTCTTAGGCTCGGGTTTCGGAGTCCTAGGAATTCGGGGCGTGACAATTGCCGCCGCCGCCACCGCCGCCACCACCACCACCCGTCGCCACTGCCACCACCACCACCACCATCCGCCGCCACTACCACCACCACATCATCCACCGACATATATATATGTGTGTGTGTATATATATATCTGTGTGTGTGTATATATGTATATATATATACATATATATAGGAGGGGGGTGGGGGGCGGCACCGGCAGTGGGAGGGTGGTGGTGGTGGGAGGGGGCGGCGCCGCCAGGGGGATGGCGGCGGCGCCGATAGTGGGAGGGGGTGGTGATATATATATATATATCTCTGTGTGTGTGTGTGTGTGTGTGTGTGTGTGTGTGTGTGTGATATATATATATATATCTGTGTGTGTGTGTGTGTGTGTGTGTGTGTGTGTATGCGTGCAGAGTGTGTGTGTGAGAGAGAGAGAGAGAGAGATTAATTAATTTATTTGTAAAAATTAAATGTGTTTGTAAAAATTAAATATTTGGGATTGGGTTAGGGGTTTATGATTTAATTTTTATTCACAAATTAAAAAAATTAGTTTTCAAAAAATTTAAATATTTGTTTGTGAATATTTGGGGTTGGTGTTTGGGGTTTTTGATTTTATATGTTTTTTTTTATTTTATAATTATTTTCGAATTTAATAATTCTTTTCAAAATTTAATATATATTTTTGAATTTTATATGTTTTATTTTTAATTTTATATATTTGTTTCAAATGTTTTTATGTTTTTTGCGATTTTTATATTTCTTTTCAAAATTTAATATGTTTTTTTGAAAAAAAAAAAATTTGAAATTTATATATATTTTTAATTTTATATTTATTTTCGAATTTATAATATTTTTCAAATTTTAATATATATATTTTTCGAATTTTATATATATTTTCAAATTTTAATACAAATTAAATTATTAAATGATTGGAGGGGGTCTAATTGATAAAAGCACTATCCTTATTTCCAAACAGAATAAGGATAAGACATTGAGGGTAGTTTAGGGATTTTAAAAAAAATTCAGCTGTTGTCATCATTCAGGGGGTCTAAGTGATGAGAATATTGAAAAGTAAGGGGTGTAAATGAATATATGCAAACCTGGGGGGTGTAAGTGAAGATATGACAAACCTCAGAGGGTGTAAATGAAGTTAACCCTTAATTAAAATAGTCCGAAATAAATACACCGGGGTAGGAACCCAACAACAGGAACACTAAGAAAGTAAATTAATACGCTTCACGCCGGATCCATAAAAGTGCTAATACCGTAACCGAAATAATCGAAACGATACCGTGTAGTCGATAACGATAATTCACGAATTTGTCAAAGAGAAACCATAAAGTCGTCCAGTCGACTTTAAAACTAAACGCGGAAAATTTACAGGTATCAAATACCAAGAATAAATAATACGTCATGAACAAGTGACGTCATTACCGAAATTAAATTAGAATTAATTTCAGTAAAAAGAAAATAACACGGGGTGTTACATACGTTATATATTATACAATTCGTACATTCTATAAAGTGCAAGTGCACACAAACGTTAAATATAAACACACAACTAAGTTGTGTTAAAAATTATAAGTATTGTATACGTAAATTTATAATTAATATTATAACGAGTAACATAGTCAATGGTATTTAGTAAGACAGTCCATAAATATTTGAATCAATATAGAATAAAAATCATATTACATATAATAGGTCTTGGGATTGTGACGGGTGTAAGTTTACCGTTATGCCGGAGACAACAAAAATATTGTGATGAGTCTAGTAATTTGTGGGTATACTAATTTTCAAAAATAATAAAAAATAAACTGTTAATTATTTTGTGAAATAAATTTATGTGTGTATAGTTATTCATACCACCCATAATATAGTCGTAATCGCAAAACAATTACGTTATATATTATACAATTCATGCATGTTATAAAGTGTAAGTGCACACAAACGTTGAATATATATACGCAACTAAGTTGTGTTAAAAAATTATAAGTATTATATACGTAAATTTATAATTAATATTATAATGAGTAACATAGTCAATGGTTATTTAGTAAGACAGTCCATAAAGATTTGAATCAATATAGAATAAAAATCATATTACATATAATAGGTTTTGGGATTGTGACTGGTGTAAGATTACCATTATGCCGGATACAACAAAAACATTGTGATGGGTCTAGTAATTTGTGGGTATACTAATTTTCAAAAATAATAAAAAATAAACTGTTAATTATTTTGTGAAATAAATTTATGTGTGTATAGTTATGCATACCACCCATAATATAGTTGTAACACCCCGTGTTATTTTCCTTTTTCCTGAAATTATTTCAAATTTAATTTCGGTTATGACATCACTTATTCATGACGTTCATGTTATTCTTGGTATTTCGCGTATAAATATTTCGCGTTTACTTTTAAAGTCGACCGGATGACTTTACGGTTTCTCTTTGACGACTATGCTAGTTCTTGTTATCGACTACGCGATATCGTTTCGACATTTAATGTTTAGTACTTCGACGGAGCGACGAGACGTTTAGCTTATTAGACGTATAGTGTTCCGACGTTTGGGTTCCTACCCCGGTGTAATTATTTTGGACTATTTTAGTGATTTGGCATCCCATGGACTTACGGGGTCACGCGATATTATTTGGAGGCTCCCGGTATTTATTGGAATTTATTGTATATATATATATTTAATTGTAATTATATATATATTGTTTTGGGGTTAGTTTGTAATTTCGGATAAAAGGAGGATCACTTTTGCAATATAGAGATATATGTATACAAGGTCACATTTATTTCTTTTGGCCACATGACATGTCACATGAGCCTATTGGAAATAGGTTGCATAAAATTCAATTGAAATTGAATTATATATATATATATATATATATCGGTGTATTAGAGACGCAGCTTCTCCTTTTTCTTCTTCCTTTCTCTTCACACAGCCGCCAAGCACCTCCTTCATTTTCGATCGGCGACCACCTGCGCCTCTTCTCCATCATCATCTTGTAGCCGACGAGAGAGAGAGAGAGAGGGAGGTGTTATGCACGAGAGAGAGACGAGTTGTGCGCGGAGGCGCGAGCGGGGCTGACCTTTGGGAGCTGGTCTTAGCCGGAACTTCTGGGCGACGGCGTTGTGAGCTCGTGGCGGTGTCGGACTGGAGAGGTGGTTACAGGCAGCGCAAGGAGGCTGGGCGCAGTCCGCGCAAACAGGGGCGTTTCTGGCCAGTTTCGGCCAGAAACTTCGACCATTTGTTCGGTCGATTTCCGGACCTCGGTTTGGGCTGATTTTCATAGGGTAGCTTCGCCTATATGTCAGGTACGACGTGTAAACATTTTGTAATTTTACATTGAATGGTTTGTCGGGAAATTCGATTTGAGGTTTCGAATTTTCGTTTGGATTATTTTTGATTTATCCAAATTAATTAACCTATTGCTAATAGGCTTCGTATATATTATATAGGTTGTCGAGGTGGAGGTTTCGATATATTCGAAATATTTTTCGGATGACTTTGATCGGCGGGCGTCATATTCGGGCGCCGGTACTGTTCACGGTGGGCCCGAAACGGATGTTCTGTAAGCGTATTTCGGGTGGGAAATTTAATTTCTCACTCCGTATCATTAAAGTGGTTTAGGGTGTGCAAACCCTTATTTAATTTAATATAGATATATTAAATTGTTAGTTTAAATATATATATTTGCTTAGAATCGAAATGGGACTTAGGGATTAATTTAAGAAAATTAATTAAATTATTTCCTACTAGGTTAATTAAATTCCTATTTGAATTGAATAGGAATAGGCGGCTTAGAAATTCCCTTGAGAATTAAATGAGCTAGAGGATTTTGTAAACGTTGGACGTGAGAAACTTAGACGCTATGCTAGGTTCCTCTCATTATACGTGGATTATCTGTTTAAATTATTTTAAAAGCATGTCAAGAGAAATTGAAATATTTTCTAAAGAATTAAAGAAAATATATTTGTGAAAACATGAATAGTATATGAATTTGTTTTCATATGATTTAAATGCTTTATTGTACTTTAAAGCATACAAAGATATTTTGAGATTTATGTTGATATTACCATGTGGATATTTTCATAAATATAGTGCACGACATATTTATGTTGAGGCACGATTATTATTGAGGCCCTGGATGCATATTGAGTTAATATATGTGGGGTGTTTAATTATGTATGGAGGTCTTTGTGTCGAACCGTCGCAACAACTGGCCAGGTATAGGTGTCTCCCACCTCCGGACTAGTAATCTGGGAATTGGGGATATAGGGTTGGTTGCTGCCCCATCGTGGTGGTATGCGCCACTCTCGGGTCCTGAGTATATTGCAGGAAAAGATGTCTCCCACCTACGGAATTGGGGATATAGGGTTGGTTGCTGCCCCATCGTGGTGGTATGCGCCACTCTCGGATCTTTGAAGCATGGGAGTTGCCAGTAGGGCTCTCATGCGACCGTCTTCCTTGTTGAAGTGAGAAGTTTCAAAATCACTTGGGAAGAATCGGTGCGGTGCTCGTTACTCATAGTATGAGTGAGTGCGTGTTCGTTAACCTGTTTTGGGCAAAGAGTGTTTCATGGGGTTTCTGCCATGAGGTTTATGAGTCATATTGCCTTGTATAGCATTATGTGATTTCATTTGACATGTATATATGATATTGTTACATGTGATGTTGGAACAGGTTTATATGTGTTATTATTACGTGTGGATTGTGGAGCATGTTAATTATGTATTTTATTAAATGCCCAACTGATAGTGACTTATGTGAAAGAAAATGATTACACGCGGTAATGAATAAAGTATTATGAAATGTATATTTTTATATACGTGTGATGTCACGCCCCAAATTTCCAAAGACTCCCGAACCGGGACATCCGAGGAATCCGGGTCGTGATCCATAAAATGAGCGACCAATTAAGATACTAAACAACCATAAACCGAATGGAATCTTATGAGCAATAAAAATTCCATACACAACAAAGCGGAAGCTAAACCAAATGATACACAAGGCACATCTAAGTGCCGAAAGAATACATCTCTACAATGATGCAACAATACCAAATACAAGGAAGGGATAAGCCAACAGACTGGCTCCCAAGAGATACAACAACTACGGTCCCAATACAGGGAACTAGTAAATGAAACAAAATGACCATTTCTATATACTAACATCCCAAATCCCGCAACAGCATTAGTGCCACGAGCCATCCTGCAGTCCACGTTGTCCATAACCGAGACATTTCCTGCAAACTGGTGGTGCAAACCACCAGGCATACCACTGCCTGGGTGAGCTCATTGAGCCCCATAGGAGAAAGAAAACATAACCGTCACATCCTACGACTGTTCAGGTCGAGTGAAAACCAACCCGTGTACATGCATCTACCCTAGGTCAGTCAAATGTCCCACATGGCAATCACGCCAAGACGAGACCCCAGAATACATCCCACTAGTCCCCTACCATGCATCCACAAATAGGCAAATAGCATATAGTGAAACTATATCACAACAACATGAAATAACTCACACCTCTATATATATATATATGCACGTATATATATACATACAAAGATATACAACCAATACCAGATATGTAGTACAGACCCCCTTCTTAGATCACTATAACTCGTACCCATCAGTCCCACACTCACAATCAACACAACACTATCACCAATTCATGGGAGTAACCCTCCTATTCATCACACTCTAGGAATGATAACACTTACAGTTCCTAGGCCACAGGCATACCGAACTCCAAAACCTCAAATCGTTATCGAATCATACTATCAATCACTTCACATGTCACTAATTACATCCATAAACCCAACACAAGGGTAAAACATTAATTTAAACCTAAGATAAGTCACAAAGGTTTCCCAAGAACAAAAGGAAGTGAAGTGGATTGAATAACCCATCACACCGACCACTCAAAGGTCACATGTTCGCCAAAGGGTAAAATGGTCATTTCAATGGCAAAGATGTACTTTAAAAGACTAACCCACCTATTTCGACATATGTTGAACCATAGAAACAAACGGGATCAAATTCAAAGCCCTGACGCAAAAGATATGAATTTCTGAAAACGGTATCGGACAACGCCGATAAAAACGAAAAGTTGAAGTACCCCTATTTCTCCAAGGTAAAACAGTCATTTTTAATTTAAATAATTTATTTTAAATTTTATCTACAAATTTTGTGCCTAGAACAAGCCATAGGAATAAACGGGACCTCAATCCGAGTTACGAGGTGAGAGGAATGAATTTTCGAAAATCAGGAAAAATCCACCCAAAGCTGACCCAGTCGACTGGCTAGTTTACCCAATCGACTGGCTGAACCAGAGAGTTCCAAAATTCTTACTGAAAAAAAAATTAGTTGACCCAGTCGACTGCCTAGAAGGGGCCAGTCGACTGCCTAGATTAGAAAACCTTAAAAATGATTTCCAAACAGCTTCAAAGCCTTAGGAATCATGAGACAAAAGTCCTCAACTCATTTATGAACTTTAGAAATGAGAAACTATCATTTAATCTCGGTTTAGTTTTTATCATAAATACTTTCTTGAAAATGCGTAAAAACTAACTATCTTGCCCCCGGTATCCGTTTTGGACACCACCGACTTTCAAAAGTCAAAATCATTTATTTCTTGATTTTAAAACCATTTCAAAACTCAAAGTTTTTGTCGGCATCACGGGTGTAACACCCCATGTTATTTTCCTTTTTCCTGAAATTATATTTAATTTAATTTCGGTAATGACGTCACTTGTTCATGACGTATTATTTATTCTTGGTATTTGATACCTGTAAATTTTTCGCGTTTAGTTTTAAAAGTCGACTGGATGACTTTACAGTTTCTCCTGGACGACTACGCGAATTATCGTTATCGATTACACGGTCTCGTTTTGACGTTAGTTTATTCGACGTTTAATGATTGGTGTTTCGATTGGATGACGACACATTTTAAATTGGTCGGGCGTTTAGTATTCCGACATTTGGGTTTCTACCCCGATATATTTTATTGGGCGTCCCCTTATTATTTCGGGCTTAAGAGATTATGTTTGGGCGTTCCCGATAATTATTGGAATTTATGGTTTATATATATATTTAATTGTAATTAAATATATATATAGTGTTGGGATTTATTATATATATATATTTAATTATATATATATATATATTGAAGTGGAGTTATTTTGCGATTACGGATAACTAGAGGGTTACTAGTGCGATTAGGTCATATATATATGTATATGTATATACAGACGTATCTGCTCCTTCTCCTTCACGCATCACGCACGACCACATCTTCTTCTCTTCTCTTCTCCACGACTGAGCTCCTCTTCTTCACCTCCATCTTCAGTCGCCGGTCATGGCTATAGAGAGAGAGAGAGGCCGGCTGAGGCGAGCGCGGCTATGGAGGGTTGCCGCAGCAGCAGCTGCGACTGGGGCTGGGGCAGCGGCGGCTATGGCGGAGCTCGACGGCGGTTGGCGGCGTCGTGCAGGGGTCGCCGGAGCTGCAGGTGGTGGCGCAGCAGCTGGGTCGCGCAGAGGCGACTGCACTGTAGCAGTTCGCGCAACAGTGCAGTCTTGCCGAAACTTCGACCATTTTTTCGGTCGACTTCCCGACCTCGGTTTGGGCAGATATTTGGAGGGTAGTTTTGCCTATATGTCAGGTACGACGTGTAAAAATTTCGTAATTTTTCTTTGAACGGTTTGTCAGGAAATTCGATTTGAAGTTTCGAATTTTCGTTTAGGTTATTTTAGATTTAACCAAATTAATTAACCTATTGCTAATAGGCTTCGTATATATCGTATAGGTTGTCGAGACGGACATTTCGATATAGGTGAAATATTTTTCGAACGACTTTGGTCGGCGGACGTCATAATCGGGTGCCGGTACTGTTCACGATGGGCCCGAAACGGCTGTTCTGTAAGCGTATTTCAGGTGGGAAATTATATTTCTCACTCTGCATTATTGAAGTAGTTTAGGGGTGCAAAACTCTTATTTAATTTAATATAGATATATTAAATCGTTAATTTAAATATCTATAATTCGTTTAGAATCGGAATTGGACTTAGGAATTAATTTAAGAAAATTAATTAAATTATTTCCTACGAGATTAGATATATTCCTAATTGAATTGAATAGGAATAGACAACTTAGAAATTCCTTTGAGAATTAAATGAGGTAGAAGATTTTGTAAACGTTGGACGTGAGAGACATAGAAGCTACTCTAGGTCCCCTTTTTTATTACGTGGATTATCTGCTTAAATTATTTTAAAAAGGCATGTTAATTGAAATTGAAAATATTTTCTAAGGAATTAAAGAAAATATATTTTGAAAACATGAAATGTATATGAAACTGTTTTCATATGATTTAATTGCTTTATTGTATTTAAAGCATGAAAAGAGATTTTAAGACTTATATTACCATGTGGGTATTTTTATAAATATGATGTATTACATATTTATGATTGAGATATGATTTGATTGTACACCATGTCGTGTGAGCACATGGGTGTTGGTGCATGTAGTGCACGGTTTCACCATTGGCAGAGAGAGTTCATTTGGTGTGGTCTACTTCCTTTGTGCGTGGGGCACGAGTAGACGTTTGTGTCGGATCATCACAACAACTGGCCAGGAGGTATCACGCCTACGAAACTAAAAAGCCGACAAATGTGAGTTAGGAGTCCAGGTAGAGACTCATGTTCTTGACTCAAGGGTAGTCATGGCGTACGGAGTTGCAAGTTGGGCTCTCGTACAACCGTCTTCCCTGTTGAAGTGATAGAGAGAAAATCACTTGGGAAAGGTCGGTGTGGTAACTCTACACTATGATGAGTGGACAGAGTTTGTATCCGTTACCCTTGAGAAGGGTGTGTTGTGTGTGAGTATCACGGGGAGTGTTGAGTCACATTACACTGCCTATTATTTATGTGATCTCGTTTAACATGTATATGTGTTATATTACATGTGATGTTGGAGCATGTTATTTATGAATATATTGTAAATTAAATTCATATTTTATAAATGCTCAGTTGAAAATGAATAATGTGAAACAAGACTTTAAATGTGGTAATTATTAATAAGTATAAATGAAACGAATATATTTATACTTGTGGTTGTATACCTTAGTACCCTTGGGGGAGGTTATGCGTGTTGGCATAGTGATTCATGTGGCTAGTGGAGGCTAGTGGTGGACCGTAGGCTTGACTTGAGTTGAGGCCTTAGAGATTGTGGTTAGTAGCCTTGTAATTGTGGTTAGTAGCCCTGTGATTGTGGTTAGTAGTTTGGTGATCGTGGTTAGTTGTGTGAACTCTTTTGAAGATTTGAGGTTAGGGATGATTTTTGTGTCAATTGATAATTGAGGCCTTAGAGAAGGCGAGTGATGAGTTGTGTGAGATTTGATTGATGAGAAGAGGTTATGATTAGGGATTCATTAAGTACTCGAGTTACTGTAGTCTGACAGTCTTGATTCTTATGCTTAGTCCCTTCCCTTAAGCATTCTTTGTACTGTGTTTTGTACGCTAGTACGTAGTCGTTGACTTCTATGTCATTCCTTGAGTTGTCGGTTACGGCGTGGTGACGAACCTCTTCCATGTGTTGTCATTTGATTTGGTGGAGTTGGAAACGGATGGTTGTCTTCCGTGAGTCCAACGTGTTGTTCTTCCTTTACTGTCCTTTTGGGCATTATAGGAATCCGTGGAGTTGTTCATTCTTATGTGGCTGTCATTTCGAAAACGGTGTTTTCTAAACCTTGAAACAAACTCTTTATATTTAAAAGGAAAAACCCGTTTTCGCCTACCCCCGTAAAATGAAAAGTTTTAATACTTATAAACTGATCTTAGGATCTTTTTTGAAAAGATTTTCAACTTTTAAAAGCCGGTAATGGCAACTGACGGAGACCGGGGGCAAGACGGTCATCTTTACTATATGGTTTCCTAAAGAAAAACTATTTTATTACTTTTCTTGGGATTCTGAGATTTCGAGACTTCTTTCTCAATATCTCATCCTGTAGAGTTTTGAAAGGTGTTCCATTGTTTCACCTTTGCTTCCTATCATTTCTAAGTCTCGGGTATGAGGCTTGGTGTTGTTCAGTGCACACATATAGTGTTGCCCTTCCTTTCTTCTTGGTTTTTTTGACGTCACCACTTAGGTGATTCGAGTTGTTCCACATGTTGTGGGCATGGATACCGAGTGGATTGGGTTCCTTGTCCGGGTGTTCTCACTAAACACTTGTGGTGTTTTAACCTTGACATTGTTGTTTCGGTTATCTGTTGGTTTAGCGTTAGGACTTCTTTCCCCTCGCTTTGGTTTCCTTGTTCGGGTGTTTTCACTAAACACTTGTGGTGTTCTTTAACCTTGACATTGTTGTCTCGGTTATCTGTTGGTTTAAAATGGAGAAGTCTTTTCCTTCGCCTTGCTTTGGTGACCCTGAGGTGGTCGTTCTTGTGAGTTGAGTTCGTGTACTCTTAGTGATTTGATTGGGTGGTTTTCCTCGCCTAAGGTGAGAGTGTTACTGATGTGATTGACCCTATTGATGATAGTATCATGAGGTCGATAGGATTTATGGTATGGTGATATGATTGCGGTGATCTAGCCTTTGAGAGGTAGATTTTCCTTAGGAATGGGATGAGGTTTGTTATATATATATATATATTGTACATTTACAATATATATATATATATATATGGATGACGGTTGTGTTAGTACGCAAGGACGTGAGTACTTTTCCTCCTGTGTTATCGGGGAGTGAGTTATGAGTATTCCTTGGTACTAGTGATGGATTTTGATCCCTGTGGATATTAGAGGTGAGTGTGTTTCCCCTCTATTTAGATTTCTGGTTAGCGTCGTGAGTGCTTGAGAACTTGTTAGATTTGACCTGGGTGTCGTGTACCTAGTGTACGTTGGTGAGAGTAGTGTAGACTACCGGTATGAGTACTTAGAGTACGAGTCTTAGTCGTACCTTGTAGAATCTTGTTGTGTATTTATACTTATATATATATACGTGTATATATATATATATCCCCGTTATATACTTATGTACGGTAGCATATGAGCGTGCCTTGAGTTTTGCGTGGATGGGATTAGTTGGGCTATATATATATCTTGCTAGATAGTTTAGCATTACCTAAACTGCCAAAGGATGTGGTAGTTAGAGTATCTTTTCCCACTGAGCTTATTTGCTCACAGGGGAATTTCATTCGCCCCCTGGCATTCCACGCCAGGTTGCAGGAAATATACGGCTATGAGCAGGATGCAGTGCAACGACAGCTTTCTTTTGTTTCCTTGTTACAGGTTTTGGAGTTGCGTTGGGTGATGCGGTTACGGTTGCAACACGACTGGGTTTGGGGACGATAGGTATCCACTTTCAGTTTCTCTACCCATTGTTATGGGATTGTTATGTATTTTCTTTTGGGAGCCAATCTGTTGGCATATCCCTGTTGATGTATTCTTTAGTTCCTGTATTTATTATTTCTGATGGTTATTGTATCTATTCTGCACAGCTAGGTGCTTTACTGTATCTTATTCGAGCATTTGTGTCTCTGTTGATTATTAGAGGGTTTGGAGGGGTTTTGGTTTCTTTCCATTATCTCGGCCCTAGTAGGATTGATGAATGTGGGGCTTGAAAGCCATTGTGATTATTGAATTGCTATTGGCAGGTTCTTGTGTTGTGGTTGTTGTCCGGATGTTCCA
This sequence comes from Cornus suecica, assembly GCA_963922005.1. Lineage (NCBI taxonomy): Eukaryota > Viridiplantae > Streptophyta > Magnoliopsida > Cornales > Cornaceae > Cornus > Cornus suecica. Next base: position 44,161,562 of record OY998244.1, read on the forward strand.
TTTAAAAACGGAACTCTGCCGGATTTTCGTTAGATTCCGCTGCTTAGTTTTATTAGTCATTTGGGTATGGAATATACCATTTCTATCATTAACCCATCTGTTTTCTTGGTTAATGATGTCTTAGTTGGTCATTCGTATTAAGGATCACATCTTGGATTCCTTGGATGTCCCAGTTCGGGAGTTTTAGGGATTTAGGAGCGTGTCTGTTGGTATCTGAGGATACTCTTGTGTTTTTAGTATTCGGGTTGGCATGGAGTATATTCTTATTGTTATTCCATGTACTTCTTTGTTATTGTTGACTCTAATAGTCGTTTGGTTTGCGTCACCCTTTTGGAGCGTGACAGCATGGTATCTGGGCATTCATTGCAACCGTTTATGGGTGTTTGATGACTGAATGTCTCTTGGTTTTCATTTCTTTTTACTTCCGCAATCACTCCCTTAACTCTTAGGCTCGGGTTTCGGAGTCCTAGGAATTCGGGGCGTGACAACGGGGGTAGGCGAAAACGGGTTTTTCACTCAAAGACCGAATAGACTAAACACAAGTCTTATGAAAAATTCGTTTTCGGGAACAACCAAAACCAACGAAAAAACCAAGTGATTTTAGAGACGCTCAATTGAAGCAAATGAATGAAGAACCGAAGTTCAAAAGAAACTTGAAGAAAATGGCAAGTGACTATACACAAGGCACTAACTCTAACCCAACCACACTTCGCTCCACCTTCAAATTCACAACCCTATTACGACTTAACCGGGAATGACTACAACTCCGACGACATTCCATTCCTTAAGACCACTAAAGGGAACCTAGTGGCCGTTGTCACGGAACCAACTAGTTTTAAATCAAGAACCCCTTCCAATTCTTTGAAACCTCAATTTCATATTTGAAACCATATCACCTAGGTTTCTAACAAGATCATAAGGTCATTATACACCATCAACCAAGATCACAACCTATACCGACTCTACTTATCACAAGTAAGCCCTTAAACCAACTCATATCACCCCCCCTCCTCTTAGGGTATAATAGCACATAGCAACAAGCATAATTATTGATCTCACATTATACTTTAAGCAAGGCATGAAATTTACATTTTTCACATCCTTCAATTCCACTTGAGCATTTTAATAACAAATGAATTATATCACAAAATTCATATTAAACATGCTCCTCAATCACATGGAATAATATCATACTTCACATGTAGACATAAATCACATATACATGTCAATATGAAATCACATAAATGTCAAGCAAATATAATGTGACTCATACACCACCCTTTGCCCACATCACGTGGTTAACGAATACGCGCTCCACCTGTAACACCCCGTGTTATTTTCCTTTTTTCCTGAAATTATACTTAATTTAATTTCAGTAATGACGTCACTTGTTCAGGACGTATCATTTATTCTTGGTATTTGATACCTGTAAATTTTTCGCGTTTAGTTTAAAGTCGGCTGGACGACATTCCGGTTTCTCTTTGACGACTACGCGAATTCTTATTCCCGACTATACGGTATTAGTACTTTTACGGATCCGGTGTGAAGCGTATTAAATTACCTTCTCGGTGTTCCGGTTGTTGGATTTACTAAACCGGTATATTTCTTTCGGACTAATTTGGTTATATTGGTGTCCCGTGGACTTACGGGGTCGCGCAATATTATTTGGAGGCTCCCGGTATTTATTGGAATTTATTGTATATATATATTTAATTATATATATATAATTTTGGGGTTAAAATGGTGAATTGGCAAGACATGAGGGTTACTTTTGTAATTAGGGGAGACTAACTAGTCACTTGTGCAATTATGGAAAATTGGAGAGTTGTTAGTGTAATTTAGACATATGTATGTATATATGAGAGAATTATATGAGGGTCATAATGCGATTATGGAGAAATAGAGAGTCACATTTGCAATTACCCATAAATATATACATATGTGTATGACTTTGTTGCTGAGACACCACGGATCTGCTGCAGTTCCTGCTCTTTGACGAGCGACTACAATCAGCTTCTCCTTCCCCCATTGTGACGATCGAGAGAGAGAGAGAGAAAGAGAGAGAGAGGGTCGGCAACAGAGAGAGAGAAGCAATGGTTTCGCCGGCTGTGGGTGCGGCTAGGACTGGTGGCGATGGCGGATCACGGTGGTTGAGGTGGCGGTGACCGTGGCTGGCGGCGGCTTGCACGGAGGAGCGAGTAGCTGCGTCTGGTTCACGCAGCAGGGGCGGAGCGACGCGTGGACAGGGGCGAACTCGGTTGGGCTTCGGCCAAATTTTCGGCGACCTTCCGGTGATCGGTTTGAGCCGATTTTCGGTGAGTAGTTTCATACCTACGTAGTATTTGTCATATATTAATTTCGTGAATTTACGATGAACGGTTTGCCCGGAAATCGCATTGATAGGTAATAGTTTTCGTTTGGGGTATTTTAGATTTAACCCAATTAATTAACTGATTATTAATGGGCTTCGTATATATCGTATAGGTTGTCGAGATGGACATTTCGATATATTCGAAATAGTTTTTGGACGATTTTGGTCGGCGGGCTTCATATTCGGGCGCCGGTACTGTGTTGTTTCGGACTGTTCGGTAACGTATAATTAGGTGGGAAATTATATTTCTCACTCCGCATTATTGAAGTAGTTTAGGGGTGCAAAACCCTTATTTAATTTAATATAGATATATTAAATTGCTAGTTTAAATATCTATAAATTATTTAGAATCGAAATGGACTTAGGGATTAATTTTAAAAAATTTATTAAATTATTCCTATGTGATTAAATAATATTCTTATTTAAATTAAATAAGAATGGACGGCTTAAAAACCCTTACCAATTTAAATGGGTTATTAGAGATTCGAAAAGCTTAGACGATATGCTAGGATCCTTTTGGTATACGTGAAATAATTGTTTAAATTATTTTAAAAAGGTATGTTAATTGAAATTGAAAATATTTTCTAAGGAATTGAAGAAAATATATTTTGAAAACATGAAATGTATATGAAACTGTTTTCATATGATTTAATTGTTTTATTGTATTTTAAAGCATGAAAAGAGATTTTGAGACATATATTACCATGTGAGTATTTTTATAAATATGATGTATTACATATTTATGATTGAGATATGATTTGATTGTACACCATGTCGTGTGAGCACATGGGTGTTGGTGCATGTAGTGCACGGTTTCACCATTGACAGAGAGAGTTCATTTGGTGTGGTCTACTTCCTCTATGCATGGGGCACGAGTAGACGTTTGTGTCGGATCATCACAACAACTGGCCAGGAGGTATGACGCCTACGGAACTAAAAAGCCGACAAATGTGAGTTAGGAGTCCAGGTAGAGGCTCATGTTCTTGACTTTATGGTAGTCATGGCGTACGGAGTTGCAAGCTGGGCTCTCGTACAACCGCCTTCCCTGTTGAAGTGATAGAGAGAAAAATCACTTGGGAATGGTCGGTGTGGTAACTCTACACTACTTGATGAGCTGTATCCTCATAAGTATGTGGACAGAGTTTGTATCCGTTACCCTTGGGAAGGGTGTGTTGTGTGTGAGTATCACGGGGAGTGTCGAGTCACATTACACTGCACACTATTTATGTGATCTCGTTTAACATGTATATGTGCTATATTACATGTGATGTTGGAGCATGTTATTTATGAATATATTGTAAATTAAATTCATATTTTATAAATGCTCCGTTGAAAATGAATAATGTGAAACAAGACTTTAAATGTGGTAATTATTAATAAGTATAAATGAAACGAATATATTTATATTTGTTGTTGTATACCTTAGTACCCTTGGGGGAGGTTATGCGTGTTGGCATAGTGATTCATGTGGCTAGCGGAGGCTAGTGGTGGACCATAGGCTTGACTTGAGTTGAGGCCTTAGAGATTGTGGTTAGCAGCCTTGTGATTGTGGTTAGTAGCCCTGTGATTGTGGTTAGTAGATTGGTGATCGTGGTTAGTTGTGTGAATTCTTTTGGAGATTTGAGATTAGGGATGATTTTTGTGTCAATTGATAATTGAGGCCTTAGAGAAGGCGAGTGATGAGTTGTGTGAGATTTTGCTTGATGAGAAGAGGTTATGATTAGGGATTCGTTAAGTACTCGAGGTACTGTAGTCTGACAGTCTTGATTCTTATGCTTAGTCACTTCCCTTAAGCATTCCTGGTACTGTGTTTTGTACACTAGTACGTTGTCGTTGACTTGTATGTCATTCCTTGAGTTGTCGGTTACGGTGTGGTGCCGATCCTCTTCCATGAGTTGTCATTTGATTTGGTGGAGTTGGAAACGGATGGTTGTCTTCCGTGAGTCCAACGTGTTGTTCTCCCTTACTGTCCTCTCGGACATTACGGGAATTTATAGAGTTGTGTTTCTCTTATTTGACTGTCATTTTGAAAAACTTGTTTTCGCCCACCCCCGTGGAAATGAAAAGTTTTAACACTTTATAAAACGATCTTAGGATCTTCTTTGGAAAGATTTTTAACTCTAAAAGCCGGTGATGGCAATTGACGGAGACCGGGGGCAAGACGGTCATTTTTACTATGTGGTTCTTAAAAGTAAAACCATTTTATTATTTTCTTGGGATTCTGAGATTTCGAGACTTCTTTCTCAACATCTCATCTTGTAGAGTTTTGAAAGGTGTTCCATTGTTTCACCTTTGTTTCCTATCATGTTTAAGTCTCGGATTGAGGCTTGTTGTTCAGTGCACACATATAGTGTTGCCTTTCCCTTTTCTGGGTTGTTGGTATCACCACCTAGGTGATATGAGTTTTTCTTACGTTAGGGGCATGGATACCAAAAGGATTGGTTCGAGTTTGAAAACCTTTTTCTTAAAAACTATTGAATCTCTGGGATTCATCTTTTTATTACTCCCACTCTCAGCCATTCATTTTTGGTTACCTTATTCCCTTTTGGTGTTCTTTCCTTGTTCACTTGTGGTGTTTTAACCTTGACATTGTTGTCTCGGTTATCTGTTGGTTAGCATTGGTATTTCTTTTCCTTTGATTGGGTTCTTGACTCTTACGGGGTTTTTCTTATCCTTAGTGAGAGTGTTGGTGATTTATTGACATTGTTGGAGATAGCAATTGAGGTGTTTATGTGGAGATATGATCGAGGTGATCTAGCCCTTGAGAGGTAGACTTTCTCTAGGACTGGGATGAGGTTTGTTGTATATATATATATATTGTACATATATATATATATATGTATATTGAGGATGGTTGTGTTAGTACGCAAGGACGTGGGTGTTTTCCTTCCTGTGTTATCGGGGTGTAGGATTTGAGTATTCCATGGTACTAGCGGTGGATTTGATTCCTGTGGATGTTAGAGGTGAGTGTGATCTCCTCTGTTGGATCTTCTGATTTGAGTTGTCAGTAATTGATGATTTGTTAGGTTTGATTCGGGCGTAGTGTACTTAGTGTGCGTTGGTGAGAGTAGTGTAGACTACTGGTGTTGGTACTTGGAGTATGAGCCTTAGTTGTACCTTGTAGATTCAGGTGGCATACTTATACATGTATACTTGTATATATATAGATATATATATATATATATATTCCTGTTATATACTTACGTACTGTAGTATATGAGCGTGTGCCTTGGGTTTTGCGTGGATGAGATTAGTTGGGCTATATATATATCTTGCTAGATAGTTTAGCATTACCTAAACTGCCAGAGGATGTGGTAGTTAGAGTATCTTTTCCCACTGAGCTTATTTGCTCACAGGGGAATTTCATTCGCCCCCTGGTATTCCACGCCAGGTTGCAGGAAATATACGGCAATGAGCAGGATGCAGTGCAACGACAACTTTCTTTTGTTTCCTTGTTACAGGTTTTGGAGTTGCATTGGGTGATGCGGTTACGGTTGCAACACGACTGGGTTTGGGGAAGATAGGTATCCACTTTCAGTTTCTCTACCCATTTTTATGGGATTGTTATGTATTTTATTTTGGGAGCCAGACTGTTGGCATATCCCTGTTGATGTATTCTTTAGTTCCTGTATTTATTCTTTCTAATGGTTATTATATCTATTCTGCACAGCTAGGTGCTTTACTGTATCTTATTCGAGCATTTGTGGCTCTGTTTATTATTAGAGGGTTTGGAGGGGTTTTGGTTTCTTTCCATTATCTCGGCCCTAGTAGGATTGATGAATGTGGAGCTTGGAAGCCATTGTTATTATTGAATTGCTATTGGCAGGTTCTTGTGTTGTGGTTGTTGTCCGGATATTCCATTTACAAACGGAACTTTGCCGGATTTTCGTTAGATTCCGCTGTTTAGTTTTATTAGTCATTTGGGTATTAAATATACCATTTCTACCATTAACCCATATGTTTTCTTGGTTAATGATGTCTTAGTTGGTCATTTGTACTAAGGATCACATCCTGGATTCCTTGGATGTCCCTGTTCGGGAGTTTTAGGAATTTAGGAGCGTGTCAGTTGGTATTGGAGGATGCTAGTGAGTTTCTAGCATTCTACTTGACATGGAGTATATTTTTATTGTTATTCCATGTGTCTCTTTGTTGTTGTTGACTCTAGTAGTCGTTTGACTAGCGTCATCCCTTGGAGATTCGCTGATTCTCTAGATTTGAGTTTCGGGAATCTTAGGGGCGTGACAACGTGGTATCAGATCATTTTACCCTTTCGTGGGTATTTGATGATTGAATTTCGTTGGTTCTGATTTATTTTTACTTCCGCAATCACTCCCTTAGCTCTTAGGCTAGGGTTTCGGAGTCCTAGGAATTTGGGGCGTGACACCACCCATTTACAAGGAGAAAGAGTATCGCACCGATTCTTCCCAAGTGTTTTTGACACTACACTTTCAACAAGGAAGGCGGTTTGCACGAGACGACCCGTGACCAAAGATCCGTATAAAGGATGCACGAGACGACCCGCGACTTCGAGAATGAGATGACTCACCCTATACCCCATTCACGGCTCATTATTCCGTAGGATAGGAACACCCCCTGGCCAGTTGTTGCGACGATTCGACACAAAGACACCCCACATGATTTCACAACCCACATTTACTAACACCATGATTTAACACTACATAGTATTCTCAATATGCATCTAGGTTCAAATGACAATCATGCCTCAACATAAATATGTAATGCATCATATTTATGAACAATATCCACATGCTACCACATGAATCTCATAACCTTGTTAACATGTTTTTACATCACTAAAGTAAGAATCCACGACAAACAATTAGATCACATAATTATGCTTGCAATTTATCAAATTATACTTCAATTCACAAGGAAAACCATTCCATTCATTTAAACATGCTTTTAGTTCAATTTAGTAAGTTTTCACATATCACATCTCAACATGTCATGAAGTCCAAATATACCTCCAAGGTACTAACCAAAGGAACTAGCCTAATCTCATTCTATGGCTACCTCCCTAACACCCACATGCACATATATATAACTACTCTTACACATACACACCACAATACCCACATATATATATCTACATACACATAGGCATACAAACACACTCGCATATAAGAAATCTCAAGACCAACCACATAGCTAGCATGCTTCATAACCCTATTCAATACTATCAAAAATACTCTATACACAAAGGTTAAGTTACATAACAAGCTCAAACCCTAACTTCATATTTCAAAGGATATACTTAGCAATTTCATTTTTATGCTAGGAATCCTATAATCAAATTTACCCTACTACACAATCATAAGATGGCTAGTTAGGAAGTTTTCCCCCTACCTCTTGAAGAGCAAACCACAATAAACACCAAGCAAAGCCCATGAAACCCTAGCTCTTCCTCAACTGAAATCCAAGGAGTAAACCGGTGGAAAGCTTCACCATGACCTCCTAACCATGAATCAAGCTCCAACACAAGAAGATAGCAAGAAACATTTAGTGATTATAACAAGAAACCCTAACTTGGTTTGAAATGGAAACACACAAGGGAGGAAGAACACTTACCCATCTTTAACTTAAACCAAAGAGAAGGACACCATGAACATCTTCTATGTTAATGGCCACACCAAACTCCCAACTTAGGGTGATGAATTCCACCCATAAGTGGAGAAGAACAAGGAGGAAGAAAATGAGAGAAAATGGAGAGAAAGATATGAAGTCTTGCAAAGTGGAAGACTTGCAATATGTAGAGATTCCCCACTCACACCACTCACCATCCAAGGGTCCATAATAAAGATGGGGAAAAGGAAATGAATCCAAGGGCTAGGAATAAGTCTTGCCAAGTGGAAGACTTATTACACAAATCACAAAACCCATTAATTTGCCAAACAAGGCATTATCATCCAAGGGCTTAGAATGAAGATGGGAAAAAATTAATCATCCAATGGTTGACAAAAAGTCTTGTTAAGTGGAAGACCAACAATAATGGATTATTCCATTTAAGTGCCAACCAAACAAGGCCTTATGATCTAAGGGTTTAAAACAAAGATGGGAGAATGAGATCAAGGGCTAGGAATGAGACAACACATGAAAAGTGGAAATGACCAAATTCCTCCAAAGTTAGGGTTAATTACAAGAGTGCCATCAAGTCTCTTAATTACCCTTCTACCCCTTGTCACCATCTCTAATTACCACTATGCCATTCATTCACCAACACTTAGCCAAATCTCTACACTTTTCACTAAGTGCTCCAAATATAAAATTACTCATATACCCCTAGGTCATTTCTTTCCCGAAATCGTTTCTAATAATTTTCATTAGTTACAATACGAAAATATAACAAGAATTTCATATAAGTTCTACACCGAACGTCTACACTAAACTAGGTTAGAACTTTCGGGAATGTAACACGATTGCCGAAGTTCCAATGAGAAAACATTACACGAACCCTCGTAGTCGTTAGTGACACTCAAATCCACAAAACCGGAAACGAAATACCACGAAGTCGTCCCGCTAAGTCCAAAACTTAAACGCGAAAAACTTACTCGTACCGAGAATACACAAGACGTCATGAATAAGTGACGTCACAAAACGTTAACACTTGGAAAAGAATTTCAGAAAAGTGAAAGGAAAACGCGGGGTGTTACATGTGACTATATACTTTTGTACCCTTAGGGGAGGTTAAGTATAGTGGCATAGTGACCTCTGTGATTAGTCGAGGTTAGTGATGAACTGCATAGTTGATTTTTGAGTTGATGCCTTAGAGAAGGCGGGGTTAACAGTTTTGTGATGGTGATTAGTTGTGTGACCTCTTTGGAGATTTGAGGTTATGGATTTATTTTAGTGACTCTTAATTGGTTGTCTGTCGGAAACGGAGTTTTTCAAGTTTTGAAAACAAACTCATAATATTTAAAAGGAAAAACCCGTTTTCGCCTACCCCCGTAATCAGGACAGGCAACAACAGAGACCGGGGGCAAAACGGTCATTTTTACTGTATGGTTTCTTAAAGAAAACTATTTTATTATTTCCTCGAGATTTTGAGATTCCGAGTCTTCTTTCTCAAGATCTCAACCTGTAAAATTTTGAAAGGTGTTCCATTGTTTCACCTTTGTTTCCTATCATTTCTAAGTCTCGGGTATGAGGTTTGGTGTTGTTCAGGGCACACATATAGTGTTGCTATTTCCTTTCTTCTTGGTTGTTGATGTCACCACCTAGGTGATTTGAGTAGTTACACATGTTAGGGGCATGGAAGCCAAGTGGTGGATTTTAATCCTTGTGGATATTAGAGGTGAGTGTGATTCCCTCTGTTTGGAGTTTCTAGTTAGCGTTGTAGGCGCTTGATGATTTGTTAGATTGGACCTTAGGGTCGTGTACCTAGTATACGTTGGTGAGAGTAGTGTAGACTACTGGTGTGGTGCTTGGAGTACGAGTCTTAGTCGTATCTTTTAGGCTCGTGTTGTGTACTTATATATATATACATATATATTCATCCCTAATATATATATTCATTTACGGTAGCATATGAGCACGTACCTTAGGTTTTCGTGGCAGGGTTATGTTGTGGGCTATGTTTATCTTATTAGATAGTTTAGCATTACCTAAACTGCCACTGAGCTTATTTGCTCACGGAGGGAATTTCATTTGCCCCCCTTGTATTCCACGTTAGGTTGCAGGAATTGTTGCGGCTATGGACAACATACGGTGCGACGGTAGTTCCCTTTTATTTTCCTTGTTACAGGTTTTTGAGTTATGCTGGTGATGCGGTTACGGTTGCAGCACGACTGGTTTGGGGACGATAAGTATCTACTGTCAGCTTCCTTACCCATTTGTTATGGGATTATCATGTATTTCTTTTGGGAGCCATTCTGTTAGCATATCCCTATTGGTGTATCTTTCTTTCCTGTATTTATTCTTTCATGAGGTTATGTATCTATTCTGCACAGCTAGGTGTTTTTCTGTATTCTTATTCGAGCAATTGTGACTCTGTTGATTTTAGAGGGTTTGGAGGGGTTTTGGTTTCTTTCCATTACCTCGACCCTAGTCGGATTGATGAATGTGGGGCTTGGAAGCCATTGTTATTATCGAATTGCTATTGGCAGGTTATTGTGTTATCGTTGGTCGTCCGGATGTTCCATTTACAAATGGAACTCTGCCGGATTTTTGTTAGATTCCGTGTTATTATCCTTTTTACTGAAATTATTTTTGATTTAATTTCGGTAATGACGTCACTTGTTCATGACGTATTATTTATTCTTGGTATTTGATACCTATAAATTTTCCGTGTTTAGTTTTAAAGTCGACTGGATGACTTTATGGTTTCTCTTTGACGACTACGCGGAATAGTTTCGACATTAGTGCTTCGACTCGATGGTGGCACGTTGTAATTAATCGGGCGTTTAGTGTTCCGACGTTTGGGTTTCTACCCCAATATATTTAATTGGGCGTCCCGTTATTATTTCGGGCTTACGAGATTATGTTTGGACGTTCCCGATAATTATTGGAAATTATGGTTTATATATATATATTTAATTACAATTAAATATATATATAGTGTTGGGATTTATTATATATATATATATTTAATTATATATATATATATTGAAGTGGGGTTATTTTGCGATTACGGATAACTAGAGGGTCACTAGTGCAATTAGGGTATAAATATGTATATGTATATATACACGTCTGATCTTCTCCTTCTCCACGACGGAACCACTTCTTCTCCTCTCTTCATGCACGGCCGATGCTGCATCTCTTCTCCTTCATCACCATGTTCGCCGGCCATGGCAAGAGAGAGAGAGAGAGGCCGGCCGGAGGGAGGCGCGGCGGTGGTCGCAGCTGGTCGCCATAGCAGGCGCGACTGGAGCTGGAGCAGCGGCGACCGAGCTGGGTCGGCGGTTCGCGGTGGTCATCGGTTGAGCTGGACGGCGGCGCAGGGTCGGCGAGGAGTTGCGGCTGGTGGTGCAGTCGTGCAAGGGCGGAGCAGTCCGAACGACAGGGGCGACTCCGGCTGAGCTTCGGCCAATTTTTCGGCGACCTTCCGGTGATCGGTTTTAGCCGATTTTCAGTGAGTAGTTTCGTACCTACGTAGTATTCGTCATATATTAATTTCGTGATTTTACGTTGAACGATTTTCCCGGAAATCGCATTTATAGGTTATAGTTTTCGTTTGGGGTATTTTAGATTTAACCCAATTATTTAACCTATTGTTAACGGGCTTCGTATATATCGTATAGGTTGTCGAGGCGGACATTTTGATATATGTGAAATATTTTTCGGACGACTTTGGTCGGTGGGCGTTATATTCGGGCACCGGTACTGTTCACGGTGGGCCCGAAACGGCTGTTCTGTAAGCGTATTTCAGGTGGAAAATTTTATTTCTCACTCCGCATTATTGAAGTAGTTTAGGGTGTGCAAACCCTTAGTTAATTTAATATAGATATATTAGATGGTTCATTTAAACATCTATAATTGGCTTAGAAGCGATGTAGGACTTGGGATTAATTTAAGAAAATTAATTTAATTATTTCCTACGAGATTAAATATATTCCTAATTGAATTGAATAGGAATAGGCGGTTTAGAAATTCCCTTGAGAATTAAATGATTTAGTAGAGATTCGTGAAAACTTAGACGTTGTGCTAGGTCCCTTGCGAGACGTGAATTAATTGCTTTAATTATTTTAAAGGCATGATAAGGGAATTTGAAATATTTTCTAAAGAATTAAAAAATATATATATTTGAAAACATGAGTTGTATATGAAATTGTTTTCATATGATTTAAATGCTTTATTGTATTTTAAAAGCATGTTAAAAAGAGATTTCGAGAATTATATTGGTAACATGTGGATATTATATATAAATATGATGCGTTACATATTTATATTGAGAAATGATTGTCATTGAAACATACATGCATATAGTGTTGGTATATGCGGTTTATGAAATCATATTTATGTTAATGCATGATTGTCATTTGGACCTGGATGCATATTGAGAATATCATGTAGTGTTAAATCATGGTATTAGTATATGTGGGTTGTGAAATCATGTGGGGTGTCTTTGTGTCGAATCGTCGCAACAACTGGCCAGGGGGTGTTCCCATCCTACAGAATAATGAGCTGTGAATGGGGTATAGGGTGAGTCGTCTCATTCTCGAAGTCGCGGGTCGTCTCGTGCATTCGTGTTGACGAATCTTTGGTCACGGGTCGTCTCGTGCAAACCGTCTTCCTTGTTGAAGTGAGAAGTTTCAAAATCACTTGGGAAGTAACGGTGCGACCCTCTGATAGCTCATATTTATGGGTAGAGTGCGTATTCGTTAACCTATGATAGGGCAAAGTGTGGTGTTGAGTCACATTATATTTGCATGACATTTATGTGATTTCATTTGACATGTATACATGAGATTATTACATGTGTTATTGGAACAGATTTAATATGTGTTATTATTTCCTGTTGGATTTTGGAGCATGTTATGTATGAATATTGCGAATTTAAATTCATATCTTTGTAAAATGCTCAGTTGATAATGATTAACGTGAAAGAAAATGATTACATGTGGTAATAGATCAAGTATAATGAAATGCTTATTTTATACTTGTGAGTATATATATACTTTCGTACCCTTGGGGGAGGTTAAGTATATTGGCATAGTGACCTTTGTGGTTAGTTGCGGTTAGTGATGAACTGCAGAGATGATTTGGAGTTGATGCCTTAGAGAAGGCGGGGTTAATAGTTTGGTGATTGTGGTTGGCTGTGTGACCTTGTTAGAGATTGGAGGTTAGAGATTGATTTTAGTATCAGTTATGAATTGGGGCCTTCGAGAAGGCGGGTGATGAGATTGTGAGTTGTAGTATGGACCTTTAGGTGTCTTTCACTTTTGAGGAATAGACTATCAACTGTAGTTGAGATTTTGATTGGTGAGAAGAGGTTATGGTTGAGTGACTTTATTAAGTACTCGAGGTACTGTAGTTTGACAGACTTGGTTCTAGTGCTTAGTCCCTTCCCTTAAGCATTCCTGGTACTGTGTTTTATACACTAGTACGTGGTCGTTGACTTGTATGTCATTCCTTGAGTTGTCGGTTACGGTGTGGTGCCGAACCTCTTCCTCGTGGTGTCATTTGAATTGGTGGAGTTGGAACGGATGGTTGTCTTCCGTGAGCCCAACGTGTTGCTCTTCCTTTACTGTCCTCTCGGACATTACAGGAATTCATAGAGTTGTGTTTCTCTTATTTGACTGTCATTTCGAAAACGGTGTTTTCTAAACTCTTTGTATTTAAAAGGAAAAACTCGTTTTCGCCTACCCCCGTAGCAACTAAAAGTTTTAACACTTTATAAAATGATCTTAGGATCTTCTTTAAACAAAGATTTTAACTTCTAAAAGTCGGTGATGGCAACTGACGGAGACCGGGGGCAAGACGGTCATTTTTACTATGTGGTTTCTTAAAAGGAAAACTATTTTATTACTTTTCTTGGGATTCTGAGATTTCGAGACCTCTTTCTCAATATCTCATCCTGTAGAGTTTCGAAAGGTGTTCCATTGTTTCACCTTTGCTTCCTATCATTTCTAAGTCTTGGGTATGAGGCTTGGTGTTGTTCAGTGCACACATATAGTGTTGCCCTTCCTTTCTTCTTGGTTTTTGACGTCACTAATTAGGTGATTCGAGTTGTTCCACATGTTGTGGGCATGGATACCGAGTGGATTGGGTTCCTTGTCCAAGTGTTCTCCTTAAACACTTGTGGTGTTTTAACCTTGACATTGTTGTCTCGGTTATCTGTTGGTTTAGCATTGGGAAGTCTTTTCCTTTGCTTTGTTTCGGTGACCATTGGGTGGTCGTTCTTGTGAGTTGAGTTCGCGTACTCTTAGTGATTTGATTGGTGGTTTTCCCTCGCCTACAGTGAGAGCGTTAGTGATGTGATTGACCCTATCGATGATAGTATTATGAGGTCGATGTGATTTATGGTATGGTGATATGATTGAGGTGATCTAGCCTTTGAGAGGTAGATTTTCCTTAGGAATGGGATGAGGTTTGTATTATATATATATATATATATATATTGTACATTTACAATATATATATATATATATAGACGATGATTGTGTTAGTACGCAAGGACGTGAGTACTTTTCCTCCTGTGTTCTTGGGGAGTGAGTTATGAGTATTGCTTGGTACTAGTGGTGGATTTTGATCCTTGTGGATGTTAGAGGTGAGTGTGATTCCCTCTGTTTAGATTTTCTGGTTAACGTTGTGAGCGCTGGATGATTGGTTAGATTTGACATTAGTGTCGTGTACCTAGTGTACGCTGGTGAGAGTAGTGTAAACTACTGGTGTTGGTACTTGGAGTACGAGTCTTAGTTGCACATTACAGACTCATGCTGTGTATTTATTCTTATATATATATATGTGTATATGTATGTATATCCCCGTTATATACTTACGTTCTGTAGTATATGAGCGTGTGCCTTGGGTTTTGCGTGGATGAGATTAGTTGGGCTATATATATATCTTGCTAGATAGTTTAGCATTACCTAAACTGCCAGATGATGTGGTAGTTAGAGTATCTTTTCCCACTGAGCTTATTTGCTCACAGGGGAATTTCATTCGCCCCCTGGTATTCCACGCCAGGTTGCAGGAAATATACGGCTATGAGCAGGATGCAGTGCAACGGCAGCTTTCTTTTGTTTCCTTGTTACAGGCTTTGGAGTTGCGTTGGGTGATGCGGTTACGGTTGCAGCACGACTGGGTTTGGGAAGGATAGGTATCCGCTTTCAGTTTCTCTACCCATTGTTATGGGATTGTTATGTATTCTTTTTTTTGGGAGCCAGTCTGTTGGCATATCCCTGTTGATGTATCCTTTAGTTCCTGTATTTATTCTTTCTGATGGTTATTGTATTTATTTTGCACAGCTAGGTGCATTTATTGTATTCCTATTCGAGCATTTGTGGCTCTGTTGAGTTTAGAGGGTTTGGAGGGGTTTTGGTTTCTTTCCACTACCTCGGCCCTAGTAGGATTGATGAATGTGGGGCTTGGAAGCCATTGTTATTATCGAAATGTTATTGGCAGGTACTTGTGTTGTGGTTGTGTATATGGATGTTCCATTTACAAACGGAACTCTGCCGGATTTTTGTTAGATTCCGCTGCTTTGTTTATTATTCATTTGGGTATGAAATATACCGTTACATCATTATTCCATACGTTTTCATGGCTAATGATATCCTAGTTGGTTGCTCATCATAATGATCACATCCTGGATCCCTTGGATATCCCAGTTTGGGAGTCTTAGGAATTTAGGGACGTGTCAGCATGGTATTAGAGCATTTTACCCTTTTGTGGGTGTTTGATGACCTTCAGTCATTGGTTTTCATTTGTTTTTCGTTTCTTTTTACTTCCGCATTCACTCCCTTTGCTCTTAGGCTCGGGTTTCGGAGTCCTAGGAATTTGGGGCGTGACACTAGTGGAGACCGTAGAGTTGATTTTAAGGTTGAGGCCTTAGAGGAGGCGGTTAACAGTCTTGTGATTGTGATTAGCAGTCTTGTGATTGTGGTTAGTAGGCTCGTGACTATGGTTAGTAGTTTTGTGATCGTGGTTAGTTGTGTGACCTTGTTAGAGATTTGAGATCCGAGATTGATTTTAGTATCAGTTATAAATTGAGGCCTTCGGGAAGGCGGGTGATGAGATTGTGAGTTGTAGTAGGGACCTTTAGGTGTCTTTCGCCTTTTGAGGAAATAGGTTATCAACTGTAGTTTCAGATTTTGATTGGGTGAGAAGATGTTATGGTTGAAGTGAGTTCTATTAAGTACTTAGGGTACTGTAGCGTGGTTTCTAGAGCTTAGTTCATTCCCTTAAGCATTTCTTGTACCGTGTTTTATACGCTAGTAAGTAGTCATTGACTTGTATGTCAATCCTTGAGTCCTTGGTTACGGTGTGGTGCCGAACCTCTTCCTTGTGGTGTCATTTGAGTTGGTGGAGTTGGAACGGATATTTGTCTTCCGTGAGTCCAACGTGTTGTTCTTCCTTTCCTTGTCTTCTCGGACATTATAGGAGTCCGTAGAATTGTGTTTTCTCTTATTTGGCTGTCATTTCGAAAACGGTGTTTTCTAAGTTTTGAAATAAACTCTTTATATTTAAAGGGAAAAACCCGTTTTCGCACATCCCCGTAACAACTAAAAGTTTTAACACCTTATAAAATGATCTTAGGATCTTATTGAAAATATTTTCAACTTTTAAAAGCCGGTGATGGAAACTGACGGAGACCGGGGGCAAGACAGTCATTTTTAATGTGTGATTTCCTAAAATAAAACTATTTTTATTACTTGTCTTGATAATTCTGAGATTTTGAGACTTCTTTGTCAAAATCTCGACCTGTAGTGTTTTGAAAGGGGATTTCCTGTTTCTCCTTTTCTTCGGATCATTCTAAGTCTCGGTTATGAGGCTTGGTGTTGTTCAGTGCACACATATAGTGTTGCCTCTCACTTCTTTTGCTTTGATTTGGTGATCCTTAGGTGGTCGTTCTGGTGAGTTGAGTTTGTGTACTCTTAGTGATTTGGTTGAGTGGTTTCCCTCGCCTACAGTGAGGACGTTAGTGATGTGATTGACCCTATTGAGGATAGTATCGTGAGTTCGATATGATTTATGGTAGGGTGATATGATTGGGGTGATCTAGCCTTTGAGAGGTACATTTTCCTTAGGAATGGGATGAGGTTTGTTATGTATATATATATTGTACATGTCACGCCCCAAATTCCTAGGACTCCGAAACCCGAGCCTAAGAGCTAAGGGAGTGATTGCGGAAGTAAAAAGAAATGAGAACCAACGACATTCAATCATCAAATACCCACGAAAGGGTAAAATGATCTGATACCACGCTGTCACGCCCCTAAGATTCCCGAAACTCAAATCTAGAGAATCAACAAATCTCCAAGGGATGACGCTAGTCAAGCGACTACTAGAGTCAACAACAACAAAGAGACACATGGAATAACAATAAAAATATACTCCATGTCAAGTAGAATGCTAGAAACTCACTAGCATCCTCCAATACCAACTGACACGCTCCTAAATTCCTAAGACTCCCGAACAGGGACATCCGAGGAATCCAGGATGTGATCCTTAATACAAATGACTAACTAAGACATCACTAACCATGGAAACGTATGGATTAGTGATGGAAATGGTATATTTCATACCCAAATGAATAATAAACAGAGCAGCGGAATCTAACGAAAATCTGGCAGAGTTCCGTTTGTAAATGGAACATCCGGATACACAACCACAACACAATAACCTGCCCAAAGCAATTCAATAATCACAATGGCTTCCAAGCCCCACATTCATCAATCTTACTAGGGCCGAGGTAGTGGAAAGAAACCAAAACCCCTCCAAACCCTCTAACATCAACAGAGCCACAAATGCTCGAATAAGAATACAGAAAAGCGTCTAGCTGTACAGAATAGATACAATACATCCTGAAAGAATAAATACAGGAAATAAAGATACATCAACAGGGATAGGGCAACAGACTGGCTCCCAAAAGAAATACATGGCAAACCCATAAAAAAATGGGTAAGGAAAACTGAAACCAGATACCTATCGTCCCCAAACCCAGTCGTGCCACAACCGTAACCGCATCACCCAACGTAACTCCAAAACCTGTAACAAGGAAACAAAAGAAAGCTGTCGTTGCACTGCATCCTGCTCATAGCCGTATATTTCCTGCAACCTGGCGTGGAATACCAGGGGGCAAATGAAATACCCCTGTGAGCAAATAGGTTCAGTGGGAAAGGATACTCTAACTACCACATCCTCTAATAGTTTAGGTAATGCTAAACCACCCAGTGAGATACATAGCCCACAACATAACCCAGTCACGAAAACCCAAGGTACGTGCTCATATACTACCGTACGTAGGTATATAGGGGATATATATATATATATACATATATTTATAAATACCCAACATGAGCCTCTAAGATACAACTAAGACTCATACTCCTAGTACCAACACCAGTAGTCTACACTACTCTTACCAACGTACACTAGGTACACGATACTAAGGTCCAATCTAACAAATTATCCAGCGTTCACGACGCTAACAAGAACTCCAAACAGAGGGAATCACACTCACCTCTAATATCCACAAGGATCGAAATCTACCACTAGTACCAAGGAATACTTATAACTCACTCCCCTAAAACACAGGAGGAAAAACACTCACGTCCTTGCGTACTAACACAACCGTCATCTATATCTATATATATATATATATATATATATATATATATATATTGTAAATGTACAATACATATATATATATAAAACAAACCTCATCCTATTCCTAGAGGAAATCTACCTCTCAAGGCTAGATCACCTCAATCATATCACCATACCATAAGTCGTATCGACCTCATAATACTATCATCGATAAGGTCAACCACATCACTAACACTCTCCCTGTAGGCGAGGGAACCCACTCAACCAAATCACTAAGAGTACACGAACTCAACTCACCAGAACGACCACCTCCGGGTCACCAAAGCAAAGCGAAGGAAAAGACTTCTCAATGCTGAACCAACAGATAACCGAGACAACAATGTCAAGGTTAAAACACCACAAGTGTTTGAGGAGAACACCCGGATAAAAGAAACCAATCCACTCGGTATCCATGCCCCTAACACGTGTAACAACTCAAATCACCTAAGTGGTGACGTCAAAAATCAAGAAGAAAGGAAGGGCAACACTATATGTGTGCACTGAACAACACCAAGCCTCATACCCGAGACTTAGAAATGATAGGAAGCAAAGGTGAAACAATGGAACACCTTTCAAAACTCTGCAGGATGAGACATTGAGAAATAAGTCTCGAAATCTCATAATCCCAAGAAAAGTAATAAAATATTTTTCCTTTTTAGAAACCACATAGTAAAAATGACCGTCTTACCCCCGGTCTCCGTCAGTTGCCAACACCGGCTTTTAAAAGTTGTAAATCCTTTTAAAGAAGATCCTAAGATCGTTTTACAAGTACTAAAACTTTTAGTTGCTACGGGGGTAGGCGAAAACGGGTAATACAAAGAGTTTAGAAAACACCGTTTCCGAAGGACAGCCAAATAAGGGTAAACACAACTCCACGGATTCCTATAATGTCCAAGGGGACAAGGAAGGAAGAGTACTACGTTGGGTTCACGGAACACAACTATCCGTTCCCAACCTCACGAAACCAAATGACAACACCTGGAAAAGGTTCGGCGCCAAGGAATGACATAGAAGTCAACGACTACGTACTAGTGTACAAAACACAGTACAAGGAATGCTTAGGGAATAAACTAAGCACTAGAACCAAGTCTGTCAAACTACAGTACCTCGAGTACTTAATAAAGTCACTCAACCATAACCTCTTCTCACCAATCAAAATCTCAACTACAGTTGATAGCCTATTCCTCAAAAGTGAAAGACACCTAAAGGTCCATACTACATCTCACAATCTCATCACCCGCCTTCTCGAAGGTCCCAATTCATAACTGATACTAAAATCAATCTCTAACCTCCAATCTTTAACAAGGTCACACAGCCAACCACAATTACCAAACTATTAACCCCGCCTTCTCTAAGGCATCAACTCCAAATCATCTCTGCAGTCCATCAATAACCGCAACTAACCACAAAGGTTACTATGCCAATATACTTAACCTCCCTCAAGGGTACGAAAGTATATATATACTCACAAGTATAAAATAAGCATTTCATTATACTTGATCTATTACCACATGTAATCATTTCCTTTCACGTTAATCATTATCAACCGAGCATTTTACAAAGATATGAATTTAAATTCACAATATTAATACATAACATGCTCCAAAATCCAACAGGCAATAATAACACATATTAAACATGTTCCAACATCACATGTAATAATCTCACGTATACATGTCAAATGAAATCACATAAATGCCATGCAAATATAATGTGACTCAACACCACCCTTTGCCCACATCACATGGTTAACGAATACGCACTCCACCCATTTACAAGGAGAAAGAGTACCGCATCGATTCTTCCCAAGTGTTTTTGACACTACACTTTCCACAAGGAAGACGGTTGCACGAGACGACCCGTGACCAAAGATCCGTATAACGGATGCACGAGACGACCCGCGACTTCGAGAATGAGACGACTCACCCTATACCCCATTCACAACTCATTATTCTGTAGGATGGGAACACCCCCTGGCCAGTTGTTGCGACGATTCGACACAAAGACACCCCACATGATTTCACAACCCACATATACCAATACCACGATTTGACACTACATGATATTCTCAATATACATCCAGGTCCAAATGACAATCATGCCTCAATATAAATATGTAATGCATCATATTTATATACAATATCCACATATAATTCACACGGCGACCATCACAGGTTAACGGATACAATCCAACACAAAACCGTCCCTACAGGATACATACCCCTGTACTCAGTATAAATATATAGTGCATCATATTTAAGCAATTACCCACATGGTAATGTCAACACAAATCTCAAAAATCTCCTTGCATGTTTTAAAATACAATAAAGCATTTAAATCATATGAAAATAAATTCATATACAATTCATGTTTTCACAAATATATTTTCCTTAATTCTTTAGAAAATATTTCAATTTCTCTTATCATGCCTTTAAAATAAATTAAAGCAATTAATTCACGTATCGTAGGGGAACCTAGCATAGCGTCTAAGTATTCGCGCCCCTTACGTCCACATATACACTAGTCCATTTAATTCTCAAGGAAAATTCTAAGCCATCTATTCTTATTTAATTTAAATAAGAATTTAATTAATCTCGTAGGAAATAATTTAATTAATTTTCTTAAATTAATTCATAAGTCTCATTTCAATTCTAATCAATTTTTAGATATTTAAATTAACGATTTAATATATCTATATTAAATTAAATAAGGGTTTGCACCCCTAAACTACTTCAATAATGCGGAGTGAGAAATATAATTTATCACCTGAAATACGCTTATAGAACAGCCGTTTCGGGCCCACCGTGAACAATACCGGCGCCCGAATATGACGCCCGCCGTCCAAAGTCGTTCGAAAAATATTTCGAATATATCCAAATGTCCATCTCGACAACCTATACGATATATGCGAAGCCCATTAGCAATAGGTTAATTAATTTGGCTAAATCTAAAATAGCTCAAACGAAAATTCGAAACTTCAAATCGAATTTCCTGACAAACCGTTCAACGTAAAATTACGAACTTTTTACACGTCGTACCTGACATATAGGTCAAGCTACCCTCCAAAAATCAGCCCAAACCGAGGTCGGGAAGTCGACCGAACAAATGGTCGAAGTTCTGGCCAGACTGCACTGTTGCGCTGTAACAACCCGCTCCAACACTTGGTATAATATTGTCCGCTTTGGGCCCAGCCCGCACGGTTTTGCTCTTGGGCTCCTCCCAAAATGCCTCATACCAATTGGAGACAACACTGCACATATAAGCACATCCCCAGACCTCTACCCGGGCGATGTGGGACATCACAATCACCCCCTCTTGGGACCCAGCGTCCTCGCTGGTGTTACCCACGGGCTTGTGCATGCACCCACACTTAATTCCGGCCGGGCTCTGGCTCTGATACCAATTGTAACAACCCGCTCCAACACTTGGTATAATATTGTCCGCTTTGGGCCCAGCCCGCATGGTTTTGCTCTTGGGCTCCTCCCAAAAGGCCTCATACCAATTGGAGACAACACTGCACATATAAGCACATCCCCAGACCTCTACCCGGGCGATGTGGGACATCACAATCACCCCCTCTTGGGACCCAGCGTCCTCGCTGGTGTTACCCACGGGCTTGTGCATGCACCCACACTTAATTCCGGCCGGGCTCTGGCTCTGATACCAATTGTAATACCCCGCTCCAACACTTAGTATAATATTGTCCGCTTTGGGCCCAGCCCGCACGGTTTTGCTCTTGGGCTCCTCCCAAAAGGCCTCATACCAATTGGAGACAACACTGCACATATAAGTACATCCCCAGACCTCTACCCGGGCGATGTGGGACATCACAATCACCCCCTCTTGGGACCCAGCGTCCTCGCTGGTGTTACCCACGGGCTTGTGCATGCACCCACACTTAATTCCGGCCGGGCTCTGGCTCTGATACCAATTGTAACAACCCGCTCCAACACTTGGTATAATATTGTCCGCTTTGGGCCCAGCCCGCACGGTTTTGCTCTTGGGCTCCTCCCAAAAGGCCTCATACCAATTGGAGACAACACTGCACACATATAAGTACATCCCCAGACCTCTACCCGGGCGATGTGGGACATCACAATCACCCCCTCTTGGGACCCAGCGTCCTCGCTGGTGTTACCCACGGGCTTGTGCATGCACCCACACTTAATTCCGGCCGGGCTCTGGCTCTGATACCAATTGTAACAACCCGCTCCAACACTTGGTATAATATTGTCCGCTTTGGGCCCAGTCCGCACGGTTTTGCTCTTGGGCTCCTCCCAAAAGGCCTCATACCAATTGGAGACAACACTGCACATATAAGTACATCCCCAGACCTCTACCCGGGCGATGTGGGACATCACATGCGCGAACTGCTACAGTGCGCGTCGCCTCTGCACGACCCAGTTGCTGCGCCACCACCTGCAGCTCCGGCGACCCCTGCACGACGCCGCCATACCGTCGCCGACCACCGCGAACCGCCGCCCAGCCCTGCTCCAGCCGCGTCTTCCATGGCAACCAGCCCGAGCTCTCTCTCTCCAGCCGACTCTCTCTCTCTCTCTCTCTCTCTCTCTCTCTGCCGGCAACCATGGTGGCTGCCGCCCATGGAGAAGGTGAAGTTGTCGTGTGAAGGAGAAGAGTTGTTTCGTCGTGCGTCACAGAGAAGGAAGAAGATGAGGCTGGTCTGTGCATATATTCGTATACATATACACATATATGCCCTAATCGCACTAGTAACCCTCTAGTTTTCCGTAATCACAAAATAACCCACTTCAATATATATATATAATTAAATATATATATATAATAAATTCCAACACTATATATATTTAATTGTAATTAAATATATATATATAAACCATAATTTCCAATAATTATTGGGAATGTCCAAACATAATCTCGTAAGCCCGAAATAATAACAGAACGCCAAATAACCAAATTAGTCCGATAGAAATACACCGGGTTAGGAACCCAACGTTGGAACACTTAACAAGTCCGATCAATTACAACGTGTCGTCGTCCAGTCAAAACACTAATCATTAAATGTCGAACGATATCGCGTAGTCGAGAATAAGAATTCACGTAGTGTCGTCCAGTCAACTTTAAAACTAAACGCGAAAAATTTACAGGTACGAAATACCAAGAACAAACAATAAGTCAAGAACAAGTGACCTCATTACCGAAATTAAATAAAAAATAATTTCAGTAAAAAGGATAATAACATGCCAGGTTGTAGGAAACATACGGCTATGAGCAGGATGCAGTGCAACGACAGTTTTCTTTAGGTTCTTATTACAGGTTTTGGAGTTGCGTTAGGTGATACGATTACGGTAGCAGCGCAACAGGTTTGGGACGATACTTTTCTACGGATAGTTTCTTTACCCATGTTTGGTGGGATTGTCATGTATTTCTTTTGGGAGCCAGTCTGTTGGCATATCCCTATTGATGTATTCTTTATTTTTCCTATATTTATTCCTTCAAGATGTTGTTGTATCTATTCTGCACAGCTAGGTGCTTTACTGTATTCTTATTCGAGCATTTGTGGCTTTGTTGATTATAGAGGGTTTGGAGGGGTTTTGGTTTCTTTCCACTACCTCGGCCCTAGTAGGATTGATGAATGTGGGGCTTGGAAGCCATTGTGATTATTGAATTGCTTTGGGCAGGTTATTGTATTGTGGTTGGTTGTCCGGATGTTCCATTTACAAACGGAACTTTGTCGGATTTTTGTTAGATTTCGCTGCTTTGTTTATTATCCATTTGGGTATTAAATGTACCAGTTCTATCATCAACCAATATGTTTTCATGGTTAATGATGTCTTAGTTGGTCATTCATGTTTGGGATCACATCCTGGATTTCTTGGATGTCCCAGTTCGGGAGTCTTAGGGATTTAGGAGCGTGTCTGTTGGTATCTGAGGATACTATTGATTTCTAGTATTCTTTTTGGCATGGAGTATATTTTTCATTGTTACTCCATGTATATTCTTGTTATTGTTGACTCTAGTGGTCGTTTGGCTTGCGTCACCCTTTCTGGGGCGTGACAGCATGGTATCTAAGTATTCATTACAACCCTTTTGTGGGTGTTGATGACTGAATGTCATTGGTTCTCATTTCTTTTACTTTCGTTAACTCCTTTAGTTCTTAGGCTTGGTTTTCTGAGTTCTAGGAATTTGGGGCGTGACAAAATGTACGGATTGTATAATATATAACGTACTTATTTTAAAATTAGGAATATATTATGGGTGATATGCATAACTATACACACATAATTTTATTTTATAAGTTAATTAATAGTTTAATTTTTATTTTTTTGGAATATATTATACCCACAAATTACTAGACCCATCACAATGCTTTTCTTGTATCCCGCATAACACTTATCTTACACCCGTCACATTCCCAAGACCTATTATATGTAATGTGATTTTTTTTCTATATTGATTCAAATCATTATGGACTGTCTTACTAAGTAACCATACACTATGTTACTCGTTATAATATTACTTATAAATTTTTAACACAACTTAGTTGCGTGTATATATTCAACATTTGTGTGCACTTACACTTTATAACATGCATGAATTGTATAATATATAACGTACTTGTTTTGCGATTACGACTATTGTCACACCCCAAATTCCTAGGACTCCGAAATTCGAGCCTAAGAGTTAAGGGAGTGAATGCAGAAGTAAAAAGAAACAAAAACAAATGACCTTCAGTCATCAAACACCCACAAAAGGGTAAAAGTGCTCAAATATAATGCTGACACGTCCCTAAATTCCTAAGACTCCCGAACTGGGACATCCAAGGGATCTAGGATGTGATCATTATGATGAACAACCAACTAAGATATCATTAGCCATGAAAACGTATGGAATAATGATAGAACGGTATATTTCTGTAGGGGTTCGCAAGTTGATGATGCAAAGATAGTTCCTACACAAGTATGTCAGTTAAATAAAGGCAATGATGTTCTTATTGCTTTTGATTTGCTTTTACAGAGAAAAGGGAGGAAAAGATAGCGAGTACAAGTATTTGAGAAGTGCTTTCTCTCTCTCTGGGAATTTCTCTGTCTTAGTCTCTGGAAAAGTCCTCCCAAAAATTCCCCTTCAAATGAGCTCTCGCACCTCTATTTATAGACATGAGTGTCCAGTAATCCTTGCGGACTTGTATTGCCACGTCAGCATCTGTCTCGCGATACAGTTTCTGTGTACCAATCCGCGAGAAAAGTACCTTGCACAATATCATCTCGCGCATTTGCCCACTCGAAATGGATTCGCGTAATCTCATGTGTGGATTTATACAGTGCTCCATAAATACCTTGCACAGTGTTATCTCGCATTTCGACTATCCGAAACGGATTCGCGTAATCTTATGCATGGGTCATGCTGTGCGCCATGCCACGTGGTTCGTGCCTATTTCATCGCGGATCTGATTTATCCTTAGCCAAGGATGCCATTATAGCTTTGCTGGGTCATGACCAATAATGCATGTCTTGGTCATGTCCCTGAATACTATTGGCCTCTCTAAGGTACTCTTGCTTAGGATGGTGTAAATAAGGTCACGACCCACTATTTACTCATCCCCAGCATTTCCCTTAGATTCCGAGTAGTACTCCCTACGCGAGCAACATATAGGGTTATGAGTTTCTGATGCGAGCTATAAAACACATCAGCCCCTCATACCTCCCTCTGTATAATGCAAGCTCTCGCGTAAAATCATATCTGGGCTATTTCCCTAAGTAATCGATTATTTGGGCCAATCTCCCAAATAATCTTTTACTTGGGCCGGTTTCCCCAAATATTCCAATCCTGGGCCATATCCCAGATAATTAAAGCCTTGGGCCATATCCTAAATAAATAAACCTTGTGGACTAGTTTTTATCGCGAGTTACCACCTTAACATTTTTTCCCCATTGCGCATTGATACTTACCCAAGTATCAAAGTGCAATAACATTTGGCTCGCGATTGATAGTACTTTATACTGTTGTTTTGAAAACCACCTTTCCCCATGCGATTTTTGGTCTTTTCCTTGGCGGATGAATTATATTTGCTATATCTCGCGAACATTTGATGAAATCCGCGACCTTCCTTTTTCAGTTTTGTTTTTCTGTTTTTCGACCAACTTTATGTATGTACAGATTTCACTTTTGCCCATATTCTTTCTGTTTTTCCAAATCTGTCCACGTTTTCGGATCCGCGACTCTTTTCTAAGCGCATGGCCATGCGACTTTTTGCCTTCCTCGCGCATTTAATGTGTCGTTTCGATTTCCGTGCCTCACACATATATATACTCTCATGTCATTTTCACTTCACCACTTTATTTTTCCTCAGAGCACCCTTTCTTCTAGCTTTTCTTTACCCCTTTTTCCACCTCTCATTCCTTTTCGCACATACCCCCTTACTTCAGAAAAACTATTTACAAGTTTGTTCCACCATGACAAAGACAACTACACCAAAACTTCTTGCACCTCCTTCTGGGTTTGCTCCTTCTGTTCCTAATGTTTCAGAGTGGAAGAAAGCACATTTCTTAGACTCTCAAGACACATTCTGGGTATCCGCGAGAGATCTAACTTCCCATTCTATTTCGAGCCCACCTTTCACTCTTGACCCTGATAATGAAGAAGAAATGACTTTCATTCCTCCACTTTATATTCCTCGTTTTCTTATAGAGAGGGGTGACACTCCATTTTCCTTCATTGAGTATGAAGGGCACGTTGCCCCCATCAATGA
Source organism: Cornus suecica (assembly GCA_963922005.1). Taxonomy (NCBI): domain Eukaryota; kingdom Viridiplantae; phylum Streptophyta; class Magnoliopsida; order Cornales; family Cornaceae; genus Cornus; species Cornus suecica. The sequence continues at coordinate 44,188,933 of OY998244.1, forward strand.
CTGGAAGATGTGGTCCAGTCACATTCTTACTCAAGACTGTCATCGCGACACCTTGGCCAGGGCTGGCATTCTTGAGTCCATAGAGTCTTTTTCGGATTTCTACGTCCGTCGTAATGTGGATGCACTGACTACTTTGATCTCGTGCTGGAGCACATTTTCCCACACATTCGTTGCTTCCTGGGGGGAGTTCATTCCCACCATTGAAGATGTGGTGGTTTTATTTCGGTTGCCTGTCTTTGATTCGCACCCCATCAAGGCGCCTCTAGTTGAGGATGATGACAAGAAGATTCTCAATCAACTTCGCGATTGTGGCAAGTATGTTTGCAAGCGAGGAAGTTGGTTTGATAAAGGCGTACTTCTTTCTGAACAGGCCATATCCAGTCGACCAAAGTTGTCCTATGCTGCCTGGTGCCACCACTTCTTTCGCGAGTATTCTCCGCGAAAGCCAGCTCCTGGTGAAGATCGCGAATCAGTCCCCGGTCCTCAATTCAATGGGCCTTTGGAACTCGCGGGCTTCCTTGCATATTGGCTAGACCGTTACATATTTCAAGGCAAGCCAGAGGACGGTCCCAGTCGTATGGTGTTCCTTCTAGCATGCATGCTTTCGCGAGGTGTACGTATTGCCTTGGACCCACTTTTCCTTGGCACCCTGTACTCGCAACTTGACACTCTTGCGAATGATTTCGTACGTTCACTGGGTAGGTATGAAATTAGTACCCATGTTTTAGGTACATTCCTTACCCTCTTTCTTTTCGAGCGTTTCCCTAATTATGCTCCCATTCCTTCTTCCCTTTCTCCTCAATCCTTAGAAACCACTGTCCCTGTTCCATTGAAGTCGCGGGCTACCCGCTGGACTTCTCTCTCATCCTCACAAGCCCTTTCCTCATTTATTGATACATTTTCTGAATTTCTTGGCGTCCATACGCCACCTCTCTGGAGGGCTTCTACTCTCCTGATTTTTACCCAAAAGAGGAGATAGTATCGTATGACATAGTGGTAGATGATTACCTCATCTTTGCGGCTATTACTCATAAGTGTCACCTCCCTATTTTCAGCGAGACTTTTGATACCATCACTCCTTATAACCCTTCACGTGTAGCAAGACAATTAGGCTTTGATCAGGCCATTGCCCCTCCACTTCCTCGATACCGCAAGGATAATTTTGACAGGTGCTTCATTGCCTATCGTGAGTCTATTGAGAGGAGTGTCCGCATATTTTCTACTATTATTTTTATCCAGCCTGGCACTCAGAGAGGTGGAGTGACTGAGGCATATCATGAATTCTGGAAGGAGCAACTTGTGAGATTCCAAAGTTTAATGGCTGAAGCTCCCCCTATTCCTATTCCAGTTCCAGTCTTCATTGCAGATCCGTCCTTGAAGCTTCGCAAGGTAAGGGCTAAGACCACGTCAAAACATCATGCTCAGGCTTCTCAGCCTCAAAAACCCAAGGCAACTACCCGCAAACGATCTCTCCGCGAGGAGATTCCTCTCGCAAGACAGCCTACCCGCGAGGAGCCTGTTCGCGAGAAGGCCCTCCGCGAGGAGCCTATCGTGAGGTGTTTGGTAAATTCCTATCTTATCTTTTTCTTCGATTTATTATGTACTTTCATATGCTGTTAGTAACTCCTTCGTTCTTTCTACAGCGTTCCAGCGCCCAAGCTACAGGTACTAATAGCGTTTTTACTGATTTATTGGACCATGTTCCCTTATCCATTAGACTTAAAAATCTTTCCATCACAACAGTACTGGATAATGTTCCTCTTACGAAGAGGAAAATGAAGCTTTCCAAGATTTCGCAGCCTATTGTAGCGGAAGATGCTCCTAGCTCAGAGGAGGCCCCTTTGGTGAGAAAACACAACTCCTTGTCTGTTATTCCACCTCTTGGTGTTTCAGACCCTACCTCAGAAGAGGCTTCCCTGGCCGAAAGATGCAGGCTTGCTTTGGAAAAACTAAAGAACAAAAATAAGGATGATGCGACTTCATCATTGCTTGATATTGTTGCTCGCGTGGTCGAGGAGATGAGGACTGGAGATGAGGTAGAGGAGACAGAAGTTGCCAATATACTTTCTGATTTACCCAGGACGGCTCTTTCCCATAGTAAGTTTTCAACTCTGATTCTAGATACTTATTTTCATTTTACTGATTCTTTATCTTTAATACTTCGCATCTATCCTTGTTTTAGGTCCCCACGAGATTTTATCTCCGTGTGCTCCAGCCTCTCCAGGAGGTGGCCTTCACTATACTGTAGCTTCATCAGATGACGAGGACAATCTCACCATCGATTGGTTATTCAGCAAGTCCTCTCAGCCTATCCTTGAGGAGGCAGAAGATGATGACACCTCATCCTCTTCTCGCGATAGCGTCATCTCCGTGACCACTACTCCAGAAGGGGATCGCGAGGCATCCTCAGATCGCGAGGTTGAGGAGACCATAGTGTCTCGTGAGACGTTGCCTAACCTGTCTCCCATCCCTGCTTCCCCAAAGGCCGTTGATGATATTACAAAGGATCCGGACTTTGATGATAGGCATTTGTAGCCTTTTGATGGTGATCTTGCATCCGAGGTTGCCGCAACTTTCGCAGACCATACTAATATTGAGATATCCCTTTTTGGCACCCCTATCCCAGAGGTTGAGGGAGGTAACCTTTCTTTTATCTCTTTCTTCTTTCATTTGAACTTTTAATGCCAAATTGTGATTTTATCATATCCCCCTTATGTTTTTAGGTACAAACTCCGAAACTCAGGAGATGATTAATGAGCTACTCCATGATACTCCTGCTGAGGCGCATACAGAGACACTTCCATCCCCATCTCGCATCATTGTGCCTGATTCCCGCAAGCCTGCTCGCGCCTCTTCCTCTGATCCTCCCGAGTCTGCTCGCGACCATGTATCTACTTCTCGCATGCCTGCTATTGCACCTGCCTATGATGCTACTTCTTCAGTGCCAATACCTTGGCGTCAATGGTTTTGTTATCCGCGAGATATTCCTGTGCTAGATTTGATAGAGGCAGCTCATCCAGAGACCTTTGCTCGTATGGAAGTTCATGAGCCACTTTTGCAGACGGTCCATCTTCAGCTCGTTGCAGATGTGTTTAGGACCCTTTCAGAGACTGGTATTCAGGACCTTGTCCCTGATACTCTTCCGAGATATCATGCCCGTATAAAGGACTGGAAGAAGGTAGGGATGGATGTGTCCTGGTGGGAGACCCGTCTGGATATTATTCAGAGACTCTATGATCACTATCTTGTCGAGCTGAGGGGGCGCGAGGCTCTTCAGAGAAAACAGGCATAGATCGCAGAGTCTCGTAGACAGTTAACACTGCTCGAGGAGGATGAGAAGAAACTTCAGGATTCAGCTGAGCATCTCGAGCAAGCCCGTGTTTATTTAGAGGAGCATAAGGGTTTCAAGTTGTCATATCCTAATACTCGAAACCTCTTCTAGCTCATTCCTTGTATTATTATTAGGTTATCCTCTACTTGTAACCACATTTTTGCTGTATATCATTGTATTATGATAACATTTTTGATATACTTATATACATGGGATGCTTTGTTTGATACTGTCTTTATTTGAAACATATTTTCATAACAACATAATTCGCAACGCCTTTATGTCTGATACAATTTAATCCATTTCACATTCAGAGGTCCAGCTTTCTCGCGAGTGATTTCATGCTCCATCCTGTAATATCCACTGCTACTCTCGCTTAAAATCACATACGGACCTTCCCACTTAGCCTTTATGGCTTCGGCCCTTGTTTCATCCAATCCTTCTATCTCCAATAGCCTGTCCTCTGAACTACTTTTGCATGCCAACCTTTTAGCAGCCACTTCTATTTCCGCAGGTAGTACAGCCTCTGCTCCATAGAATAATGTATAAGGGGTCATGCCTGTCACACTCCGGTATGCAGTCCGATGTGCCCACAGTGCTATTGGGAGCTCTTCCACCCATTTGTTCTGATTATCATGCACCAACCTGGACAAGATTCGAATTAACGCTTTATTTAAAGCTTCTGCCTGCCCATTCCCTTTTGGATAGTAAGGCGTGGACTTGTGATGAATAACTGAGTATCTCCCCAACAAATCCGCGACCTTACTATTGACAAAAGGAGTCCCATTATCTGACAATATCACATTTGGTATCCCAAATCGACAAATGATATTCTCCTTTATGAATCGAACCACATTATCTGTTGTCGTCCGTCGCAGCGGGATAGCTTCTACCCATTTTGTGAATAATTCAGTTGCCACTAAAATCCATGCATGTCCCTGAGCTTGTGGAGTGATTGGTCCAACTATGTCTAGTGCCCAAGTATGGAAAGGCCAAGGTGTAGCTAAACTGTGCAATTCAGCTCCAGGAGCGTGGATAAGATCTCCATGCACCTGGCACACATGACATTTTCTTATAAAATCGATGCAGTCCTTCTCCATTGTTGGCCAGTAATACCCGGATGACAACAACTGTTGAAACATTTTTCTAGGGCCCTGGTGACCAAACACATGAACCTATTTCAATACTTCCCCCGCTTCTTCTTCGCTTACACACTTCATCAATTTTCCCTCAAAGCTTTTGCGGAACAATTTTTCCTCTTGTAAGACAAATCGCAAGACCAATTTTCTGAACCGCGGTTGATCTTTTTCTGGCAAAATCCCATCTTTCAAATAGTGCACATATTTGTCCTGCCAGTCTATCAAGTCTGCTATATTACCTTCGCTCGCGGATGGATATGCATTACAGTTTTGACAACTACTTTGTAACCTTAATGCCTCATCCTTCATACTTGGCAAAAAGAAACCTTCTCGCTGCAAAACTCGATAGAGACTGTCATCCGTTTGACCACATATTTTCTTGTGAGCTTTCTGTAGCAGTTCTTTTATCTCATTTATTGCTACGCATCTAGCTAGAATACCTCATGCCGCTCTGTAATATAACACGCCTTTTATGATCTGGTATTCTCATCTCAAGGCATTGTTATCATTCTTTAGCAGAGCCTGTACTATTTGCGCTCTCCAATCATGCTCTTCATATACTCTGATCTCATCCCGCCACTGACCACATAGTTGGTTCCTCGTACTACTTGCACAGAAGAGTCTGACCCTTGGAAATGTAGTCGCGAGCCCAATGTGGCCAATGCATCGGATCGTTGGTTACCTCTTCGTAACTCATGTTGAAAGCTCACAATCTCAAAGCCTTCTAACATTTGATGGATAAGGGTTCTGTAAGACACCAGATGAGGTTCCTTGACAGCATACTCCCCTTTAATCTGCTTAATGACCAACTTGGAATCTCCTTTAACATGAAGTACTTTTGCCCTCAACTGCTGAGCCATCATTAATCCCAGCGCTAATCCTTCATATTCGGCGATATTGTTGGTGCAAGGAAAGTCGAGTTTGTAAGCCATGACTAATTCCTCCTTTGTTTCCTCATCCCTCAGTACAAAACCAGCCCCAACTCCCTTTTCTGTGGACGAACCATCGAACTCTAAAGAAAAATCTGTACCTTGAGCTGTACTTGCCATTCCCACCTCTTCGACTTTGGGTTCGGTTCCCCCAGGAAATAAAGCTAGCAAATCCGACAAAGCCTGGCTTTTTACTGCTTTCGGCCTAAAGTATGTGATCTCATATTCGGATAGTGCTAATAACCATCGAGCAGTTCTTCCACTGAGTATGGGCTTTGTGAGGAGATATCGAATGGGATCACTTTTGGTGATTAGTTCTAATGGATGTGCTAGTAGATAATGTCTGAATTTCTGGGCTGCGAATACTAAAGCGAGACAGTGCTTTTCTAACCATGTGTATCGCGACTCTGGTCCTTTGAGCACCCGACTGATGTGATAAAAAGGCTTTTCTTCCCCTTCATGTTCTTGGGCCAACAGAGCTCCCACAGATTTATTGGTGGAAGTGAGATACATTATCAACGTTTTCCTGACTCGGGCGCTACCATTGTTTTTGGTGATGCCAAAATAGTTTTCATCTTCTCAAAAGCCTCTTGCTGCTCTTTTCCCCAGCTGTATACGGATTTTTCTTTTAACAAAGGCATGAGTGGGTGAGTTACCTCTGCTAGTGCCGGGATAAACCTCCTCAGATAATATTGTTAGTCACTAATTAACCCTAGAGGGGGGGTGAATAGGGTGTTCAAAAATATTTCTAACTCTTTTCGAAATTGGAACACGCTATAACCAAAAACAATTTCTCAATAAACAAGTGAATGATTCAATTTCAATTCTCTAACAATTAATCTCAAGACAAATTATAGCATACAAGATATTCAAGTGATTATAGCATGCAAGTTAATCAAGTAAGGAGAAAGAGATAGAGAGATTGACACCGTGATTTTTTTGAGGTTCGGTAACTCCTACTCCTCGGCTCAAGAACCCCTTCTTGAGACTTTTCACGATCCTTTCACTATGGCCCTTCCTTCACAGGTGGAATGACAAACCTTTACAACACAAGCCTCTCGAGCTTGTTTCTCAATCAAGAGAACAACCCTCTCTTGAACAATCGGTGGACTTCACTTGTCTGAGATTACAAATTCGTATGTAATCAATAAAATCACTCAAGAACAAAAACACTCAAAACCCAAAGGTTTTTATGGAAGATAAATCAATATAAGCTCAAGTGTTTTTGGTGATATTTTAATAGCTCTAGAAATATATTATCAAAGGATGTATCAATGAATAATATTTAGAGAATAAGAGGAGAAACTAGAGTTTTTGTTTTTCAAAGATTTTGCAGAAAATCAGACTTTTGCTTCTTGCCTTCAATGGATTTTGCAGAAAAATTTCTGTAAAAGATGAAGCCTTTTTTTCTATTTGATTGAACTCTCTTGCACTTCAATGAACTCATCTTATTCTATATATAGCATTGTATTATGGTTAAGACATTGAGTATTGAATTATTAGAGTCAAGAGCCGTTTGAAAACCATTAAGCACGATCCTTAAAACATGGAAAATATTTTCTGATAAAACTACAGGATTTAAGGTGCAACTAGTCAACTACTCTTTCCTTTTAGTCGACTACAATGCATCATCTAGTTGACTAGATTAAGTTCTAGTCGACTACATTGATTCATCTAGTCGACTAGAATGAGTTCTAGTCGACTACTTCTTGTAGTCTAGTCGACTCAAAGTTCTTTTAGTCGACTACTTTGATGTGGATGAAAAACCTGTAGCCACTGATTGTTTTAGTCGACTATATTGAAATACACATGGTGATTCTAGTCGACTACAATATTTTTCCTTCCGTTTAAGTTCGGTAAAGCGTTTTTCATTCTATTTGAGTTCGGTTCATTTTATACTTGAGCTTATACGATAATATCGACGCATAAAATTACCTTGTTACAATGATCGCTCCCCGACCTATCTACCCCAAGTCTTAAGTCTTCGACTTTCGCCTTTGCCTTTAAATTAAATGATTTTCCATTTTGCGCTTCAATTGCTTTCACAACTTTTCGCTTTAATTCAAGCTTTCTTTCCGAGCTTGCTTTTCGAGTCGTTCACCTGTCTTTTGCTGAAAATATAAACTTGATAATTCATTAGTATCAAATACTCTTCAATGGTTTGTTATCATCAATTTTGGAATTGTTTACCGAAAGTAAATTTCAAAGCCAACAAAGATATCTTCCCCATAAAAGTTTTCAACATTTTACGAGTTGCGGGTGGAGCCATTTATAATACTGCCTTAGCTTTCATCGGGTCCATATCGATGCCATGCCGATGTACAACACACCCCAAGAACTTTCCTTGTGGTACTCCAAAGGCACATTTGAGGGGATTCATTTTCAAATTATACTCGCGACATCGTTGCAGTACCTTTCGCAAATCACCCACATGATCTTGCGTGGCTCTGGATTTTACCACCAAATCGTCGACATAGTCCTCGATAGTTTTATGCATAAAATCATGGAATATAGCTGTCATGGCGCGTTGATATGTAGCTCCGGCATTTTTAAGCCCAAATGGCATGACCGTGTAGTGGAAATTCCCCATTGGGATGCGAAAAACAGTTTTCTCTGCATCCTCCAGCGCCATCTTAATCTGATTGTATCCACTGAATCCATCCATTAACGAGAAAATCTCATGTTCTGAGGTTGCATTCACCATAGTGTCAATGTTGGGTAGAGGGAAATCATCTTTTGGGCAAGCCTTATTGAGATGGCGATAGTCTACTCATACGCGTATCTGCCCAGTCTTCTTCTTCACAGGCACAATGTTCGCGAGTCAGGTAGGATGTTGGGTTGGTTTGATGAACCCTGCTTTCAGCAGCTTCTCCACTTCCACCTTAATTTGTACTTCTAAATCGGGGTGAAATACTCGTTGTTTTTGTTTCTTTGGTTCCGATACGGGATTTACATGAAGATGGTGGCTTACCAATCCAACATTAAGTCCCGACATTTGACTATAGTCCCAAGCGAACACATCCCAAAATTCTTTGAGCAACTCTATCAAAGCGTTCTTAGTTTCTTCTGCCAATGTATTGCTTATGAAGGTAGGTCGTGGATCTGTACCATCGCCTATGTCCACTTCAGACAAACCGTGCTCTGGTCGCGGATTCACTTTTATTACTTCAAGGTCCGTGCTTAGTTTTCCTTGTTCAATCTCCTATTTCCCGGGGTCAGTGCTGACTGTGCAGGTTTCTAACCCCCAAACCCGTCATAATTTATACACTATTCGCCCATCAGGCATTTTGACCCGCGACCAGCTCATCTCCTCGAGCCTCCGCTTAGTTGAATTTCCATCATCCGATCCTTTCCACTTTGGTAACGGTGTAGCAAAAACACCGGGTCCATCCTCTTCACTGTATTCCGAAAAATATACTGCATCTGCAAAATGTGCTTTAGATGCGCAAAATGGATTCCTGGATGCTTTTACAGTCATAATCCCTTCTCCCCAACTGGCCTTCATCACTTGATGATAGGATGACGACACTACGCCATGTGCATGGATCCATGGTCTGCCCAGAAACAACTAATATGAGGGCTCCCCTTGAATGACATGAAACTTAGTAGGCCCCCTTCTTTTCCCAATTTTGAGATCTAATGTCGCGAATCCCATAGTGGCCTGCTGGTCTCCATTGAAACCAGTAACTGAAATAGTATGATTCACGATCTTGCTTTCGGGAAAATTAATCATTCGCAAAGTGGACAGTGGGATCAAATTGACTGACGCTCCCCCATCCAAGAAAGCTCGTTTCATCTCTCGACCGTTTATAATGGCTGGTACATACAGAGGCCGATTGTGGAGAAAAGGTACTTGTCTGTCTGCTTCGGAAAATGTAATCTTACTGGAGGCCCTCTCATGCTGCGGAATCAGAATGGTATGATTGAGTGCGGCAACTGTTTGCTCTTTCAAGAATTCTTTCACGTGTTCCTATATTGGGAGCTCATTGAAAAAGACATCTATCTTATCATTTTCCCTGGCTTCATGTACTGGCGGGCAATCATACTTGGCGGTGTTGGTCATATCCTCAGTACAGTCTCTGGCGGTCACCACAGCCACATGTGCAGGGAAAGGCTCATGAACTACATTTTTTGCCACTTCCAAGTCTCCCGATGCTATTTTTCGATATACCAGACTTCGAAAAGCCCAGCAACTCATCAACGAATGCCGAATATTCCTGTGATAAGGATAGTAGTTGCTCTTCACCCTTTCCTCTCTCGATGGCACCTTTTGTACTGGAGGTAGTGTTATGACACAATCTACGACCCATAGATTCAGCAAAGCAACTGCCTCTTTTTCACTGAAAGGTAAACGGGGCGGTTCAGATCTCCCAATACGCTCTTCCCTGGACTTTTCTTTCTGCGTAGCTGCTACCATCGGTATCCGCCTAGTACTGATGTTTGGTCGTGTTGGGGGAGCCAAAAATTTTCCCAACCTTCGGGCATTATCAACAAGTGCAGAAAAAGTTTTGACCTCATTATTGACTAGATGCACTCTGTATTCCCGCAACATTCCTTCTATACAAATTTTGATCAATTGTAGTTCAGAAATTGGTTCATGACATTGTAAAGCAGTCTCGCGAAATCTCCGGACATAAGTCGCCGCCTCTTCCCCAAAGCGTTGTCTTTGCCTTGTAAGTGAAATCATTGATACCTCTTCATCATCTTGGAAGAATTTGGTGTAGAATTTGAGCACCATATCCGTCCAACTGGTTACTGAAGCCGGAGCGAGGCCAGTATACCATATATATGTTGTTCCAGTTAAAGATTCGGAGAACTCTCTAAGTTTCAAGTATTCATTGTTTCTGTGAGGTCCCAGAGCATCCACGAACCTGGAAATGTGTTCTTTCGCATTCCCCTTTTTGCCATCAAACTGATGAAAGCTTGGTGCCCCATAGTTTTCTGGATAAGGCAACGCCATGATACTAGGATAGTATGGTGGGGCCATTTCAACTTCCTCTATTTCAGATTTTTCGTTCAGGATAGCTCGCAGTTGTTCCTTTATGATGTATGGCTCTTTTTCCAGTGGTTCAATTCTTACTGACTCGCGAAAAAGTTCTTGTGTTGAATCCTCTGGCAAAGTCTGATTGTCCATCCTAGGTGATTCAGTGCTTGGTGCTGAAACGTGCGAAGCCTCCATGAAGTGAAGAATGGCCTTTTGTGTTTCTTGGATGTTGAGAAGAGTTTGTAGTAGAACCGATGGCAATTCCGTTGAATTCTGTATCGGCTCTGCCATCGGAGGGGTTTCTGCCTGATCTTCACCAACATTCGCGCGACGACGTTGTCTTCGTGCTGGCTGGACTGGTTCCCCTCCTTGTGTTTATGCCACCGTTTCTTCTTCAACTTGCTCAGTACGCCGGGTCGGTGGACGACCTCTCCGCCGAGACTGACGAGGCTCCACTTGTGCAGAAGACATCTTCTCCCCAGCAGAGTCGCCTTTAATGTAGGGGTTCGCAAGTTGATGATGCGAGGATAGTTCCTACACAAGTATGTCAGTTAAATAAAGGCAATGATGTTCTTATTGCTTTTGATTTGCTTTTACAAAGAAAAGGGAGGAAAAGATAGCGAGTACAAGTATTTGAGAAGTGCTTTCTCTCTCTCTGGGAATTTCTCTCTCTTAGTCTCTGGAAAAGTCCTCCCAAAAAGTCCCCTTCAAATGAGCTCTCGCACCTCTATTTATAGACGTGAGTGTCCAGTAATCCTCACGGACTTGTATTGCCACGTCAGCATCTGTCTCGCGACACGGTTTATGTGTACCAATCCGCGAGAAAAGTACCTTGCATAGTATCATCTCGCGCATTTTTCTACGCGAAACCGATTCGTGTAATCTCATGCGCGGATTTATACAGTGCTCCATAAATACCTTGCACAGTGTTATCTCGCATTTCGACTATGCGAAACGGATTCGCGTAATCTTATGCATGGGTCATGCTGTGCGCCATGCCCCGTGATCCGCGCCTATTTCATCGCGGATCTGATTTATCCTTAGCCAAGGATGTCATTATAGCTTTGCTGGGTCATGACCAATAATGCATGTCTTGGTCATGTCCCTGAATACTATCGGCCTCTCTAAGGTACTCTTGCTTAGGATGGTGTAAATAAGGTCGCGACCCACTATTTACTCATCCCCAGCATTTCCCTTTGATTCCGAGTAGTACTCCCTACGCGAGCAGCATATAGGGTTATGAGTTTCTGATGCGAGCTATAAAACACATCAGCCCCTCGTACCTCCCTCTGTATAATGCAAGCTCTCGCGTAAAACCATATCTGGGCTATTTCCCCAAGTAATCGATTATTTGGGTCAATCTCCCAAATAATCTTTTACTTGGGCCGGTTTCCCCAAATATTCCAATCCTGGGCCATATCCCAGATAATTAAAGCCTTGGGCCATATCCCAAATAAATAAACCTTGCGGACTAGTTTTTATCGCGAGTTACCACCTTTACAATAGGGTATTGATAGGGTTACACTATCTTACCTCCAAACTTGTGGTTTATCCATTTAGGGTTTTGTACAAACTTTTTTAGGAGAGAAAGTTTTTTTATTTTTGTTTTTTCAAACATGTTTAGGCTGCTATTTGAAAATATATTTCATATGGATTTTCCTAAAAACTAAGATTCATAATTACATTTGGTACTTGGTAAAAGGGATTTTTTATTATAATTGTCACACCCCGATAAATTTTGAAAGAAAAATATAAATTTCGAAAACAAATAAAAATTGTAACACCTCGTGTTATTTTCCCTTTTCCTGAAATTATATTTAAATTTTTAATTTCGGTTATGACGTCACTTGTTCATGACGTTCATATTATTCTTGGTAATTCACGTGTAAAGTTTTCGCGTTTAGTTTTTAAAGTCGACTGGATGACTTTACGGTTTCTCCTTGACGAGTTCGTGAATTATCGTTATTGACTACGCGGTATCGTTTCGACACGTTTTATTTTATTGGGCTCGTTAGGTGTTCCGACGTTAAGAAAATTAATTAAATTATTTCCTATGTGATTAATTAATTTCCTATCTGAATTGAATAGGAATAGGTGGTTTAGAAATTCCCTTGAGAATTAAATGAGTTAGTAGAGATTCGTGAGAACTTAGACGTTGGGCTTGGTTCCCTTTGCGATACGTAAATTAATTGCTTTAATTACTTTAAAGGCATGTTCAGAGAAATTAGAAATATTTTCTAAAGAATTAAAGAAAATATGTTGTTTAAGCATGAAATGTAATTCTCACGATTTAAATGGTTTATTATAATTTTAAAAGCATGTTAAAAAGAGATTTGAGATATTTATTAGATTCATGTGGATATTTTCATAAATATGATGTTATACATATTTGTGTTGGTGCATGTCGTGCATGTGAAGTCGCAACTGGATTGTGCATGAATCTTCGGATTGTGAAGTCGCAACTGGGTTGTGCATATGAAGTCGCAACCGTGTTGTGCATATGAAGTCGTAATTGGGTTGTGCATGTGAAGTCGCAACCGGGTTGTGCATTGTGTTTCATGGGGTTTCTGCCATGAGGTTTATGAGTCAAATTGTATTTGCACGGCATTATGTGATTTCATTTGACATGTATACGTGATATTATTACATGTGATGTTGGAGCAGGTTTAATATGTGTTATTATTGCCTGTTGGATTTGGGAGCATGTTATGTATGAATATTGCGAATTAAATTCATATCTTTATAAAATGCTCAGCTGATAATGATTAACGTAAAAGAGAATGATTATATTCGGTGATTATTAAAGTATAAAGAAATGTATATTTATACTTGTGGTATATGCTTTTGTACCCTCAGGAGATGTTAAGTATATTGGTGTTGTGACCTTTGTGGTTAGTTGCGATTAGTGATGGACTATCGAGATGATTTGGAGTTGAGGCCTTGAGAAGGTGGGTAATAGTCTTATGATTGAGGTTAGCGGTGTGACCTCTTTGGAGATTTGAGGTCAGGGATTGATTTTGTATCAATTGAGATTTGAGGCCTTAGAGAAGGCGAGTGATGAGATTGTTGACTTATATGTCACTCCTAGAGTCTTCGGTTACGGCGTGGTGCCGAACCTCTTCCTTGTGTTATCAGTTGATTTTGGTGGAGTTGGAAACGGATGGTTGTGGTCCGTGAGTCCAATATATTGTTCTTCCTTCATTGTCCTTTCGGGACAATATAGGAATCCTTGGAGTTCTAGTCACTCTTATCTAGCTGTCTGTCGGAAACGGAGTTTTTCTATGTTTTGAAAACAAACTCGTTGTATTAAAAGGAAAAACCCGTTTTCGCCTACCCCCGTAACCAGTACAGGCGAACGACAGAGACCGGGGGCAAGACGGTCATTTTCATTGTATGGATTTTTAAAGAAAATCGATTCTATAGAAATTCTGAGGTTAGGAGACTTCTTCCTTAAGAACCTCCACCTGTAGTGTTTTGAAAGGTGTTCCATTGTTTCACCTTTGTTTTGGATCATTTCTAAGTCTCAGACATGAGGCTTGGTGTTGTTTAGTGCACACATTTAGTGTTGCCCTTCACTCCCTTAACTCTTAGGCTTGGGTTTCGGAGTCCTAGGAATTTGGGGCGTGACATAAATTTTGGAAAATATATATAAAATTCGGGAAAAATATAAAATTCAAAAGATATATGTTAAAGCTCAAAAAAAATAAAAATTTCAAAATATATATATAAATTTCGAAAAAATATATATAAATTCGTAAAAGATATATTTGAGAAAAAAAATGTTTCTGCCTAAATGTTGTTTTGGTGTATTGTACTTTGATTACTTATGTTTTTTATACTTAAATTTGCACAACTATTTGCCAAGTACCAACTTGTTTTTTTCCCATTTTGAACTACGGAATACAATACAATTATTTGCCTAGTATACTATATTTTTCATTTTAATATGATATTTTTGAAATATATATATTTTTCAAAATTTATATTTTTATATGTTTTCTCAAATTGTTTATATTTTTTACGAATTTTATATATATATTTTAATTTCATAACTATTTTAGAATTTTATATATTTTTTAAAAATTTAATATATATAATATTTGAATTTTATATGTTTTTTGTGAATTTTATATTTATTTTTGAATTCCCCAGCTTTCTATCTCAAGGGAAGTTGATTACAATGACCCAAATGTGTAGAACAATTGACACGTGCTATGTCCCTACCTATGTGCTGGCAAGTCTCAATACACGTCTTGTATATATATAAGGTCAGGTCAAAGCTTCCAAAGGAAGCTTTTCTAATTTAATTTAATTTAATTTAGCACACATATAGGCTCACTTATGTAAATGTGATTTTACAATCTGTAACGCCAATTAAAATAATTAATAATGTATTTAAACACATATATAGATATACATATGTATAAATATATATATAAATATACTCACACAAACATTTAACTAATGTTTGCTACTTTTGTTTTTTAATTAAAATCTTTATAAACATTTAATCTCAAAATAAATAAGGATTAGTTAATAACAACAAATAACATACTTAAATAAATTCAGAATAAATTCAACAAATTTTCAAAATTTAATTCATCTTTGTTTCGAATTTTATATGTTTTTTTCAACCTTTATATAGATATTTTGAATTTATATTTTTTTCGAAATTTATATATTATTTTTGAATTTTATTTATTATTTTTGAATTTTATATGTTTTTTAATTTCATAATTATTTTCGAATTTTATAATTGTTTTTTGAAATTTAATATATATATTTTTTGAATTTTATTTGTTTTTTGAATTTTATATTTATTTTCGAATTTTATATTTTTTTTTCAAAATTTAATATATATTTGTTTCGAATTTTATATGTTTTTTTCAAACTTTATATAGATATTTTTATTTTTTATTTTTTTCGAATTTTATATATATGTTTTCAATTTTTAGATATTATTTTTGAATTTTGTATTTTTTTACTAATTTATATGTATTTTTTAATTTTATATTTATTTTCAAATTTTATATATTTTTTTACGAATTTTATATACGTTTTTCGAATTTTGAATTTTTTTCAAAATTTAATATATATGTTTAGAAATTTATATATTTCTTTCAAATTTAAATATTTTTAAGATTTGAAAATACATTAAACGGACAAAAGTGTCTTTCTAATCCTTAAAAGAGGTAATAATGACACTTCAGAGGTTAAAACTAAGATTCATAAATATATTTGGATAAGGGTATAGGTGATACATTTTGATGTAGAGATGTTGCATTTGGCATATATTTTGGTACATATATATATTACAGTCAAATATTTTTACTTTGTTTGCTGCAATTGGTATTACTGATGGTACAATTGGAAGTATAGTTGTTGCATTTAAGTTTTTATATTTTATTTTAGTATTTCATACTTGTTAAAAGAGTTTTTTTTTTTAATTATAATGGTTTCCACGAATATCGTTACATATTGGGGTTCAATTAGGTTTTAATTCAGGATATTTAAAAACATAACGATGCTGCATTTTGTTAAAGAAATGTTACAGTTGGCTGTAGCAATGTTGCATTTGGTAAAAACAATGTTGTAGGGGGCTGAATCCCTAAATTAAAAGCTAAGATAGGATATTGATATGGTACCCTATCTTACCTCTAAACTTGTGATTTATCCGTTTAGGGTTTTGTACAAACGTTTTTAGGTGAGAAAGTTTTTTTATTTTTGTTTTTTCAAACATGTTTGGGATGCTATTTAGAAATATATTTCATATGGATTTGCCTAAAAACTAAGATTCATAACTACATTTGGTACTTCCTAAAAGGGATTTTTTATTATAATTGTCACACCCCGATAAATTTTGAAAGAAAAATATAAATTTCGAAAACTAATATAAATTTTGGAAAATATATATAAAATTCGAGAAAAAATATAAAATTCAAAAGATATATGTTAAAGATCAAAAAATATATAAATTTCAAAAAATATATATATAAATTTTGAAAAAGAATATATAAATTCGAAAAAGATATATTTGAAAAAAAAAATGTTTCTGCCTAAATATTGTTTTGGTGAATTGTACTTTTGTTACTTGTGTTTTCATACTTCAATTTGCACAACTATTTGCCAAGTACCAACTTGTTTTGTTTCCATTTTGAACTACGGAATACAATACAATTATTTGCCTAGTATACTATATTTTTCATTTTAATATGATATTTTCGAAATATATATGTTTTTCAAAATTTATATATATATTTTGAATTTATATTTTTATATGTTTTCTCAAATTGTATATATTTTTTACGAATTTTATATGTTTTTTTTAATTTCATAATTATTTTTTAATTTTATATATTTTTTAAAAATTTAATATATATAATATTTGAATTTTATATATTTTTTGTGAATTTTATATTTATTTTTTAATTCCCCAGCTTTCTATCTCAAGGGAAGTTGATTACAATAACACAGATGTGTAGAACAATTGACACGTGCTATGTCCCTACTTATGTGCTGGCAAGTCTCAATACACGTCTTGTATATATATAAGGTCAGGTCAAAGCTTCCAAAGGAAGCTTTTCTAATCTAATTTAATTTAGCACACATATAGGCTCACTTATGTAAATGTGATTTTACAATCTGTAACCCCAATTAGAATGATTAACAATGTATTTAAACACATATATAGATATACATATGTATAAATATATATATATATATACTCAGACAAACATTTAACTACTGTTTGCTACTTTTGTTTTTTAATTAATATCTTTATAAACATTTAATCTCAAAATAAATAAGGATTAGTTAATTAATAACAACAAATAACATACTTAAATAAATTCAGGATAAATTCAACAAATTTTCAAATTCAGGATATATTTGTTTTTACATGTTTTTTTCAAACTTTATATAGAAATTTTGAATTTATATTTTTTTCGAATTTTATATATATATATTCAATTTTTATATATTGTTTTTGAATTTTAATTATTTTTACGAATTTTATATGTTTTTTAAATTTCATAATTATTTTCAAATTTTATAATATTTTTTTGAAATTGAATATATATATTTTTGAATTTTATTTGTATTTTAGAATTTTATAATTGTTTTCAAAATTTAATATATATTTGTTTTTTTCAAACTTTATATAGATATTTTTAATTTATATATTTTTTAATTATATATATATATTTTTAATTTTTATATATTATTTTTGAATTTTATATATTTTTTACGAATTTTATATGTTTTTTTTAATTTCATATTTATTTTCAAATTTTATATATTTACTTACGAATTTTATATATTTATTTTGAATTTTATATTTATTTTCGAATCTTGACTTTTTTTCGAAATTTAATATATATGTTTTAGAATTTTATATGTTTGTTTAGAAATCTATATATTTTTATATATTTGTTTCAAATTTTAAATGTTTTTAAGATTTGAAAATTCATTAAACGGACAAAAAAATCTTTCTAATATTGTAAAATAGGTAATAATGGCATTTCAGAGGTTAAAACTAAGATTCATAAGTATATTTGAATATGGGGTATATGTGTTACATTTGGATGTAGATCTGCTGCATTTGACATCTATTATGCTACGTACATAATAGTCAACCGTTTAACTTTGTTTTCTGCATTTCGTTTTACTGATGCTACAATTGGAAGTAGAGTTGTTGCATTTACGTTTTACTGATGTTACAATTGTAAAAGTAAACTTGCAGGTGTAAGTCTCCTTCTCTAAAACTACCAAAGGTTAAGAACATTTATTCCTATTGAAGAAATTTCTCACACCTCATATTAATGTCAATGGTGTATAACTGAGTGAGAACTTTGTATGATGCATATAAATAAATAAATAAAAATTGCATAGATTAAGATATATGGGGAAATAGAAAACTAAAGCAAAGTTGACTAAGATATATAACACCACAATAATACTAATTAAAGTCACACATGTTTGAAAATCAACAAACATAATATAGGGACGAAAACCTCAATTACAAATTAAAAATTTATGCAAATGTTTGACTGACAAAGTATGGATCTAAAATCACAAGATTAATGAATAATAATTTTTTATAACTATATCAGAACTATTAGGAATATATCAAAGTAGAAAGACTTGGAGAAATCAAATGAAGGAAACTTATAGGTAAATTTTGAAAGAAAAATATAAATTTTGAAAACAAATATAAATTTTGGAATATATATATAAAATTCAGGAAAAAATATAAAATTCAAAAGATATATTATAAAGCTCGAAAAAATATAAATTTCAAAAAATATATAAATTTCGAAAAACATATATAAATTTTGAGAAAAAAAATATAAATTCGAAAAAGATATATATTTGAAAAAATATATATGTTTCTGCCTAAATGTTGTTTTGGTGTATTGTACTTTGGTTATCTGTATTTTTTATACTTCTATTTGGACAACTATTTGCCTAGTACCATGTCACGCCCCGAATTCCTAGGACTCCAAAACCCGAGCCTAAGAACTAAGGGAGTGATTGCGGAAGTAAAAAGAAATGAGAACCAACGAATTTCAATCATCAAATACCCACGAAAGGGTAAAATGATCTGATACCACGCTGTCACGCCCCTAAGATTCCCGAAACTCAAATCTAGAGAATCAGCGAATCTCCAAGGGATGACGTTAGTCAAGCGACTACTAGAGTCAACAACAACAAAGAGACACATGGAATAACAATAAAAATATACTCCATGTCAAGTAGAATGCTAGAAACTCACTAGCATCCTCCAATACCAACTGACACGCTCCTAAATTCCTAAGACTCCCGAACAGGGACATCCGAGGAATCCAGGATGTGATCCTCAATACAAATGACCAACTAAGACATCATTAACCAAGAAAACATATGGGTTAATGGTAGAAATGGTATATTGAATACCCAAATGGATAATAAACAAAGCAGCGGAATCTAACGAAAATCCGGCAGAGTTCCGTTTGTAAATGGAACATCCGGACAACAACCACAACACAAGAACCTGCCAATAGCAATTCAATAATCACAATGGCTTCCAAGCCCCACATTCATCAATCATACTAGGACCGAGATAATGGAAAGAAACCAAAACCCCTCCAAACCCTCTAATAATCAACAGAGCCACAAATGCTCGAATAAGAATACAAGAAATACACCTAGCTGTGCAAAATAAATACAATAACCATCAGAAAGAATAAATACAGGAACTAAAGGATACATCAACAAGGATATGCCAACAGACTGGCTCCCAAAAGAGAATACATAACAATCCCATAACAATGGGTAGAGAAACTGAAAGCGGATACCTATCATCCCCAAACCTAGTCGTGCTGCAACCGTAACCGCATCACCCAACGCAACTCCAAAACCTGTAACAAGGAAACAAAAGAAAGCTGCCGTTGCACTGCATCCTGCTCATAGCCGTATATTTCCTGCAACCTGTGAGCAAATAAGCTCAGTGGGAAAAGATACTCTAACTACCACATCCTCTGGCAGTTTAGGTAATGCTAAACTATCTAGCAAGATATATATAGCCCAACTAATCTCATCCACGCAAAACCCAAGGCACACGCTCATATACTACCGTACGTAAGTATATAACGGGAATATATATATATATATACATCTATATATATACAAGTATACATGTATAAGTATGCCACCTGAATTGTCACGCCCCGAATTCCTAGGATTCCGAAACCCGAGCCTAAGAGTTAAGGGAGTGATTGCGGAAGTAAAAAGAAACGAAAACCAAGAGACATTCAGTCATCAAACACCCATAAAGGGTTGCAATGAATGCCCAGATACCATGCTGTCACGCCCCTAAGGGGTGACGCAAACCAAGCGACTACTAGAGTCAACAATAACAAAGAAGTACATGGAATAACAACAAGAATATACTCCATGCCAACACGAATACTAAAAACACAAGAGTATCCTTAGATACCAACAGACACGCTCCTAAATCCCTAAGACTCCCGAACCGGGACATCCAAGGAATCCAAGATGTGATCCTTAATATGAATGACCAACTAAGACATCATTAACCATGAAAACATATGGGTTAATGATAGAAATGGTATATTCCATACCCAAATGACTAATAAAACTAAGCAGCGGAATCTAACGAAAATCCGGCAGAGTTCCGTTTGTAAATGGAACATCCGGACAACCAAACACAACACAATAACCTGCCCAAAGCAATTCAATAATCACAATGGCTTCCAAGCCCCACATTCATCAATCCTAATAGGGCCGAGGTAGTGGAAAGAAACCAAAACCTCTCCAAACCCTCTAATATCAATAGAGCCACAAATGCTCGAATAAAAATACAGAAGAGCACATAACTGTGCGGAATAGATACAATACATCCTGAAAGAATAAATACAGGATATAAAGAATACATCAACAGGGATATGCCAACAGACTGGCTCCCAAAAGAGAATACATAACAATCCCATAACAATGGGTAGATAAACTGAAAGCGGATACCTATCGTCCCCAAACCCAGTCGTGCTGCAACCGTAACCGCATCACCCAACGCAACTCCAAACCTGTAACAAGGAGACAAAAGAAAGCTGTCGTTGCACTGCATCCTGCTCATAGCCGTATGTTTCCTGCAACCTGGCGTGGAATACCAGGGGGGCAAATGAAATTCCCTCCGTGAGCAAATAAGCTCAGTGGGAAAAGATATCCTAACTACCACATCCTCTGATAGTTTAGGTAAAGCTAAACCGTCTAATAAGATATAAATATAGCCCAACTAGTCTCATCCACGCAAACCCAAGTCACACGCTCATATACTATCGTAAACGAGTATACATAAGTATATAGGGAATATATATATATATATACATATATATATATATAAATACACAACATGAGTCTCTAAAACTCGTACTCCAAGTACCCAACACCAGTAGTCTACACTACTCTCACCAACGTACACTAGGTACACGATACTAAGGTCCAGTCTAACAAATCACCAATTACTCACAACACAATTCAGAAAATCCAACCGAGGAGATCACACTCACCTCTAATATCCACAAGGAAACAAAATCCGCCAATAGTACCAAGAAAGGCTCAAATCCTACACCCCGATAACACAGGAAGGAAAACACTCACGTCCTTGCGTACTAACATAACCATCATCAATATATATATATATATACAATATATATATAACAATTCTCATCCCTCTCCTAGAGTAAGTCTGCACCTCAAGGATGGGATCACCCCATCATCACACTATGCGAAAACCTCAATGCTATCTCCAACAAGTCCACAAGTCACCAACAGGATAAATCAATCACTAACACTTGCACTATAAGCTACAAGACCACCCGATCAATTCACTAAGAGTACAAGACCTCAACTCACAAGAACGACCACCTAAGGGTCACCAAAACGAAGCAAAGGAAAAGACTTCCCAATGCTAAACCAACAGATAACCGGGACAACAATGTCAAGGTTAAAACACCACAAGTGTTTAGGAGAACACCTGGACAAGGAACCCAATCCACTCGGTATCCATGCCCATAACATGTGGAACAACTCGAATCACCTAAGTGGTGACGTCAAAACCAAGAAGAAAGGAAGGGCAACACTATATGTGTGCACTGAACAACACCAAGCCTCATACCCGAGACTTAGAAATGATAGGAAGCAAAGGTGAAACAATGGAACACCTTTCAAAACTCTACATGATGAGATATTGAGAAAGAAGTCCCGAAATCTCAGAATCCCAAGAAAAGTAATAAAATAGTTTTCTTTTAAGAAATCACAGAGTAAAAATGACCGTCTTGCCCCCGGTCTCCGTCAGTTGCCATCACCGGCTTTTAAAAGTTAAAATCTTTTCAAAGAAGATCCTAAGATCATTTTATGAGGTATTAAAACTTTTCATTTCTACGGGGGTAGGCGAAAACGGGTTTTTCCCTTTAAATACAAGAGTTTACTTCAAAACTTAGGAAACACCGTTTTCGAAATGACAGCCCATAAGAGAAAACACAACTCTATAGAATCAAATGACAACACCAGGAAAAGGTTCGGCACCACGCCGTAACCGACAACTCAAGGAATAACATACAAGTCAACGACCACGTACTAGTGTACAAAACACAGTACAAGAAATGCTTAGGGGAATGAACTAAGCACTATAAACCACGCTAAAGTACCCGAAGTACTTAATAGAACTCACCTCAACCATAACCTCTTATATCCCAATCAAAATCTCAGTTACAATTGATAACATATTCCTAAAAAGTGAAAGGCACCTAAAGGTCCATACTACAACTCACAATCTCATCACCCGCCTTCTCGAAGGCCCCAAATCATAACTGATACTAAAATCAATCTCGGATCTCAAATCTCTAACAAGTCACACAGCCAACCAAAATCACCAAACTACTAACCACAATCACAAGACTACTAACCACAGTCACAAGATTGCTAACCACGATCACAAGGCTACTAACCATAATCACAAGGCTACTAACCACAATTACAAAACTATTAACCACATTCTCTAAGGCATTACTCCACATCAACTTAACATCAATTCTACAATCCATCTCTAACTTCAACTAACCACAGAAGTCGCCAGACCAATATACTTAACCTCCCCTACGGGCACAAAAGTATACAACACAAGTATAAGGATATATGCCTCGTTTATACTTTAATAATTACTGCTTTTAAATTCCCGTTTTCACATTTATCACTTTCAACTGAGCATTTTATAAAATGAATTCATTTTGCATATTCATAAATAATCATGCTCCAACATATATATATATACATATCAATAAATCACATGATGATATGCAACGCACCGTACTCACAGACCGCCTGTGGTACACACACACAAAAAACACACCCTTCCCAAGGGTACTGGATCATTCTCTACCATTCCCCTGAGGATACAAGCTCACTAAGGAATGTAGACTTATCGTACCGTCCTTCCCAAGTGCTTTTGACACTTCACACTTTTAACCAAGGAAGACGTCCACCACGACCTAGTCGCGCACATAGGCTTTGGACGATATGTCCTCCCCCTACCATCTGCGTTTCTCAGCTTTTTAGTTCTGTGGGAGCAAGAAGCACCCCCTGGCCAGTTGTCACGACGATCCAAACATAAACGTCTACTCGTGCACCACGCACAAAGGAAGTAGACCACACCAAATAACTCTCTCTGCAAATGGTGAAACTGTGCACTACATGCACCCACACCCATGTCTCACAATACATGGTGTACACAAATAAATCATGTCCAACATAAATATGTCATGCATCATATTTATGAAAATACCCACATGGTAATATATAAATCTCATAATCTCTGTACATGCTTTAAAAAAAGTATATTAAAGCATTTAAATCATATGAAAATAATTTCATATACCATTCATGTTCTCCAAAAATATATTTTCTTTAATTCTTTAGAAAATATTTCATTTTCAATTAACATGCCTTTTTAAAATAATTTAAACAATTATTTCACGTATTCCAAAAGGAACCTAGCACATCGTCTAAGCTTTTCGAATCTCTAATAACTCATTTAAATTCGTAAGGGGTTTCTAAGCCGTACATTCTTATTTAATTTAAATAAGAATATTATTTAATCACATAGGAATAATTTAATAAATTTTCTTAAATTAATTCCTAAGTCCCATTCTGATCCTAAACAATTTATAGATATTTAAACTAGCAATTTAATATATCTATAATAAATTAAATAAGGGTTTTGCACCCCTAAACTACTTCAATAATGCGGAGTGAGAAATATAATTTCCCACCTAATTATACGTTACCGAACAGCCCGAAACAGCACAGTACCGCCGCCCGAATATAAAGCCCGCCGACCAAAATCGTCCAAAAACTATTTCGAATATATCGAAATGTCCGTCTCGACAACCTATACGATATATACAAAGCCCATTAATAATCGGTTAATTAATTGGGTTAAATCTAAAATACCCCAAACGAAATCTATAACCTATAAATGCGATTTCAGGGCAAACCATTCATCCTAAATTCACGAAATTAATATATGATGAATACTACGTATACACGGAACTACTCACCAAATATCGGCTCAAACCAATCACCGGAAGGTCGCCGAAAAAATGGCCGAAGCCTAGCCGGAGTCGCCACTACTCGCGCGTAGCCACCTCTGCACTGACTGCCGCCTTGCGCCACCACCTGCGTTCCTCGCCGACGCCACCAGCACCGCCGCCGTCCACCGTCGTCGCCCGCTCCAGGTCGCCGACCCTGCTCGGCCGCCGCTGCTCCAGCTCCAGCCGCAGCTGCTGCTGCGGCAACCCTCCATAGCCGTGCTCGCCTCAACCGGCCTCTCTCTCTCTCAATCGGCCATGGAAAAGGGTGGAGAAGCTGATTGTAGGGGGGGATGATCAAGCTGCTGCTCGTCAACGAGGAAGAGGGTAAGTGGTAGCCGAGTCTGTGGTGTTTCAGCAACAAGTCATACACATATGTATATATTTATGGGTAATTGCAAATGTGACTCTCTATTTCTTCATAATCGCATTATGACCCCTATATAATTCTCTCATATATACATACATATGTCTAAATTACACTAACAACTCTCCAATTTTCCATAATTGCACAAGTGACTAGTTAGTCTCCCCTAATTACAAAAGTAACCCTCATGTCTTGCCAATTCACCATTTTAACCCCAAAACTATATATATATAATTAAATATATATATACAATAAATTCCAATAAATACCGGGAGCCTCCAATAATATTGCGCGACCCTGTAAGTCCACGGGACGCCAAATAAAATACGTCGGGGTAGAAACCCAATTGTCGGAACACTTAAACAAGCCCGACCAATTAAAATGTGTCGCCATCCAGTCGAAACACTAATCATTAAATGCCGAAATGATACCGCGTAATTGATAACAGGAACTCGCGTAGTTGAGAATAAAAATTCACGAACTCGTCCAAGAGAAACCGTAAAGTCATCCAGTCGACTTTTAAAATTAAACGCGAAAAAATTTACAGGTACAAAATACTAAGGATAAACAATACGTCATGAACAAGTGACGTCATTACTGAAATTAAATCTGAATTGATTTAAGGAAATAGGAATATAACACGGGGTGTTACATGAATCTACAAGGTACAACTAAGGCTCATACTCCAAGTACCAACACATGTAGTCTATACTTCTCTCACCAACGTACACTAAGTACATGACACCCAAGTCCAATCCTGACAAGTCATCAAATACTCACCACGCTAACCACAAAACCCAATAGAGGGAGCACACTCACCTCTAATATCCACAAGGATCAAATCCACCACTAGTACCAAGGAATACTAAAATCCCACACCCCGATAACACACAGGAAGGTAAATACCCATGTCCTTGCATACTAACACAACCATCCTCAAAATATATATATATATACAATATATATATATATATATATATATATTTATACAATATATATATATATACAACAAATCTCATCCCAGTCCTAGAGAAAGTCTACCTCTCAAGGGCTAGATCACCTCGATCATATTTCCACATAAACACCTCAATTGCTATCTCCAACAATGTCAATAAATCACCAACACTCTCACTAAGGATAAGAAAAACCCCGTAAGAGTCAAGAACCCAATCAAAGGAAAAGAAATACCAATGCTAACCAACAGATAACCGAGACAACAATGTCAAGGTTAAAACACCACAAGTGAACAAGGAAAGAACACCAAGAGGGAACAAGGAAACCAAAAATGAATGGCCGAGAGTGGAAGTAATAAAAAGATGAATCCCAGAGATTCAATAGTTTTTAAGAAAAAGGTTTTCAAACTCGAACCAATCCTTTTGGTATCCATGCCCCTAACGTAAGAAAAACTCATATCACCTAGGTGGTGAAACCAATAACCCAGAAAAGAGAAAGGCAACACTATATGTGTACACTGAACAACGACAAGCCTCAAAACCGAGACTAAAAAAAATGATCGGAAGCAAAGGTGAAACAATGGAACACCTTTCAAAACTCTACAAGTCGAGGTTTTGAGAAAGAAGTCTCGTAACCTCAGAATCCCAAGAAAAGTAATAAAATAGTTTTCTTTTAGAAAATCACACAGTAGAAATGACCATCTTGCCCCCGGTCTCCGTCAGTTGCCATCACCGGCTTTTAAAAGTTGAAATCTTTTCAAAGAAGATCCTAAGATCATTTTATAAGGTATTAAAACTTTTCATTTCTACGGGGGTAGGCGAAAACGGGTTTACTTCAAAACTTAGGAATAACATACAAGTCAACGACCACGTACTAGTGTACAAAACACAGTACAAGAAATGCTTAGGGGAATGAACTAAGCACTATAAACCACGCTACAGTACCCTAAGTACTTAATAGAACTCACCTCAACCATAACCTCTTATCTCCCAATCAAAATCTCAGTTACAATTGATAACATATTCCTAAAAAGTGAAAGGCACCTAAAGGTCCATACTACAACTCACAATCTCATCACCCGCCTTCTCGAAGGCCCCAAATCATAACTGATACTAAAATCAATCTCGGATCTCAAATCTCTAACAAGTCACACAGCCAACCAAAATCACCAAACTACTAACCACAATCACAAGACTACTAACCACAGTCACAAGACTGCTAACCACGATCACAAGGCTACTAACCATAATCACAAGGCTACTAACCACAATTACAAAACTATTAACCACATTCTCTAAGGCATTACTCCACATCAACTCAACCTCAATTCTACAATCCATCTCTAACTTCAACTAACCACAGAAGTCGCCAGACCAATATACTTAACCTCCCCTACGGGCACAAAAGTATACAACACAAGTATAAGGATATACGCCTCATTTATACTTTAATAATTACTGCTTTTAATTTCCGTTTTCACATTTATCACTTTCAACTGAGCATTTTATAAAATGAATTCATTTTGCATATTCATAAATAATCATGCTCCAACATATATATATACATATCAATAAATCACATGATGATATGCAACGCACCGTACTCAAAGACCGCCTGTAGTACACACACACAAAAACACACCCTACCAAAGGGTCCTGGATCATTCTCCACCATTCCCCTAAGTCTGCAGCTCACTAGGGAATGTGGACTCATCGAACCGTTCTTCCCAAGTACTTTTGACACTTCACACTTTTAACCAAGGAAGACGTCCACCCACGGCCCAGCCGTGTCACATAGGGCCTTGGACTATGTGTCCTCCCCCTATCGTCTCAGTTTCTCAGAAGATTAGTTCCGCGGGAAGCGAGAAGCACCCCCTGGCCAGTTGTTTCGACGATCCAAACACAAACGTCTACTCGTGCCCCACGCACAAAGGAAGTAGACCACACCAAACGAATCTCTCTGCAAATGGTGAAATCATGCAATACATGCACCAACACCCATGTCTCACAATACATGGTGTACACAAATAAATCATGTCCAACATAAATATGTCATGCATCATATTTATGAAAATACCCACATGGTAATATATAAATCTCATAATCTCTGTACATGCTTTTAAAAGTATATTAAAGCATTTAAATCATATGAAAATAATTTCATATACCATTCATGTTCTCCAAAAATATATTTTCTTTAATTCTTTAGAAAATATTTCATTTTCAATTAACATGCCTTTTTAAAATAATTTAAACAATTATTTCACGTATACCAGAAGGATCCTAGCATATCGTCATAGGAATAATTTAATAAATTTAAATTCGTAAGGATTTCTAAGCCGTCCATTCTTATTTAATTTAAATAAGAATATTATTTAATCACATAGGAATAATTTAATAAATTTTCTTAAATTAATTCCTAAGCCCCATCCTGATCCTAAACAATTTATAGATATTTAAACTAGCAATTTAACATATCTATAATAAATTAAATAAGGGTTTTGCACCCCTAAACTACTTCAATAATGCGGAGTGAGAAATATAATTTCCCACCTAATTATACGTTACCGAACAGCCCGAAACAGCACAGTACCGGCCCCCGAATATGAAGCCCGCCGACCAAAATCGTCCAAAAACTATTTCGAATATATCGAAATGTCCGTCTCGACAACCTATACGGTATATACGAAGCCCATTAATAATTGGTTAATTAATTGGGTTAAATCTAAAATACCCCAAACGAAAACCATAACCTATAAATGCGATTTCCGAGCAAACCATTCATCCTAAAATCACGAAATTAATATATGATGAATACCATGAATATACGGAGCTACTCACGGAAAATCGGCTCTAACCGATCACCGGAAGGTCGCCGAAAAATTGGCCGAAGCTCCAGCCAACTCGCCCCTGTCCACGCGCTGCTACGCGAACCAGCGCTGCGTGTCGCCACCACCCGCGCGCCTCGCCGACGCCACCAGCGTCGCCGCCGTCCACCGTCGTCGCCCGCTCCAGGTCCCCGACCCTTGCTCCAGCCGCAACTGCTGCTGCGGCAACTTGTTGCCTGGCCGTCCCTCTCTCACAACCGACTTTTTTTCTCTCTCTCTCCTTCCCTCGCCAGCCATGGAGGTGATGAAGTTGCCGTGTGAAGGAGAGGAGGCGTGAATCAGAGAAGAAGAGTATCTGCCTGCAGTCGTGTAGGAGCAGATATGCAGGCATGTGGTCTGTTGCATACAAGTATACATATATATGTACTATATTGCACCACTAATCCTCTAATCCTCCATAATTGTAAAATAACCCCCACATCAATATATATATATATATAATTAAATATATATATATATATATTTAATTATATATATATATATATATATATAATAAATTCCAACAATTACCGGAACGCCCAATCAAAAATATATCGGGGTAGGAACCCGACAATCGAATCACCGAGAAAGTAATTTAATACGCTTCACACCGGATCCGTAAAAATACTAATACCGTGTAGTCGAGAATAAGAATTCGCGTAGTCGTCAAAGAGAAACCGTAAAGTCATCCAGTCGACTTTAAAAGTAAACGCGAAAAATTTACAGGTATCAAATACCAAGAATAAACAATACGTCATGAACAGTGACGTCATTACTGAAATTAAATCTGAATTAATTTCAGGAAATAGGAATATAACACGGGGTGTTACATACCAACATGCTTTTTTCCAATTTTGAACTACGGAATACAAAACAATAATTTGCCTAGTATACTATATTTTTCATTTTAATAAGATATTTTCGAAATATATTTTCTTTCTCAAAATTTCTATATTTTTCGAAATTTATATATGATTTTTGAATTTATATTTTTATATGTTTTTTCAAATTTTTTATATTTTTTTACGAATTTGATATGTTTTTTTTTTTAATTTCATAATTATTTTCGAATTTTATAGTTTTTTTTGAAATTTAATATATATATTTTTTGAAATTTATATGTTTTATTTTTAATTTTATATTTATTTTCGAATTTAATAATTATTTTCAAAATTTAATATATATTTGTTTCGAATTTTATATGTTTTTTTCAAACTTTATATAAATATTTTGAATTTATATTTTTTTCGAATTATATATATATTTTCAATTTTTATATATTATTTTTGAATTTTAAATATTTTTTACGAATTTTATATGTATTTTTTAATTTTATATTTATTTACGAATTTTATATATATTTTTCGAATTTTATATTTATTTTCGAATTTAGAATTTTTTTCAAAATTTAATATATATGTTTTAGAATTTTATATGTTTGTTTAGAAATTTATATATTTGTTTCAAAATTTAAATGTTTTTAAGATTTGAAAATACATTAAACAGACAAAAGGGTCTTTCTAATATTTAAAAGAGGTAATAATGTGTCACTCCCCAAATTTCCTAGGACTCCGAAACCCAAGCCTAAGAGCTAAGGGAGTGAATGTAGGAGTAAAAAGAAATGAGAATAAGTGACCTTCAATCATTAAACGCCCACCAAAGGGTAAAATGGTCATCACAGGGATAAAGTAGTGATTCCAAGTTATAAATACAAGGTTTGGACCTAAAAGAAGTTATAGGAACAAACAGAATAGAAATCCAAGGTGTGAGGTGAAAACTACAACGTTTTGAAATCGGCATTCCTACGTTTAGGGTCAGAAATCTACCGTCGACTTTAATCGACCATTTCACCCCCAATACTGACTCAAATGAGGCGATTCAAAAGTCTAACATCAAGAACTTTAAGTCAGCTTTCTAAAAAGCTAAATAACACTTCTATCCGACACTCGTAGCTCGAGATATGAGCAAAATAGTAGAACAGGGCTGAACCACCCAGTCGACTGGCTGATGACCCAGCCGACTGACTGATAACCCAGTCAACTGTCTAAGGACCCAGTCGACTGGATGAACCCGAGACCTCAAGTTTTGAAGAAAAATGAGGACCCAGTCGGCTGGCTAAGGACCCAGTCGACTGGTTGAACCAGAGACCTCAAGTTTTGAAGAAAAAGTTTCCTCTGTTTCACCCAGTCGACTGCCCGAAAGGGGCCAGTGATGTAACACCCCGTGTTATATTCCTTTTTCCTGAAATTAATTTTAATTTAATTTCAATAATGACGTCACTTGTTATGACGTATTGTTTATTCTTGGTATTTGGTACCTGTAAATTTTTCGCGTTTTGTTTTAAAGTCAATTGGACGACATTCCAGTTTCTCTTTGACGAGTTCGTGAATTATCGTTATCGACTACACGGTACCGTTTTGATTATTTCGGTTACGGTATTAGTACTTTTAAGAATCCGGTGTAAAGCGTATTAATTTACCTTATAAGTGTTTCGGTTGTTGGATTCCTAAACTGGTATATTTCGTTCAGACTAATTTGGTTATTGGGCGTCCTGCGGACTTACGGGTTGACGCAATATTAATTGGAGGCTTCCGGTAATTGTTGGGACTTATTATTTATATATATATATTAAAGTGGGGTCATTTTGCAGTTATGGAAGTCTTGAGGGTCAATTGTGCAATTAAGCATATATCTATATGTATATGCGTGTACGCTACCTTTCTCCACCTGCTACACAGACGAACCTGCTTCTCTTCCACATTCTCCTTCACGTGCTGCAAGTCTGCCATTCTTTTCCATCTTCGCCGGTCATGGCGAGAGAGAGAGAGAAAGAGAGAGAACCGGAGGGAGAGAGGGGTCGGCTGGAGGCGACTGGTTTGCCGCAGCTGTAGCAGCGGCAATGGCGGTGTGACGACGGCGAGGGCTTGATGGGTTGACGACGGCGAGCTGGGGTGGTTGCCGTTAAGCTAGACGGCGGCGCCGAAGGTGGTGATGCAGGGCGGAGCAGCAGCCGTGCGACAGTCCCGGTTTCGGCTGAGCTTCGGCCAATTTTTTTTGGCGACCTTCCGGTGATCGGTTTGAGCCGATTTTCGGTGAGTAGCTTCGTACCTACGTAGTATTTATCATATATTAATTTCGTGAATTTAGGATGAATGGTTTACCCGAAAATCGCATTTATAGGTTATAGATTTCGTTTGAGTTATTTTAGATTTAACCAAATTAATTAACCTATTGTTAACGGGCTTCGTATATATCGTATAGGTTGTCGAGACGGACATTTTGATATATTTGAAATAGTTTTCGGACGATTTTGGTCGGCGGACTCCATAATCGGGCGCCGATACTGTGCTGTTTCGGACTGTTCGATAACGTATAATTAGGTTGGAAATTATATTTCTCACTCCGCATTATTGAAGTAGTTTAGGGGTGCAAAACCCTTATTTAATTTATTACGTTTGTTAATTTCAGAAAATTTATTAAATTATTCTTATATGATTAAATAATATTCTTATTTAAATTAAATATGAATGGACGGCTTAGAAATCCTTACGAATTTAAATGGGTTATTAGAGATTCGAAAAACTTAGACGATATGCTAGGATCCTTCTGGTATACGTAAAATAATTGTTTAAATTATTTTAAAAATGCAAGTTAATTGAAAATGAAATATTTTCTAAAGAATTAAGGAAAATATATTGTTTAGAACATGAATCTATTTTGTCACGATTTAAATGCTTTAATATAATTTTAAAAGCATGTACATATATTTTGAGATTATGTTGATATTACCATGTGGGTATTTTCATAAATATGGTGCATGACATATTTATGTTGGACATGATTTATTTGTGTACACCATGTATTGTGTGACATGGGTGTTGGTGCATGTATTGCATGATTTCACCATTTGTAGAGAGATTCATTTGGTGTGGTCTACTTCCTTTGTGCGTGGGGCACGAGTAGACGTTTTTGTTTGGATCGTCGAAACAACTGGCCAGGGGGTGCTTCTCGCTTCCCGCGGAACTAATCTTCTGAGAAACTGAGACGATAGGGGGAGGACACGTAGTCCAAGGCCCTATTTGCTCGACTTGAGTCGTGGTGCACATCTTCCCGATTAAAAGTGTAAGTGTCAAAAGCACTTGGGATGTACGGTTCGATGAGTCCACATTCCCTAGTGAGCCTGCAGACTTAGGGGAATGGTGGAGAATGATCCAGGACCCTTTGGTAGGGTGTGTTTTTGTGTGTGTGTACCACAGGCGGTCTGTGAGTACGGTACGTTGCATATCATCATGTGATTTATTGATATGTATATATATATGTTGGAGCATGATTATTTATGAATATGCAAAATGAATTCATTTTATAAAATGCTCAGTTGAAAGTGATAAATGTGAAAATGGGAATTAAAAGCAGTAATTATTAAAGTATAAACGAGGCGTATATCCTTATACTTGTGTTGTATACTTTGTGCTCGTAGGGGAGGTTATGTATTGGCATAGTGATCTATGTGGCTAGTTGAGGTTAGTGGTGGACCGTAGGCTTGACTTGAGTTGAGGCCTTAGAGATTGTGGTTAGTAGCCTTAGAGATTGTGGTTTGCAGCCTTGTGATTGTGGTTAGTAGCCCTGTGATTGTGGTTAGTAGTTTGGTGATCGTGGTTAGTTGTGTGAACTCTTTTGGAGATTTGAGGTTAGGGATGATTTTTGTGTCAATTGATAATTGAGGCCTTAGAGAAGGCGAGTGATGAGTTGTGTGAGATTTTGATTGACGAGAAGAGGTTATGATTAGGGATTCATTAAGTACTCGAGGTACTGTAGTCTGACAGTCTTGATTCTTATGCTTAGTCCCTTCCCTTAAGCATTTCTGGTACTGTGTTTTGTACACTAGTACGTGGTCGTTGACTTGTATGTCATTCCTTGAGTTGTCGGTTACGGTGTGGTGCCGAACCTCTTCCTCGTGGTGTCATTTGATTTGGTGGAGTTGGACCGGATGGTTGTCTTCCGTGAGTCCAACGTGTTGCTCTTCATTTACTGTCCTCTCAAACATTACAGGAATTCATAGAGTTGTGTTTCTCTTATTTGACTGTCATTTCGAAAACGGTGTTTTCTAAACTCTTTGTATTTAAAAGGAAAAACCCGTTTTCGCCTACCCCGTAGAAATGAAAAGTTTTGACACTTTATAAAATGATCTTGGGATCTTCTTTAAAATGATTTCAACTTTAAAAGCCGGTGATGGCAATTGCCGGAGACCGGGGGCAAGACGGTCATTTTTAATGTGTGGTTTCCTAAAAGAAAACTATTTTATTACTTGTCTTGATGATTTTGATATTTTGAGACTTCTTTCTCAAAATCTCGGCCTGTAGTGTCTTGAAAGGGGATTTCCTGTTTCTCCTTTTCTTCGGATCATTCTAAGTCTCGGTTACGAGGCTTGGTGTTGTTCAGTGCACACATATAGTGTTGCCTCTCACTTCTTCTTGGTTGTTGATGTCACCACCTAGGTGATAGGAGTTTTTCTTACGTTAGGGGCATGGATACCGAATGGATTGGTTCGAGTTTATAAACCTTTTTCTTAAAAACTATTGAATCTCTGGGATTCATCTTTTCATTACTTTCACTTTCGGCCATTCGTTTTTGGTTTCCTTGTTCACTTTTGGTGTTCTTTCCTTGTTCACTTGTGGTGTTCTTCCTTGTTCGAGTATTCTTAACCTTGACGTTGTTGTCTTGGTTAGCTGTTGGTTAGCATTGGGAATTCCTTCCCTTTGCCTTGTTTTGGTGACCTTTAGGTGGTCGTTCTCGTGAGTTGAGTTCGTCTACTCATAGTGACTTGATTGTGTGGTTTTCCTCACCTACAGTGAGAGTGTTAGTGATGTTATTGACCCATTGATGATAGTGTTATGAGGTTAATGTGGTGATGTGATTCATGGTATTGAGGAAGTGATATAATTGAGGTGACCCAGTACTTGAGAGGTGTATTTTCTCTAGAAATAGAATGAGGTTTGTTATATATATATATATTGATGATGGTTGTGTTAGTACGCAAGGACGTGGGTATTTTCCTTCCTGTGTTATCGGGGTGTGGGATTTGAGCCTTCCTTGGTACTAGTGGTGGATTTTGTTTCCTGTGGATATTAGAGGTGAGTGTGATCTCCTCTATTGGATCTTCTGATTTGTGTTGTGAGTAATTGATGATTTGTGAGGTTTGACTCAGGAGTTGTGCACTTAGTATATGTTGATGAGAGTAGTGTAGACTACCGGGTTTGGTACTTGGAGTATGAGTCATAGTTGTACCTTGTAGACTCAGGTTGCATACTTATACATGTATACCTGTATATATATATATGTATATATATGTATTCCCGTTATATACTTACGTACGGTAGTATATGAGCGTGCCTTGAGTTTTGCGTGGATGGGATTAGTTGGGCTATATATATATCTTGCTAGATAGTTTAGCATTACCTAAACTGCCAGAGGATGTGGTAGTTAGAGTATCTTTTCCCACTAAGCTTATTTGCTCACAGGGGAATTTCATTCGCCCCCTGGTATTCCACGCCAGGTTGCAGGAAATATACGGCTATGAGCAGGATGCAGTGCAACGGCAGCTTTCTTTTGTTTCCTTGTTACAGGTTTTGGAGTTGCGTTGGGTGATGCGGTTACGGTTGCAACACGACTGGGTTTGGGGACGATAGGTATCCACTTTCAGTTTCTGTACCCATTGTTATGGGATTGTTATGTATTTTCTTTTGGGAGCCAGTCTGTTGGCATATCCCTGTTGATGTATTCTTTAGTTCCTGTATTTATTCTTTCTGATGGTTATTGTATCTATTCTGCACAGCTAGGTGTTTTATTGTATCTTATTCTAGCATTTGTGGCTCTGTTGATTATTAGAGGGTTTGGAAGGGTTTTGGTTTCTTTCCATTATCTCGGCCCTAGTATGATTGATGAATGTGGGGCTTGGAAGCCATTATGATTATTTAATTGCTATTGGCAGGTTCTTGTGTTGTGGTTGTTGTCCGGATGTTCCATTTACAAACGGAACTCTGCCGGATTTTCGTTAGATTCCGCTGCTTTGTTTATTATCCATTTGGGTATTCAATATACCATTTCTACCATTAACCCATATGTTTTCTTGGTTAATGATGTCTTAGTTGGTCATTTGTATTGAGGATCACATCCTGGATTCCTCGGATGTCCCTGTTCGGGAGTCTTAGGAATTTAGGAGCGTGTCAGTTGGTATTGGAGGATGCTAGTGAGTTTCTAGCATTCTACTTGACATGGAGTATATTTTTATTGTTATTCCATGTGTCTCTTTGTTGTTGTTGACTCTAGTAGTCGCTTGACTAGCGTCATCCCTTGGAGATTCGCTGATTCTCTAGATTTGAGTTTCGGGAATCTTAGGGGCGTGACAGCGTGGTATCAGATCATTTTACCCTTTCGTGGGTATTTGATGATTGAATTTCGTTGGTTCTCATTTCTTTTTACTTCCGCAATCACTCCCTTAGTTCTTAGGCTCGGGTTTCGGAGTCCTAGGAATTCGGGGCGTGACAAGTGACTGCGTAGACTAGAAAACCTCAAGATTGACTCCCACACAGCTCTAAACCCTTAGGAACATACAAGAAAGATCTAAACTTGTTCTTTAGACTATAGAAATGAGGAAAAGTCCCCTAACTTATGAATGAGAAGGAAAATGGTTATTTTTATCAAGACGCTTCATAAAAATCCGTGAAAATAACCGTCTTGCCCCCGGTCTCCGTTTTAACGGCCACCGATTTATAAAGAATCAAAATCTTCTTAATATAAGTTTAAAATCATTTCTAAAACAAGAAATTTCATCGGGGCCATGGGGGTAGGCGAAAACGGGTTTTTCCATTTAAATCGAAAAGGATTGGTTTGAAAACCTAGAAAAATGCCGTTTTCGGCCAAATACCTAATACCCACATTTCATGGCAAATAATTCATTTCACATTCACAAATCCAAGGAGAAGATTCAATAATTACATTTAAAGCACTCTAAGGTGAAACATGTTATAGTTTTACATTTCAAGCACCGGAGTGCTCCAAAAGAATAAATCCCCGCGCATAGCGCTCCAAGGGTATACATCAATTTAAGCCACCCGACTAACATACTAGCCGGCAAAAGAATAGGTTTAACTTAATTGAAGGATTAAACAAAATAAGCACATGTATACAATGTCTATCAATGCTCTACAAAAGTACTCCGCCTCCATATACGCAAAAAGGATGGAACCAACACCGAGTCTCTACCGGAAGACTACGGCCCTCCCAAGTGGGAATCATTACCTGAAAAAAAATATATGTCGTGGGGTGAGCTCACTGAGGAAGCGTCATCGCCTCAATCTCGGTAGTCCGAGTGGTACAACCCACCCATGGTACATGCAACTACTCCTAGGCCAGTCTTTTGTTCCACATGGCTCTCATGCCAATCTGGAACCCCATCGAACCCCACAAATAAGTTTCCCCAACATGCTCACAAGACAATTTTTCTACAATTATAGTATACTTCCATAATAACATCATAATCACATATATATACATATATATAATAGTCTAAATACACCATGACTCAACATACCCCACGAGACACAAGGCGCCGAACTCAGGTTAACGGATACATACTTTGTCCAATTACTTTTGAGGATACAAGCTCATCAAGTAATGTAGAGTACCGCACCGACTCTCCCCAAGTGATTTTTCTCTCTATCACTTCAACAAGGAAGACGGTTGCACGAGAGCCCCACTTGCAACTCCGTGCACCATGACTACGAAAGTCAAGAAAATGAGCCTCTACCTGGACTCCTAACTCACATTTTCCGGCTTTTTAGTTCCGTAGGCGTGATACTTCCTGGCCAGTTGTTGCTTTGATCCGAACCCGACTAACCACACATGACTACACCACCCTCATATTCTGACACCATGACTTTGACACTACATGACGTACTCAATATGCACGTATGATTTTTTCATCAACCATACTCCATCATAATATATGTTTTTTTCTCTTTGTGCAATATACTATGTCAAAATTATCCACATGCTCATAATATGACATTTATGATCAATAAACCACAACAAGCATTAAAATCACATAATCATGCTTTTCAAGGGGCCTAGTTCATCGTCTAATTTGTCAAGACCCAACTCGCATATATATATACGACATATATACACATAGACGCACACACCCTCGTACAAAAACTAAAGCAACTCGTTTTTCCCCTACCTCAATTCCAAACAAAGCTAATGAGCAAAAAGGGTGCAAGCAATCCGTCCAAATGACACCAACAACAAACCGAGCCAAGAATGACCAAGAGAGCTTCAAGGGATGATTTTGAGAATTTGAGTAAAAGGTCTCCCAAGCCTTCAAGCAATATCAAAACAAACATGGATATTTAACTAATGGTTTTTAGTAGCAACAACCGGTTTATAACCAAGAATTCAAAGTAAGGCTAAAAACCCAAAAATGGTTAAACTAGGTTTCATGGAAAATAATTCAAGGGAGTAGGAATTTGTGAACTCACCAATGAGTTCTTCCCAAAACGAAATTAGAATTCACCACAAGCCAATTCACTTGATGGTTGGAGACAATTCATAACCTTCCACAAGAATGAACAATGGAAGAACAAAAATTCAATACTAGCACATGAATTTCTAGAATTTGGAAGTTAGGATTTCTTATAACAAAACCTTAGAAAATGAGAGAAAACTTACCACTATGAGCTCAAGAACACCACACCAATAGACCACCACAAGTGCACAAGTGCTCACCATCCTTCAAGCATGAAGAGTAGGAGAGAGCAAGACTTGAAGCCAAAAATGCATGGAGAACAAGGTGGCCGAAATTTTGGGTGTAGAGAAACGTGTGTGTAAAAGAGTGTGTGTTCTTGGTGAGAAATGAGAGAAGATGAAGACAATGATAGAGTTAGAGATAGGGTTGGTGTGTAGAGAATCTCATCCAAGGGCTAGAAATGAAGATGGCAAGATAGCTTTGATCCAAGGGTTATAATGATGACAACATTAAAGGTAGTGGTGAAATGTCCAAGCTACCCACCCCTTTATCACTTATTCACAACCCTTGCCATTAAGAACCAAATTTACAAATTTGTCCAAGTATTCTACACAACTATAATATTGCCACTCATCATCTTCCCAACACATAGTAATTAAATCTCTACAAAACCCACTAACTCAATATATGTGAATTTACTAATTTTTCCTTTGGTCATTTATTAATGTTTCCCAAACATTTCAATATTTTCAATTATTCTCAAAAAGAAGATGTAACACATAAATTACAATTTTTGATTTCGCATAATTCATGTAAGCACGTAAACATGTTAGGCACATAAGCACATAAGCACTTAATTGTTTCATAATTAAATAAAAAAAATAAAATAATAAAATAAAATAATAAAAATTTAAATTAGCACGTAAAAATACCGGACGTTACATAATGACATTTCAGAGGTTAAAACTAAGATTCATAAGTATATTTGGATAGGGGTATAGGTGCTACATTTGGATGTAGAGATGTTTCATTTGACATATATTTTGCT
Organism: Cornus suecica; assembly: GCA_963922005.1. Taxonomy (NCBI): domain Eukaryota; kingdom Viridiplantae; phylum Streptophyta; class Magnoliopsida; order Cornales; family Cornaceae; genus Cornus; species Cornus suecica. The sequence continues at coordinate 44,228,218 of OY998244.1, forward strand.
ACATATATATATTATAGTCAACTGTTTTTACCTCCAATTTACACATGCAAGTTTACTTTTTCAATTGTAGCATCAGTAAAACGTAAATGCAACAACTCTACTTCTAATTGTAGCATCAGTAAAACGAAATGCATAAAACAAAGTTAAATGATTGACTGTTATGTACGTAACATAATAGATGCCAAATGTAGCAGATATACATCCAAATGTATCATCTATACCCCATATCCAAATATACTTATGAATCTTAGTTTTAACCTCTGAAATGCCATTATTACCTCTTTTACAAGATTAGAAAGACACTTTTGTCTCTTTAATGTATTTTCAAATCTTAAAAATATTTAATTCTTTTTAAAAATATATAAATTTCTAAACAAACATATAAAATTCTAAAACATATATATTAAATTTTGAAAAAAATTCAAAATTCGAAAAAAATATATAAATTAGTAAATAATTATATAAAATTTGAAAATAAATATAAAATTCAAAAATATATAAAATTCAAAAATAATATATAAAAATTGAAAATATATATATATAATTCGAAAAAAATATAAATTCAAAATATCTATATAAAGTTTGAAAAAAACATATAAAATTCGAAACAAATATATATTAAATTTTGAATTTTTTTTATAAAATTCAGAAATAAATACAAAATTAAAAAAAAAACATATAAAATTCAAAAAATATATATATTAAATTTCAAAAAAAATTATAAAATTGGAAAATAATTATGAAATTAAAAATATATATATAAAATTAGTAAAAAATATAAACAAATTGAAAAAACATATAAAAATAAAAATTCAAAAAATATGTATTAATTACGAAAAAATATATAAATTTTGAAAAAAAAATTTATTGAATGTGATGAGGTGAAGAAATGGGCAAAAATTTATTGAATGTGATGGGGTAGTGCTCTAGAGCTATACAACCTGAAATAGGGCACAAATATGCAGATAGCTATACACAAGTGCTCTTGAGCTATATAACCTGAAATGGGGCACAAATATTGATTCAAAATCTCAGAAATATTATTCAAACAGTATAATTTTAAATCAATTGTGGTCATGAAATTAATTGAATAAAATCACCCCTAACATCAAGCTTCTGTTGTTTAAGTTTTGTTAATCTGTTCATGTAATAAAAAAAATCAAGAAAATATAATTATTTTTCTATACATTATATATATATACCTATATGTATATATGTACAGGTAGAGAAAAAGATCTGCGCACCTCTTTTTCTTCCCCAGGTCATCAGAGAAACCAGTATGAGAAACTTTTGAGATTGAATCAGAACCCATATCTTCTTCTTTGTCTTGTGATGGGGTGAAGAAATACTTTTGATATGTGTTCTCTGATATATCATTTGTCTTAATTGAAATCCTAACACTGTTCCGAATTTCAATCATAATACTGTTCCAATTTTTTTAAAAAAAACACTATTGCAATTCATATTTGTATTTGTGTGTGTATAAGTGTGTGTAAATGTGTGTATAAATGTGTATAGACGTCTTCCGTATGAGTTTTGTATAAGATGAAAGTTGACCAGATGGGACCCACAAAATCATCCACCTAGGATGTCAAATCAGCGACTGGTGACTGATAGTGAGAGAATGAATGGAGACGATCGGTGTCCAAAAAAACTTGCTTACGTTACTTTAAAAGTGAGAGTTTTCAAAGAGAGGAACACTTGTAGTTGACACGTTGATGACTCAAAAAAATTATTAATAAACATGATATTTTTTTTATAATTAATAAAAAGTTGATGCAGGGGAATCTGAGTCAGACGATGCCTAGCTGTCAGATTGCTCATTAATGGCGCTGGATTACCTGAAGTGGGAGGATCAGCGCAAGAATGGCAAGAAATCGTGATCTAGCCTAATTGGGGCAGTTTCCATGCATGCGTCGGTTTTTTGGCCATAACTGGAGCTACGAGTGTCGGATTTGCGCCCGTGACCCCAATTCGGAAAGCTAATCTCGGCGCACTTCGTTTCGAGCCCCAAATCCGTTGTTTTCTTTTTTAAATCTTTAATTTTAGTTAATTTTTGCTATTTATGGTAATCTTTTATTTGCCAATTAGGAGGTGATTCTGAACCCGATTTGGGCCAGATTTTTGGCAATCTTTTTATTTTTTTATGTATTTTGTTTTTGTAACGTCCGGTATTTTTACGGGTAAATTTAAATTTTTTATTTAAATAATTATGTGCTTATATGCTTAATGTGTTTAATTGTTTTAGCATGCCTTACATGTTTTACGTGTTATAAAAATTGTACGTAGCATGTTGTATTTTCATTTTGAATTTAATGAAAATTATTGAGAAAGATTTCGGGAAAGAAATGACCGAGGGGTAAATGAGTAGTTTCACATTTGGAACACTTAGTGGAAAGTCTAGAGATTTTGGGTGAGAAATTAGGGCATGAATGACATTTTAGTAATTAGGGAGGATGACAAGGGGTAAAAGGGTAATAAAGAGTCTTGATGGCACTCTTGTAATTAACCCTAACTTTGGAAGATTTTGGTCATTTCCACCTTTCATGTGTTGTCTAATTCCTAGCCCTTGATCTCATTCTCCCATCTTTATTTTGGACCCTTGGATCATAAGGCCTTATTTGGTTGGCCCTTAAATGGAATAATCCATTATTCTTTGTCTTCCACTTGACAAGACTTTTTTTTCAACCATTGGATGGTTTGTTGATTTCCATCTTTTTTCTAAGCCCTTGGATGATAAGGTCTTGTTTGGCAAAATAATGAGTTTTGTGAATTGTGTAAAAAGTCTTCCACTTGGCAAGACTTTTTCCAAGCCCTTGGATTCATTCTTTTCTTTCCTAGCTTCATTTTGGACCCTTAGATTTGAGTAGGGTTAGTGGATAATCTCTACACTTATGAGTTTCTCCCATTTGGGGACGGTAGTATTCTTCTTTCAGCTTCTTTACCCATTGTTATGGGATTATCATGTATTTCTTTTGGGAGCCAGTCTGTTGGCATATCCCTGTTGATGTATCTTTTACTTCCTGTATTTATTCTTTCAGGAGATTATTGTATTTATTCTGCACAGCTAGGTGCTTTACTGTATTTTTATTCGAGCATTTGTGGCTCTGTTAATGTTAGAGGGTTTGGAGGGGTTTTGGTTTCTTTCCACTACCTCGGCCCTATTAGGATTGATGAATGTGGGGCTTGGAAGCCATTGTGATTATTGAATTGCTTTGGGCAGGTTATTGTGTTGTGTTTGGTTGTCCGGATGTTCCATTTACAAACGGAACTCTGCCGGATTTTCGTTAGATTCCGCTGCTTAGTTTTATTAGTCATTTGGGTATTAAATATACCATATCTATCATTAACCCATATGTTTTCACGGTTAATGATGTCTTAGTTGGTCATTCATGTTAAGGATCACATTCTGGATTCCTTGGATGTCCCTGTTCGGGAGTCTTAGGGATTTAGGAGCGTGTCTGTTGGTATCTAAGGATACTCTTGTATTTTTAGTATTCGTGTTGGCATGGAGTATATTTTTATTGTTATTCCATGTACTTCTTTGTTATTGTTGACTCTAATAGTCGCTTAGTTTGCGTCACCCTTTAGGGGCGTGACAGCATGGTATCTAGGCATTCATTGCAACCCTTTGTGGGTGTTTGATGATTGAATGTCTTTTGGTTCTCGTTTCTTTTTACTTCCGCAATCACTCCCTTTGCTCTTAGGCTCGGGTTTCGGAGTCCTAGGAATTTGGGGCGTGACAAGCTTGTCTCGATTCGCACCAGAGATGGTGGTGGATGATGAGGTTAAAGGCCGACGTTTTGTGAGGGGCTTGAAGAGCCATCTCAAGTCAAAGATTTCGGTTCTTACTATGCCGACGTATCGAGAGGCCGTTACGAAGGCATTATTGGCTGAGGAGGATGCAAGAGAGTGTCGATTGGCTCGTGAGGCTGGGAATAAGGGGTTCAGAGGTTCTTCTTCTTCGGGCTTTGGGAACAAGAAGAGGCAGCGTGAAGGTACTTCAGCTCCGATTGCACAGCCGCAGCAGCAGCATCCGGGACAGTCTGCACTTTCTACTAGAGCATCTTTTGGTTCTACTCGCCGAAATGTGGTGTGTTATCAGTGTAATCAGCCAGGACACAAGAAGCCTGAGTGTCCACGTCTTCAACAGGGACAGAGTAGTGGTGTGGTGCGTAACAAGGGTTGTTTTCAGTGTGGACAGTCGGGTTATATCGCCAAGTATTGTCCTCAGTCGAGCAGTGGCACTCCTATGAGTGGGATTGGGCAGCAGTCTAGGGCTACACAGCCAGCAGGTCAGTCTGGGTATAGAGCACCACAACATCCAGCACTATCAGCTCAGGGTTCTCAGGCTAGGACATCTGCGTCGACTATCCAGCAGCCTCCACGTCCTCAGGGCCGTGCTTATGCAGTCACAGCAGCAGACAGTGTAGCAGGACCTTCTATCGTGAGAGGTACATTTCCTGTATACGGTTGTTGGGCTCATGTTCTTATTCATTCTGGAGCTTCGCATTCTTTTATTGCTTCTGCTTATGCATGTACTTTGGGTATACCTGTTTCATATCTTGGGGTACCTTTGTGGGTCGACACGCCAATTGGGGGTAGCGCGTATTTGTCTAAAGTGTGTCGCAAGTGTGATATTGTGATTGCCGGACGATAGTTGAGGTTCGACTTCATTCTTCTAGACATGACGGGCTTTGACGTCATCTTGGGCATGGATTGGTTATCTACCTTCCGTGCGCAGATTGATTGCTTTAGAGGCCGGGTGTCGGTATGCACGCCTCAGGGCAAACGTTTCCACTTCTTTGGTGATCGAAACGACTCTTCTACTTCTTCCTATTGTATATGGAGTCGTGATGTTTCTGGCTTCATTTTGGCGAGTCTCTTTTCCGACGATGAGGTTTGTGGTCACGTCGAGGTACCTTATGTCGTGGGCGAGTATTGGGATGTTTTTCCCGATGACTTAACTTCCTTGCCTCAGATTCGTGAGGTGGAGTTTGCTATTGATCTTGTACCGGGTACCGATGTTATTTCCATGGCACCGTACCGAATGGCACCGGCGGAGTTGAAGGAATTAAAGGAACAACTTGACGATCTCAAGGCGAAGGGTTTTATTCGGCCTAGTGTTTCCGATTGGGGTGCTCCAGTTCTTTTTGCTAAGAAAAAGGATGGTTCACTACGGTTATGCATCGATTATCATAGGTTGAATCGAGTGACGATCAAGAACAAATATCCATTGCCACGGATTGACGACTTGTTCGATCAACTCAAGGGATCTAAGTTTTTCTCCAAGATTGACTTGAGGTCCGGTTATCATCAATTACGGGTTAGGGATATTGATATTCCAAAGACCGCGTTTCGCACTCGGTATGGGCACTTTGAGTTTCTTTTGATGCCTTTCGGTGTGACTAATGCACCAGCGGCATTCATGGGTCTCATGAATCATATCTTCCACGAGTTCTTGGATAGATTTGTAGTGGTGTTCATTGACGATATTCTAGTGTACTCTACTAATGAAAGTGATCACGAGGTTCATCTTAGGACCGTTCTTCAAATCCTAAGAGAGCACCGATTGTATGCTAAGTATAGTAAATGTGAGTTTTGGCTTCAAGAGGTTAGATTTTTGGGGCATGTTGTTTCCGGAGGCGGCATTTCAGTTGATCCTTCGAAGATAGAGGCGGTTATGAGTTGGAAGAGACCGAGTAACATTTTTGAGGTTCGTAGTTTCCTTGGCTTGGCGGGTTACTATCGACGATTTGTGAAGGACTTTTCTCGTTTGGCGGTTCCTATGACTCGCCTCACGCGAAAAGGTGTCAAGTTCGTGTGGGATGACAAGTGTGAAGAGGCATTCATTGAGTTGAGGACACGTTTGACTACGGCTCCGGTGTTGATTATTCCCGAGCGCGGCGTCGGGTACGTGATCTATTGTGATGCTTCTCACGAGGGACTAGGATGTGTAGTCATGCAGTCCGAGAGAGTTGTGGCTTATGGGTCTCGACAGTTGAAGACTCACGAGCGGAATTATCCTACGCATGACTTAGAGCTTGAAGCGGTTCTTTTTGCCCTTAAGGGGTGGCGGCACTACTTGTACGGTGAAAGATTTGAGGCTTTCTCCGATCACAAGAGTTTGCAGTATATCTTTACGCAGCGGGACTTGAACTTGCGGCAGCGTCGATGGGTCGAGTACATGGAGGACTATGACTTTGCACTCCAGTATCACCCCGGGAAGGCTAATGTGGTGGCGGATGCGTTGAGTCGCAAGTCATATGCATCGTTGGCTAGCATCTTTATTCGTGAGTGGTGAATGATGGAGGAAGTCGCAGAGTTGGATCTTCAGTTCCGTGATAGTGGGGATTCAGTGGTGACTTTGTTTAGCATGATGACACAACCTTCACTTGTGAGTCATGTGATTGAGGCTCAGGGGCACGATGACAGCATTACTTCGTTTCACACTCGTATTGCTAGTGGCGAGGTTGTTGATGATTGGGTTTTGCACTCCGACGGAGGTTATCGTTTTAGGGGTTTACTCTATGTACCACAGACTTGCCGTGATGAGGTTTTGCGAGAGTTTCATAGTTCCAGGCTTGCTGTTCACCCTGGTGGCACGAAGATGTATCATAATCTTCGGCGTCATTATTGGTGGCAGGGGATGAAGAAATCAGTTGCAGATTTTGTGAGCCGATGTCTTACTTGTCAGCAGGTTAAGGTTGAGCATCGAGGACCTGCTGGGTTATTGAATCCGCTACCGATTCCTGAGTGGAAATGGGAGCATATTTGAATGGACTTTGTAACAGGATTACCAAAGACGAAGAATCAGAAAGATGCAGTGTGGGTGATCGTTGATCGATTGACGAAGACTGCACGTTTTCTACCTATCCGTGAGACGGATAATGTAGAGGTTCTTAGTAGGCTATACGTGAAGGAGATTGTCAAGCTTCACGGGGTTCCGGTGACTATTGTTTCAGATCGAGATCCGCGATTCACGTCACGATTTTGGGAGGCTTTTCAGAAAGTCATGGATACACAGTTACGGTTCAGCACCGCTTTTCATCCTCAGACAGACGGTCAGTCAGAGCGTACCATTCAGATCCCTGAGGATATGCTTCGTGCCTGTGCTATTGATTTCAGAGGCCGTTGGGAGGATCATCTTCATTTGGCGGAGTTCGTGTACAACAACAGTTATCAGTCCAGTATTCAGATGGCACCTTTTGAGGCATTGTACGGTAGACCGTGTCCTTCACCGACTTGTTGGGCCGAGGTTGGTGATGTTGCACTTTTGGGACCCGATATGGTTCATGAGGCGACCGAGAAGATTAGGATTGCTCGACAGCATTTGGTTACAGCACAGAGCCGACAGAAAAGTTATGCGGATCGGCATAGGCGTCCTTTGTTCTTTGAGGTCGGAGATCATGTGTTTCTAAAGGGCTCACCTCGCAAGGGCTTGATGCGATTCGGGAAGAGCGGAAAGCTTTCTCCACGTTTTATTGGGCCTTTCGAGATACTTGATCGTGTCGGCGAGGTGGCGTACCGTTTAGCGTTGCCACCGGATTTATCACGGGTTCATAATGTTTTTCATGTCTCTATGCTTCGCAAGTACGAGCCGGATCCTTCTCATGTATTGAGTTGGGTTGATGTCGATGTTGCCGAGGACGTGTCCTACGTGGAGCGACCGGTGAGGATCTTGGATGCTCGAGAGCAAGTTTTGCGGGGCAAAACTATTCCTTTAGTTAAGGTCTTGTGGCACAATCGCGGAGTCGAGGAGGCGACTTGGGAGCGTGAGCGTGAAGTACGGGAAAAATACCCGGACTTGTTTTCTCCTATAGGTACGTCTTGATTTCGGGGACGAAATCTCCTAAGGTGTGGAGGTTGTAACGTCCGGTATTTTTACGGGTTAATTTTAAATTTTTATTTAAACAATTATGTGCTTATATGCTTAATGTGTTTAATTGTTTTAGCTTGCCTTACATGTTTTACGTGTTATAAAAATTGTACGTAGCATGTTGTATTTTCATTTTGAATTTAATGAAAATTATTGAGAACGATTTCGGGAAAGAAATGACCGAGGGGTAAATGAGTAGTTTCACATTTGGAACACTTAGTGGAAAGTGTAGAGATTTTGGGTGAGAAATTAGGGCATGAATGGCATTTTAGTAATTAGGGAGGATGACAAGGGGTAAAAGGGTAATAAAGAGTCTTGATAGCACTCTTGTAATTAACCCTAACTTTGGAAGATTTTGGTCATTTCCACCTTTCATGTGTTGTGTAATTCCTAGCCCTTGATCTCATTCTCCCATCTTTGTTTTGGACCCTTGGATCATAAGGCCTTGTTTGGTTGACCCTTAAATGGAATAATCCATTATTCTTTGTCTTCCACTTGACAAGACTTGTTTTTTCAACCATTGGATGGTTTGTTGATTTCCATCTTTTTTCTAAGCCCTTGGATGATAAGGCCTTGTTTGGAAAAATAATGAGTTTTGTGAATTGTGTAAAAAGTCTTCCACTTGGCAAGACTTTTTCCAAGCCCTTGGATTCATTCTTTTCTTTCCTAGCTTCATTTTTGGACCCTTAGATTTGAGTAGGGTTAGTGGAGAATCTCTACACTTATGAGTTTCTCCCATTTGCAAGACATTCTTTCATCCACACAAATATCTATCTTCTCTCATAAAGTTCTTGCTAAGTTCTCCCTCATTTCACTCCTTCTTCCCCAAGTGGTCAAATTCTCTCTTCCTTGTGATGAGAATTTGAAGAAGGTTTGTGCATGAAAGTGGATGTTGGTGCTCCAAGCTTCCTTTTGAGCCAAAGCTTGGTAAGTGATTCTTCCTCCTCTAGAATTTCTAGTATCAAACCCTAGTTTCTATTATTTAATTCTTGTCTTCAATTTTTGATTTATGGAGTTGTCTATCTATAGCTCTTGCTTGAGACTCCATTAAAGCTTAACTATCGGTTGAATTGAGCTTATTGTTGGGTTTGGAGGAGGTTGGGTTGATTCGGTTCACCTTGGAGGCTTTGCTTGTTCTTGCTTGGAATTGAGGTAGGGGAAAAACGATTTGTATTCGTCTTTGTATGAGGGTGTGTGCGTTTATGTGTATATATGCCGTATATATATATGCAAGTTGGTCTTGATAGTTTAGGCTATGAATTGGGCCTTTGAGAACATGATTTGTGAGATAAATTATGTTGTTATTTATTGCTTAACAAATGTTAAATTGTAAGCCTTGTGAGAAATTGAATGCAATATAATGTTATTTGATGGAAACGTATATTGTGATGGCACATGGTTATGATAAGAACCTTTATGCATTTTGGGGTACACCATGTAGTGTAAAAAGCATGGGTGTAGGGTTTATACGGATTATGTATTCGTATGTGTACGTAGTCTTGTGTCGAATCGTCGCAACAACTGGCCAGGAGGTGTTCCCATCCTACGGAATAATGAGCCGTGAATGGGGTATAGGGTGAGTCGTCTCATTCTCGAAGTCGTGGGTCATCTCGTGCATTCGTTATACGAATCTTTGGGCACGGGTCGTCTCGTGCAAACCGTCTTCCTTGTTGAAGTGAGAAGTTTCAAAATCACTTGGGAAGGGTCGGTGCGGTACTCTTTCTCGTTATAAATGAGTAGGGTATGTATTCGTTAACCTATATTGGGCAAGCGCATATTATGGGGTGTGTTGAGTCATATTGCACTTGAACTATCCCATATGTATGATTATGATATTGACGTTGAAGCATGCTATAATTGTGGTAAATTATGTTGTGAGCATGATGGGGGAACTTATTTGTTGGGTTCGATGGGGTTCCGGATTGGCGTGAGAGCCATGTGGAACAAAAGACCGACCTAGGGTTAGTGGCATGAACCTTGATTGGGTTGAACCACTCGGACTACCGAGATGGAGGCAATGACGCTTCCTCTACTGGGCTAGTGAGCTCACCCCACGCCTTATATGTTTTTCAGGTGATGACCCCGTTGGGAGAATTCCGTAGTCTCTCCGTGGACGTGTGGATGTATGTCCGCCCTTTTGTGCGTGGGAGGCGGACCACACTTTATTTTGTTGGGAATTAGGTCGATAAATATGTTCCTTTTTCCCTTGTAAACCAAACTTGTAGAAATATATTATTTTGATCCGGCTAGCATGTTAGCCGAGGTGGTATGGTCCATGTATATCCCTTGGAGCGCTATGCGCGGGGATTGTATTATTTTGGTGCACTTCGGTGCCGGATTGTGTACTTTTAACAACTATAACATGTTTCGCCTTAGAGCGTTTAGATATCACTCTTGAATATTTTACTTGGAGTTATGAATTGGATGATTGCCATGAAATGTGAGTATTAGGTGTTTAGCCGAAAACGGCATTTTTCTAGGTTTTCAAACTAACCCTTTTCGATTTGAATAGAAAAACCCGTTTTCGCCTACCCCCGTAGCCGGTAAATTTTCTTGTTTTAGAAATGGCCTTAAACTCATTTTTCAAAGATTTTGAATCTTAGAAACCGGTGATATTTAAAGCGGAGTTCGGGGGCAAGACGGATAACTTTACGAACTTTAAATGAGCATTTTTGTTCAAAGTTCATGTTGTGTTAGGATGACTTGAATCATAGATAAAATGTGCATCAATCAAATATAGGTTGGAGAAATGTTTTTAGTTGGGAATTCAATCACATTTTGGGTCATTTTTGAAGCTTCGTATTGAAGCAGTCGACTGCCGAAGAGCCGGCAGCCGACTGCCGGAAATATGGCATTGCAGCTTCTTTTTCCTTTAGCTTCGTCTTAGGGCAGTCGACTCTCGCCATTGGAGAGTCGAATCTCGCCATTGGGAAGTCGACTCTCGTACACGGGCAGTCTACTCTCGGACATTCAGCCTTGTTTCGACCATTTTCAGAAATTCATTTCTCTCACCTCGCACCTTGGATTTAGGCCCCGTTTGTTTCTATGGGCTCTCCTATGACCAAATTATCGGGATAAAATTATAAATGACCAGTTTAACCATGTAATGACTATTTTACCCTTGGTTAAAGAGGGGTACCTCAACTTTAGTTTTGGGTTAGTGTCGTCTAACACCACTTTCGAAAATTCATATCTCTTTGCTCGTGACTTCAAATTTGGTTCCGTTTGTTCGCATTGCTTGTGTTAGGTCCAAAGTTTGTAGGCGTAGTTGGAGATTCCCATTTCACCCCTGAATTGACCATTTTACCCTTGGGTAAACGTGGTGGGTTGAAATGTTCCGTTCTAGGCACCGAGTGTTCGGTTTACCTCTTTTCCGATCCCGTGGGATCTTTTTGGCATCTTTGAGATGTTGTAGGTCTATTTTACCTATTTATGGGTATTTTATGACTTAAATGGATTTTATTTCATTTCTGTTTTCTTCCGCATTCACTCCCTTAGCTCTTAGGCTCAGGTTTGGAGTCCTAGGAAATTTGGGGCGTGACAGTTTTGGTAGGACTTTTAGAGTTTTGCTATTTTTGGCAAAAATCCCATTAGGGTTCGATTTTCAGCTATTTAAACCCGGCTTGTTGGTTGTTTTTTATTCATTCTTGATTATAAACAATTATATAAAATTCCAGAGTGTTCTCTGAATTTTTGGGTCGAAATTCTCCTGTTTTTCCCTTGCAAAATACCTATTGCATTAGCCTACAGAATAATCTCTATTCTGTCCCGTGTCAAAAGTTTATTATTTTAAGTCTGAAAAGTCATCCATATACGTATTATTGTTTTATAGATAATAACGGCTATATATAACACCAAGTGTAGTTAAAATACAAACAGTAATAACATTAGTCTAAGATTGGAATTTCCCAAAATACTCTTAAACTAGTTTCCACCATAAAAAAGGAAACTAAAGGTATATAAGGAAATATATTATACAACTTAAACAAGGAAAGTCCAGATATAGAAAAAAATATAATATAAAAAAATACCTACAGTAATATCATTAGTTCTAAGATTGCCAAAATACACTTAAAATTATTTTCCACCGTAAAAAAGGAAACTAAAGGTATATAAGGAAATATAATACAAGTTAAACAAGGAAACTAGAGTTCAAAAAAGGAAATATTGACTGGGGTTACTTGCTTACCAAGAGTCCCCAAACTTATATAAATCAATTCGTAGCTTTCTTTTTCTTGTTCTTCAGTTCATCACTGTGAAAATTTCAGAGACCTACATTTATATATATATATACACACACATACATACATACGTAAATGGTGATCCCTTCAGGGTTTAGATTCGCTCCGACCGATGAAGATTTGGTTACGGGCTATCTGAGAAGAAAGGTGAAGGGAGAAGCACTGCCATGCGAGGGTGTGGTGATTGAGCGCGACATATACAGTGAAGCACCCTGGAATGTGTTCAACGATCAAGACCCATGGAACACCTTCAAGATCAAGACCAAAAAATATGAACATGTTATTTACGTGTTCACCAAGTTAAAGAAAATTGGCGCCAAAAGGAGAGTTATTCGAAGAGCCGGTGATTGCGGGACATGGGATGGACGAACTAAAGGCGAGAAAATCCGCAATGAGCATAATGAGCTTATCGGATTCAAGAAGATGTTGAATTTCGAGGCGGATGCGAAGAAAGACGAGTGTTTGATGCATGTTAGGGGTCACTGGATAATGCATGAGTATTCCCTTGGTGGTGTGAGTTTGGATGGGATTGAAGATGATCATGACTATGTTGTGTGCAAGATCAAGAAAGATGACTCTAAACCTCTAAAGACAGCAACAAAGCATGTTCATGATGGTGTTGATGATGTTTCGGGGTCGACCAAAGCTCTTGATCTAGAGTACCCAACACAAAAGAAGATGATATGTGATCATGAGGCCTCTACTTCAAAAAGATTTGATGAAAGCGAGTCATTGCAGAGACATTCCATTCCAAAGAAGCGTGATGGTGAAGGTGACGGTGATGATGATGTTTCGGGGTTGAGCAAAGCGATTGTTGAAGACCCAACTGAGAAGATGAGATATAATGATGAGGCCTTTACTGCCCAGAGCTCTTATGATTGTCTACAGTTAAGTGAATCATTGCAGAGAGAATCAATTCTAAAGCATTTGGATTCGGAAAATGCGTTATTTCTAGACAACATTGATTTTGAAGCCGAGCAAATTGTTGGGGCTTATACGGAATACCTTATGTGGGACGACTTTACCAGTAATGTTGATTTTGAAACAGAGCAAGTAGGAGCTTATTCGGAATACCTTTGGTCCGATGAGCCTTGGGTTAATACTAACATATAGATTCAGTACATTATTATTGTTTTTTTATGCAACTAATCAAATGTAGTTACTGTCTCCTGTTGCAATAATTTTGTTATGATTGTTTCAACAATGAGTATTAATCATATTATAGAATCAATCATACTGTCACTTTCGTTCCTTCCATTAATTACTGCTATTAGTTGAATACTTTAGGCTTTAGCTTATAAAATGAAATACATCCTCTACTTTCTACATTCTAGTTCAGAGGTGGTCATATGCATAATATTTATATAAACATTAATATGTGTGAGTTCTCCATTTAATTAAGTGAAATATGCAGTTGTTATAAAATCCATTTCAATTAGGTCCGTGCTTCACTATCTTCAAATTCAAATAAGAGAATATACACATTATTAATAAATGTACTAGACAGGACCTAAAACATGTATCTTTATAAAGTGTTACAACATAATGTCGTTTGCTGTGACTATGCTATTCCTAAACATATATGGTTCCTTTTAATGGCTAACAAGTCATTCCAAGGTCCCAAGTCAGCAGATAGGTTTCCATGAAAATCTAAATCGTCAGCTCCCAACTTAAACTCATTTTCCTATGATTTTCGGTGCAAGGATCTCTGTTGATCAAGCTCTAGCAACAAGTCCCGAGTCCCAGAAATTGTTTACTCATGCCCTCTTCATACAGAAGGCGCACACCCTTTTTGAGGCAAGACTACATTTATGTAAACGAATGTTATACCATTTGAAAGGAAGTGGGAGAAATTTTTACCTTAAAAAGCGAAACGCCAAAACCACCAAGGTGTCATCCCATATAGGTCAGCACAGTTCAGTAGCAGCCTCATTTTCAAGAGAAACTGGATGAAACAATACAATCTAGCACGTTGTCAGCCCTGCTCGTGTCCATGCCAGCATGACAGAAGTGTCAAACTAAGTTAATAAACCCTGCCTCATAAAGAAGAGAAAAAAGTATGAAATAGATGGAAGTTTGTTTACACTTATAAGTATGAAGAGAGGGAAAAAGAAGTTACAGAATCATCCACTGTAGTTTATGCCCTTAGGAAGAATAGACCTTGTTGCCAAGGTTCAACAGAGACCTATTGTCCACAAATTCGGTCTAGAAATTTTCTTCTACTTATTACACTTATTATTTTGCTCTTTCAATTTTTTTTATATGGAAAGTAACTAGAATTTTCCTTTATGTTGAAGGATATCTGGAAGTAGTTTGGGAGTTTCATGAGTATACCAACAAAAATAAGTCCAGTTTTTCATTAATTCAAAATTTCCAACAACAATAAAGGTATGGAAAACTATACCAACAAGAGCCAACAATACTTACAATGCCAGCATATCAGTCCCACATAAATAAAGATTAAAACTTCCCCTCTGTCCTCCCCTATTTCAATACCAGAGCAATGAAACAAATATTCAAATTCAGGGAAGGAATAACTTGGCGGATGAGGATTAGGGAATACATTTTCCATTAGTCGTTTCACAAGCCAGAAAACTTTGAGTTCTTGGCTCACCTTTGACATTGTGTACGTAGCAGGTTGAGTGGAAGATTATATGAAACAGACGCTCAATTTTGGTTTACTTGCACATATCTATCTTTCTACAAAGGCTAACTGCCCACAGCATCAGCCGAATTTAGCAAGGATCATCTATTGTTTCATCTGAATTTATACTCCGAAACCAGGTTACATCCCCACTCACCTTCAGTTTTAAATCCACCGTCACTGAGTTCATGACTATAAACATTTCTTTGTTCATCATCCTCATCAACAACATCTCTTTTTTCCTTGTACAATCCCCTGCTCCTATCCAACAAACCTTCCTTCATCATACTTGCAAACTTTTTCCTGTTGTCAACAAGGCGGTGTTTCTGGATTAGTTGATGAGATTTTTAGGCTTCCCTAAGAACAACAATTTTGGTGTCACACAACTTAGAAATAACGAATATGTCAGGATGTCATTGAAACGCCTTCGTAAACTTCTGAGGGAAGGCCAGCGGTTTACAGAGATCGCTTACATTATTGCTTTCAGTTTTGTTTCATATAATGAGGTGGAGAAGCTCATGAAAAACACCAGCAATACTCTTGTCAAATAAATCAGTACAGGGTTCTAAATGAGAAGCATCTTACTTAGGAGAACTATAATAGAGCTTATGCCACTCTTGTAACTACTTCATGCACTTCCTCTTCACTCCAAAACCCTTTGTAAATCTAATTGGAAATTCTAAGCTGCCATTTTCAACATCTTTTCCCCTGTGCTGCAAAGAAAAGCAACACTCTTTTCCAACTGAGACAGGGCAAGGCTATCATCCCAGGATCGGAGTTTCAAGCCAACACAATCATAAGGTAGCCGCGCAAAAGAAAATAAATTTGGATGACGGGAAATCAATAGGGCAATCATTGGTAGAGGAAGTGTCCTAAACAATGATATCCTTTCAAAGACAAGGAGTACTATATCTAATAGAATGACTTTTCTATTCATTTGATTATCAGTGCTACTCAAGACTAAATTAGAAAGAGAGCCGTCAATTTAAAGACATTTGGATAACATAGAAAGACACTGAAGAGAATCAGGCAAGATTCTTTTGTTGACATCAGTGCTATTGTCATTAACAGATGCAAGACATATTAACCAAGGGTATATGATCAGAAACATAAAAGTAAGCACCTTTCAAGAGATTTGTTCCTCAACCCAAGGGAACAAGGTTGATTTCAAAAAAAGGGGAGACCCCAATGGATTTTTTTGAATAAAACCACATTCTTACTACATGGTTGTAAACAACACTACAGTCGGTCTAGACAATCACAAAAAGAGAATTGAAACAGAGACACAGACACAGACAAACGCAGAGATATACCCATACAAATGAACCTTAAAATGAGTAAATTAAATGTCTAAACAAAACCCACATGGAAAAAAAATATTAAATTAAAGAAGAAATAAGCAGTTACCATCCATACACACAAAAACCATTTATAAGAACATCTTACAAGAACCACATATAAAAGACCCATTGAAACAAATAAACAAACACCTTGTGATCCACATAGTATCATTCAAAATTGACCCATTTCAACAACCAAATCCACAATTGCTAAAATTCACATATCCAAAAATAGAGCCAAAAACAAACTAATAACTATAGCATTAATTTTTGCCTTAGTGTTAATTAAAAGAGAGAACACAAAATGGGTATAATCAACATATCATCAAAACAAGAATGCAAAAGTAGAAATTGTAAGCTAGAGTTGTTTAAACGAAAGAGATTTACAAAACAACTTATTATTGAGTTTTTATTTCTGGAAAATAGAATATAATCTTAATTTCGTTAGGAATAATGAGGAACATTATTACGGACCTTGATTTTGTACATTTGAAGTTGCGAAGTTGGGCTTGTTGGAGTTGTTGTTGGTCCCAATGGAGGCTGCCGATCACGGCCGTCGCCGGAGATGGAAAGAAATGGCGAACCAGTTGAGGGGTTTGTTTGGAAAGTGCTTCGGGCGGAAGAGCTTTTCAGAAAACACATATGGCAAACAGTACATAACTATATGAACTTTTTTTTTGAAAAGTAACTATATGAACTTTGTCTTGTTACTACTCCCTTTATTGTTTTACCGTAAATTAATTTTTAACAAAAAAAAAAATCATGTAAAACAATTAAAATTTAAAATTGAGCACACAATTTGCAAATCAATCACAAGGTATATATGACATTCAAGATCCTAAGCAGAAAAGGAAAAACCTGAAGGAAGAAAATCAGGGGCAATAATATCTGCACCACTACTTTTTATTTCACAAGAATTACTTAGCATTCTCACCAGTGTTATCATTATCGAGTGAATCCAAACTTTCCACACAATTTGCATGAGTGGATTTATAATCAGTTAAGGAATGTATGCACAACGAATGGAATTTGAAGACATAAATATGTCTATATATCTACGCACCTGTATATATATATATATCCTCACCTTCTAATATGAGAAACTTGTTTGTATAACAAGAAAATGGCTATCATTGAGATGTGCCATGCCCTAGGTCTACAACATTAGAAGTGAAATCAATTATGTGAACCAATATTGAAGAGACACTAGTCTGTTTAACACAAGAAGAAATGTTAAAAAGGACATTATAATCCATGTAAAAAATCTTCAAGCTCTTCAAAATTCAAGTTCTTTCACATTTTAAATAACAATTCTACTTCACCCAAAGTGTGTCCCTCGCCCTCGACATTTTCCAAAATATTCTATAACTATGCTTGATAAGCTGCAGATCATTATTTATCATCCTGCATGAGTAGGAAAATCATCATAACTTGTCAGAATAATATTAGCAGATAAAATACTCATAAATTAAAGCTTCATATTAGGAACACAAGAATCATCTATACATGAATTAACAAAGGGTTATTGTAACACCCCGTGTTATTTTCCTTTTTCCTGAAATTATATTTAATTTAATTTCGGTAATGACGTCACTTGTTCATGACGTATTATTTATTCTTGGTATTTGATACCTGTAAATTTTTCGCGTTTAGTTTTAAAGTTGACTGGATGACTTTACGGTTTCTCTTTGACGACGTGAATTCTTGTTGTCAATTACACGGTCTCGTTTCGACGTTAGTTTATTCGACGTTTAATGATTAGTGTTTCGATTGGATGACGACACATTTTAATTGGTCGGGCTTGTTTAAGTGTTCCGACGTTTGGGTTTCTACCCCGATATATTTTATTGGGCGTCCCGTTATTATTTTGGGCTTACGAGATTATGTTCGGACGTTCCCGATAATTATTGGGGTTTACTGTATATATATATATATATTTAATTATATATATATTGAAGTGGGGTCATTTCGCAATTATGGATAGGTTGAGGGTTGCTTTTGCAATTAGGGCATATATGTGTATATCTATACGAATGTCTGATCTTCTCCTACACGCTACTTCTTCTTCATGTACGCAGACCACCTCATCCCTCCTCTTCATCTTCTTCGTTCTCCACACACGACTGAAGTTGCAGCCCTTCTCCTCCATTTTCGCAGGTGAAAGAGAGAGAGAGAGAGAGGCCGGCTGAGGCGAGCGCGGCTATGGAGGGTTGCCGCAGCAGCAGCTGCGGCTGGAGCTGGAGCAGCGACGGCCGAGCTGGGTCGGCGAGCTGCGGTGGTCGTCGGTTAGGATGGACGGCGGCGCAGGGTCGGCGAGGCGCTGCGACTGGTGGCGCAGTCGTGCAGGGGCGGAGCAGTCCGCACGACAGGGGTGCTTTGGCCAGGCTTTGGCCATTTTTTTCGGCGACCTTCCGGTGATCGGTTTGAGCCGATTTTCGGCTACGTAGTATTCGTCATATATTAATTTCGTGATTTTACGTTGAACGATTTGCCCGGAAATCGCATTTATAGGTTATAGTTTTCGTTTGGGGTATTTTAGATTTAACCCAATAAATTAACCTATTGCTAATGGGCTTCGTATATATCGTATAGGTTGTCAAGGCGGACGTTTTGATATATACGAAATATTTTTCGGACGACTTTGGTCGGCGGGCGTCATATTCGGGCGCCGGTACTGTTCACGGTGGGCCCGAAACGGCTGTTCTGTAAGCGTATTTCAGGTGGGAAATTATATTTCTCTCTCTGCATTATTAAAGTAGTTTAGGGGTGTAAAACCCTTATTTAATTTAATATAGATATTTTAAATCGTTAATTTAAATATCTATAATTCGTTTAGAATCGGAATAGGACTTAGGAATTAATTTAAGAAAATTAATTAAATTATTTCCTATGTGATTAAATATATTCCTAATTGAATTAAATAGGAATAGACGACTTAGAAATTCCCTGGAAAATTAAATGGGCTAGAGAAATTTGTAAACGTTGGATGTGAGAGACTTAGACGCCATACTAGGTTCCTCTTATTATACGTGAATTAATTGTATAATTTATTTTAAATGAATGATAAGAGAAATTGAAATATTTTCTAAAGAATTAAAGAAAATATATTTTTGGAGAACATGAATGGTATATGAAATTATTTTCATATGATTTAATTGCTTTATTGTATTTTAAAGCATGCAAGGAGATTTTTGAGATTTATGTTGACATTACCATGTGGGTAATTGCTTAAATATGATGCACTATATATTTATGATGAGTACAGGGGTATGTATCCTGTAGGGACGGTTTTGTGTCGGATTGTATCCGTTAACCTGTGATGGGCGCCGTGTGAATTATATGTGGATATTGTATATAGATATGATGCATTACATATTTATATTGAGGCATGATTATCATTTGGACCTGGATGCATATTGAGAATATCATGTAGTGTCAAATCATGGTATTGGTATATGTGGGTTGTGAAACCATGTGGGGTGTCTTTGTGTCGAATCGTCGCAACAACTGGCCAGGGGGTGTTCCCATCCTACAGAATAATGAGCTGTGAATGGGGTATAGGGTGAGTCGTCTCATTCTCGAAGTCGCGGGTCGTCTCGTGCATCCGTTATACGGATCTTTGGTCACGGGTCGTCTCGTGCAACCGTCTTCCTTGTTGAAAGTGTAGTGTCAAAAACACTTGGGAAGAATCGGTGCGGTACTCTTTCTCCTTGTAAATGGGTGGAGTGCGTATTCGTTAACCACGTGATGTGGGCAAAGGGTGGTATTGAGTCACATTGTATATGCATGGCATTTATGTGATTTCATTTTACATGTATACATGATATGATTTCATGTGTTGTTGGAGCAGGTTTAATATTTGTTATTATTGCCTGTTAGATGTTGGAGCATGTTATTTATGAATATTGTAAATTAAATTCATATTTTATAAATGCTCAGTTGAAAATGAATAATGTGAAACATGATTTTAAATGGGAAAATTGTTAAAGTATAAATGGAACGTAATCTTTATACTTGTTGTATACCTTGTGCCCTTGGGGGAGGTTAAGTGTATTGATATGGTGATCTATGTTGCTAGTTGAGGCTAGTGGTGGACCGTAGACTTGATTTTGAGTTGAGGCCTTAGAGAATGTGGTTAATGGTCTTGTGATTGTTGTTAGCTGTGTGACCTTGTTAGAGATTGGAGGTTAGAGATTGATTTCAGTATCAGTTATAAATTGGGGCCTTCGAGAAGGCGGGTGATTAGATTATGAGTTGTAGTATGGACCTTTAGGTGTCTTTCACTTTTGAGGAATGAGTTATCAACTGTAGTTAAGAGTTTGATTGGTGAGAAGAGGTTACGGTTGAGTGACTTTATTTAGTACTCGAGGTACCGTAGCTTGACAGTTTCGGTTCTTGTGCTTAGTTC
This sequence comes from Cornus suecica, assembly GCA_963922005.1. Classification (NCBI taxonomy): domain Eukaryota; kingdom Viridiplantae; phylum Streptophyta; class Magnoliopsida; order Cornales; family Cornaceae; genus Cornus; species Cornus suecica. Next base: position 44,248,730 of record OY998244.1, read on the forward strand.
ATTCCCCTAAGCATTCCTTGTACGGTGTTTTGTACACTAGTACGTGGTCGTTGACTTGTATGTCATTCCTAGATTCCTTGGTTATGGCGTGATGCCGAACCTCTTCCTCGTGGTATCATTTGATTTGGTGGAGTTGGAAACGGATGGTTGTCTTCCGTGAGTCCAACGTGTTGTTCTTCCTTTACTGTCCTTTTGGGCATTATAGGAATCCGTGGAGTTGTTCATTCTTATGTGGCTGTCATTTCGAAAACGGCATTTTCTAAGTTTTGAAATAAACTCTTTGTATTTAAAAGGAAAAACTCGTTTTCGCCTACCCCCGTAGCAATGAAAAGTTTTAGTACTTTATAAAAGATCTTAGGATCTTATTTAAAAAGATTTTAACTTCTAAAATCCGGTGATGGCAACTGATGGAGACCGGGGGCAAGACGGTCATTTTTACTATGTGGTTTCTTAAAAAGGAAAACTATTTTATTACTTGTCTTGAGATTATGAGATTTCGAGACTTCTTTCTCAATATCTCATCCTGTAGAGTTTTGAAAGGTGTTCCATTGTTTCACCTTTGCTTCCTATCATTTCTAAGTCTCGGGTATGAGGCTTGGTGTTGTTCAGTGCACACATATAGTGTTGCCTTTCACTTTTCTTGGTTGTTGGTGTCACCACTTAGGTGATTTGAGTTATCACACGTGTTAGGGGCATGGATACCGAGTGGATTGGGTTCCTTGTCCAGGTGTTCTCCTTAAACACTTGTGGTGTTTTAACCTTGACATTGTTGTCTCGGTTATCTGTTGGTTTAGCATTGGGAAGTCTTTTCCTTTGCTTTGTTTCGGTGACCATTAGGTGGTCGTTCTTGTGAGTTGAGTTCGTGTACTCCTAGTGATTTGATTAGGTTTTCCTCGCCTACAGTGAGAGTGTTAGTGATGTGATTGACCCTATTGATGATAGTATTATGAGGTCGATATGATTTATAGTATGGTGATATGATTGAGGTGATCTAGCCTTTGAGAGGTAGATTTTCCTTAGGAATATGATGAGGTTTGTTATATATATATATATATTGTACATTTACAATATATATATATATATATAGATGACGATTGTGTTAGTACTCAAGGACGTGAGTACTTTTCCTCATGTGTTCTCGGGGAGTGAGTTATGAGTATTCCTTGGTACTAGTGGTGGATTTTGATCCTTGTGGATATTAGAGGTTAGTGTGATTCCCTCTGTTTAGATTTTCTGGTTAGCGTTGTGAGCGCTGGATGATTGGTTAGATTTGACATTAGTGTCGTGTACCTAGTGTACGTTGGTGAGAGTAGTGTAGACTACTGGTGTTGGTACTTGGAGTACGAGTCTTAGTTGTACATTACAGACTCATGTTGTGTATTTAATCTTATATATATATGTGTGTATATATATATATATATATATCCCCGTTATATACTTACGTACGGTAGTATATGAGCGTGTGCCTTGGGTTTTACGTGGATGGGATTAGTTGAGCTATTTATATCTTATTAGACGGGTTAGCTTTACCTAAACTATCAGAGGATGTGGTAGTTAGAATATCCTTTCCCACTGAGCTTATTTGCTCACAGGGGTATTTCATTTGCCCCCTGGTATTCACACGCCAGGTTGCAGGAAATATACGGCTATGAGCAGGATGTAGTGCAACGGCAGCTTTCTTTTGTTTCCCTGTTACAGGTTTTGGAGTTGCGTTGGGTGATGCGGTTACAGTTGCAGTACGACTGGTTTGGGGACGATAGGTATCCGCTTTCAGCTTCTTTACCCATTGTTATGGGATTATTATGTATCTCTTTTGGGAGCCAGTCTGTTGGCATATCCCTACTGATGTATTCTTTATTTCCTGTACTTATTCTTTCAGGATGTATTGTATTTATTCCGCACAGTTAGGTGCTTTTCTGTATTCTTATTCGAGCAATAGTGGCTCTGTTGATTTTAGAGGGTTTGGAGGGGTTTTGGTTTCTTTCCACTACCTCGACCCTAGAAGGATTGATGAATGTGGGGCTTGGAAGCCATTGTGATTATTGAATTGCTATTGGCAGGTTCTTGTGTTGTGGTTGTTGTCCGGATGTTCCATTTACAAACGGAACTTTGCCAAATTTTTGTTAGATTCCGCTGCTTAGTTTTATTAGTCATTTGGGTATGGAATATACCATTTCTATCATTAACCCATGTGTTTTCTTGGTTAATGATGTCTTAATTGGTCATTCGTATTAAGGATCACATCTTGGATTCCTTGGATGTCCCAGTTCGGGAGTCTTTGGGATTTAGGAGCGTGTCTGTTGGTATCTGAGGATACTCTTGTGTTTTTTAGTATTCGTGTTGGCATGGAGTATATTCTTATTGTTATTCCATGTACATCTTTGTTATTGTTGACTCTAGTAGTCGCTTGGTTTGCGTCACCCTTTAGGGGCGTGACAACATGGTATCTGGGCATTCGTTGCAACCCTTTGTGGGTGTTTGATGACTGAATGTCTTTTGGTTCTCGTTTCTTTTTACTTCCCCATTCACTCCCCTAGCTCTTAGGCTCGGGTTTTGGAGTCCTAGGAATTTGGGGCGTGACAGTTATGGTAGAAAATTTAATAGTTAATGCATGAAAATTTAATCGTTAATGCATGAAATTTAATCGTTCATATTGGAAAAGTAATTTTTTCATTGTGAGAACCCCAAACTAATCGCCGAGACCTCGGGAAAAGCGTAAAACATAAACTTTGCATAACAATGATATTTTTGTAAGTTTTCATAAAATCTTTCGTCTTGCCCCGAGTCTCCGTTATAACTACCGTCGGTTTGTAAAATTTGAAATCTTTAAGAAAATGAGTTTATTTAAATCCACTTCTAAAACAAAAATTTTTACCGGGGTTATGGGGATAGGCGAAAACGGGTTTCTCCATTCAAAATGAAAAGGTGTGTTTGAAAACCTAGTAAAACGGCCTGAAACCTAATAACTACATTCAATAACTATTATTCACATCATACTCGAGATAAAATAATTTATACATTTAATAGTTAAACCGCACTATGGCAAAATAGGACATAGTTTTCATAACACGAACTAGTCTTACATTTTCGGCACCGAAGTGCACCAAACGAATATAATGCCCTCGTATAGCGCTCCAAGGGATGTACATCATGAAAAATACTCGGCTAACACACTAGCCGACCAAAGATAAGTATCTAGCATTTATTTACAAGTTTTACAACAAGAGTGGCATGCTTATACATGTGGATTACACTACTACTATACAAAATAAGTACTTTGCCTCCTTATGCACAAAAGGGCAAAATTCACACCGTATCTTTACCGAAAGACTACTGCCCTCCCGGAAAGGGATCACCACCTGAAAAATATTTAAGTCATGGGGTGAGCTTACTAGCTAAGTAGAGGAAGCGTCATTACCTCAATCTCGGTAGTCCGAGTGGTACAACCCACCTATGGTACATGCAACTACTCCTGGGTCGGTCTTTTGTTCCACATGGCTCACATGCCAATTCAGAACCCCTTCGAACCTAATAAGAAATTTTCCCTAACATGCTCACATTATAGTCATTCAAATATAGCATGCTTCAAAACCGAAATCATAATCACATATATGATATTCTAAATGCACCATGACTCTACACACCCCATGATACACATGCCGCCCAACTCAGGTTAACGGATACATACTCTGGCCATTTACTTTTGAGGATACAAGCTCATCAAGTAATGTAGAGTACCACATCGACTCTTCCTAGGTGATTTTTCTCTCTATCACTTCAACAAGGAAGGCGGTTGCACGAGAGCCCAACTTGCAACTCCGTGCCCCTAGACCCAAAGGTCACGAATATAAGCCTCTCTTACGACTGCCAAACTGGTAGCACATTTTCTTCTTATTAGTTCCGTAGGCGTGAATACCTCTTGGACAGTTGTTGCGATGATCTGACACAAGACTACTCACACACCTTTACATAACCCGTATAAACCAACACCCATGTTTTTTACACTACATGGTGTACTCAAAAGGCATGACGGTTCTCAATCACAACCATATGCCATCACAATACATGTTTCTCTCAATTTGCATTATATTGGATTCAACTTAACACAATGCTTACAATTTCACATTTATAAGCAAGTTCACATTTATAAGCAATATTTCTCAACATGCTCTATCACAATACATGTTTATTTCATTAGGCAATATATTGTACTCATATTATCACATTGCTTACAATTGCACATATATAAGCCATAAAATACAACAAGCATTTACATCACAAATTCATGATTCAAAGGGCTTAAATCATCGTCTAAGTTGTCAAGACACAACTCGCATATATATATATATAGGATATATATACACATAGACGCATACACCCTCGTACAAAGACGAAAATAATTCACTTTTCCCCTACCTCAATTCCAAACAAGCTATAAAATATACCCAAAAGTGGACCAAGCCACTCTACCCCTCAAGTGCTCAATAGGATAACTTCCAACACTAGCAACACACCATATGAACAACAAGATTTACTATGGTGTTTCAATAAACCAAAATTTATACACAAGTGGCTCCAACCACAAGAATCAATTCAAACCCTAATGATTTCTATTTTAGGGTTTCATGGAGAATTGAAAGCTTAAGTGTACATGATAGGAAACTTACCACTAGCTCTTCACAAGATGGAAATTGAGAGCTAGTACCAATGAGACTCAATTGGTAGTTGAAATAAAACTCAACCTTCTATATTATAAATAAGAGAAGGATAGGTACAATGTCCATATAATAAATTCATAAACTTGAAAGATAGGGTTCTTAGCAACCAAACCCTAAAATGATTAAAAGACTTACCAAATGCTTCAAGAACACCAACAAAAGTAATCCCCAATAAGCAAGAAGAGGAAGAGAGAACAAGAGTTTGTGAGAGGATTGAAGTCTTGCAAGGTGGCTAACCCTAAATGTTGTAGAGAATTTCCACTCACAATTCTCACCATCCAATGGTTGAGAATAAAGTAAGGAAAATGAATAATTGATTCAAGGGCTAACATGAAGTCTTGCCAAGTGAAATACTATGAATAATGCATTATTGCATATATGTATCAACCAAACAATGCCCTATGAGCCAAGGGTTGAGAACAAATATGGGAGAAGGAGATCAATGGCTAGAATTTATACACAACTTAAAAGTGTAAAATGACAACTTTTATCCCAACTTAAGGTTAATTACAAGAGTGTCATCAAAATAGTTTTCCTCCTCTTAATTACCCTTCCATCCCTTGTTATCCTCTCTAATTTCCTCCTCTCTAAGTGCTCAAAATATGAAATTACTCGTTTATCCTTTGGACATTTCTTTCCCGAAATCATTTTCAATAGTTTTCATTATTCTCAAAATGAAAATACAACATGCAACTTACAATTTTTAATATCCCATAAAATATTTAAGTCATGTTAAGCAAATAAACACATCAAAAAGATAATCACATATGTCACGCCTCTAAAATTCCCGAAACTCTAATCCAGAGAATCAACGAATTTCCATGGGATGACGTCAGTCAAACGACCACTAGAGTCAACAATAACAAGAAAATACATGGAATAACAATGAAAAATATACACCATGCCTAATCGAATACTAGAAACTTAATAGTATCCTCTGATACCAACTTACACGCCCTTAAATTCCTAAGACTCCCGAACCGGGACATCCAAGGAATCCAGGATGTGATCCTTAATACGAACAATCAAATAAGATATCATTAACCATGAAAACTTATGGAATAATGATAAAAATGGTATATTTCATACCCAATAGAATGATAGAACAATGCAGCGGAATCTAACAAAAATCCGGTAGAATTCTGTTTGTAAATGGAACATCCAGACACCCAACCACAACAGAATAACCTGCCAATAACAATTCGATAATATCAATGGCTCACAGGCCCAACATTCATCAATCCTACCAGGGCGAGGTAGTGGAAAGAAACCACCAACCCCTACACAACCCTCTATAATCAACAGAGCCACAAATGCTCAAATAAGAATACAGAAATGCACATGGCAGTGCAGAATAGATACAATGACATCCTGAAATAATAAATACAGGAAATAAAAAATACACTAATAAGGATATGCCAACAGACTGACTCCCAAGAAAAATACATGACAGTCCCACAAAATATGGGTAAATAAGCTGATAGAAGATAACTATCGTCCCCAAACCAGCTATACTGCAACCATAACTACATCACCCTGCGCAACTCCAAAACCTGTAACAAGGAAAATAAAAGAAAACTTCCATTGCACCGTATGTTGCCTGTAGCCGTAACATTTCTTGCAACCTGGCATGGGAATACCAGGGGGCGATAAAATACCCCTGTGAGCAAATAAGCTCAGTGGGAAAAATAATATCCTAACTACCACATCCTTTGACTATTTAGGTAATGCTAAAATATCTAGCAAAATACATAGCCCACAACATAACCCAGCCAGGAAAACCCAAGACACGTACTCATATGTTGACGTAAACCAGTATACATATTAGGAATATATATATATACATATAAATAAGTACACAACATGAGCCTATAAGGTACGACTAAGACTCGTACTCCAAGTACCAACACCGGTATTCTACACTACTCTCAGCAACGTACACTAGGTACACGACATCCAAGTCAAACCTAACAATCATCAAGTGCTCATGACGCTAACCAGAAAATCCAAACAGAGGGGAAACACACTCACCTCTAATATCCACAGGGATCAAAATCCACCACTAGTACCAAGAAATACTTATAACTCACTCCCTGAGAACACAAGAGGAAAAACACTCACGTCCTTGCATACTAACACAATCATCATCTATATATATATATATATATATATATAACAAACCTCATCCCATTTCTAGAGAAAATCTACCTCTCAAGGACTGGATCACCTTAATCCTATCTCTTCATCAATACCATAAATCACATTATCACATCATCACATCGACCTCATAATACTATCATCAATAGGGTCAATCGATTCACTAAAGCTCTCACTATGGATAAGGAACACTAAACGGTCACATCTCGAAGAGTACCTGAACACTACTCTCCTGACAACCACATAAGAGTCAAGGAACTGAAGTAAGGGAAAAGAAGTCTCAATGCTAAACCAATGGATAACCGATACAACAATATCAAGGTTAAGAATACCACAAGTGTTTGGGGAAAACACCAGAACAAGGGAACCAAAAGCGAATGGTCGAGATTGAAAGTTATAAAAAGATGAATCCCAAGTATTCAATAGTTTTGAAGGAAAATGTTTTAAAACTCGAACCAATCCATTCGGCATCCATGCCCCTAACGTAGGAAAACTCAAATCACCTAGGTGGTAACTTCAAATAACCAAGAAGAAGGGAAAGGCAACACTATATGTGTGCACTGAACAACAGCAAGCCTCAAACCCGAGACTTAAAATTGATCGAAGCAAAGGTGAACAAGAAAACACCTTTCAAAACTCTACAGGTCGAGATCTTGAGAAAGAAGTCTGGAAATCTCAGAATCTCGAGAAAAGTAATAAAATACTTTTCCTTTAAGAAACCACACAGTAAAAATGACCATCTTGCCCCCGGTCTCCGTAAGTCACCATCACCGACTTTTAAAAGTTATAAATATTTTTAAAGAAGATCCCAAGATAATTTTATAAAGTACTAAAACTTTTAGTTGCTACGGGGGTAGACGAAAACATATTTTTCCTTTTAAATACAAAGAATTTATTTCAAGACTTAGAAAACACCGTTTCTGAAAGACAGCCAAATAAGAGTGAACACAACTCTACGGATTCCTATAATGTCCAAGAGGATAAGGAAGGAAGAGTACTACATTGGATTCACGGAACACAACTATCCGTTTCCAACCCCACGAAATCAAATGACAACACAAGAAGAGGTTCGGCACCACGCCGTAACCGACGACTCAAGAAGTGACATATAAGTCAACAATCACGTACCAGTGTACAAACACTATACAAGGAATGCTTAGGAAAATGAACTAAGTACGAGAAACAACGCTACAACACTACAGTACCCCAAGTACTCAATAAAATCACCTCAACCATAACCTTTTATAACCCAATCAAAATCTCAAATACAATTGATAACCCATTCCTCAAAAGGTGAAAGGCACCTAAAGGTCTATACAACAACATCCACTAAGTTCACAATCTCATCACCCACCTTCTTTAAGGCCTCAAATCCCAATTGATACTAGAATCAATCCCTGACCTCAAATTTCTAAAGATGTCACACAACTAACCACACTCACAAAACTATTAACCGTCTTCTCTAGGGGCTCAACATAAAACCGACTCTATAGTCCAATACTAACCTCAACTATCCAAAGAGGTTGCTATGCTGTAACACCCCATATTATTTTCCCAATTTTCTGGAGTTATTTTTCGATTTAATTTTGGTTGTGACGTCACTTGTTCATGACGTCGTGGTTATTTTTGGTATCTCACGTGTAAATTTTTCTCGTTTATGTTTTAATATGACGGGATGACACGACCATTGACTTGTTGACTACTTCGTGGATTGTCGTTGGCGATTACGAGAATTGATGGTGAGTTTAATGTTTAACTCATAAAAATTTATAAAACTAATCCTGAAAGAATGCCCAAAAAACAATCGGGCACATGAAGGAATCCTAGACAACAAGCTAGGAAAAACCTGGATTTATCGACCTCTAATGATGCCAAGATCTCATAAATAACATCGAGATTTCTAAAACAGGGGGCAACCCGTGCCCAAATTCACCAATTTTACAAAACAATTTCAAATGGAATTTTCTAAAATTTCTTTCAAAAACAGATTTTTACCGATACTCCCAGTACTGAGAATTCAAAACATATTTTATAAAACAGGTATTTAAGCTTCTGTCTTTCCAAAAATAGTTAACAAGTCTCGGGGTAAACGAAGAACACGTTTTATAAAAATCCCCAAGCTTTAAGTTTTCAAAACTTTGAATATTTGACTCCAAAGGTCCGAACCATAACCGAGGTTTCAAGAACGGGACAAACCATGCCCTGAATTCACTTAACTTCACAAGAGTACTTATGGAAAGAGATTTTCAATAAACACGGCAAGAAACCGTCTATAACTCATACACTTTCAAAGTGGGAGAATGAGCGATAAGCTCAAAATTACAAAAGCTAAGGAAATAGGAATACTCCACACTACTGGAGAGGTCTAGCAATCATCTTGTGATGATACTAATCACCAATCACAAAGGCCTATGTGGCCAAGATCACAATTTCAACTAAGTCTCAATATAATGCTACCCAGCTCAACTAGAGCCTAACATACGGGGAACCCTTACGCCCTAAGGTCACTTTCACTTAGTTTTTCCATAATTACCAAAGATAATCGCTAACCGTGGTCTCTTAATATTCCTCTTTTCACTTTTCACCTTTTCACTTTAAGTTTTCACGGTTTCCTTTACTCTAGGAAAATTCACAATTTTCATTATAATTTAACCACGGTTAAAATATCAATCACAAACACCGCGCCCTAGCGCCCAAGAGAATAATACAAATCTCTTATTAAAATTCAGACATAACCTACTCAATATCAATAAGCAATAACAGATAATCTCAAAAGTAATCATATGGCAACCAAACACTCAATGTGTACGTCAATGCAATGCCAATACTCGTGCCAACGCCAATGCCAATGCCAATGCAAGCCCTAACCGCTAATCATATCATATCAACATAAACACTCAATGTATACACCAATGCAAGCCCTAACTGCTAAAGCAAATGGGTATATAATGTCGCCAAATCATAAGTATAATAAACTAGTGCTCGGAATAACAGTCCTCGCACGCCCCCTGTTAAGTGGATTACTATTCCACAGGCCTCGGGAGATTCCTATACTAGCCAGTTGTTGCGACTACCGAAACGGTCCATAATCACAGATGGTATAAATGAGGCATGCAACCAACACCGAATCAACGTATATAAACCACGGTGACATAAATGCAAAATGCCTCCTCATGGACCCAATGATCAATGATATAGCATAAATATTTCAATCATTCTCATACAAAGCATGCTTTATAATCAAATAATAATAGTAAAACACGTCCATTAATCTTAAAATCCTCCGAGTGTTCTATTACCCACTCTTTGTAAATTTTATATATACTCGCATGCTTTTAATTTAATTTTCAATAATCATTTTCAAGTTAGTCCACCTTAGGGACAATTATACAATTTAATTCGTAACTTAACTTCTTTATAAATTTGAGCAAAAATAAACAAAAGGGGAATGAGAACCCTGTCTAAGTTCTTAATGTCCCTCGTTCTCGTGAATCCCCTAACATATTTTTCATTTCGATAAAATATAAATAACAGGGGATAATTTATTCGTCAGCTCTACATCCCTCAATATCCAATCTTCCCCTACTGTATCTCAATTTCAATCACATATAACCCGGGACCAATCATAGGCTTTAATTTCACACATAATTCTACACAATCCTACTTTAAGTCCAGAGGTACTAGACCGCATACTTTAATCCAATTTAAGTAGGATTTAATTTATTATAATTTTTCATAGAATTAATTTATTTAATTTCTCCACAAGAATTTCCAATTTCGACATCCTTTAATCCATTTATGGGTACTTAATAAATTTTATAAAATTCCTAGATTTCAGTCTATCACTAGGAATTTAATTAACATTTTTATTTACCCATAAACATGCAACGAGGATTTATTAACATTTTCTACGCATTATTAGTGAGTGTCAGATATATATATATATAATAATTTATGGGAGAATGGCAGTAAACACCCCTGAGGTTTGAAACATTTGCAGAAAACCCCCCTAATGGTTTAAAAACACCCCTCAAGTTTCAAAAATGGGCGCTAAATACCCTCAAAAACCTTTTCCGGTGACGGAGAAGGGAAGTTAATTTTATGCCTTTATTTAAACAGTTTAAATTAAATAGGGTAAATTGCTTAAAACTCCCCTTAAGTTTACTCTTTTTTCCTATTATACCCTCTCAACTATGAAATGAGCTTAGAACCCCCTAAAGTTTCACCATAGGCTTGCCCTCAAATATTTTTACCCTTTTACCCACCAAACTTTTTGTATTTCCACCTTACCTTTAATCTTATCCTTACTATTATATTTCCTAATTATTTAAATTAAAAAAATATTATTTCTTTTAGTTAGAATATTAATTATGCTATTTACCTTTAATGTATTAGAATAAATATATTCTCAAATGTTAAATTTTTTTTAGTAAGTTTTAATTATTTTATTTGTAAATCAATATTTTCATCACTTAGACCCTTGAACGATGACGTCATCTTGATTTTTTTTTAAAATTCCTAAACTACCATCAATGTCTTTGTAACACCCCGTGTTATTATCCTTTTTACTGAAATTAATTTTGATTTAAATTTCGGTAATGACGTCACTTATTCATGACGTATTATTTATTCTTGGTATTTGATACCTGTAAATTTTTCGTGTTTAGTTTTAAAGTCGACTGGATGACTTTACGGTTTCTCTTTGACGACTACGCGGAATAGTTTCGACATTAGTGCTTCGACTGGATGGCGGCACGTTGTAATTAATCGGGCGTTTAGTGTTCCGACGTTTGGGTTTCTAACCCGGTATAATTAATTGGGCGTCCCGTTATTATTTCGGGCTTGCGGGATTATGTTCGAACGTTTCCGTTAATTATTGGAATTTATGGTTTATATATATATTTAATTACAATTAAATATATCTAGTGTTGGGGTTGCTTTTGCAATTGTGTATAACTAGGGGGTCATTAGTGCAATTAGGTCTTATATACGAATATGTATATATAGACCGTGTATCTCTGCTGCAGCTTCCTCTCCACGACTACATTTCTGCTCCTTCATTGACGACCTGCTACCATTCTCTTCATCACCTCCATGGCCGGCGAGGAAAGGAGAGAGAGAGAGAGAGAGTTGGACGTGAGAGAGGGGCGGCCAGACAACAGGTTGCCGCAGCAGCAGCTGCGGCTGGAGCGGCAGCAGCGACCTGGAGTGGCGGCGCAGCTGGGTGGTCGACGGCGTCTGGTGGCTGCGGCGAGCTGGCGGTGGTCCGGTGGTGGCACAGTGGCAGACGCGTACGGTAGTGACGCAGCTAGAAGCAGCAGCCGCGCGGTAGTCCCGGTTCAACTGAGCTTCGGCTAATTTTTCGGCGACCTTCCGGTGATCGGTTTGAGCCTATTTTCGGTGAGTAGCTCCGTATATTCATGGTATTCGTCATATATTAATTTCGTGAATTTAGGATGAACGATTTGCCCGGAAATTGCAATTACAGGTTATAGTTTTCGTTTGGGTTATTTTAGATTTAACCCAATTAATTAACCGATTATTAATGGACTTCGTATATATCGTATAGGTTGTCGAGACGGAAATTTCAATACATTCGAAATAATTTTTGAACGATTTTGGTCGGTGGGCTTCGAGTTCGGGCGCCGATACTGTGCTGTTCGGACTGTTCGGTAACGTATAAATTAGGTGGAAAATTTTATTTCTCACTCCGCATTATTGAAGTAGTTTAGGGGTGCAAAGCCCTTATTTAATTTAATATAGATATATTAAATCGTTAATTTAAATATCTATAATTCGTTAAGAATCGGAATTGGACTTAGGAATTAATTTAAGAAAATTAATTAAATTATTTCCTATGTAATTAAATAATTTCCTATATGAATCGAATAGGAATAGATGGCTTAGAATTTCCCTTGAGAATTAAATGAGTTAGTAGAGATTCGTGGAAACTTAGACGTTGTGCTAGGTTACTTTGCGATACGTGAATTAATTGCTTTAATTTATTTTAAAGGCATGATAAGGGAATTTGAAATATTTTCTAAAGAATTAAAGAAAATATATATTTTGAAAACATGAATGGTATATGGAATTGTTTTCATATGATTTACTTGCTTTATTGTATTTTAAAGCATGAAAAGAGATTTTGAGACTTACATTACCATGTGGGTAATTGCTTAAATATGATGCACTATATATTTATGCTGAGTACAGGGTATGTATCCTGTAGGGACGGTTTTGTGTCGGATTGTATCCGTTAACCTGTGATGGGCGTCATGTGAATTATATGTGGATATTGTATATAGATATGATGCATTACATATTTATATTGAGGCATGATTGTCATTTGAACCTGGATGCATATTGAGAATGTCATGTAGTGTCAAATCATGGTATTGGTATATGTGGGTTGTGAAATCATGTGGGGGTGTCTTTGTGTCGAATCGTCGCAACAACTGGCCAGGGGGTGTTCCCATCCTACAGAATAATGAGCTGTGAATGGGGTATAGGGTGAGTCGTCTCATTCTCGAAGTCGCGGGTCGTCTCGTGCATCCGTCATACGGATCTTTGGTCACGGGTCGTCTCGTGCAACCGTCTTCCTTGTTGAAAGTGTAGTGTCAAAAACACTTGGGAAGAATCGGTGCGGTACTCTTTCTCCTTGTAAATGGGTGGAGTGCGTATTTGTTAACCACGTGATGTGGGCAAAGGGTGGTGTATGAGTCACATTGTATATGCATGACATTTATGTGATTTCATTTGACATGTATACGTGATATTATTACATGTGTTGTTGGAACAGGTTTAATATGTGTTATTATTGCCTGTTGGATTTTGGAGCATGTTATGTATGAATATTGTGAAATTAAATTCATATCTTTATAAAATGTTCAGTTGAAAATGAATAATGTGGAACAAGACTTAAAATGTGGAAATTGAAAAAGTATAATGAGATGCATAATTTATACTTGCGGTATATGCTTTTGTACCCTTAGGGGAGGTTAAGTATATTGGCGTTGTGACCTTTGTGTTTAGTTGCGGTTAGTGTTGGACTGTAGAGATGATTTGGAGTTGAGGCCTTGAGAAGGCGGGTAATGGTCTTGTGATTGTGGTTAGCTGTGTGATCTCTTTGGAGATTTGAGATTTGGAATTAATTTTAGTATCAATTGATATTTGAGGCCTTAGAGAAGGCGGGTGATGAGATTGTGTGAGATTTTGATTGATGATAAGAGGTTACGGTTAAGGAATTTATTAAGTACTTAGGGTACTGTAGTGTTGTAAGGTTGTTTATAGTGTTTAGTTCATTTCCTTAAGCAATCCTTTTACCGTACTCTGCATACTAGTACATGTCATTAACTTACACGTCATTCCTTGAGTTGTCGATTGCGGCGTGGTGCCGAACCTTTTTCAGGTGTTGTCATTTGATCTTGTGGAGTTGGAAACGGATGGTTGTGTTCAGTGAGTCCAACGTATTGTTCTTCCTTAATTGTCCTCTTGGGACATTATAGGAATCCTTGGAGTCGTAGTCACTCTTATCTGGCAGTCTGTCGGAAACGGAGTTTTTCAAAGTTTTGAAAACAAACTCATTGTATTTAAAAGGAAAAACCCGTTTTCGCCTACCCTCGTGGAAATGAAACCCCGTGGAAATGAAAAGTTTTAACACTTATAAACTGATCTTAGGATCTTTTTTTGAAAAGATTTTCAACTTTTAAAAGCCGGTGATGGCAACTGACGGAGACCGGGGGCAAGACGGTCATTTTTACTATATGGTTTCTTAAAGAAAAACTATTTTATTACTTTTCTTGGGATTCTGAGATTTCGAGACTTCTTTCTAAATATCTCATCCTGTAGAGTTTTGAAAGGTGTTCCATTGTTTCACCTTTCCTTCCTATCATTTCTAAGTCTCGGGTATGAGGCTTGGTGTTGTTCAGTGCACACATATAGTGTTGTCCTTCCTTTCTTCTTGGTTTTTTTGACGTCACCACTTAGGTGATTCGAGTTGTTCCACATGTTGTGGGCATGGATACCGAGTGGATTGGGTTCCTTGTCCGGGTGTTCTCACTAAACACTTGTGGTGTTTTAACCTTGACATTGTTGTCTCGATTATCTGTTGGTTTAGCATGGGGAAGTCTTTTCCTTCGCCTTGCTTTGGTGACGCTGAGGTGGTCGTTCTTGTGAGTTGAGTTCGTGTACTCTTAGTGATTTGATTGGGTGGTTTTCCTCGCCTAAGGTGAGAGTGTTAGTGATGTGATTGACCCTATTGATGATAGTATCATGAGGTCGATATGATTTATGGTATGGTGATATGATTGAGGTGATCTAGCCTTTGAGAGGTAGATTTTCCTTAGGAATGGGATGATGTTTGTTATATATATATATATTGTACATTTACAATATATATATATATATATATATGGATGACGGTTGTGTTAGTACGCAAGGACGTGAGTACTTTTCCTCCTGTGTTATTGGGGAGTGAGTTATGAGTATTCCTTGGTACTAGTGATGGATTTTGATCCATGTGGATATTAGAGGTGAGTGTGTTTCCCCTCTATTTAGATTTCTGGTTAGCGTCGTGAGTGCTTGAGAACTTGTTAGATTTGACCTGGGTGTCGTGTACCTAGTGTACGTTGGTGAGAGTAGTGTAGACTACCGGTATGAGTACTTAGAGTACGAGTCTTAGTCGTACCTTGTAGAATCTTGTTGTGTATTTATACTTATATATATATACGTGTATATATATATATATCTCCGTTATATACTTATGTACGGTAGTATATGAGCGTGCCTTGAGTTTTGCGTAGATGGGATTAGTTGGGCTATATATATATCTTGCTAGATAGTTTAGCATTACCTAAACTGCCAGAGGATGTGGTAGTTAGAGTATCTTTTCCCACTGAGCTTATTTGCTCACAGGGGAATTTCATTCGCCCCCTGGTATTCCACGCCAGGTTGCAGGAAATATACGGCTATGAGCAGGATGCAGTGCAACGACAGCTTTCTTTTGTTTCCTTGTTACAGGTTTTGGAGTTGGGTTGGGTGATGCGGTTACAGTTGCAGCACGACTGGGTTTGGGGACGATAGGTATCCACTTTCAGTTTCTCCACCCATTGTTATGGGATTGTTATGTATTTTTCTTTGGGAGCCAGTCTGTTGGCATATCTCTGTTGATGTATTCTTTAGTTCCTGTATTTATTCTTTCGGATGGTTATTGTATCTATTCTGCACAGCTAGGTGTTTTACTGTATCTTATTCGAGCATTTGTGGCTCTGTTGATTATTAGAGGGTTTGGAGGGGTTTTGGTTTCTTTCCATTATCTCGGCCCTAGTAGGATTGATGAATGTGGGGCTTGGAAGCCATTGTGATTATTGAATTGCTATTGACAGGTTCTTGTGTTGTGGTTGTTGTCCGGATGTTCCATTTACAAACGGAACTCTGCCGGATTTTCGTTAGATTCCGCTGCTTTGTTTATTATCCATTTGGGTATTAAATATACCATTTCTACCATTAACCCATATGTTTTCTTGGTTAATGATGTCTTAGTTGGTCATTTGTATTAAGGATCACATCCTGGATTCCTCGGATGTCCCTGTTCGAGAGTTTTAGGAATTTAGGAGCGTGTCAGTTGGTATTGGAGGATGCTAGTGAGTTTCTAGCATTCTACTTGACATGGAGTATATTTTTATTGTTATTCCATGTGTCTCTTTGTTGTTGTTGACTCTAGTAGTCGTTTGACTAACGTCATCCCTTGGAGATTCGCTGATTCTCTAGATTTGAGTTTCGGGAATCTTAGGGGCGTGATAGCGTGGTATCAAATCAGTTTACCCTTTCGTGGGTATTTGATGATTGAATTTCGTTGGTTCTCATTTCTTTTTACTTCCGCAATCACTCCCTTAGCTCTTAGGCTCGGGTTTCGGAGTCCTAGGAATTCGGGGCGTGATAGTCTTATCCTTATTCTGTTTGGAAACAAGGATAATGCTTTTATCAATTAGACCCCATCCCATCATTTAATAATTTAATTTATATTAAATTTTAAAAATATATAAAAAATTTGAAAAAATATATATTAAAATTTGAAACATATTATAAATTCAAAAATAAATATAAAATTAAAAATATATATAAATTTTGAAATTATTTTTCTTTCAAAAAAACATATTAAATTTCGAAAATAAATATAAAAATCGCAAAAAACATAAAAAATTTGAAACAAATATATAAATTTTTTAAAAAACATATAAAATTCAAAAATATATATTAAATTTTGAAACAAATTATAAAATCGAAAAAAATATAAAAAATAATAAAATTCAAAAATATATATTAAATTTTAAAAAAATACTAAATTCGAAAATAAATATAAAATTTAAAAAACATTTAAAATATATTTAATTTTGTTTCCTCTCTCTCTCTCTCTCACACACACACACACACACCTCTGCACACACAGACGCACATATATGTATATATACACACATACACACATATATATATATCTACACTGTAACACCCCGTGTTATTTTCCTTTTTCCTGAAATGATATTTAATTTAATTTCGGTAATGACGTCACTTGTTCATGACGTATTATTTATTCTTGGTATTTGATACCTGTAAATTTTTCGCGTTTAGTTTTAAAGTCGACTGGATGACTTTATGGTTTTTCTTTGACGACTACGGGAATTCTTGTTGTCAATTACACGGTCTCGTTTCGACGTTAGTTTATTCAACGTTTAATGATTAGTGTTTCGATTGGATGACGACGCATTTTAATTGGACCGGGCGTTTAGTGTCCCGACATTTGGGTTTCTACCCCGATATATGTTATTGGGCGTCCTGCGGACTTACGGGTTGACACAATATTAATTGGAGGCTTTCGGTAATTGTTGGGACTTATTATATATATATATATATATTGAAGTGGGGTTATTTCGCAATTATTGACATTTAGAGGGTTGCTTTTGCAATTAGGTCATATATATATGTATACACAGACCTGCGTATCACTCTCCTTCTTCTCCACGACTTGCGCCTCCTTCTTATTCTCTCTTTATGCCACAACAGCTCTTCTCCTACTCCATGGCCGGCGAGGGAAGGAGAGAGAGAGAGAGTCGGTCGTGAGAGAGGGACGGCCAGGCGACGGGTTGCCGCAGCAGCAGTTGCGGCTGGAGCAAGGAGTTGCAGACGGCGGTTCGCGGTGGTCGGCGACGGCATGGCGGCGTCGTGCAAGGGTCGCCGGAGCTGCAGGTGGTGGCGCAGTAGCTGGCCTCGCGCTGAGGCGACGCGCACTGTAGCAGTTCGCGCAACAGTGCAGTCTGGCCGAAACTTCGACCATTGTTTCGGTCGACTTCCCGACCTCGGTTCGGGCTTATTTTCAGAGGGTAGCTTCGTCTCGATGTCAGGTACGACGTGTAAAACTTTCGTAATTTTTTGTTGAACGGTTTGTCGGGAAATTCGATTTGAAGTTTCGAATTTTCGTTTGGGTTAATTTAGATTTACTCAAATTAATTAACCTATTATTAATGGGCATCGTATATATCGTATAGGTTGTCGAGACGGACGTTTCGATATATTCAAAATATTTTTTGGACGATTTTGGTCGGCGGGCTTCATATTCGGGCGCCGACAGTGTGCTGTTTCGGACTGTTCGGTAACGTATAATTAGGTGGGAA
Source organism: Cornus suecica (assembly GCA_963922005.1). Lineage (NCBI taxonomy): Eukaryota > Viridiplantae > Streptophyta > Magnoliopsida > Cornales > Cornaceae > Cornus > Cornus suecica. Next base: position 44,267,271 of record OY998244.1, read on the forward strand.
ATTTTATTTCTCACTCCGCATTATTGAAGTAGTTTAGGGGTGCAAAACCCTTATTTAATTTAATATAGATATATTAAATCGTTAATTTAAATATCTATAATTCGTTTAAAATCGGAATTGGACTTAGGAATTAATTTAAGAAAATTAATTAAATTATTTCCTATGTAATTAAATAATTTCCTATATGAATCGAATAAGAATAGATGGCTTAAATTTCCCTTGAGAATTAAATGAGTTAGTAGAGATTCGTGGAAACTTAGACGTTGTGCTAGGTTCCTTTGCGATACGTGAATTAATTACTTTAATTTATTTTAAAGGCATGATAAGGGAATTTGAAATATTTTCTAAAGAATTAAAGAAAATATATATTTTGAAAACATGAATGGTATATGAAATTGTTTTCATATGATTTACTTGCTTTATTGTATTTTAAAGCATGAAAAGAGATTTTGAGATTTATATATTACCCTGTGGGTATTTACATAAATATGATGCATTACATATTTATGATTGATGCATGATTGTCATTTGGACCTGGATGCATATTGAGAATATCATGTAGTGTTAAATCATGGTATTGGTATATGTGGGTTGTGAAATCATGTGGGGTGTCTTTGTGTCGAATCGTCGCAACAACTGGCCAGGGGGTGTTCCCATCCTACAGAATAATGAGCTGTGAATGGGGTATAGGGTGAGTCGTCTCATTCTCGAAGTCGCGGGTCGTCTCGTGCATCCGTTATACGGATCTTTGGTCACGGGTCGTCTCGTGCAACCGTCTGTGCGGTACTCTTTCTCCTTGTAAATGGGTGGAGTGCGTATTCGTTAACCACGTGATGTGGGCAAAGGGTGGTGTATGAATCACATTGAATATGTATGACATTTATGTGATTTCATTTGACATGTATACGTGATATTATTACACGTGATGTTGGAGCAGGTTTAATATGTGTTATTATTGCCTGTTGGATTTTGGAGCATGTTATGTATGAATATTGTGAAATTAAATTAATATCTTTATAAAATACTCAGTTGAAAGTGATAAATGCGAAAACATGAATTAAATGAGAAAATAAGTATAAATGAAAAGTGTATCTTTATACTTGTGATTATTTACCTTGTGCCCTTGGGGGAGGTTAGGTATATTGGCATAGTGACCTCTGTGGTTAGTTATGTGTTATCTGTAAAGAATTGAGGTTAGGGATTGATTGAGTATCAATTGTGATTTGAGGCCTTAGAGAAGGCGGTGATAGTTTTGTGGTTTCGGTTGGTTGTATATTACTGACCCTGGATGTTTCTTTCCCACTAAGGGGGAGGTATCCTTTATCGTGCTTTTGAGGTTTTAAGTGCGGTTAGAAGTGGTTGTGATTGAACCTGTCTAGTTAAGTGGAAATGACTTCTTGATTCTGTTAATTATCAATTGTGAAATTAGAGTCATAATGAATTGGAAGAGGTATTGATTGAGACTAGTTATTCCCGTGGTATCGGCCACTAGTTCTCCCTTTTCATGATATTATGGGGTTTAAGTGATTTTATTAAGTACTAGAGGTACTGTAGCATGGCAATCTTGTTTCTAGTGCTTAGTTCATTCCTCTAAGCATTTCTTTTATTGTACTCTGTATACTGGTACATGTCTTCGACTTACACGTCATTCCTTGAGTTGTAGGTTACGGCGTGGTGCCAAACCTTTTCCAGGTGTTGTCATTTGATCTCGTGAGGTTGGGAACGGATAGTTGTGTTCCGTGAACCCAATGTAGTACTCTTCCTTCCTTGTCATCTTGGACATTATAGGAATCCGTGGAGTTATGTTTACCCTTATTTGGCTGTCCTTCGGAAACGGTGTTTTCTAAACTCTTTGTATTTAAAAGGAAAAAAAACCAGTTTTCGCCTACCCCCGTAGCAACTAAAAGTTTTAGTACTTTGTAAAATGATCTTAGGATCTTTTTTAAAAATATTTTTAACTTCTAAAAGCCGGTAATGGCAACTGACGGAGACCGGGGGCAAGACGGTCATTTTTACTATGTGGTCTCTTAAAAGGAAAACTATTTTTATTACTTTTCTTGGGATTCTGAGATTTCGAGACTTCTTTCTCAATATCTCATCCTGTAGAGTTTTGAAAGGTGTTCCATTGTTTCACCTTTGCTTCCTATCATTTCTATGTCTCGGGTATGAGGCTTAGTGTTGTTCAGTGCACACATATAGTGTTGCCCTTCCTTTCTTCTTGGTTTTTGACGTCACCACTTAGGTGATTCAAGTTGTTCCACATGTTGTGGGCATGGATACCGAGTGGATTGGGTTCCTTGTCCAGGTGTTCTCCTTAAACACTTGTGGTGTTTTAACCTTGACATTGTTGTCTCGGTTATCTGCTGGTTTAGCGTTGGGAAGTCTTTTCCCTTGCTTTGTTTCCGTGTAATGGTGGTCGTTCTTGTGAGTTGAGTTCGTGTACTCCTAGTGATTTGATTGGGTTTTCCTCGCCTACAGTGAGAGCGTTAGTGATGTGATTGACCTATCGATGATAGTATTATGAGGTCGATATGATTTATGGTATGGTGATATGATTGAGGTGATCTAGCCTTTGAGAGGTAGATTTTTCCTTAGGAATGGGATGAGGTTTGTATTATATATATATATTGTACATTTACAATATATATATATATATATATATATATATAGACGATGATTGTGTTAGTACGCAAGGACGTGAGTACTTTTCCTCCTGTGTTCTCGGGGAGTGAGTTATGAGTATTCCTTGGTACTAGTGGTGGATTTTGATCCTTGTGGGTATTAGAGGTGAGTGTGATTCCCTCTGTTTAGATTTTCTGGTTAGCGTTGTGAACTCTGGATGATTGGTTAGATTTGACATTAGTGTCGTGTACCTAGTGTACGTTGGTGAGAGTCCTGTAGACTACCGGTGTGGGTACGTACGAGTCTTAGTTGTATCTTATAGACTCATGTTGTGTATTTATACTTATATATATATATATGTGTGTGTATATATATATCCCCGTTATATACTTACGTATGGTAGTATATGAGCGTGTGCCTTGGGTTTTCGTGGCTAGGTTATGTTGTGGGCTATGTATCTCACTGGGTGGTTTAGCATTACCTAAACTATCAGAGGATGTGGTAGTTAGGATATCCTTTCCCACTGAGCTTATTTTCTCACAGGGGTATTTCATTTGCCCCCTGGTATTCACACGCCAGGTTGCAGGAAATATACGGCTATAGGCAGGATGCAGTGCAACGGCAGCTTTCCCTTATTTCCTTGTTACAGGTTTGGAGTTGCGTTGGGTGATGCGGTTACGGTTGCAGTACGACTGGTTTGGGGACGATAGGTATCCGCTTTCAGCTTCCTTACCCATTGTTATGGGATTGTTATGTATTCTCTTTTGGGAGCCAGTCTGTTGGCATATCCCTGTTGATGTATCATTTATTTCCTGTATTTATTCTTTCAGGAGGTTATTGTATTTATTTTGCACAGCTAGGTGCATTTCTTGTATTCCTATTCGAGCATTTGTGGCTCTGTTGATTTTAGATGGTTTGGAGGGGTTTTGGTTTCTTTCCACTACCTCGGCCCTAGTAGGATTGATGAATGTGGGGCTTGGAAGCCATTGTGATTATTGAATTGCTTTGGGCAGGTTATTGTGTTGTGGTTGTGTATCCGGATGTTCCATTTACAAACGGAACTCTGCCGGATTTTCGTTAGATTCCGCTGGTTAGTTTATTATCCATTTGGCTATGAAATATACCGTATCTATCATTAACCCATATGTATTCACGGTTAATAATGTCTTAGTTGGTCATTTGTATTAAGGATCACATCTTGGATTCCTCGGATGTCCCTGTTCGGGAGTCTTAGGAATTTAGGAGCGTGTCAGTTGGTATTGGAGGATGCTAGTGAGTTTCTAGCATTCTACTTGACATGGAGTATATTTTTATTGTTATTCCATGTGTCTCTTTGTTGTTGTTGACTCTAGTAGTTGCTGGACTAGTGTCATCCCTTGGAGATTTGCTGATTCTCTATATTTGAGTTTCAGGAATCTTAGGGGCGTGACAGCGTGGTATGAGGTCATTTTACACTTTCGTGGGTATTTGATGATTGAATTTCGTTGGTTCTCATTTCTTTTTACTTCCGCAATCACTTTCTTAGCTCTTAGGCTCGGGTTTCGGAGTCCTAGGAATTTGGGGCGTGACATACACCATCCCCTCCCATCGCCTCCCCCGTCGGGGCCGCCGGAGATGAGGCGGCGGCCTCCGGCGGCGCCGACGGGGGAGGCGGTGGGAGGGGATGGTGTAGATATATATATATATATATGTGTGTGTGTGTGTATATGTATAGATCTATATATATGTGTGTGTATATATGTATATGTGTGCGTCTGTGTGTGCAGAGGGGTGTGTGTGTGTGTGTGAGAGAGAGAGAGAGAGAGAGAGAGGAGGGAGAGAGAGATAGTGTTAAATGTTGATGTCACTAAATGATTTTCGGAAAAGTGCGGGTAAGTTGGCGATTACCCAAAACTATAATTATAAGTCATTAGGAAGGGTAATTTTGGAATTTAAATTTTTTTACGTCATGTGATATGCATGTGACCGAAAAAATTGTCGGAACAGTGTCGCAGGGGTGCAAAGTGCCCAATCGGAGGTTACTTTAGGGGGTTATTTGCACAAAGTGAAATTGAAGGGGGTTTTCTGCAAATTTTTCAAACCTCAAGGGTGTTTACTGCCATTCTCCCAATAATTTATATGTAAATTCCCACCTATTTTATACGCTTACAAACGGTCCCGATTTGTCCCGCTGTGAACAGTGCCGGTGCCCGAATATAGAGCCCACTGACCAAAGTCGCCCGAAAAATATTTCGAATATGTCGAAACGACCACCTTACCGTCCTATTCAATATAGTTGAAACCCGTTAGCGATTGATAAATAAATTTGAACAAATATTCAAAAAACGAAACTGAAAATCATACCGAAAATCTGAAATTCCCGGAGAACCGCTCAACGGTTTCGCACAAATTTCGGATATATCATGTACGACACCGGGAGCAAGCTATCCCCAAAATTTCACGCCAAACGAAGCCCGAATTGGTACCGAGTCGACCCAACTCGGCCTGGCCGAACTCGTCACTTGTCACCACTGGTCATCTCGCGCCACCACAGCGTGAACTGACACCACCACCGCGCTGTCTCGTACCACCAGCGACCCTAGTCGACACCCCCTGGCCGTCGAACCACACCCCCTGTTGAAACCCTCTTGCGACCAGATCCGACGTCGTTGCTTCTCAGCCATCGACCACAGAGGCCGACCCTCCTGCTCACGACTCCAGCCATGGCCACTACCGATCATCCCTCTGACGAACAACCCGGCTTACCACCTGCCCGCCTTTTCTATCTCTTTTCGAACCAGCATTCTCTCTTTAATCGAACCAACCATCTCTTTCTCTATCTGTCTGTAGTGAAGAAGATGGTCAAGTGTGAAGGAATGGATCAAAGATGATGAATAGAGGAGAGGAGTTGGTCAACTGCGTGTGTGATGAAGAGTGTTTGATCCGTGGTCTCTCAAATACCAATAATGCATATACATATATATATTTTCCATTAATTATATATATATAAATACCCACATATATATATACTCTCCCAATTAATAATATGTATAATAAATCCCAAAAATGTACCGGGAACCCCCAATTAAAATCACACGAGCCCGTAAATATAAACGGGACGCCCAATAAATAATATAACTAAAATAAATAATCTGGGGTACGAAACCCATAAATATATATAATCTGAAATGAATAACCGATCAACCCGTAATTAATATCACGCGAACTCAAAAATTCTACGAATAGCTAATAAATAATATAAATCAAAATAAAGACTCCGGGTACAAAACATAACCGTCGGAACACAAAACAATTCTGAACTCGACTCCGCCAAAAGATTGATCTCAGTCCATCTATCCAAATTCTCGGTCCGCTAGATTAATAATCGAAAATCCCTACTAATGACAATTCAGAACCCGCCGCCTCAAGTGCAAAAAATAAAAAATAAATCATTTAGCCTCAATTAATAATAAATAATAATAAAAGGAAAATCATAAGAAAATCCCTAAACGATGATACGCGTACTCGAAAAATCTACGAGTCGCCCGATAAATAATACTAGTGAGGATAAAAAATTCGAGGTAGAAATCTAGCTACTGGAATACCGGACGCATACAAAACCTATCGAATAACTAGAAATAACTAGGTCCCGAAAAGAACCCAAAACAATAATCAAGTACAGCCACATCAACACATAGGAGCACTTAGAAACACGAAGAAATAAGCATACCAAACAAACATAACACGTATATACAAACACAGAGCACGTCAATCAAATCAGGTATATACTAATCCCATTATAAGGGAAAAACAAAACGTCGAACCCTTAACGCACTAAATGCCGAACTCGCACAGCTGAGTCGAAACCTTTAACGTCGATCAATGAAACGTAATGTCATCCAGTTGAAGCACTAAAGCTAAACGTCTAAACAAATCCAAGTAATAGGCACTAAAGCCCACGTAAACCTCTAGCCATCTCCGAAACACAAAACATCATGTCAAATATCGTAAGCACCAAAGAAACCCCACGAAGTCACCGAAGAGACAATCACAAAGTCGTGCTGTCGAATCCAGAACTCACGTCAACGTTTTACCTGTTCAAAACATTAAACTCACCATAAATTCTCGTAATCGCAAACGACAATCCACGAAGTAGTCAACAAGTCAATGGTCGTGTCATCTCGTCGTATCAAGACATAAACGCAAAATATTTACACGTGAGATACCAAGAATAACCATGACGTCATGAACAAGTGACGTCACAACTGAAATTAAATCGAAAAATAATTCCAGAAAATTAGGAAAATAATATGGGGTGTTACAATCTTCCCACCTTAGGAGATTTCATCCTCGAAAATAGGGCGTACCTCAGTCCACAAGCCATGTCCGGTCGATAAGACTGAACAACATACTTACATTCCTTGGTAACTATCACCGTGATAAAGGGACGAAAAAGAATGAAGTGATTGAGGTAATGTCCTACTCCGTTGGGATTAAATGGCAACGGGATGCATCAAATAAGACACGTCCTCGACACATTAACATTGAAAGACACAGATAACACAACTCATAACCGCATATCGAAACCGTAGATAACGTAAACGTCGAACGTCCCATCGACCCTTACCCGTCGTCCCTAGGACAATGAAACCTAGAGCTCTAATACAATTTTGTCACGCCCCGTTATTCCAGAGACTCCTGTCCGGAGAATCAGCGAATCCCGAGGTATGATGTCACTGAAAATGACAACCAAAATCATGGAATATGAATGAAAATGAAGTATTCCATGCCACCTGAGTGATAGAAACTCAGCAAAGAAATCTAACAAAAATCCCGCAGAGTTCCGTTTGTAAATGGAACATCCGGACAACCCCAAAAAAACACAACAGAAATACCTACCCATAACAACAGAAATAGAATCATTGGCACGTAGCCCAACATTCCAGAAACCTACTAGGGCCGAGGTAGAGGAAAACAACACCAATACATCTACACAACCCCTCTAAAATCAATAGAGCCCCAAATGCTCAAATGAAAATATAAAGAAAACCACATGGCGATCCCAAAAAGGTATAAAGGCACCCCAAAACAACAAATACCGACTGAGCCACCAAGCTCAAATAAGAATGCATAAAACTCGATGGTAATGCCAAACAGATACAATGGCACCCCAAAATAATAAATACATGGACTGAAAATACAACACAAGGGAATCTGCCAACAGCCTGACTCCCAAGAGAATAAAAGAACGCACAAGTATGACTACGGAAAGAGGAATAAAACTACCGTCCCAAATCACCCGTATCGTCGTTGCCGAGCATAAGCTATGTTGTGTCCACTTGCAAACCTGCAACCTGTGTCGGGGTGAGCATAACCTCGGGGGCTCACCAAAAAAATAAAAATATCACACTCATAGCCGTCTAGAAAAGGTTAACCATCCCGTGTGCATGTATCTATCCTAGGTCAGTCAATCGTCTCATATGGCACCCCGCCAATCCGAGACCCAGTCAATCGTCTCATATGGCACCCCGCCAATCCGAGACCCCATCAATAACCTCATCACTAACCTCAAGTACACTACGGATATCGTAAGAACTACAGATCAACGAAAATATAAGCAACACATGTGTACATGTCACGCCCCAAATTTCCTAGGACTCCAAACCCGAGCCTAAGAGTTAAGGGAGTGAATGCGGAAGAAAACATAAATGAAATAAAAATCCATTTAAGTCGTAAAATACCCATAAATGGGTATTATAGACCCACGACATCTCAAAGATGCCAAAAAGATACCACAGGATCGGAAAAGAGGTAACCCGAATACTCGGTACCTGGAACGGAACATTTCAACCCACTACATTTACCCAAGGGTAAAATGGTCAATTCAGGGGTGAGATGGGAATCTACAACTACGCCTACAAACTTTGGACCTAGCACAAGCAATGTGAACAAACGGAACCAAATTTGAAGTCACGAGCAAGGAGATATGAATTTTTGAAAGTGGTGTCAGACAACACCGACCCAAAACTAAAGTTGAGGTACCCCTCTTTAACCAAGGGTAAAATAGTCATTACATGTTTAAAATGGTCATTTATAATTTTATCCCGATAATTTGGACATAGGAGAGCCCGTAGAAACAAACGGGACCTAAATCCAAGGTGCGAGGTGAGAGAAATGAATTTCCGAAAATGGTCGAAACAAGGCTGAATGTCCGAGAGTAGACTGCCCGTGTACGAGAGTCGACTTCCCAATGGCGAGAGTCGACTCTCCAATGGCGAGAGTCGACTGCCCTAAGACGAAGCTAAAGGAAAAAGAAGCTGCAATGCCATATTTCCTGCAGTCGGCTGCCGGCTCTTCGGCAGTCGACTGCTTCAATACGAAGCTTAAAAAATGACCCAAAAAGTGATTGAATTCCCAACTAAAAACATTTCTCCAACCTATATTTGATTGATGCACATTTTATCTATGATTCAAGTCATCCTAACACAACATGAACTTTGAACAAAAATGCTCATTTAAAGTTCGTAAAGTTATCCGTCTTGCCCCCGGTCTCCGCTTTAAATATCACCGGTTTCTAAGATTCAAAATCTTTGAAAAATGAGTTTAAGACCATTTCTAAAACAAGAAAATTTACCGGCTACGGGGGTAGGCGAAAACGGGTTTTTCTATTCAAATCGAAAAGGGTTAGTTTGAAAACCTAGAAAAATGTCGTTTTCGGCTAAACACCTAATACTCACATTTCATGGCAATCATCCAATTCATAACTCCAAGTAAAATATTCAAGAGTAATATTTAAACGCTCTAAGGCGAAACATGTTATAGTTGTTCAAAGTACACAATCCGGCACCGAAGTGCACCAAAATAATACAATCCCCGCGCATAGCGCTCCAAGGGATATACATGGACCATACCACCTCGGCTAACATGCTAGCCGGATCAAAATAATATATTTCTACAAGTTTGGTTTACAAGGGAAAAAGGAACATATTTATCGACCTAATTCCCAACAAAATAAAGTGTGGTCCGCCTCCCACGCACAAAAGGGCGGACATACATCCACACGTCCACGGAGAGACTACGGAATTCTCCCAACGGGGTCATCACCTGAAAAACATATAAGGCGTGGCGTGAGCTCACTAGCCCATTAGAGGAAGCGTCATTGCCTCCATCTCGGTAGTCTGAGTGGTTCAACCCAACCAAGGTTCATGCCACTAACCCTAGGTCGGTCTCTTGTCCCACATGGCTCTCACGCCAATCCGGAACCCCTTCAAACCCCACAAACAAGTCCCCCAACATGCTCACATCATAATTATTCAAAATTATCGCATGCCTTGACAAGATTATCACAATTACATATATGACATATGAGTGCAATGTGACTCAACCCATGGTACACCTTCTTAACCCGTGAAACTCAATGCGCAACCCAGTTACGACATTGAAATCCGGAAACGGATGCACAACCCCGTTGCGACTTCATATGCGTAACCCCGTTGCGACTTCATATGCACAACCCCGTTGCGACTTCATATGCGCAACCCCGTTGCGACTTCATATGCACAACCCCGTTGCGACTTCAAATGCACAACACGGTTGTGACTTCATACGCACAACACGGTTGTGACTTCATATGCACAACCCGGTTGCGACTTCATATGCATAACCCGGTTGCGACTTCATAATCCAAAGACTCGTGGACAACACGAATAAACCTACACCCATGTTTTGACACTACATGATGTACCCCAAAATGCATGAAGGTTCTTAATCATAACCACATGCTATCTCAATACATGCTTCTATCAAATAACATTATATTGGATCCAAATTATTACAAGGCTCATCATTTCACAATTAATAAGCAAGTTCACATTTATAGTAACATTTCTCAACATGCTCTTTTATTAGGCCATATGTTACACCACCATCATCACAATACTTACAATTTCATATTTAGTAAGAAATAAACCACAACATGAATTTATATCACAAAATCATGTTCTCAAGGGCCTATATCATAGTCTAAGCTATCAAGACCAACTTGTATATATATATACGACATATATACACATAGACGCACACACCCTCATACAAAAACAAAGACAAATCGTTTTTCCCCTACCTCAATTCCAAGCAAGAACAAGCAAAGCCTCCAAGGTGAACCGAATCAACCCAACCTCTTCCAAACCCAACAATAAGCTCAATTCAACCGATAGTTAACCTTTAATGGAGTCTCAAGCAAGAGCTATAGATAGACAACTCCATAAATCAAAAATTGAAGACAAGAATTCAATAATAGAAACTAGGGTTTGATACTAGAAATTCTAGAGGAGGAAGAATGACTTACCAAGCTTTGGCTCAAAAGGAAGCTTGGAGCACCAACATCCACTTTCATGCACAAACCTTCTTCAAATTCTCATCACAAGGAAGAGATAATTTGACCACTTGGGGAAGAAGGAGTGAAATGGGGGAGAACTTAGCAAGAACTTTATGAGAGAAGATAGATATTTGTGTGGATGAAAGAATGTCTTGCAAATGGGAGAAACTCATAAGTGTAGAGATTCTCCACTAACCCTACTCAAATCCAAGGGTCCAAAATGAAGCTAGGAAAGAAAAGAATGAATCCAAGGGCTTGGAATAAGTCTTGCCAAGTGGAAGACTTTTTACACAATTCACAAAACTCATTATTTTGCCAAACAAGGCCTTATCATCCAAGGGCTTAGAAAAAAGATGGAAATCAACAAACCATCCAATGGTTGAAAAAAAAGTCTTGTCAAGTGGAAGACAAAGAATAATGGATTATTCCATTTAAGGGCCAACCAAACAAGGCCTTATGATCCAAGGGTCCAAAACAAAGATGGGAGAATGAGATCAAGGGCTAGGAATTAGACAACACATGAAAGGTGGAAATGACCATAATCTTCCAAAGTTAGGGTTAATTACAAGAGTGCCATCAAGACTCTTTATTACCCTTTTACCCCTTGTCATCCTCCCTAATTACTAAAATGCCATTCATGCCCTAATTTCTCACCCAAAATCTCTACACTTTCCACTAAGTGTTCCAAATGTGAAACTATTCATTTACCCCTCGGTCATTTCTTTCCCGAAATCGTTCTCAATAATTTTCATTAAATTCAAAATGAAAATACAACATGCTACGTACAATTTTTATAACACGTAAAACATGTAAGGCATGCTAAAACAATTAAACACATTAAGCACATAAGCACATAATTGTTTAAATAAAATTTTTAAATTAACCCGTAAAAATACCGGACGTTACAATACATGTATATATATATATAACGTCTTGTAAATAACTAAGCCTGCCACCTAGGCCTATAGACAACCAATCTGAACTCTACTCTTATCTAGAGATAAAACAAGACTAACTATTTACCATACCGTGCATCTAGCACGCTGCTCAAGGTATCTAGAAGGTAAATAGGTCACTCACTAGGACTACCGAAAATGAATCATCATAATCATACCCACAACTCGATCATTGCTCATAACTAGCATCGCTATCACATCATTCCTAGAGAGAAAGTCGCTCTCACATTTTCTATCTTTAATTAAGTTCTTCTACTTGCAATAACTAGTGAACCAACCCGTTCACTCGAAGAAACATAAAGAGGGAATGTATTATCCCCACACCGGAATCGGTTACCAACCGAACTATCTCTAGCTCACACTGCCTATCTAGGCACTAGAAAGGGTTATTGGAGTCATTTAGTCCCAAACAAATGCCATGGTCCTCGGGTTTTTTAAAGAAAAATTATAACACCCCGTTTCATTTTCCTTTTTTTTTTTTCTGAATTATTCCCAATTTATTTTCTGTGATGACGTCACTTGTTCATGACGTCATGGTTACTCTATGTAATTTACAAGTAAATTTTTCGCGTTTACGCTTGGATTCGATTGCGCGACTTGGCGATCATCACCTTAACGACTTTGTGGAGTATCGATGATGACTATGTGACTTGACAGTAACGTTTAGTAGTTCGGACTTTGTGAAATGTTTACGTGTGTTCTTGTTATCGACTACGTGATTGAGTTATGATGATTGACAGTTAGTGTTATCGACTAAATGGATTTGTTTCGACCCTTGACGTTTAGGGCTTCGACTCAGTGATTTGAGTTCGGTAGTTAGTGCTTTAGGGATTCGACGTTTTTGTTTTCCCTAGTTATGGGGTTAGTGATGCAGGGGGATCCGAGTCAGACGATGTCGAGCTGTCAGATTGCTCATTGATGGCGCTGGATTACCTGGAGCGGGAGGATGAGCGCAAGGATTGCAAGAAATCGTGATCTAGCCTAATTTGGGGCAGTTTCCTTGCACGCGTCGGTTTTTTGGCCATAACTGGAGCTACAAGTGTCGGATTCGCGCCCGTGACCCCAATTCGGAAAGCTAATCTTGGCGCGGACGTCGTGGCCACCTAGCTATGCTCAGTGCACATCGTTTCGAGCCCCAAATCCGTTGTTTTCCTTTTCAAATCTTTATTTTTAGTTAATTTTTGCTATTTATGGTAATCTTTTATTTGTCAATTACGAGATGATTCTGAACCCGATTTGGGCCAGATTTTTGGCAATCTTTTTATTTTTTTTCCGTATTTTGTTTTGGTAGGACTTTTAGGGTTTTGCTATTTTTGGCAAAAATCCCATTAGGGTTCGATTTTTAGCTATTTAAACCCGGCTTATGGGTTGTTTTTTATTCATTCTTGATTATAAACAATTATGTAAAATTCCAGAGTGTTCTCTGAATTTTTGGGTCAAAATTCTCCTGTTTTTCCCTTGCAAAGTACCTATTGCATTAGCCTACAGAATAATCTCTATTTTGTTCGGCGTCAGTTAGTACGTGCCTTGTTTAGTTGACGTGCTTAGGAGTATTGATAGTCCTTTCGCTCGTTTTATTTATGTTTGTATATACGTGCTATGTGTGTTGATGCTCTGTGTATTGATGTGGCATTAGGTGCCGATGTGCCTTAGTTGTTTGACTTACGTGCTTATATGTATTTGTATTTCTATGCTCGTTTTTCCATGTTTATACGTACTTGATAAGTGTTAATGAAATTTTGTTTAAACCTCTAGCGTTTAGTATTTCGACTAGACGACACATTTGGTTTATTCGGCGTTGCGATTTAAATCGGAGTTCTTAAGGATGCGTTTGGTTTGTGGGCTTTATTATTGGGGGCTACGCGGTTTAGTTTCAACGATTGAGTTTAGTGCTTTGACTGGGCTACCACCAGTGATTTTAGGAGTCTCGGTGAGTTCAGACTTTATTCGGTGTTTCGGTGATTGGTTTCGTAACCCGGAGTATTTATTTGGGCTTATATTATTTGGCTGGCATCCTGTGGACTTACGGGTTCACGTATTATTATTTGGAGGCTCCCGAAATATATTGGGATTATTGGGTATCCCGTTTATTTTTCGAGTTCGCGTGATATACATTGCGAGTCGATTCGTGATTTGTTTTAGTTTATACCCGATTATATAACCGGGTTATTGATTTCGGATTGTATTAGTTACTCGGAGTCCGATGGGGCTTTCGGTGATTTAATTCGTGGATAAATTTGTTCCCTAGAGTCTTATTTAGGACTATATTTTTTATTTGGAGTCCGGTGAATTTTATGGGCTCACGTCGAATTATTTGAGTATCCCCGGTATATTTAACGAGACTTATTTTATTTACGCGAATTTAATTGTGATGATATATTCATAGGAATATGTATACATGCGGGTAATTAATAATTAAATAGATAGAATGTTGAATTATCATTGCCTAGTAATTAAAATATGCAATAATAATTTTTTATTTGTTATTAATCAAAATGGGCAATTATATATATATATATATATTAATGGAAAATGGATATATATATAGAGAGAGATACAATATATGTCTTGGGGATTAAAGTGTGAATTGAAAAGACATGAGAGTCACACATGTAAATATGGGAATTGGAAAGTTATTTTAGTAATTATGGAAAATGGCAAAGTCACTTGTGCAATTATGGAAAATTGGAGAGTAGTTAGTGTAATTTAGACATATGTATGTATATATGAGAGAATTACATGGGGGCCATAATGTGATTATGGAGAAAGAGAGAGTTACATTTGTAATTACCCATAAATATATACATATGTATAAGATTCAGTTGCAGAGACAGACCACTTTCTACCTGCTTCATCCTCACGAACAAGACTTGGATTGGTTTTCTTCTTTTCCATTTTCTCCTCTTCAATCAGCACTACAATCAGCTTCTCCATTTCTCTCTAATTGCAAATTGAGAGAGAGAGAAAGATGAGTCGTGTATGGGGGTCACGCGACCTGGTGGACCTGGAGGTCGCCGAACATGGCGACCCAGGTAGTGGCGCCGGTTCTTGGTGGCTCACGGCGGAGCTGTAGATCGCGATAGGGAGAGAGAGTTGGGGTTGCGAAGTGAACGATCTGGAATTGGGTTCACCGGGGTTCAGAGGCGACATGGGACGGCGTTGGTTGTGTGGTGGTCGGCGCGACTGTAGGTGGCGACAGCCGGTGGTCCGCGCAGTAGCGGTGGTGCTGATGACCAGTCCCGAGTTGACCGGACTGAGTCGAGTTGACTCAGTGGTGAGTTGGGCTGATTTTCGGAGGATAGATCAACATCGGTACTGTGTACGTTATATCAGAATTTGGTGCAAAACCGTTGAACGGTTCTCCGGGAATTTCAGATTTTCGGTATGAATTTTGGTTTCGATTTTTGTAGATTTGTTCAAATTAAATTATCGATTGCTAACGAATTTTACTTATATTGAATAGGGTGGTAAGGTGGTCGTTTAGACACATGTAAATATGGGAATTGGAAAGTTATTTTCGGACGACTTTGGACGGCGAGCACAATTCACGGCCCGTACTCTTCATGGCGGGACCGTTTGTAAGCGTATATAATTAGGTGGGAATTTATATATATATTCATATCGAACACTCACTAATAGTGCGTAGAAAATGTTAATACGACTCCGTTGTATGTTTATAAATAAATAAAAATATTTAAATTAAATTCCTAGTGATAGACTGAAATCTAGAAATTTTATGGAATTTACGGAGTACCCATAAATAGATAAATCAAGTCGGGAATCGGAATTCCCTTGATAAATTAAGTAAATTAAGTCCCTGAAAAATTATAATAAATTAAATCCTACTTAAATTGGATTAAAATAGGTGGTCTAGTACCCCTGAAATTAAAGTAGGATGGTGTAGAAATGTGTGTGAAATTAGAGCCTGTAATTAGCTCCCCGGATTATATTTGACTGAAGTTAAAATACAGTAGGGGCATATTTGATATTGAGTGACGTATATATGATTAATTAATTTTCCCTTGTTGATATTTTATTTAAATAAAAAAATATGTTAGGGGATTCACGAGAATGAGGGACGTTAGACTTGATTTTAGTTCCCTCGTTGATTTTCTCGTAAATTATAAAGAAATTAAATTGTGAATTTAATAATCTATTTTTCCCTGAGGCTGGTTAATTTGAAAACAATTATTGGAAATTAAAGTAAAAGCATGCTGGCATATAAAAATCTATAAAGATGGGGTAATTGAGAGCCCGAGTATTTTTGTGATAAATGGAACTTGATTACTGTGTGGTTTAAATTGTGAAGCATGCTTTATATGAGATTGTTTGGCTGTTATGCCGTGTTGTTGAGCATATTAAATTCATATGGAGGTATTTTGCATTCATATAGCACCATGTTATATATATTGTTTCGGTGCACATTGCATGCCTCAGTTATATCACGTGCATGTCTGGATTGTTTGGAATGTCGCAACAACTGGCCAGGGGGTGGTCTAGCATCCAGGGAGCTAGTAACTCTCAATTCTCTAGACATTTGGGGGTGAGGGCTTGGGCCTCACTGGCCGGTTTTTCGCGTGGTCGTGGTATCCGCACTCTCTTTGGTGACGCCCACCCTTCCTGTTGTGGGTTTGTTGCCCCAGCAGTGAACGGTTTGGGATTCCTGGATATTTGTTTCACCCTTTAGTGGTTAGGGTTACATTGGAGTTGCATTGTCATAGCATTTACATTCGTATTGGACATTTATTTGATATGTACTTGCCTGTTATTATTGATTATCGATATTGAGTATGTGATGTCTGAGTTGTAATTAAATATTTGTAATATTCTCTTTGGCGCTAAGGCGCGGTATTTGTAATTAATATTTTAACTGTGGTTAAATTATAATGATTATTTAAAGATTTAAAATTGTAAAGAAAGAAAGAAAGTTCGACGATAATAAAAACCTGGATTAGTAGAGCCATGGTTGGCATGTGTTCCAGGTGGTTACGTGGATATAGATGAAAATAAGTTTAGAGAATTAATTGTTTCCCCCTTGAGTTGGAGTTGAGTTGAGTTGGCTAGTCATATATTGAGACTTGGTTGTGGTTGTGCCTTTGACCACAGTAGGCCTTTGTGATTGGTGATTAGTGTTATCACTGGATGATTATTAGACTACTTCGGTAGTGGGGAGAGTTGTTCAGGTTAAAGGTCAGGTAAGACTCGTTAGTCTGACCTTATTTCTCTTGGCTTGTGCATTTTGAGCTTGTCGCTCACCCTTCCACTTTAAATGTGTTTCGAGTAGTAAATGGTTTTTAGCCGTGTGCCTTGAAAATCTCCTTTCCTACATGTTCTGGTAAAGTTACTGAACTCTGGACATGGTTTGTCCCGTTCTTGAGACTCGTGGTCAGTTCTGAGATCTAGATATGTTTTTAGAGTTTGATTGTTTCAGATTCCTCCTAGTTGTTCTGAGGAACACTTGAATCCCGGTGTTGGTTTGTTAACCTTTGAGGAGTTGTTTATAAATTCGTATATTAAGTTGAAGGTCTTAGAACCTGTTTTGAAATAAGTTTGAATGTGACTTTGAGGTGATATTCGGTTGAACTCTAGTAGTTCTTTTCCCCGTGTTATTGTTTATTGGGTTTTATCCCGAACATGTGTTTCTAGGGATTCATTCCTTAAGGTAAGAAATATGATCATTCGTGTTTGTCTGTGGATCTTCTCGGGTAAGAGAAGTGAGATTAAGTTAAGCGCACATAGTGCGATTCCTAGTGGTTGGTTGGGTTAGGAGGCATTGGGAGCAAATATGATTTGACCGGGCCCTAACTTTTCCTTAAAAATCGGTTGAATCCTTCGGGGTTCAACATTTTTGTTTAAAAAAAACCCGAGGGCCATGGCATCTATTTGGGAGTAAATGACTCCAGTAACCCTTTCTTGCGCCTCAATAGGCGGTATGAGTTGGAGGTGACCTTGTTGATATGTACCCTTTTTAGTGCCTTGATAGGCAGTGTGAGTTAGAGATAGTTCGGTTGGTTACCGAATCCGATGTGGAGATAGGACCTTCCCTTTTTAGGTTTCTTCGAGTGAACGGGTTGGTTCACTGGTTGTTGTACGTAGAAGAATGGTTATTCCCTTTTTGTAGTTCTTAGGAGTGACCTATTTACCTCCTAGGAACCATGAGTAGCGTGCTAGGTGCACGAAATGGTGGATAGCTAGTCTTGTTGTATTTCTAGATAAGAGCGGAGTTCAGATTGTTTGTCTATAGGCCTAGGCAACAGGCTTAGTTACGTACAAGACGTTATATATATATGTAGGTAGATATATATGTTGTTTATGTTTTTGTTGATACGTAGTTCTTATGAGTTTCGTAATTACTCGAGGTTAGTGATGAGGTTATTGATGGGGTCTCTGTTTGGCGTGGGTGCCACATGAGACGACCGACCGACCTAGGATAGATGCATGTACACGGCATGGTTAACATTTTCTAGACGGCTATGAGTGTGATGTTTTGATATTATGGTGAGCCCCCGAGGTTGTGCTCACCCCCACAAAGGTTGCAGGTTTGCAGGTGGATGCAGCACGACATGCTCAACGGTGACGACACGGGGGATTTGGAATGGTAGATTTATTCCTCCTTCCGTAATCATATTTATTATTCTTTTATTCTCTTGGGAGCCATGTTGTTGGCAGATCCCCTTGTGTTGTATCTTCGTTCTGTGTATTTATTATGTTGGGGTGCCATTGTATTTGTTCGGCACTACCATTTAGTTTTATGTATTTTTATTTGAGCTTGGTGGATCAGTCAGTACTTATTGTTTTGGGGTGCCTTTATACCTTTTCGGCATCGCTATATGATTTTCTTTATAATTTTATTTGAGCATTTGGGGCTTTATTGATTTTAGAAGGGTTTTGGAGAGGTATTGGTGTTCTTTTCCATTACCTCGGCCCTAGTAGGTTTCTGGAATGTTGGGTTGCGTGCCAGTGCTTCTATTTTTGTTACTATGGGTAGGTTCTTTCGTTGTGTTGTTTTTGAGTTATCCATGTAACACCCCGTGTTATTTTCCTTTTTCCTGAAATTATTTATAATTTTAATTCCAGTAATGATGTCACTTGTTCATGACATATTATTTATTCTTGGTATTTCATACCTATAAATTTTTCGCGTTTACTTTTAAAGTCAACTGGACGACATTCCGGTTTCTCTTTGACGATTACGCGAGTTATCGTTATCGACTACACGGTATCGTTCGACATTTAATGATTAATGTTTTGACTGGACGGTGACATGTTGTAATTAATCGGGCTTGTTTAAGTGTTTCGACGTTGGGTTCCTAACCTGGTGTATTTCTTTCGGACTAATTTGGTTATTTGGCGTTCCGTTATTATTTCGGGCTTACGAGATTATGTTTAGACGTCCCCGATAATTATTGGGATTTACTGTATATATATATATATATTTAATTATAATTATATATATATATATAGTTTTGGGGTTATTTCGCAATAATGGACATTTAGAGGGTTGCTTTTGCAATTAGGGCATATATGTGTATATGTATACAATATCTGCAGACCACATCTTATTCTTCACGCTACCCACGGCTACAGCTTCACTCTTCTTTGCAACTGAAGTGACTCCTTCACCTCCATGGTCGCCGGCGAAGAGAAAGAGAGAGAGAGGCCGGCTGGAGGGAGACGCAGCTGGTGGTCGCAGCTGGTGGCAGACGCGGCTGGGACATGCGACTGCGTAGCTGGAGCGGCGGCGACCGAGCTGGGTCGACGACCCATGGTGGTGGTCGGTTGGGCCAGGCGGCGGCGCAGGAGGCCGTGGTGGCGTAGGGTGGCGCAGGGCAGAGCTGAGCTCGCGCAGGGGAGACACGCGTGGGCAGGGGCGATCCGGCCAGGCTTCGGCCAATTTTTTGGCGACCTTCCAGTGATCGGTTTGAGCCGATTTTCAGTGAGTAGTTTCGTACCTACGTAGTATTCATCATATATTAATTTCGTGAATTTACGATGAACGGTTTGCCCGGAAATCGCATCTATAGGTTATAGTTTTTGTTTGGGGTATTTTAGATTTACCCAATTTAATTAACCTATTATTAATGGGCTTCGTATATATCGTATAGGTTGTCGAGACGGACATTTCGATATATTCGAAATTGTTTTTGGACGATTTTGGTCGGCGGGCTTCATATTCGGGCGCCGGTACTGTGCTGTTTCGGGCTGTTCGGTAACCTATAATTAGGTGGGAAATTATATTTCTCACTCTGCATTATTGAAGTAGTTTAGGGGTGCAAAACCCTTATTTAATTTAATATAGATATTTTAAATCGTTAATTTAAATATCTATAATTCGTTAGAATCGGAATTGGACTTAGGAATTAATTTAAGAAAATTAATCAAATTATTTCCTACGAGATTAAATATATTCCTAATTGAATTTAATAGGAATAGACGACTTAGAAATTCCCTGGAGAATTAAATTGGCTAGGGAAATTTGTAAACGTTGGATGTGAGAGACTTAGACGCCATTTTAGGTTCCTCTTATTATACGTGAATTAATTGTATAATTTATTTTAAATGAATGATAAGGGAAATTGAAATATTTTCTAAAGAATTAAAGAAAATATATTTTTGGAGAACATGAATGGTATATGAAATTATTTTCATATGATTTAATTGCTTTATTGCATTTTAAAGCATGAAAAGAGATTTGAGATTTATGTTGATATTACAATGTGGGTATTTGCTTAAATATGATGCATTACATATTTATGTTGAGACATGATTGTCATTTAGACCTGGATGCATATTGAGTTGATATATGTGGGTTGTGAAATCATGTGGGGTTGTCTTTGTATCGAATCGTCGCAACAACTGGCCAGGTAAAGGTGTTTCCCACCTATGGAACTAAAAAGCTAGAAGGTGATATAGGGTTGGTTGCTGCCCCATCGTGGTGGTATGCGCCACTCTCGGATCTTTAGAATAGGGTTGGTTACTGCCCCATCGTGGTGGTATGTGCCGCTCTAGCATGGGAGTTGCAAGTTGGGCTCTCGTGCAACCGCCTTCCTTGTTGAAAGTGTAGTGTCAAAAACACTTGGGAAGAATCGGTGCAGTACTCTTTCTCCTTGTAAATGGGTGGAGTGCGTATTCGTTAACCACGTGATGTGGGCAAAGGGTGGTGTATGAGTCACATTGTATATGCATGACATTTATGTGATTTCATTTGACATGTACACGTGATATTATTACATGTGATGTTGGAGCAGGTTTAATATGTATTATTATTGCCTGTTGGATTTTGGAGCATGTTATGTATGAATATTGTGAAATTAAATTCGTATCTTTATAAAATGCTCAGTTGAAAGTTATAAATGCGAAAACATAAATTAAATGAGAAAATTGTTAAAGTATAAATGAAAAGTGTATCTTTATACTTGTGATTATTTACCTTGTGCCCTTGGGGGAGGATAGGTATATTGACATAGTGATCCATGTGGCTAGTTGAGGCTAGTGGTGGACCATAGGCTTGACTTTGAGTTGAGACCTTAGAGATTGTGGTTAGCAGCCTTGTGATTGTGGTTAGTAGCCTTGTGATTGTGGTCAGTAACCTTGTGATTGTGATTAGTAGTTTGGTGATCGTGGTTAGTTGTGTGAACTCTTTTGAAGATTTGAGGTTAGGGATGATTTTTGTGTCAATTGATAATTGAGGCCTTAGAGATTGAGAGTGATGAGTTGTGTGAGATTTTGATTGATGAGAAGAGGTTATGATTAGGGATTCATTAAGTACTCGAGGTACTGTAGTCTGACAGTCTTGATTCTTATGCTTAGTCCCTTCCTTTAAGCATTCCTGGTACTGTGTTTTGTATACTAGTACATGGTCGTTGACTTGTATGTCATTCCTTGAGTTGTCGGTTACGGTGTGGTGCCGAACCTCTTCCTCGTGGTGTCATTTGATTTGGTGGAGTTGGAACGGATGGTTGTCTTCCGTGAGTCCAACGTGTTGTTCTTCCTTTACTGTCCTCTCGGACATTACAGGAATTCATAGAGTTGTGTTTCTCTTATTTGACTGTCATTTCGAAAACGGTGTTTTCTATGTTTTGAAATAAACTCCTTGTTTTTAAAAGGAAAAACCCGTTTTCGTGTACCCCCGTGGAAATGAAAAGTTTTAACACTTTATAAAACGATCTTAGGATCTTCTTTGGAAAGATTTTTAACTCTAAAAGCCGGTGATGGCAATTGACGGAGACCGGGGGCAAGACGGTCATTTTTACTATGTGGTTCTTAAAAGTAAAACCATTTTATTATTTTCTTGGGATTCTGAGATTTCGAGACTTCTTTCTCAATATCTCATCTTGTAGAGTTCTGAAAGGTGTTCCATTGTTTCACCTTTGTTTCCTATCATGCTTAAGTCTCGGATTGAGGCTTGTTGTTGTTCAGTGCACACATATAGTGTTGCCTTTCCCTTTTCTGGGTTGTTGGTATCACCACCTAGGTGATATGAGTTTTTCTTACGTTAGGGGCATGGATACCAAAAGGATTGGTTCGAGTTTGAAAACCTTTTTCTTAAAAACTATTGAATCTCTGGGATTCATCCTTTTATTACTTCCACTCTCGGCCATTCGTTTTTGGTTTCCTTGTTCACTTTTGATGTTCTTCCTTAAACACTTGTGGTGTTTTAACCTTGACATTGTTGTCTCGGTTATCGGTTGGTTTAGCATTGGGAAGCCTTTTCCTTTGTTTTGTTTCGGTGACCATTGGGTGGTCTTTCTTGTGAGTTGAGTTCGTGTACTCTTAGTGGTTTGATTGGTGGTTTTCCCTCGCCTACAGTGAGGGCGTTAGTGATGTGATTGACCTTATCGATGATAGTATTATAAGGTCGATATGATTTATGGTATGGTGATATGATTGAGGTGATCTAGCCTTTGAGAGGTAGATTTTCCTTAGGAATGGGATGAGGTTTGTATTATATATATATATTGTACATTTACAATATATATATAGACGATGATTGTGTTAGTATGTAAGGACGTGAGTATTTTTCCTCCTGTGTTCTCGGGGAGTGAGTTATGAGTATTCCTTGGTACTAGTTGTGGATTTTGATCCTTGTGGATATTAGAGGTGAGTGTGATTCCCTCTGTTTAGATTTTCTAGTTAACGTTGTGAGCGCCGGATGATTGTGAGATTGGACATGAGCGTCGTGTACCTAGTGTACGTTGCTGAGAGTAGTGTAGACTACCGGTGTTGATACTTGGAGTACGAGTCTTAGTCATATCCTATAGGCTCATGTTGTGTATTTATATATATATATATATGTATATATATATGTCCCCTATATACTTACGTACGATAGTATATGAGCACGTACCTTGGGTTTTCGTGGCTGGGTTATGTTGTGGGCTATGTATCTCACTGGGTGGTTTGGCATTACCTAAACTACCAGAGGATGTGGTAGTTAGAGTATCTTTTCCCACTGAGCTTATTTGCTCACAGGGGTATTTCATTTGCCCCCTGGTATTCCCACGCCAGGTTGCAGGAAATATACGGCTATGGGCAGGATGCGGTGCAACGATAGTTTTTCTTTTGTTTCCGTGTTACAGGTTTGGACTCGCGCTGGTAATGCGGTTACGGTTGCAGTACGACTGGTTTGGGGACGATAGGTATTTACTGTTAGCTTCTCTCCCCATTGTTATGGGATTCTTATGTATTTTCTTTTGGGAGCCAGTCTGTTGGCATATCCCTGTTGATGTATCCTTTATTTCCTGTATTTATTCTTTCAGGAGGTTATTGTATTTATTTTGCACAGCTAGGTGCATTTCTAGTATTCCTATTCGAGCATTTGTGGCTCTGTTGAGTTTAGAGGGTTTGGAGGGGTTTTGGTTTCTTTCCACTACCTCGTCCCTAGTAGGATTGATGAATGTGGGGCTTGGAAGCCATTGTGATTATTGAATTGCTGTTGGCAGGTTCTTGTGTTGTGGTTGTTGTCCGGATGTTCCATTTACAAACGGAACTTTGCCGAATTTTCGTTAGATTCCACTGCTTAGTTTTATTAGTCATTTGGGTATGGAATATACCACTTCTATCATTAACCCATGTGTTTTCTTGGTTAATGATGTCTTAATTGGTCATTCGTATTAAGAATCACATCTTGGATTTCTTGGATGTCCCAGTTCGGGAGTCTTAGGGATTTAGGAGCGTGTCTATTGGTATCTGAGGATACTCTTGTGATTTTAGTATTCGTGTTGGCATGGAGTATATTCTTATTGTTATTCCATGTACATCTTTGTTATTGTTGACTCTAGTAGTCGCTTGGTTTGCGTCACCCTTTAGGGGCGTGACATCATGGTATCTGGGCATTCGTTGTAACCCTCTGTGGGTGTTTGATGACTGAATGTCTTTTGGTTCTCGTTTCTTTTTACTTCCGCATTTACTCCCCTAGCTCTTAGGCTCGGGTTTCGGAGTCCTAGGCATTTGGGGCGTGACATTCCAGATGTTCCATTTACAAACGGAACTCTACTGGATTTTCCTCAGAATTCTTTACTGAGTTTCTTTCACTCAGGTGACATGGAATACTTCATTTTCATTCATATTCCATGTATTTTGATGTCATTGTTAATATTGGTTGTTGTTTTTGATGACGTCATACCTCGGGATTCGCTGATTCTCCAGATTGGAGTCTCAAGAATAACGGGGCGTGACAAAAATGTTGAACCCCGAAGGCTTCAACCGGTTTTTAAGAAAAAGTTAGGACCCGGTCAAATCTGTTAGGTTCCAATGCCTCCAAACCCAACCGAAATAACAGGATTCGCACTAGGTGTGCATAATTCAACATCACAAGTTCGGGCTCAAACCCAAAGTATAACTATAGGAGAAAGAAGAACTACTAGAGTTCAAACCAATAATCATTTTTAAATCACTTTTAAACCTCTTTTAAATCCGGTCCTAAGACCTTTAATATTTATTTAAAAATTTATAAAAATAATCCTGAAGGAATGCCTAAACAAAATTGGGCACAAGAAGGAATCCTAGACAACAAGTTAGGAAAAACCTGGATTTATCAACCTCTAACGATGCCAAGATCTCGGAAATAATATCGAGATTTCTAAAACAGGGGACAACCCGTGCCCAAATTCACCAATTTTACAAAACAATTTCAAATGGAATTTTCTAAAATTTCTTTCAAAAACATATTTCTACCGATACTCCCAGTACTAAGAGTTCAAAACATATTTTGTAAAACAGGTATTTAAGCTTCTGTCTTTCCAAAAATAGTTAACAAGTCTCGGGGTAAACGAAAAACACGTTTTATAAAAATCCCCAAGCTTTAAGTTTTCAAAACTTTGAATATTTGACTCCAAAGATCCGAACCATAACCGAGGTTTCAAGAACGGGGCAAACCATGCCCTGAATTCACTTAACTTCACAAGAGTACTTACGGAAAGAGATTTTCAATAAACACGACAAGAAACCGTCTATAACTCATACACTATCAAAGTGGGAGAATGAGCGATAAACTCAAAATTACAAAATCTAAGGAAACATGAATACTCCACACTACCCAAGAGGTCTAGCAATTATCCTGTGATGATACTAATCACCAATCACAAAGGCCTATGTGGCCAAGATCACAATTTCAACTAAGTCTCATAAGTAACTTGGATAATATCTCAAGTTTCTTTAGCAATTTCACACGTGACAATTCTCATAAACTCACTCGCGGTCACAATAGTGAATAAAACATTCAAAGCTTTGGAGTTCCAATTTGCACTGTTAGTCTTAGCAGGAGTTCACTCGTTAAACGGTTTTAATTTAGATTTATTCGTAGTCTCATCCGTCATAGTGGGAGGTGAATATCCTACCTCTATGGCATGCCAAGCTTTCTCATCTAAAACTTTTAAGAACGCTCTCATCCGAGCTTTCCAATAGGTGTAATTTGATCCATCAAATAAAGGGGACCTAGTAACGGAACCACATTTCTGAGGCACGTCCATCTTCTAAGTTCAAGATCTAACCCTAGGTCATTAACCTAAATCAGGGCAAATCTTGTTCTGATACCAATTAAAATTCCCTAGAATACGGTGAACTAAGCCTAGGGGGGGGGGGGGGGGTGAATAGGCTTTTATGAATTAATTGACAAATTAAAATTTTAATTACGGAAAAGTCAATTTTAATTGAATTCATTTAAAGGAATAATCCACGCAATAAATAATATATGTGTAGAAAATAAAGCAAGAGACGACACCAATATTTTTTACGTGGAAAAATCTTAGAAAGACTCAAAGTAATAACCATGGATACGTTCAGGTATCGATGCACTATGAATCAAGAAGTACACAGACTCTATGAAGTTAGGACGTACAAAATCACTCTAATTTGCCTCTTATCACTCGACGTCTGAAAGTCTTGAATCACTTGCGCTACCACGAAGCTCTCACTCCGATCTCCGTACTCAGATAGCTCCACTTCTCAATGGATCAATGCAACAACATTGAACAAGGTGGTGTGATTATTTTATTAGCAATGTATCATCCAATTGTGCATAAAGATCTTCGGTGTAGAAGCACAATTGAAAAATCCCAATACCAAGAGAGAACTAGAATATATATGATTACTCGATAATTTTCTCTCTCTATATCTCTCTGCAGAAGTATATGAACTGTAGCATAATTGCAGAGATCTCTCAAAAACCACCCCATTCTCTTTGGTTTAACTCATATATATAGAGAAGAGTTTTAAATAAATGATAAGAATCTTTTTCCTTTTAGGATTCGTATTTCCACCATTTTAATCTTTCAAATATAGACTAATATGTCAATGATAGTCCAATATACCAATAAAAACTTCTAATCATGTCCGAAAGTGGTTAGGAGTTGATTACATATCAATTTAATACCTTCCAGAAATAAATTTGCGTAGCTACTTACCGAGTACCTGGTAACATTTGCACTGAGTTTTCAGTGAAAACTCCATTGCGCGCCAATGTGCGCCAACGCGCAAAACCTAATGGAATCCATGCCACTGTGTGCCAAGACGCAACTTATCAAGTACTTGGTAAAATTCCCACCGAGTACTTGGTGGAACAAAAATAATATTTCTCATAAATATTTGCTTCTTTGCACTGCCGCTTCTACCCGTTGTTCTACTCGATATCCTTTGTATCTTCACCACTTTATATACACATTTAACACTTAACAACTCAATCTAAAATACATAACTCTCAACATAATTTTTTATCAGAATCATGCCATTACATAAACAAATATTCTTACAACAAGTAATGTAACTCCTCAGTAAACGGATAATGAAACTACAATCATTGAAACATTTCAGAAAGTAAAAATCCAAAGTACGAGTCAAACCCCACAAGGACTCACCTCCAGATATATTCAAATCTAATAGTCCTCGGCTCAGAGTATTAGCCCAAACTATAGACTTTGTCTAAAAATTGTTCTTCTCGGGTTGAGGAACTATAGCAAGTGCTCCTGTTGAAGCCGTGGGAGCTGGCTGCATTCCCATAGTAGTGGGAGCTTGTGCTTGTGGAAGGAAGTTACCCAGGCCATCACTGTTATGATGTGCAACTGGTCTAGTTGGAGTCTGAAAAGCCTGTGAACCTGCCGAGGATGGGAACCCTAACTGTGGATGGATATTCTTAGTGTTCACTGGTCCAGCTGGAGTTTGATAAGCCATATGTGGAGTAACTGGAGCTGTAGAACTGGACTATGGAGGAAATCTCCCATAGGAACTAACACTTGGCTGTGCAGGCTGGCCATTGGGAGTGGGGAAACTAGTCTATGATATAGGACCAAGGTGAGTGGGAAAACCTCACATTGATATAGGTTGGCCATTTTATGCTGGAAAACCCGCCTGTGGTGGAGATTTGCCAGTTAGAGGTATAAAACTTGCCATAAACACAGGTTGGCCAGTTTGAGGAAACCCTGAATGAGATACAGCTTGGCCAGCTTGACCCAGAAAACTAGAGTGGGCCATAGCTTGTACACTTTGAGCCGAAAACCCCATTTGTGATGCAAGTTGTCCAGCTGGAGCAGGAAAGCCTGCTTGTGATGAAGGTTGGCCGATTGGAGTTCGAAACCCCGTATGTGATGCAGGCTGGCCAGCTGGAGCTAGAAAACTAGGGTGTGGTGCTAGTTGGCCAGTATGATCAGCATAACCTGGCTGTGATGCAGAGTGGGCCACATCTTGTGCACTTTGAGCCAAAAACCCCATCTGTGATGCAGGTTGTCCAGCTGAACCAGGAAAGCCTACCTATGATGAAGGTTGGACGGATGGAGTTGGAAACCTCGCTTGTGATACAGGCTGGCCAGCTGGAGCTAGAAAACCAGGGTGTGATGCAGAGTGGGCCACATCTTGTGCACTTTGAGCCAAAAACCCCATCTGTGATGCAGGTTGTCCAGCTGAACCAGGAAAGCCTACCTATGATGAAGGTTGGACGGATGGAGTTGGAAACCTCGCTTGTGATACAGGCTGGCCAGCTGGAGCTAGAAAACCAGGGTGTGATGCTGGTTGCCAGTATGATCAGCATAACTTGGCTGTGATGCAGGTTGGCCAGTTGAAGCTGGAAAACCTGCATATGAAGTTGAAGAAGGTCCAGAAGGTGGGAGAACATCTGCCAAAATATTAGTGTTCTGGTTGTAAGCTGACAGATCTTGGGATGAAAAAATTGTGGGCTTGTTGAAGGAGCTTGAGCGACTGATACATCAGACGAGTTATAAGTTATGCCAGAAAGTGTGTCCTCAAAGCTAATATCGTTGGCTGCATTGACCTTTTGAACAGCTAGTTGGGGTGGGTCCAAACTTTGATTTGTACCAAGTGGAAAGGAAGACATGGCACCACCATTCTGGGATTGTGCTGAAACACCATTTGAAGAAGGGACAACTTTGAAAGGACCATCGCCAAATGGTTCGTCGAAAGCCTGAACAGAGGATATACTTAATACCCAGAAAATATTATCTACTTATGATAACAGATGAGTAGGAACTTGAGAAAAAGAAGAGGGAGGTGTAAGTTTCCATACCCACATGTATCTCTCCACAACCGTCTCATGCATGCTAACAACTACCATCCATGCAAAGACAAGCCGTATCAAACAAACCCTCTCACGTATGCTTCTACAGTGATGTCAAGAATGGCGGCCGCGTGAAGTTGGAGTTTTGGCCGGTTGTGCTCACGCATGAAGACGCAGCCCACGCCTGTTGTTGAAGTATTTGTCTGCATATCCTTCACCTGCTATATATATATGGGCAGTGTATGAAGATGTATAATTACAAGTGTAATAAGTGAAGAGAGGCAGAGAGTGAAAACAGAGTGATACACTTGAGAGAGAAAACCACAGAGAGTTTCTCTGTGATGTTGTACGAGATAGAGTTGCGAGGTTGAGAGAAACACTTGTATCCTCCCTCATTCTTGGTTTTGTTTCAAACCGAAGATAGTGAAGCTTCTCAAAGTGGACGTACCCAGTTTTTTGGGGAACCACTATAAATTTGGTGTCCATTGTGTGTGTGTGTTTGAGTTTGACCTTGGTTTGGACCCAACAAAGTGGTATCAGAGCCATTAAAACTCAACATAGTCGATTCTTGCAACTCTATTTCGAACCATACCTGTGATCAAATCACCACACCACCTACATTTTTAGACGACCCATCAAACGAGGAAGAGTTTCCCGTCAACCGTCGCCGCAAACGCCGCTCTACGCGCCGCCTGAGGATGGGCGCGTCAGCAGCCTCGGTCTCACGTGCGCTACGCGTCTTCTTCCTCCAGCGCGCATGTGGACCACCCACAGCACGCGCCCCACGTGCCTCACGCGCTGACACATCAGCAATGACGTCATCAGTCATGCCACATCACTGCTGACGTCAGCAGTACCACGGGTCATCTCAAGCCCGTGCCACGTGTCACCCACAACCACTGCCACGTCACTCGCCACATGTCCCCACTGACACCTTGCCACGTGTACTGCCACGTGTCACTCTCTGCTGCTGCCACATCATCATCAACTTTGCAAAATTATAATTTTGCCCCTCGCCGTTGTTTTGACTATTCCGGCTCATCCTAAGTCCGAATTGAGCTCAGTCAGAGGCGATCTAAAGGTTTTTTATCGTTCCGGACGTAACGGTATGCTCCGTTTCGCATGACTCCACTCCGAATATATCAAACAAGTCAGGAGGGCTTAAAGATTCAGTTTCGATGGACGATTCAGGATCCGGAGCCATGATCAGATTGACCACAACTAACTATTCATTGTGGAAGTCAAAGATGGAAGATCTTTTGTATATTAAAGATCTGTGGAAGCCAATCAAAAGGACCGACGATGCACCTAACGGAAAACCAAAGGACATGACCGACGGAGATTGGACGATACTTAACCGAAAATGTGCCGCCCAAATCAAACAATGGATTGACAGAAGCATTTACCAAAATTTTGCCAACGACAATGATGCTTATGCTGTTTGGCAAAAATTGGAGAAGATGTACGCACGGAAGACATATCATAACAAGGTAAATCTTTTGAGCCGTATGGTAAATCTTAAATAGAAAGACGAAAAAAGTGTGTCAGAACACATGGGCGAATTCCAGGGGCTGTTGGATTAATTCAACTCTACGAAAATGGTTTTAGAAGATGAGATGAAAACAGTATTCCTATTACACTCTTCCAAAAAGTTGGGATACGCTAGTTGTCTCTGTAAGCAACTCAGCTCCAGATGGAATAATTAACATGGAAATGACGAAAGATAGAACGCTAAATGAGGAAGCAAGAAGAAATGAATAAGGATATCATTCGGAGTCAGAAGCTCTTGTCACTGAAAGACGAGAAAGAAAAGAATGGCACGGTAGAAGCAAAAGAAAAAACCATCGCAATCAGACACAACATCGTGGGCGATCAAAGTTTACTTTCAGAAGAGACAAAACATGTCATCACTGCGGCAAGCCAGGCCATTTTATCAGAGAATACAGGAAGCTTAAAGCCGAATAGTCTAGACAACAGACCAGAAATAGAGGTGAAGAAAGTACCTCAGAAGCAGCAGCAACAGCCGGAGAAGGCCTCGTCATCGTTTAAGATAATGATTGTGTCAACTTCACATCCAAAGATTCTACCTGGGTTATTAACTCAGGTGCTTCCTGTCATGTCACTTCAAGGAAAGATATGTTCACATCCTATACCAGTGGTGACTTCGGACTTATGAAGATGGGGAACCAAGGAGCATCCAAAATTACCGGCAGAGGTGATATTCTTTTGGAAAACAGCAATGGATGCAAACTACTCCTCAAAGATGTGAGACATGTTCCAGATATTCGTCTCAACCTAATCTCGACCGGCAAGCTTGATGATGAAGGCTACAACAGTCACTTTTGTGATGGTAAGTGGAAGCTCACCAAAAACAATCTTGTGGTGGCCAGAGGAAAGAAGACCAGCTCTCTCTACATAACTCAAGAAAAACTGTGCAGAGTTGAGGTGAATACGATGGAGAAAGAAATCCCCACCGAGTTATGGCACAAAAGACTCGGTCATATGAGTGAGAAAGGACTCAAGATCCTTGCCAGAAAAGAAATCTTACCTGGAATGAAAGGTACTCCATTACACACCTGTGTCGACTGCATTATGGGGAAACAACACGGAGTTGCATTTCGCAGTTCCCCTCCATCTAGAAAACCAGACATTCTAGATCTCGTACACACGGATGTTTGCACCATGCAGACCAGAACTCATGGAGGTGCCCTCTATTTTGTCACATTCATTGATGATCATTCCAGGAAGTTATGAACCTTTGCCTTGAAAACTAAAGACCAGGTGCTGGAAGTGTTCAAACAGTTCCATGTAAAGGTTGAAAGAGAAACTAGAAAAAGGCTGAAGTGTGTACGTGCAGACAATGGTGGCGAGTACAAAGGACCATTCGAGGAGTAATGCAGGCGCTTCGACATCAGACTCGAAAAATCAGTGCCAAAAAATCCTCAACATAACGGCCTTGCAGAAAGAATGAACAGAACCATCTGCGAAAGGATCAGGTGCATGTTATCTAATGCCAAGTTGTCAACTCCTTTCTAGGGTGAAGCAATGAGAACAGCAGTTGACTTAATCAACCTGTCTCCCTCAGTTCCAATAAACGGTGATGTTCCACAGAAAGTATGGAGAGGGAAAGATGTTTCCTATAAACACTTGAAGGTGTTTGGCTGCAGAGCATTTGTCCACATCCCCAGAGATGAAAGATCCAAGCTTGACGAAAAGGCCAAACATTGCATCTTCCTGGGATATGCCCATGAAGAGTTTGGTTACAGACTCTGGGATCATATCAACAAAAAGGTCATCAGAAGCTGAGATGTGGTATTTTTCGAAGATCAGACCATTGAAGATCTTGAAAAATAGAAGAAATCAGATCCACCTGAAGAGTTACCAGCCAACCTAGACCCGGTTCCTTTACCGGGAGCAGAAAATGATGGGGGAGCTATACAAGGAGATCCAGCTGATGATAGTGCAGAACCAAAACCAGTTGCAGAAAAAAATCCGGTTGACACTCAAACAAGGAGATTTTCCAGAGAGTGACAACCGAATCATAAATATTCCTCCGCAGAGTACGTGATGCTTAGTGACGGGGGAGAACCAGAGAGCTATCAGAAAGCTGTTGAAGACAGTAAAAAGGTGGAGTGGATGAAAGCCATGCAGGAAGAGATGAAATCGCTGCATGAGAACCACACATATGACTTGGTCAAACTACCGCAGGGAAGAAAAGCTCTGAAGAATAAATGGGTATTCAAACTGACGTCTGAAGAAAATAATCCACAACCAAGGTACAAGGCAAGACAGGTTGTGAAGGGATCCGGTCAGAAGAAGGGCATTGATTTTGAAGAAATATTTTCACCTGTGGTGAAAATGTCCTCCATCCGAGTTGTTCTTGGCTTGGCAGCTAGCCTAAACCTAGAGATCGAGCAGCTGGATGTAATGACCGCATTACTACATGGTGATCTGGATGAAAAAATCTACATGGAGCAACCTGAAGGATTCAGAACTAGAGGAAAAGAAAATCTTGTGTGTAGATTGAGGAAGAGTCTCTATGGGCTCAAACAAGCACCAAGACAGTGGTACAAAAAGTTCGATTCATTCATGGACCAGAATGGGTACAATAGAACCATTGCAGCTCATTGTGTATTTGTTAAGAAATTTCCTGACGGAGATTTTATCATCCTCTTGCTATAAGTCGATGATATGTTGATCGTTGGCCATGACAGCAGCAAGATCAACAAGTTGAAGAAGGAATGGAGCAAGTCATTTGCTATGAAAGAGTTGGGACCGGCAAAACAAATCTTGGGAATCCAGATCTCTCGAGACAAATAGAAACACAAGCTCTGGTTATCTCAAGAAAGATATATCGGCAAAGTTCTTGAAAGATTCAACATGAGCAAAGCAAAACCAGTCAGTTCTCCACTTGCAAGCCACTTCAAGCTGAATATGAAGCAGTGTCATTCAAGTGAGACAGAAAAAGCAGAAATGAAGAAATTTCCTTATGCTTCAGCGGTTGGCAGCTTGATGTACGCCATGGTATGCACGAGGCCTGATATTGCTCATGCAGTTGGAGTTGTTAGTCGGTATCTATCAAATCCTGGAAAGGACCATTGGGCAGCAGTAAAATGGATCCTCGGGTATCTTAGTGGAACTACCAATATTTATTTATGTTTTGGTAGTGGTAAACCTTTATTGGAAGGTTGCACAGATCCAGACATGGCCGGAGACAGTGACTCAAGAAAATCTACATCAGGATATCTAATCACTTTTGCAAGGGGAGCAGTTTCATGGCAATCCCGATTACAAAAGTGTGTTGCCTTATCCACCACATAAGCTGAATATATTGCAGTAACAGAAGGATGCAAAGAGATCTTGTGGATGAAGAAGTTTCTTCAAGAATTGGGACAAGAGTAGGAAAAGTATGTATACATTGTGACAGTCAGAATGCTATTCATCTTAACAAAAATTCTACCTTCCACTCAAGGTCCAAGCACATCGACGTTAGGTATCACTAGATCTGTGACGTGTTAGAAAAAAAACTTCTACAGCTAGAGAAGATTCACACAGATAATAATGGATCAGATATAATGAACAAAAGCCTGTCCAGAGAAAAGTTAGACGTTTGCAAAGAAGAAGTTGGTTTAACACCAGCCCCAAATTGGCACTGAGGGGGAGCTCAGGTTAAGACGTTCTCCTCTGATTGGTATGGAAGGGGGAGAATTGTAAGTTTCCATACCCACATGTATGTCTCCACAGCCGCCTCATGTATGCCAACAACTACCATCCATGCAAAGGCAAGCCGTATTAAACAGACCCTCTCACGCATACTGTGATGTCAAGAATGGCGGCCGCGTGAAGTTGGAGTTTTGGCCGGTTGTGCTCACGCGTGAAGACGCAACCCATGCCTGTTGTTGAAGTATTTGTCTGCATATCCTTCACCTGCTATATATATATGGGCAGTGTATGAAGATGTATAATTACAAGTGTAATAAGTGAAGAGAGGAAGATAGTGAAAACAGAGTGATACACTTGAGAGAGAAAACCACAGAGAGTTGCTCCGTGATGTTGTAAGAGAGAGAGTTGTGAGGTTGAGAGAAACACTTGTATCCTCCCTTATTCTCGATTTTGTTTCAAACCGAAGATAGTGAAGCCTCTCAAAGTGGACGTACCCAGTTTTTTGGGGAACCACTATAAATTTGGTGTCCATTGTGTGTGTGTGTTTGAGTTTGACCTTGGTTTGGACCCAACAGGAGGTAAGTATAGTATCCCACATGAGAGAGATTAAGTAAGAAAATTAGTGAGATTTTAGATTTAAAACTATGACTAGAAAAAATTTCCTTAACCTCCTTGCAGCATTCAGATTTCTGATTTAGGTCTATCTATCACGAATCCCATCAATACAGAATTCAGGATTCGATAGAAATGGAATCACTAAGTAATACATTTTAACAAAATTTGAGTCGGAATCGTTAGTTATTATGAAATTTTGAACTTAGCACATCTCCTTGTATGTTGACGCCAGACATAATAGAGATTATTTTGCAGGCTAGTGCAATAGGTAATTTGCAAGAAGAAAACAGGAGAATTCGACCCAAAATTCAGAGAACACTCTGAAATTCAATAAAATTGTTTATAATCAAGAATGACAAAAAACAACCCACAAGCTGGGTTAAAATAGCTGAAAATTGACCCCTATGGGATTTTTACCAAAAATAGCAAAACCCTAAAAGTCTTACCAAAACTAAATACGGAAGGATATCAAAAGATTACCAAAAATCTGGCCCAAATCGGGTTCAAAATCATTTCCTAATCGAACAATAAAAGATTACCACAAATAGCAAAAATTAACTAAAAATAAAGATTTGAAAAGGAAAACAACAGATTTAGGGCTTCAAACGAGGTGCACCCAGCGTTGCTCGGTGGCCATGACGTACGCGCCGAAATTAGCTTTCCGAATTGGGGTCACGGGCGCGAATCGAACACTTGTAGCTACAGTTATGGCCAAAAACCCGACACGTGCACGGAATGTAACACCCCGTGTTATTTTCCTTTTTTCCTAAAATTATATTTATCTTAATTTCGGTTATGACGTCACTTGTTCATGACGTATTATTTATTCTTGGTATTTGATACCTGTAAATTTTTCGCGTTTAGTTTTAAAGTCGACTGTATGACTTTACGGTTTCTCTTTGACGACTACGCGAATTATTATTCTCGACTACGCGGTATCGTTTCAGCATTTAACGTTCAGTACTTCGAGTAGGCGACTACACGTTTTGTTTAATCGGACTTGTTAAGTGTTTCGATTGTCGGGTTCCTACCCCGATATATTTTTGATTGGGCGTTCCGGTAATTGTTGGAATTTATTATATATATATATATATATTTAATTATATATATATATATTGATGTGGGGGTTATTTTACAATTATGGAGGATTAGAGGGTTAGTGGTGCAATATAGTACATATATATGTATACATGTACGCAACAGACCACAGGCCTGCATATCTGCTCCTACACGACTGCAGGCAGCTACTCTCCTTCTCTGCTACACGCCTCCTCTTCTTCACACGGCGACTCCATCCTTCATGGTCGCCGGTCAGGCGAGAGAGAGAGAGGCCGGCTGGAGGGAGCTCTGGCGAGAGAGGGAGTTGTCGACTGAGAGAGGGAAGACGCGACTGGTGGCGATGGCGGATCACGGTGGTTGAGATGGACGGCGACCGTGGCTGGTGGCGGCTTGCACGGAGGAGCATGTAGCAGCGGCTGGTGGCGCAGGGCGGAGGAGTTGGCTCACGCTGGCTGCAGCCGCGCGTGGACGTGGCATGGGCGTGACCGGCTGGGCTTCGGCCATTTTTTCGGTGACCTTCCGGTGATCGGTTTGAGCCGATTTTCGGTGAGTAGTTTCGTACCTACGTAGTATTCGTCATATATTAATTTTGTGAATTTACGATGAACGATTTTCCCGAAAATCGCATTTATAGGTTATAGATTTCATTTGGGTTATTTTAGATTTAACCCAATTAATTAACCGATTATTAATGGGCTTCATATATACCGTATAGGTTGTCGAGATGGACATTTCGATATATTCGAAACGGTTTTTGGACGATTTTTGTCGGCGGGCTTCATATTCGGGCGCCGGTACTGTGTTGTTTCGGGCTGTTCGGTAACGTATAATTAGGTGGGAAATTATATTTCTTACTCCGCATTATTGAAGTAGTTTAGGGGTGCAAAACCCTTATTTAATTTATTATAGATATATTAAATTGCTAGTTTAAATATCTATAAATCGTTTAGGATCAGAATGAGACTTAGGAATTAATTTAAGAAAATTTATTAAATTATTCCTATATGGTTAAATAATATTCTTATTTAAATTAAATAAGAATGGACGGCTTAGAAACCCTTACGAATTTAAATGGGATAGTAGAGATTCGTAAAGCTTAGACGATGTGCTAGGTTCCTTTTGGAATATGTGAAATAATTGTTTAAATTATTTTAAAAAGGCATGTTAATTGAAATTGAAATATTTTCTAAAGAATTAAAGAAAATATATTTTTGGAGAACATGGATGGTATATGAAATTATTTTCATATGATTTAAATGCTTGGACATGATTTATTGATAATATCAATAAAATCACAAAAGAGATTTTGAGATTTTATTGATATTATCATGTGGTTGTATTTTCATAAATATAGTGCATGATATATTTATGTTGGACATGATTTATTTGTGTACACCATGTATTGTGAGACATGGGTGTTGGTGCATGTGTTGCATGATTTCACCATTTGCAGAGAGATTCATTTGGTGTGGTCTACTTCCTTTGTGCGTGGGGCACGAGTAGACGTTTGTGTTTGGATCGTCGAAACAACTGGCCAGGGGGTGCTTCTCGCTTCCCGCGGAACTAATCTTCTGAGAAACTGAGACGATAGGGGGAGGACATATCGTCCAAGGCCCTGTGTGCTCGACTATGTCGTGGTGACGTATTCCCGGATAAAGTGCAGTAAAGCACTTGGGAATGACGGTTCGATGAGTCCACATTCCCTAGTAAGCCTGCAGACTTAGGGGAATGGTGGAGAATGATCCAGGACCCTTTGGTAGGGTGTGTTTTTCTGTGTGTGTACTACAGGCGGTCTGTGAGTATGGTGCGTTGCATATCATCATATGATTTATTGATATGTATATATATATGTTGGAGCATGATTATTTATGAATATGCAAAATGAATTCATTTTATAAAATGCTCAGTTGAAAGTGATAAATGTGAAAACGGAAATTAAAAGCAGTAATTATTAAAGTATAAACGAGGCGTATATCCTTATACTTGTGTTGTATACTTTTGTGCCCGTAGGGGAGGTTAAGTATATTGGTCTGGCGACTTCTGTGGTTAGTTGAAGTTAGAGATGGATTGTAGAATTGAGGTTGAGTTGATGTGGAGTAATGCCTTAGAGAATGTGGTTAATAGTTTTGTAATTATGGTTAGTAGCCTTGTGATTATGGTTAGTAGCCTTGTGATCGTGGTTAGCAGTCTTGTGACTGTGGTTAGTAGTCTTGTGATTGTGGTTAGTAGTTTGGTGATTTTGGTTGGCTGTGTGACTTGTTAGAGATTTGAGATCCGAGATTGATGTTAGTATCAGTTATGAATTGGGGCCTTAGAGAAGGCAGGAGATGAGATTGTGAGTTGTAGTATGGACTTTAGGTATCTTTCACCTTTTGAGGAAATGAGTTATCAACTGTAGTTGAGGTTTTGATTGGTGAGAAGAGGTTATGGCTGAGATGAGTTCTATTAAGTACTCGAGGTACTGTAGTGTTGGTTCTTATGCTTAGTTCATTCCCCTGAGCATTCTTTGTACTGTGTTTTGTACACTAGTACGTGGTCGTTGACTTGTATGTCATTCCGGGATTCGTCGGTTACGGCGTGGTGCCGAACCTCTTCCATGTGTTGTCATTTGATTTGGTGGAGTTGGAAACGGATGGTTGTCTTCCGTGAGTCCAACATGTTGTTCTTCCTTTACTGTCCTTTTGGGCAATATAGGAATCCGTGGAGTTGTTCATTCTTATGTGGCTGTGATTTCAAAAACGGTGTTTTCTAAACCTTGAAACAAACTCTTTATATTTAAAAAGAAAAACCCGTTTTCGCCTACCCCCGTAGAAATAAAAAGTTTTAATACCTTATAAAATGATCTTAGGATCTTCTTTGAAAAGATTTCAACTTTTAAAAGCCGGTGATGGCAACTGACGGAGACCGGGGGCAAGACGGTCATTTTTAATGTGTGGTTTCCAAAAAGAAAACTATTTTTATTACTTGTCTTGATGATTCTGAGATTTTGAGACTTCCTTCTCATAATCTCGACCTGTAGTCTTTTGAAAGGGGATTTCCTGTTTCTCCTTTTCTTCGGATCATTCTAAATCTCGGTTACGAGGCTTGGCGTTGTTTAGTGCACACATATAGTGTTGCCTCTCCCTTCTTCTTGGTTGTTGATGTCACCACCTAGGTGATAGGAGTTTTTCTTAAGTTAGGGGCATGGATACCGAATGGATTGGTTCGAGTTTAGAAACCTTTTTCTTAAAAACTATTGAATCTCTAGGATTCATCTTTTCATTACTTCCACTTTCTGCCATTCGTTTTTGGTTTCCTTGTTCACTTTGGGTGTTCTTTCCTTGTTCACTTGTGGTGTTCTTCCTTGTTCGGGTATTCTTAACCTTGACGTTGTTGTCTTTGTTAGCTGTTGGTTAGCATTGGGAATTCCTTCCCTTTGCCTTATTTTGGTGACCTTTAGGTGG
This sequence comes from Cornus suecica, assembly GCA_963922005.1. Classification (NCBI taxonomy): domain Eukaryota; kingdom Viridiplantae; phylum Streptophyta; class Magnoliopsida; order Cornales; family Cornaceae; genus Cornus; species Cornus suecica. The sequence continues at coordinate 44,306,487 of OY998244.1, forward strand.
TCGTTCTCGTGAGTTGAGTTCGTCTACTCATAGTGACTTGATTGTGTGGTTTTCATCACCTACAGTGAGAGTGTTAGTGATGTGATTGACCCATTGATGATAGTGTTATGAGGTTAATGTGGTGATGTGATTCATGGTATTGAGGAAGTGATATAATTGAAGTGACCCAGTACTTGAGAGGTGTATTTTCTCTAGAAATGGAATGAGGTTTGTTATATATATATATATTGATGATGGTTGTGTTAGTACGCAAGGACGTGGGTATTCTCCTTCCTGTGTTATCGGGGTGTAGGATTTGAGCCTTCCTTGGTACTATTGGTGGATTTTGTTTCCTTGTGGATATTAGAGGTGAGTGTGATCTCCTCGGTTGGATCTTCTGAATTGTGTTGTGAGTAATTGGTGATTTGTTAGACTGGACCTTAGTATCGTGTACCTAGTGTACGTTGGTGAGAGTAGTGTAGACTACTGGTGTTGGGTACTTGGAGTACGAGTTTTAGAGACTCATGTTGTGTATATATATATATATATATATATGTGTATATATATATATATATATTCCCTATATACTTATGTATACTCGTTTACGATAGTATATGAGCGTGTTGACTTGGGTTTGCGTGGATGGGACTAGTTGGGCTATATTTATATCTTATTAGACGGTTTAGCTTTACCTAAAATGCCAGAGGATGTGGTAGTTAGAGTATTCTTTCCCACTGAGCTTATTTGCTCACAGGGGAATTTCATTCGCCCCCTGGTATTCCACGCCAGGTTGCAGGAATTATACGGCTATGGGCAGGATGCAGTGCAACGACAGCTTTCTTTTGTTTCCTTGTTACAGGTTTTGGAGTTACGTTGGGTGATGCGGTTACGGTTGCAGCACGACTGGGTTTGGGGACGATAGGTATCCGCTTCCAGTTTATCTAACCATTGTTATGGGATTGTTATGTATTTTCTTTTGGGAGCCAGTCTGTTGGCATATCCCTGTTGATGTATTCTTTAGTTCCTGTATTTATTCTTTCTGATGGTTATTGTATCTATTCTGCACAGCTAGGTGCTTTACTGTATCTTATTCGAGCATTTGTGGCTCTGTTGATTATTAGAGGGTTTGGAGGGGTTTTGGTTTCTTTCCATTATCTCCGCCCTAATAGGATTGATGAATGTGGGGCTTGGAAGCCATTGTGATTATTGAATTGCTATTGGCCGGTTCTTGTGTTGTGGTTGTTGTCCGGATGTTCCATTTACAAACGGAACTCTGCCGGATTTTCATTAGATTCTGCTGCTTAGTTTATTATCCACTTGGGTATGAAATATACCATATCTATCATTAACCCATATGTTTTCACGGTTAATGATGTCTTAGTTGGTCATTCATGTTAAGGATCACATTCTGGATTCCTTGGATGTCCCTGTTTGGGAGTCTTAAGGATTTAGGAGCGTGTCTGTTGGTATCTGAGGATACTCTTGTGTTTTTAGTATTCGTGTTGGCATGAAATATATTCTTATTGTTATTCCATGTACATCTTTGTTATTGTTGACTCTAGTAGTCGCTTGGTTTGCGTCACCCTTTAGGGGCGTGACAGCATGGTATCTGGGCATTCATTGCAACCCTTTATGGGTGTTTGATGACTGAATGTCTTTTGGTTCTCATTTATTTTTACTTCCGCAATCACTCCCTTAGCTCTTAGGCTCGGGTTTTGGAGTCCTAGGAATTCGGGGCGTGACACGGAAACTGCCCCAATTAGGCTAGATCACGATTTCTTGCCATCCTTGCGCTGATCCTCCCGCTCCAGGTAATCCAGCGCCATCAATGAGCAATCTGACAACTCGACATCGTCTGACTCGGATCCCCCTGCATCAGTCTCCCCGGGTTGGAAAGAACTCATCCTCGAATTAACGGTAGCATCAGCAGAATCCCCGAAACAAGGACTCAGGTATTTCACATTTAAGACATCAGAAGTCTTCAAGTGACTAGGGAGACGCAACCTGTATGCGTTGTCATTAATCTTCTGCAATATCTCACAGGGTCCAATCTTCCGCTCCTTAAGCTTATTATACTCGCCAACAGGGAAACGATCACGAGTTAATACAGCCCAAACAAAATCACCAACATCAAAAAGGTCTTCTGGCGGCAGTCCAGGAGGAAGGTCTTTTGGCATCAAATCAAAGAATTCCGAAAGCAGCTGCTGGACCTCCGTGGGTAATTCTAGAACCTCACCTTCTGCACTATTTCCACAAGGCAGTAAAGCATAGACTACATTTTCACGGTTAACCAAAAACCTGTACATAGAAAGCAGATTGTTACTATTGACAACCTGTACATGTATTCTTCCGTCCGTCATGTACCACACTTCGATCGTACTGCCAAGGTCTGCCAAACAGTATATGACACGCATCCATGGATACTACATCACACCAAGAATTATCGAAATATTTCTTACTAACAGAAAAAGACACTAAGCATCGTCTATCTACTGTTACCTCACTACCTTTATTCAGCCATGACAGTTTGTATGGCTTGGGGTGACGATCTGTCTTCAACTGCAATTTCTGGACAGCGTCTTCCGAGACTACGTTCTCGCAACTGCAACTGTCAATAATCATCTTGCAGACTTTATCGGCCACGGTGCAGGTTGTGTGGAAAATATTGGTTCTCAACTAATCATCATCGGAATCGCCTCTGGGAGTCAGGAGGCTCTTACGAATGACCAGAGTTTCATGACCGTCTCCATACAACACATCCTCATCTCCTTCTTCGTCATACAGTGGCTCTCCAACCTCCTCAGTCTCGTCTTCCACGCCTTCCTCAAGCAGTAGATTTTTGCCCGTCTGACTAGCAGGCTTCCTGCAATGGGTTGCTATATGCCCCTGTTTACCACATCGAAAACACTTAATAGTAGGGTTAGGATTACCCTTTGGTGGCTGCTGGGGAGGATGGGATTCTTGAGGGCGAGATGGCCCATCGCTTTGGTCATTTATGATGACGGGTCTTCTATTTTGCTGTTTCTCTACAGCAAGGGCACGCTGGCAGGCTTCAGAAACTGTCCACAGCGAGTGAAGGCTGAGGGCATCCGGTTGAGGTTGTCGTAAACCCCCCAAATATCGTGCCACCATCTGTTCTTCTGTCTCAGTCAGACCATTCCGAGCGATCAACTAATAAAACTCCTTCATCTAATCTTCCACCGATCTCATCCCTTGCCTCAACGAATGAAGTCGTTGAAATAGGGTTTGAGTATAACCAAAGGGAAGGAAGTGGCTCTTTATCTCCTTCTTCATCTTCTCCCAATCAGTGATCTTGGCCTTACCCTGCCTGTTTCTTGAACGTTTCAACTGCTCCCACCACGCAGATGCTCTACCCTTGAGTTTGATGGCCACCAATTTCACTTTGACATGATCTGGGACCTCTTTATAATCAAAAATTCGTTCTACTTCATTCAACCAATTAATAAGGCAATCGGCTTGTAACGTACCAGAAAACTCGAGCAGGTCTACTCTGAAGCCGATATCTCTATAACGGTTCTCTCGACCACGGTACTCTCGGAATTGATTGTGATACAGATTTTTGAAGGTGGAATTGTCGGTATCAGAATCTTCCACATCATGATTACCGACTTCCTGTGCCACCAGACACTGGGTTAACTCTACCACTTGCCTCTGCAAATACTCAATCATAACATCCTGAACGTTACGATCACGGTGCGGGACTTCCTCAATTGGAACCTGCCCACGACCACGACCACCAGCCATCGAAAACTGATGAAAATACCGCCTCAGGAAGATGCTGAGCTCTGATACCAATTGATGCCGGATAGAATAGAAATTATTCTGCAGGCTAGTGCAATAGGTAATTTGCAAGGAAAAATAGGAGAATTCGACCCAAAATTCAGAGAACACTCTGAAATTCAATAAAATTGTTTATAATTAAGAATGACAAAAAACAACCCACAAGCCGGGTTAAAATAGCTGAAAATCGACCCCTAATGGGATTTTTACCAAAAATAGCAAAACCTTAAAAGTCTTACCAAAACGAAATACAGAAAGAAATCAAAAGATTACCAAAAATCTTGCCCAAATCGGGTTCAGAATCATTTCCTAATCGACAAATAAAAGGTTACCACAAATAGCAAAAATTAACTAAAAATAAAGATTTGAAAAGGAAAACAGCGGATTTAAGGCTCGAAACGAGGTGCACCCAGCGTTGCTCGGTGGCCATGACGTGCGCGCCGAAATTAGCTTTCCGAATAGGTGTCACGGGCGCGAATCGGACACTTGTAGCTACAGTTAAGGCCAAAAAACCGGTACGTGCACGAAAACTGCCCCAATTAGGCTAGATCACGATTTCTTGCCATCCTTGTGCTTATCCTCCCGTTCCAGGTAATCCAGCGCCATCAATGAGCAATCTGACAGCTCGGCATCGTCTGACTCGGATCCCCCTGCATCACATGTATAGGACAATTTGTTGGGACTTTGTTTCAAATTCCATTGTGCTGTACTCTACTTGGTGATAATACAATTTTTTTTTTTTCCTTTTTACGCTATTTCGGCTGCATGGAATTGGAGAAATTTGTAATTCCATTTTCTCCAATTTTGATTCCAAGACACCTATTCCATGGGACATAATAACATGGCCTCATACATTCTATGCGGGAAAGAATAATTCCAATTCTGGGGAGACACAAATGAGCCCCTAGGTAGTGAGTGTTAAGGTTGGACAAGAGCTGCTGACAGTGCAATCAAAGTGTTATCGTACACCGCAAGCTTCAACTTTTGAAGAAAACAAAAAGCTCCATGCCATATATCACATCAGGTCTTTCTTAATAACTCAATCGGATGAAATTGGATTTTCAAAATCCATACATCAACTATATGATGCTCACCCGATTTGAGGTAGTGGATACTGATGGGGCTGCTACAGATGTTGGTCCGGAACCAGAGCTTGGAGTAGCATCAGCTTCAAAAGTTGTGGTTGCAGATGTAATTGGCATTATCGCTAACGAGTTGGAAGAAAATGATTCCGTCAGAGAACCACGTAAGTCCATCTCAGCACCATTTGAAGTAGTTGGGCCAGCTGACGAAGGCTCAAGTCAAAACATGAATGCTTGGAGGATAAATGTCGAAACAGGTAAACTACTGAAATAACTTTATCCTTCCGGTTATTCCCAGATATTCCCTCATTAACATGATGTGATGTATAATGATAAGCAACATCTTGGTGATCAAAAAATTTGTGAAACAAACTGTATTTTGCACAAAATAACTATGACAACAATGAGGTGCATAAAATACTATGAAACAGCAAATACTAACAACTATCCGATTCATCTGCAACAATGGAAACTACTGAAATAACTTTATCCATTCGGTTATTCACAGATATTCTCCCATTAACATGAGGTCATGTACAATGATAAACAACATCTTGTTGATCAAAAAATTTGTGAAACAACTGTATTTTGCACAAAATAACTATGACAAGTTGACAACAATGAGGTACAAAACAAACTATGAAAAAGTAAATACTAACAGATATCTGATTCATCTGCAACAATGGAACTTTACGTGTTAACCTTGTTGTTTTAAATACTAATAGATTGCAAACCAAAGTAGAACATCAAGGGTCTCAAGTTTTATCTTGAATTGATGTCACTAGCCATTCTATTTTACTTCAAATGGTGAATTGGTGGCGAAAGGGATATCACAGTATGAATCAACAGAATTTTTAATAAATCTACTTACACTTTGCATATATGGAGATATAGCAAGCTGGGTAGGCCCATTTGATATGAGAAGGTTTCGAAAGTGTTTACCGCATTGTTTACCACTTATCGGCAACCTTTTCAACAACTAATAAATCCATTTGAGGAATATTGGGACTAGTTGAAGTAACGAGCCACCCAATATGGAGGATGCTCGGTGGACCCATTTTTTAAATAAGTGTTTACTAGGTTTGTCATGTATAGCGGTTTTGCGAAACCTTGTCAACAATTAAGAAATCCACTCTAGTAACATGGGGACTAGTTCAAGTAAGGAGCCTTAAAACAAAGGAAAATCATTTCATTTTTTTAGTAGGAACTTTACACAGTTCTCGTAAAAGATGGTGAAAAAAATTATCCCCGGTTGAGACTAAGAGGATGTATGAACCCGGAGAGAAGAAATGGAGTATATATAAAACTAGCATTTCATATAACAAAAATATGCAAACCTTGTACACATGACGCCAATTCTTGCCAGTATCATTGATACCCTTCCAGATTACCGCCATGATAATCTGATACTCACGACTGCATCAAAGTTTCAAAATGTACCATTTTAGAGAAGGGCAAAAAAGATTCACAAAAGTATTAATGGAAAGAGTTATTTCAGCATACTAGTTTTTGGTAGACTGTGAAATATCAGCAAGATGTGATCCGTGAGGACCCCGTGGCTCATTACTAGTTGCGTCAAGAACCTGAAAAAAGAGGATCAAAAGTACTTGAAAGTTGTTTCATAACCTTCTGGTAATGCATTTTAGACCATCAAATAACCTTGTCAAAATTTTATAGAGAGGAGATAGTGAGCCCACAAGAATCTCCTGATCGGTCAATACTTCCTATGTCGACCAACCAAGTCGCTCGAAATAAGAAATTAGCAGGGGATTCGACAAGTCATTTGATATTGTACAGAAGAATCCACTCGTTCATATCCACCCTAGGCATTGGTTGATACTGCTGGATGCCTGTATGAGGTTCTATAAAAGAAGGAACCCGTTCAATGCCTTTTCACTCTACTAGCAGCAGTGTTGCAGTCAACACCAATAAACCGGGTTTGAGCCACAAGTCACAACTGCTGAATAAGAAAACTAGTCCCTGATGCCCCTTGATAATGCTACATCCTAGATGCGTGCACTTAGAACTAGAAGAAAGTCTAGTTTTGCAACCGAAAGTCAGATAATTACACTTAGCAAAGGAGCACAAGCTCTATCACTGCGACTCTGATCAAGATATTTCATACTTGGAGTCATTAGTAAATGATGGCCTTGAAACTAACTCTTGAAACTATCAACGAAACGAACTCAAACTACCTTTTATGTGTCTAAAATGTATATTGTAGAGCTAAAACGTCATTTACTAAAATTATTTCAAACATAACAGCTATACATGAAGGACAGAGCCATGTTAGTCTTGGATCGGTATCTGACAGAAACATATTGGACATTGAAAGTAAAGGAAATCAGAAAATACTTGTTATGCAACAAAAAATCATCATATGATCAGTTTACTTCTTGCTCCAAATTGTTAGGTAATGACTCATTTCCTCGAAGGATCGAGAAGAGAATTGGTGGAGATAAAGGTTGACGCAAGTTGCTGATTGAAAAACCACCGAGTACTTGGTGGGTTATTTACCGAGTACTCGGTAAAGTGCGAACTCGGGCGCACTTGCACAAAGTGGTGCGCAAAGTGGCAGAGGGTTTTACACACTTGCGCGCATTTACGCAGACTTGCGTACTCATCGAGTACTCGGTGACCCAGATACGGGATTTTTATGGAAAGACTTTATGATTCCAATTCTGATTAGGATGTGATTCCTATTGACTCGTCCAAGAAGTTTACCTCTCTTATAAATATAGGGGTGTGCCCTATGGTATTGGGTTGGGGGTGACAATTGTGTGTGACACAAACAGAAGATCATGGTGTGATCTAACACAAAAAGTGAGTTTTGTGTGATACAAAGATATAGAGAGAAGAAGAGATACAAAGTGGTATTTATTGGTGTGAGTGAAACACTGGTGAGGGTGAGCGATACATGCGTGAATATACAGTGTGTTTGTGCGCGTGTATGATATGCAGATCATCCCCTTGTAATCCTCTCATTGATTATAGTGAAACGGTGTTCTCAGTGGACGTAGACTTGTTTTGGCCGAACCACTATATATCTTTGTGTCATTTGTGTTTGCTGTGTGTTTTGTGTGTTTTCTGATTCACAATTGTTTGTGGCTTGGCTAATAGCGTTAGCAAAACCTAGTTTTCGTTCTTGGGTGGGTGTAGAAACACTAACACAAATGGGAAACACAACCCTCCGAGAAAGATTCTAAAACTGGTCAAGTCTGTTATATTATTCCAGATTGTCCATGTGTTGATACAGTTGTTAACATAACATCCCAAAGAAAACGCAAACTGGCAGAAAGCTAACTTACATTAAAAATAATAATAATAATAAAATAAAATATAATAGTTACCTTCTGTTCTATACCAGGAACTTTTAGAACTTTTTTATTCACCCCTTTTGCTGCAAGAAAACAGAAAAGACAGTCATACTTGTGAGGACGCTACAGATTGACTAGAATAGTTTATTAATACATATGTAAACATGATACAATTGAATAAGGCGATGATAATATAATTACAGTAAGAGTCTTATCTGGTCATAAAAAGACATATTTCATCTTATCAGGCAATTCCTTGAGTTCCAAGGTAGGAGGAGTTATCAGAGATAGAATTGGTGGTGTACTCAAGAGTGAGGGAAGCGGCTCAATTGGCGCTTTCCATGGTTGGGCATATAATGCAGTCTTTATCGCAGCAATATCCTCATAGTTCAGCCTTATCTACTCATCCCAATCATCAAGTTCATTCTCCCACCTTACTCCAGTCCTAGAAGACTCCAACTCGTCTTTCTCCAAGATTCGTGGTGCAAAGTCCTCCACAATCTCATCAATGTGAAAGCACTCTACCCACTCAGGAGTTGTTGATTAGTATCAAAAACATTAATTCGCACCTTCAGGTTTCAAAATGATACATCCATAGCCCCTATTCTGCAATTGATATATGTATTGGCCGTGGCCAAGAACGGTCATCCTAAAATTACAGGGATATGTTTCTTTGAATCCTAGACAGGTTCTGTATAAAGAATTATAAAATCCACTGGAAAGTAGAACTTGTCCACCTAAACGATGACATCTTCCAGAATCCCTCTTACTTGCTTAATTGATCTATCCGCAAGTTGAAGCACTACCGAGGTATGATTTAGCTCTCCTAACCCTAGCTGCTGATACACTGACTATGGAAGTAAGTTAACACTCGCACCTAGATCAAGAAGAGCTCTACCAATTTGATGGTTACCAATAACATGAGGAATAGTGGGAGCACCGGGATCTTTCCTCTTAGGCGGTGTGTTACTTAATACCAATGAACTCACTTGTTCAGTCAACAGGATTTTCTTTGGGACATTTTGATCTACTTTTTCTCTTTTGAGTGTAAAGGTCCTTTAGAAACTTAGCATAGGCCGGTATTTGGGCTATGATATTTAAGAGAGGTAGATTGATCTTGACTTGTCGAAATGTGTCCAACATGTCAGTCTCTTTATGCTTACCATACTTGATCGACTCTCTAAGACTCTGAGGAAATGGCGTAAACTCCTCATAACTTTCCCTTTCTAGCTCTTTTGGCAATGTCTGATCAATATCTTCCTCCACCTGAGGTTGATCTTTCTTAACTTTTTCAGCCTCCTTACGCTTGTTCGCCCTCTCTTCATGTTGTTGCTCAACCCCGTTCTCCACTTCCTTTCCACTTCTTAAAGTCGTGATGGCTTGAACTATCTCATGGGTATTTTCAGTGAAAGATCCAAGCTCAATCACCTGTTTATTCTTTGGGTTGGAAACCGGATGGCTAGGCAATCTCCCCTCTTATCTTCTATTTAGCGAATTAGCTATTTAGCCCATTTGGGTTTTTAGCTTTGCGATGGATTGGGAGTGAGAGCCCATCATGTTCTACAAGTCCTTTAAGATACGTTCGAGTTCATTATCAAATCCTGGCGGTCTAGGTGGTGGGGTTTTACTTCTTGGAGGTTGAGTTTGGTAATTGAAAGGTCGAATGGCTTGAGAATTAGGCTGAAAATTACGAGTCATGATTGTTGGTTAAGAATTGAATGATTGTTGGTTCTAAGGGAAATTTGATTGAGGATTTTTCACATTCTGAGAACGATATAATAGATGTGGATGATTTTGCCAATTCAAATTGTATGTATCATAAAAAGGAGCATTATTCGAATTGGTCCATGTTGTATTTACATCAGCAACAATTATCTCATTACCTTGATACTCATTTTGAAAAAAACTAGGTCTTGTTGCTAAGACTTCTCTTGGGGCTGACTAACTCAGATTTATGAATTTGTCAAGTTTTTCTCCTAATGCGGCTACTTGTTCTCTAACATCATCATTATTTCTATCTACGCTAAATGGTTTATCAGATCTTCTTTCGAATCCATCCCTAGCACGCATCTCAAATTCATGCTGAATCGAGTTGTCGCTCACGTTGTCAAACAACTTCAAGATTTCGTCTGCTCGCCTCAGTGTAAACTGACCTCCCATTACTGCATCAATCAAATTTATATGAGTGGCACCAAGTCCAAGATATAAGTTACGCACTATATCTTGTTCAACGAATTTATGATGGGGACACTTTCGCAGAATTTTATTGAATCTATCCCAAGCATCATGGAATTGCTCACCAGGCAATTCTCTGAGTAGATAATCGCTTCTTGTGTTCATGGGTTCTACCTATCGGGTAATACTTCTTTAAGAATTCAGCTTTTAGGGTTTCCCAATCGATTTTTATATCCCTTTCCAAAGTGACGTACCACATTTTAGCTTTCTCTCTTAAGGAAAAGGGAAATAAGTGCACACACAATGCATTAGGGCTCAGATTCTCAATTCTAACTGTCGAGGCATCTCTATGGGTCTTCATTCTTAAGTCCATAAAACTTAGGCAACATGTTAATGACACTAGATTTGATTTCAGAGTGTTTGACTCCATCTTTTTCTGGAAATTCAACATACAATTCATGAGTAGAGGGTGCACAGTACCCTTTCAATAACGTAGCTGGTGCCTTTCGCATATCGGCATTAAGGTCGGCCTTCCTCTCAAGATCCAACCTTCATCGAAGCTTTACTTCCCTAGCTCGATGATTTCTATGAAAATTCCTTTCGATTTCAGGATCAAAAGGCACTAATGCAGTGTTGGGATAAAAAAGTAATTGCTGATACTTTGTTTTTCTTTTTCTGTGAAAATAAAACTAAACTACTTCTAAACTATTCTAACTATTAACAGAAAGTAAAGCTAAAATTATGTGCGAAATTAAGCTAAAATAAAATGCACAAGAGGTCCAACAGCGCAACTTTCATTGCTCCGCTAAATCCCTTTATACTTTTCAGAGTACTTATCAATCACACAAGAATTCTAACTTTAGATACACTACAATAACGCAATGCAACTAAACTACTAAAGCTTAGAATAATGTCAAGTCCCCAGCAACGACACCAAAAACTTGGTGTCTGTCTAGGGGTGGTAAAAATAATGGTTAAAGATAGCCCTTTACGACAACTTAGATTTTACATAACGCAAGCGCACAAATCGTATTATAGTACAATCAACTTGAGAAAGAGAATATCAAACCCACAGAGACTTTGATTATTCATTTTAGCAATTTAAAATTATTTAATTATAGTTTGAAAAAGAGTTATGAATTGTTTTGAGATTTATAAGTAAATTAACTAAAAATAGAAAATAAATTGTGATTGTGATTCAAGATAGAGAGAAACTAGGGTTTTCATCGCTCCACCACTAACAACAAAATATAGTCCTCTAATTTCTTAATTGCAAGAGGACGATCCATCACTGTGAATCAAACGTACCATAAATAGTCGAATACGTCCAAAAATAAATACTATCAACCGGATTCGTTACAACCCATCTCCGGACAGAGTGTAACTAGTACATGCCATCTACTTTACTATAATCTACTCCTACAACATGAAATTAAAATAAAGCATGTCTATATTCCCTCGCCGAGGCATGGCCTATGTAAACCTAGGGTTTAAAGTGTTAAACATCATTGTGTAGAAAATCACACTATGTTTGTGATAACATTATTGGTTAAGATAATGTATTCATTCAATCTAAGAGAAGAATTTAGAATAAATATAAAACCTTGTGTCAAGAATAAGTTCAATCACTAATCTATACAATCATCACAGTGTAGTCACAGTTTCCCCTCGTTTCAATTGAAAACAAAAATAGAACTACATTACTTGGCTAGGGTTTTGCTAGAAAATCCTAGATACCGAGTTAATTGATCATGGCGGTGGGTGACTACATCGTTGATGTAAAAATGACCTCCATATTCTTCTTTTCCGAATCCCTAGGTCTTGAACGGCTGCACCCTTTGAAAGATGCAAATCTCCCGAGATAGGGCTCTAAAAATTATGTGAAAAAAAGCTCTCCAGATCTGTAGGAGACCTTGGTATTTATAGACAGAGCCAAATAAAATCCTAATTTGCATTAGACTTATCATATTGAGAGTAGGATTCCCCTTTTGTGTGATTCCCTTCCCAACTTAGCAAAACCCTTTAATCATATATACAATACGTCTAAGTCAAGTGTATACAAGTGTTGGATTTGAAGTCGAGCCAAAAGAATTTAAATTGGGCCAAAATTGGAATTTCACAGCATTACTACGCTTGACCCCCTTACTCTTAAGCGTAGCTCCTTTTTGGGCTACAAACTCCAAGCGTAGCTAGAACGTAGTTTTGCCACTTTCTAGCCACTCTTAGCTACTATAAGCGTAGGGCAAGCATAGCAAAATCCTTGAAAACCACTTTTCTTGGGAATTGAGTCATTAGAACCCCCTCGACTCATTTAGTATGTTTCCCCAAAGTTGCGGCTCCGAAAAATAACATTTTTGCCCTCCGGGAGACACTTTTCGCTTAAAAATACCTCTTTTGCTCTCTATTTGGATAGACACAAGCACTTCCTTGGTTAGTTCACTAAAGTTAGCTCGTTTTCTTCATTATGGTCCTGAAACACGTTAGACACACAAACCACATAAAAATACCATGTAATGGAATGTTAAGACATAACAATAGCGAGTTAGGGGCCTAAAATGTACAACATTTGGCAACTATCAGTAGAGAAAATCTAGGATTTTCATAACTCCACCACTAACCTCATAATGTAGCTATTTATTCATTCAATTGTAAATGGGTGATACATCACATGTGAATAAGATTAGAGTTGTAAATAGTCAACTTTAATCCCCAAAGAGATACCATCAATTGGATTCGCTAAAACCCATCTCCGGACTAAGTGTGATTAGTGTATGCAAACTACTTTACTATATTCTACCCCTATATCATGTAATTAAACTAAAGCATGTTTATGTCACCTCACCAAGGTATGACTTATTTAAATCTAGGGTTTCATGTGTTAAGAACCATTGTGTAAAAAATCATGATTTAAGCACTGAGTTCCAGCCCATATTGAATAAACATGATTGGTTAAGATAAAACATTCATTCAGTTTAAGACAATAGTAGAATAAACATAGAATCTTATTTCAAGAATAAAACTGATCTCTCATCTACATAATCATCACTTGTGTGATTCAGTTTTCCCTCTTTACAATTGAAATAAATAAATAAAATTACTTTACTTAGCTAGGGTATTGTTAGAAAACCCTAGATAATGAATTAGTTTCTCGTGGTGGAAGAGATCTGCATTTTTGATGTAGAATCGCTCTTCATGGTCTTCTTCTCCGGATATCTAGGTCTTGAATGACTCCCTCCTTTGAATAATGAAAATCTCCAACAATTTATGCTAAGAGAGCTCTAAATTTTATGTATTCGGAGTCCCTTTAATTCTGGTCTTGACCTTGGTATTTATAACCAATGATGTGAAGAGTTATAGTTCAACTATAATCGTATCCTTCTCCAACTAAGATTTTTCTTTCTGTGTTCCTTTTGCAATTTGGAAAGAATCTATCCAACTTTGGTGAAAATATGCATTATGCACATTCTAGGACGTCTTGGAGTGCACACAAAGTCAACCCGGATCAAAACGGATCAATTCGGGTCAAACTGGGATTTTTGGTCGAATCTGCAGTTTTCAGCTTTTACTTGTAGACATGTCTCACTCTTTTGGTCATAAATCTTGCAACACAACTCCGATTAAGGCATTGTTTAGCTCGTTGGAAAGCTGACTTCAAGCTCTTGAGTTTAGACTCAAGAATCAATCAATTGAAAGCTATTTTGACCAAGTTATGGCCGTTTGAAATTGGCTGATGTTTTCCCTCTCGGGTGCACATGGGTGGGCATATGCGCTTATGGGTTGCGCTTATGCGCCCTCTTCTGCGCCAAAATGAAGTTTCTAAGCAGTTTTGTTTCTGTGGCGTGTGCCCAACTTCGCCCCAAAATGCTAAAATCTGACTTTTTGCAATTCTTCGTATTGTTGGATGTCATTCGATCCTGTGGCACATACATCGATATATAGGACATATTTCATGCCCATTTTTCCCTTCGGAATGCATTTCTTGGTTCAAAACTCCGTTTCTCTTCTCTTTTGAATAGGTAACAAATACGACTTTGGTTAATTCACCGAAATTAGCTCATTTTCCTCATTAAACTCCTGAAACACAATTAAACATGCAAACCGGATAAAAATACCAAGTAATGTAATGATAAGACTTAACAATATCAAGTTAGGGGCCTAGAATGGACAACATTGGACACCTATTAGACGTATTGATACATTCATTGGAATCGTGTTTCATGCCTCATTCAAACCTTGTGTGAGTGAACCCTTTGGGTCGTCGCAACAACTAGCCAAGCCGTGTCTCTTGTTACCGACGGATTAGTAGTCTAGAAATCAAGGAGGCAAGTCCGAACACGGTATTTATCTCACAAGTTGATAGATTCCTCGTGGTTGTGTTACTTTGGTGACACTATACCCTGTTACCCTAAGTAGGTAGAGTGTTTGCATTGGCATTGGCACGAGTATGAACATGCATGGCATCAGAATACTGTAAAAACATATGTGTATTTTCAAAATCTTGAATACAATTATAAATCATTGATCGGTGTCTTAGATCGATAAAAAATATGATTAAGAATGAGACTATAATGACCTAGTTTTCCTATCGCAATTGCATGAATCGAATTATAGTATAGTATGGCTTGAGAGAGGTTATCGAACCCCCTATAGGACTAAGTCGTACTCTAAATTCTAATAAATTAATATTCTTGAATTGCTATGATAATTTGATTTGGATTTTCATATTAAACTAATAAAATTAACAACTAAACTAAATAACATAATTAAAGATAAATTGAGATAGAAACAATAGAGATAAAATTTAGGGAAATTTAACTCTACCACTAACCGCATAATATAGACGTTCTCCTCACTTAATTATAAAAGAGAGATACAACTTTTGTGAATCAGACTAGTACCGCTACAAGCTTGTTCCTAGTCCTCAAAGAAATACAGTCAATCGGACTCGGCTATAACCCATCTTTGGAATGAGTGTGATTAGGGCATGCGATTACTCTATTATACTCCTACGATGCATTAAATTAAAACATGTCTATTTCACCTCTCCTTAGCAAGGCCTGTCCAAATCAGGATTTCATGTTTAAAGAACCATTACTGAAATTACCTAGACGATCAATGAAAACATCCTAGAGGTGGGGTGAATAGGCTTTTGTCGATATAAAGACAAAATAAAATTATCTAGCGAAAATTCAATTTTAATTAATCACAAAATCCTAATTCTCAAAATAGAGTAATCAAGCAGTTATGAATATAAGTGCAGAAAATAAATTATGAGAAGACATGTAGAGTTTTACTTAGAAAACCTTGGAAAAATCCCAAGTAAAAATCACAAATATGCTCGGTTATCGATGCACTATGAATCAAAGAATTTGTACAGACTCTATGGAAACAAAAGTTACAATCGCTGTAATTTGCTGTTTTTCACTCGACGTCTAAAAGTCTAGGTCCACTCGCACTCCACGAAGCTCTCGCTCCAATCTCTGTACTCTAACAACTCCATTTCACAAACGGATCAAAGATACCATGTTGCCATCAACGGTGTGTTGATTTTTTATAATCTAGGTCATTCAATCGTGCATAAGACCATCGACGTAGAAACACAATTGAATAAACCCTAAACAAAAGAGAACTAGATGTTGATCACTCAATGATTTTCTCTCTCTATCTCTTATCTCTATAGAAGGATATGAATCTGTAGAAAACATGCAGAGATCTCTTAAAGACTCAAAGGCTGCCTCACATGTGTAGAAGACCTTGATATTTATAGAGAATGCTAAGGAGAAACCTTAATCTTCTTTTTTTTCGTAATTTCACACCCCCAAAACCCTAACACCCTATACTCTGGTGTATATAATGTATATAACACGTATATCAATGTGTAAATTTGCAACCTCCTAAAGAGAAAACAAATCGGGGTCAAATATGGAATTTCCCAACTTTTTCTCGCATATTACCCTACGCTTGAAGCATAGGGTTTACTACGCTTGAAGTGTAGGCAAATGCGTATTTTATTTGGGATGCATAGGAGATGGGTTGAAATAGCATTTTCTAGCCACTTTAGCTACTGGATGGATAGTACATGTGTAGCAAAATCCTCGAAACCAACTTTTCTTGGGAGTAGTGCCATTTGAACCCCCTTGACTCCCTTGTAATGATTCTTGAAGTTGTGGCTTGAAAAAAATGACGTTTCAGTCCTCAAGGAGACACTTTTCTCTTGAAACTTGTTTCCCCTTGAATTCTCTTGTATTATTCACTTCTTTAGACTTGATTTGAATTTGATGAAGCTTGATAATGCGTATTAGACCTTCCCGACTCTTCAATTCACTCAACACGACAATTCACTCTAATATTATCCAGAACATGCTAAACACAAATAATACTATAAATATTCTTAGAATTACGTAGAAAACTAATATTTTAACCTTCGAAATTAAAGCTCGTATTGATTAAATATAGTTATGCAAGATTAAACATCACATCCATCTAAGACAAGAATAGATTAAATGCAAAATCTTATATAAGAATGATATTTCGTTCTCTCATCTACATAATCATCACAAAAGTTTTCTTTAGCTTCCCCTTTTAGAATAAAAATAACTAAAATATAGTCTACATTACTTGTCTAGGGTTTTGTCAAAAACCTTAGATACCGATTAGCCGTTCATGGTGGATGGATCCCGCATCATTGATGTAGAAACCATCTTCTTGTTTCTTTTCTTTGTCTTTTCCTTTTTGGCGCTCTCCAGATGTGTTCATCTACGCACTAATTATTTACAGAGAGAAAAACCCCCTTTTATTCTGATGTACGTGGCCTTTTATAGAAAAATAAGTCGCACTCCTAATTGATTTGGGAAATCTAAAAAAAATAAACATAATTACTAAAACTAACCTAAAAACAAAGTATCTCTAAAAATTCCTAAATAATTACAGAATAATACTAATTAATAAATAAAACCAATCCTAAAATATCATCCAAATCGGAGCTTATATTAACCACCAATTAAAATCACGAAATCTTCAGCAACCTTCCTAAAAGTAATAAAATCGTGGATTTGATGCCATAAATGAAACGTTTTTGCCTAAACTTATCTGGGCTCACTATATATAGTGAGTTTTGTTTATTGCCCCATTTCTACTCGAAAAAATATCATTTCTTGCTAAATTCCGACATTCTAATAATTTGTGCTAAAACTGCAGATTCGGTTTGTCTAAATGTGATTCAGCCATTTTCTTCAGTTCCGCTCTACTTTTAGATTTTTCCTTATATTTCATGGCTCAATTTACTCCATTCTTTAGCGGTTTTGTCTCTTGAATCATCTCGAATTATTATTCCGGTTAATTCACCGAAATTAACTCGTTTTCCTCATAATGCGCCTGAAACACACTAAACAAGACAAACCATATAAAAACACAAAGATAGTAGAATGTGTAAACTAACAACACTGAGTTAAGGGCCTAGAATGTGTAACATTCGTCTCTTATCAATCATGCCTAATGTGGAAAATCATGTGATTGATGAAAAGGTTTATAATGTGACTTTTATTACTTGAAAATGCATGTTGCGATAATAATTGAAGATGGGATATGTTTAGAATGATTTGATTTGTATGCCTTGAATTGCTTATAATTTAAATCTAATGATAAATTCTTGTGCTTATATACGTGTATGTCTATGTGTGGAAGTTGTCAAAACATGTTCCGTTGAGTTAAGAGAAGTGGCATAGGGTCCGACCTTGAGTTCAGGTTTATCGATGGGTTGGTTGACATTCTTGTTGAACTTAGATGAGCATGAGGCAACGACCCTATAGGCCCTTTAGTGTTTAGGTGATTTAGGATGTTATGGGGATTGTTATCATACTTACTTTAGAACATTGGAAGGCGGTTGTGAACTTGGATATCATACCGGGTGTATCTGTACTCAACCCTTAGTAATTTATATCTTTTATTGGGGACATTGTGCTTTTGGGTAATTTATTCCAACTAAATTTGGTGTTTTAGCATTGTATATTTGTTAGTGAAATTACCAAGACACTCAATGAAAATAGCCTAGAGGAGGGGTGAATAGGCTTTTTGTGGATTTATTTACAAATTAAAATTAATTACGAAAAAGTCAATTTTAATCCCATTCTCTATCACGATAAATGATGCAAAGATTAATCTAAGTGCAGAAAGTAAAACATTAGAGACACACGATAGTTTTTCGTGGAAAACCTTGGAAAGACTCCAAGTAAAATCCACGGATACGCTCGTGTATCGATGCACTATGAATCAAGAGATATATAGACTCTATGAAGCTTTAGACTTACAAATACCTCCAGATATGCCTTTCTCCACTCGATGTCTGATAACCTTAAATCACTCGCGCTCCACGAAACTCTCACTCTGCTCCGTCCTTTGATGGCTTCGCTTGTCAATGGATTAATGAACCACGAAGCCTCGTGCTCCGATCTTCGCACTCAGATGACTGCGTTTCTCAAACGGATCTAACCAACCATGTTGCACAAAATGTGTTGATTTTTCATCAACTAGGTCATTCGATGTAGAAGCACAATTAAACAAACCCTAAACAAGAGAGAACTAGAAAATATAAAATCACTCAATGATATTTTCTCTCTCTATCTCTATCTCTGTAGATGAATATGAATTTGTAAAAACCTTGTAGAGATATCTCAAAGGCTAAAAGGCTGCCTGACATGTGTAGAAGACCCTAGTATTAATAAACAATGGATAGGAGAAACCCTAATCTTCCAGTTTTTGTAATTTCACATCAAACCAATTAAAACCCTATTCTCTAATGAATAATACATGCATGGCACATATCTCAATGTGTAAAGTTGCAGCCACCTCAAAAGAAACCAATCCTAGAACAATTTTGTCATTTTCCAGCACATAACACGCCAGACCCCTGCTTACTACGCTTGAAGCGTAGGCATCTACGTAAATAATTTGCCCATTTGTAGTGGATGCGTTAAAATAGCACTTTGTAGCCACTTTTAGATACTGGAAGCGTAGGTCATGCGTAGGAAAACCCTTGGAACCAATATTTCTTGGGACTAATGCCATTTGAACCCCC
Organism: Cornus suecica; assembly: GCA_963922005.1. NCBI lineage: Eukaryota > Viridiplantae > Streptophyta > Magnoliopsida > Cornales > Cornaceae > Cornus > Cornus suecica. Next base: position 44,325,914 of record OY998244.1, read on the forward strand.
TCAACTCCCTTGTTATAATTCTTGAAGTTACAGCTTGAAAAAATGACGTTTCTACCCTACGGGAGACTTTTTTGCTCAAACTTGCTTCTTCACTATTTCTCATGTATTCTTCACTTCTTTAGGCTTGATTAGAACTTTATGAAACTTATCGATACCTATTCAACCTACTCGACTCCACAAATCACTCAACATGGTTATTCTCTAGATCATGCCATAAATAAACAATACACAAAAGTGTTCTTACAATCTCCCCTTGGCATTTCTGAGACAAAACCATGTTTACAAAGATATCCTCATAAATAACAAAATAATATCTATATCTATGAACACACACCAACAAACATAGTCTTAGAATATCATATTGTCGTCATGATGATCTTCCAATCCTGTAAGCACAACACTAAACAACATACCATGAAAAATAAGTGTGGAAAACAGATATAAACCAATATAATGATCATAATAATAACATAACAACAATGCAAGCAAAATGAATATCAAAGACACTCTCCCCCTGAGAATATCCTCCCCCTCACTAAAACATTCTCTCTCTTATCCAAACAATCTCTCCCCCTTACTTAATACTTCTTCCCCTGTTTTGTCACTGAAATAACAAGCAAATATATAATACTCAAATCATAGGGAAAGCCTCAAAATGCAAACATAGGAAGAGACCACGTAGGAGACTCACGAGAATCTAAGTCAAGCACTAAATACTAAGATAAAGTGATCTATAAGATTATATCCAGATTATCGAGTAACAGAAATCTCTACAATGCATGGACATAAGACTAATGCATGAAATGCAAAATGCTCAACAAAAAAAAGATTTTGTTCTTAGAAACATGTGAGCAGGGCAGTAGATATAATAAGTTAATCATTAACACATTATATTCACATATCTGACTTAGCTATTATACATATGATATTGAAGAAAATTAGCACATGTACCTTGTAGTTATAAGCAGTCACAAGTCAAGCTTTACATAACATTTGCATATATGAAAAATATTCAGGTACAAGAAAACAACTAAGATGAAAGCAATACATACTAATTCTAATAATATCCTCACTATCCGTGATGATACTTCAATCCAAAACCTAAGCTAGAAGTCAAATCTTTAACTCGGGCATGATTGTTAATTAATGGAAACACAGTTTATTCTTTTCAACCTTTTCATCTTATCCCTTTTTATTTTTCTAATGTTCGGAGTTTCCAGCGATGATTGTTAGTCCCAACCAAATGAGCTAGAGCTTCTTTCATGGGATTTATGCTCATTAGTCTTCTCCCCTTTTTATGCGAACACTCTACTACTTTGTGGTAGGAGGCCCGGTTACTCAGATTGAAGAACTAATTTTTGCATTTCTATATTTTAAATATCCCATTCTTTCCTCCTTCAAAATTACCCCAACATTCATAAGCATGCAAAATGTATTTCAAAGCATAGATCAATCTAACATAACTCATGAAACTACATATGACTTCGGATTAAATGAGAAAGACTAAAATTTCAACAAGTATTACAATCATCTCTGAAGTAAACACAAGCACCCAAATTTAACGAGTTCTAAAAATAATACTTAAACATGTCAAGTGAATAACTCATATCCTCAGGTCAGACTAACAACTCTAATTCCCATAAGCATGATAAAAAACATAAATATGATAATAGAGTGAAATATGACAACCATTTGTACCCTTAGCCAAGCTCAACATGCTAAGAATTTTTTTATTTTATAATTTTTATGGATTTTTTGTCATAATGATACATGCATGAATAATCCTAATAGTAGTAAAACATGATGCATACATAATAAAAAAATAAACATGTAAATAAAAGAAAATGCATGATAATGTATAAATTCTAGGATAAAATATAATGCAAGATTTTCCTAGAATGATACATATGAAAACATCTATCCTAATGAGAACAGATCATTAGATTTTCTAAGATGCACAAGTTTTTGAAAATATAATGGTTTTGTAGAGATATCTGTTGACTGAGAATCTGTGCATTCATACTCATGAGTCATGACCTTTCTCAGAACTAGAGTCACGCACTCTACATGTAGTATGAGCAATCAAACTATGTAGCTCACCTTTCCTTACCCACATCTGTCTTATTTTCAGAGTTCTATTTACCAGCTTAGACAAACTCTTCACCTCTTCACTCAACACCCGAATTTGATTTTCAACATAGGGTCCTTTTTTAGTTCTATGTTTCCACTATGATTTCAATGTTTCTCCTCTTAACTTTGTACACATGGGTCGAATGTGACCTTTCACTTCACAGTGATGACATACTGGGATAAACCTTTGAAAGCCTTTTTTCGAACCCTTATTGAATCTAGAGGTAAAGGGAGACTTACTCTCAACTGGTTTTCTAAAATAAGATTGAGCATGAAGATTCCTATAAGACTTACCTTGAGAAGAACTAGATGCTACTTTGGAAGCACTAACAAATGTTGTTTTGGAAACGATGTTTGAATCACTCAATGTTCCTTTGAATTCTAATCCCTTTGTATTTCTTGCAGATTTTTCCATACTCAACATATGATTAAACTTAAGAGTTCCATTAGACCATTTATGAATAGTTGAGTTAGCATCCTTCAATTCCTTTTCCAAACCCCCAATCCTTGTTGATTTCTCACTCAATCCCAATGTTAGAATTCTTAATTCCTTATTGAGACCATCTACCCTCTTCAAAGCCTGAGTCCTTTCTTGTTCAGACTTGGTCAACTCTTCTCTTAAGGACTATCTCTCCTTATCAACATTGTTGAATTGAACCATGAATTTTGAGTAAACTTTACTAATATGTACGGACTTTTCATAAAGTTTATTGTACGCATCGTCATATGAGTCCCCATGATCCTCATTATCCTTAGAATCTTCATCTCCGGCTTGTAACAATTTCCTCAACCTCCTTACTTTGTGCTGCCAACACGGTGAAATTCTCAGACTCATCAGCCACGTCCGACTCAGCAGATTCACTAGTTGTTTCATCATCTGATCCATCACTTCAAGTGACAGCTAGACCTTTTGTCCTTTTGACTTGTTAGCGCACTCCGCAACAATGTGAGCAAATCCTTGACACTCAAAACATTGATGTTTCTTCTTTTTATGATCAAACTTGTCATTCCGATTTTGGACTTTTCTATTTTTATCATGTGATTTATCTCCAATTTATTTTTCTTTAATCATTCCTTGACCACAAGAAGATTTAAAAACTTATGAAACTATTTCATGATCATGCCAAACTGTCTTCGTCTAATCTTACCCTCTTCATCAAACTCACTATGATCTTCCTTAGCGATTTTAAAATATATGCTCTTTTCTTTTGTGTCGCTTGAATTCTTAGAGGATTGAGCACACATCTCCATCTCATAAGATTTCAAATATCCAATCAACTCTTCAATTTTAATCTCTTTGAAACTCATGATTTCAGCTATAACAGTCATCTTAGATTGAAAACGTTCAGGTAGAGACCTAAGAATTTTCTTCACTATGGTAGTTTCGGGAATAGGCTCTCATAGATTATAACAACTAGTTACTATGTCAGTTAATCTGGCCTGAAAGTCCCAAAAACCTCATCCTCGTCCATCCTAAACTGTTCAAATTGTGAATTTAGAATTTGGAGTTTCGATTGCTTAACTTTCGAAGTTCCTTCATGAGTTAGTTGGAGAATATGCCAAGCTTCTTTGGCAATTTCACACGTGGTAATTCTCTTAAACTCACTCATAGTCACAACATTGTACAACGTATTCAAAGCTTTGAAATTCCAACTCGCACTATTTGACTTAGTAGTAGTCCACTTACTTGACGATTTTACTCTAGATTCATTAGTAGTAGCGTCTTTCATAGTGGGAGGTGAGTATCTTACCTCTATGGCAAGCCAAGCTCTCTCATCTACAGATTTAAAAAATGTTATCATCCTCGTTTTCCAATATGTGTAGTTCGAGCCATCAAACAATGGGGACCTAGATATAGACCCACCTTCACGAGGCAAATCCATTGTCTAAGTTCAAAATCTAACCCCTAGGTAGTAAACCTAAAATAGGGCAACCATGCTCTGATACCAATTGAAATTACCTAAATAGGTTTTTTGTGGATTTATTGACAAATTAAAATTAATTATGAAAAAGTCAATTTTAATCTAATTCTCTATCACGATAAACCATGCAAAGATTAATCTAAGTGGAGAAAGTAAAGCAATAGAGACACATGATATTTTTACATAGAAAGTATTGGAAAGACTCCAAGTAAAAATCACACATACGCTCGGGTATCGATGCAATATGAATTAAGAGATATATACACTCTGTGAAGCTTTAGATTTACAAATCCCTCCAGATCTTCCTTTCTCCACTCGATGTTTGACAACCTTGAATCACTCGTGCTCCACGAAGCCCTTGCTCCATTCCGTACTCTGACGGTTCCGCTTCTCAACGGATCAATGAACCACGAAGCCTCTTGCTCCGATCTCCGCACTTAGATGACTCCATTTCTCAAACGGATCTAACTGACCATGTTGCATAAAGTGTGTTGATTTTTCAGCAACTAGGTCATTCAATTGTGCATAGAGATCGTCGATGTAGAAGCACAATTGAATAAACCCTAAACAAGAGAGAACTAGAAGATATAGAATCACTCAATGATATTTTCTCTCTTTCTCTATCTCTGTAGATGAATATGAATCTATAGAAAAATTACAGAGATCTCTTAAAGGCTCAAAGGCTGCCACACATGTGTAGAAGACCCTGGTATTTATAGATAAAGCATAGGAGAAACCCTAATCTTCCTTCTTTTCGTAATTTCACATCAAACCAAGTAAAACCCTATTCTTTGATGAATAATATGTGTATGACATGTATCTCAATGTCTAAAGTCGTAGACGCCTCAAAAGAAACCAGCCCCAAGACAATTTTGTCATTTTCCCGTACATAACACGCTAGACCCCTACGCTTAAAGTGTAGGAGCATAAGGGTTACTACGCTTGAAGCGTAGGCAGCTGCATAATTAATTTTCCTATGCATAGCAGATGCATTAAAACAGTACTTTCTAGCCACTAGAAGTGTTTGCCACGCGTAGCAAAATCCTCGGAACTAACTTTTCTTGGGACTAGTGCCATTTGAATCCCCTCGACTCACTTGTTAAGATCCTTGAAGTTGTGGCTTGAAACAATAACGTTTCTACCCTTTGGGAGACATTTTTTGCTCAAACTTGCTTCTTTAACATTTCTCTTGTATTCTTCGCTTCTTTAGGCTTGATTTTAACTTTACGAACCTTGTCGATACCTATTCAATTACTGAACATGGTTATTATCTAGAACATGCCACAAATAAACAACACACAAAAGTATTCTTACAGTTAGGCCATGCATGGGACATGTATAAGGATGTTCGTGGTCAAAATTGAAGGTTTAAGGACCTGTAGTCGATTGGGACCTTCCACCAGTCGACTGAAGCTTCTTCCTGAAAAACTTTTGAGGTCTCGACCTTAGCCAGTCGACTGCCTTGCTTGCTCTTGAATGAGTTGCCCTATCCAGTTTAGCTCCGTTTTGACCCAGTTGCACCGTTTTGTCCATCACTTTTGATCCGCTTGAATGTTTTTCATGTTTTTTTAACCATTGGAAAGCTAAGTTAATGAAGTTGATTTTAGGCATTTGAATCACCTAATTTGGAGTTGTTAGGATAGAGTTATGTCTATTTGAAGAAAATGGTAGTTTTCGATCCTTCGGACACTTCACCGTTTTTTTTTAGATTCTTTGAAGATATTTCTTAAGTGACTTAGGAACACCTCCTAGGTGTAATAGGGACCCTTTTTAGGTTATATTGATATTGTTTAGAGCCACTGAGATTTTTGAGAGATGTTAAGGTTTTTGAAAGAATCTCAGGTTTAGGATGTAGTATGATCTAGCGAATGTTGATTGTTTAGAACAATGTAGGCCTTCACCTAGACATTCTAAACTCTTGCTTGGCTACGGAAGCATTAAAACCGAACGAATTTTATTGAGCCTTAAAAACATTTTTCTTAAAAACCATTTGAATCCCTCAGGGATCAACAATTTTCTTGGATTCGTGTTCTTTGCATCCGTTTTGCATTTGAGGTTTCTGGTACCCTTACATGTGTAATGATAGATAGTGTGACCTAGTGGTTAGGTCATGGTTGTTGGTTTGCCTTAGTCTCAAGCCATTTTCATTCGTGAATATCCCTTGTGGTTTCTTGCTAGTTTCACTGATTCTTCCTTGTTCATTAGCACATTGTGGAAGTGATAGCATTAGTGGTTATGGATGTTTCCCTTCAATGGGTATTTGAGGTAGCTTTGACCTTCTTTAGGAATTCACGATTTCGTGCTGTGACCATTTGATGTTTAGTTTTGAGGACTTGAGAGTTGTGGGCTTGGTGCAAGGATTTGAGTGTAAGCTTGGATGACTGGGATGGACTGGGATGGAGTGTAGAGCACGAATCTTAGATGTGTCTAGGGTGACACTCTTTGTATATTATATATATATGTACACATATCTCTATATATACGTATATGTATTGTCATGCACCAAAGTACCCGAGACTCGAACCTGGAGAATCAGCAAATCCCGAGCTGTGACATAAATCTGAGCGACCACTAGAATCAACAATATCAAGAAACACATGGAATAATGATGAAATGGATATATTCCATACTCAGTTGAATGATAGAAACACAACAACGAAATCTAACGAAAATCCGGTAGAGTTCCATTTGTAAGTGAAACATTTGGGAAACACAAACATAATATAATAGAACAACTTGCCAATAAAAGTGCAATAATAACAATGGCGCACAACCCAACATTCCATAAATCTATTAGGGCGGAGATAGTGGAAAGAAAATAACCGCTACCTATATATTACCCTCCAGAACCTATAAAGCCATAATACTCAAACAAAAATACAGAAAGGCACATGGCGGTGCTGAAGAGATATAATGACACCAAGAAATAAAGAATGCATGAAAATGAAGCTACACTGAAAGGGAATATGCCAATAGACTGACTCCTAAGAGAAATATATGACAATCCTATACAACATGGGTAAAGATACTAAATGATAAGAAATAAAGTAGCTAAACCACCGTCCCCAATCCAACTGAGCAGCAACCATACGCGTGTCACCTTGCACAAATTCGGAACCTGCAACGAGGGAAAAATGAGAGGTGTCGTTGCATCGCATGTTGTTCGTAGTCGAAACCTGTCTTGAATACATGTGTGGAATAACAAGGCACATAGTACCATGAGCTATGAAGCTCAGTACGAATAAATAAATCCTAACTACCATATCCTCTGACTGTTTAGGTAATGCTAAACCATCCCGTGTGCATACATCTATCCTAGGTCGGTCTGTTGTCTCACATGACACTCATACATATCCGAGACCCCTTAACATTGCCACTAATCCTCTATCATAAACAAGAAAGCACAAGAAGGCACAAAACACAGGATACAACTCAATCAACGAGTCCTTATCATACACCACCATATAAGCACATTCATATATATGTATATGTATATACCTATATCCATATATACATATAACTATATAGATAACCATCCATACATATGTACATATACATGTACAACCCAATACACACACTCACCCTAAGGCGCCATAATACTAACCACCCACGTCACCGTGCACCAAGCACACTATTCAGAGCTCTTATGAGGTAAACAAGTCACTCCTTAAGACTACGGGGATTGAATAATTATAGCCACACCCACAACTAAACCACAACTCCTACATAACGCCAATATCATCTCATCCCTAGAGAATCTCACTCTCACAATTACTAACCCCAATCCCTTCCTTTATCGACAAGTCGATACTATTCTCTGTATACTCTTCCAATTTACCATGATGCTTGGGCCATACACAAGAAAGCCCCATGAATAGAATAATGGATCCCTAAAGATACCACTGGTCATTCACTAGGATTATCAATGAAACACAAAAACTATCCAACCCTTTAACATAAGCAATCAATCGAGACTAAGAGAATGAGGGCAACAAATGAAGTGAGCATAAGGCCCGCACTAAAAGCCGAGGCCCTAAGATCCCAATTCTATGCTAAAAATCAAGGAAAATGATGATGAGGAGAGATGAGGACAAGAAGACTGCAAAATGAAACCATTTTAGAATCCCCTTTTAAAATTCCTTCAAAGTTGGTCCTAAGACCTGAAAGTGGGACCCACCAACAAAAATGTCAAATGATCCCCAAACCATGCCAACGTCCAAAAGCAAGACCAATTAATGAACAGTACCTACGCATGAAAGTGGGGCCCACCGACAAAAATTGTCCGAATAAATTTTTGATCTGACCGAAATGACCTATTTAACATTGTCTATACCCATCAGCAATAAATTAACAAAACCGAATAAATCTGTGAAAAAAGAAACAAAAATCATACTGGCAAATCACGAATTTCCGCCAAACCGCTTAATAAAAAATTATGAAATTTTATTCATACAAGGACCCGATACCCATATCTCCTCCAAATTTCACGCTAAACGGAGCACAAACCTACCCCGATCTGGAGCAAAAACTTCAGAATGAACTGATTCCCGGTCGGCATTGTCATGCGCGATGTTGGCAGTTGTGGCCACCACTGCGCCACCTGCGCACGCCGCCCCTATTTGCCATCGCTATTGCTCTCTCTTCGGCCAACTCTAGCCCCTGTCCAAACCCTCACTAAGTCGGGTCTCCGCATGTAGCTGCCCCACCACCACTTGTGCACCATCGCCACCACTAGCAGTTGTCCCTGCTTTAGCCGTCGTCGGCTCCAACGACCTCTGCCCTATGTTGCGTGAACCCTCTCTCTCTATCCTGTCTTTTCTCTCTTCCTCTTTAACGTGCAAAATATGGTCGAATAAGAAGGAGGAGCTATGCAGGTGGAGTCATGAGAGAAGAGGAGAAGAAGGAATGTTGGGTTGGTTTGGTCGCCTCTCTCCCAGCCACTCACACATTATCCGAGATATATATATAATAACTTAAATATGCATTTATATATATAATTACACCAAAACTATGTATATATGTATTTTAAATACCCACACACACACACATATATATATAATTCCAATTAATAATATATATATATATATGTACAATTAATCCCGAAACCCGGCTTGATAGCCCGTTATGCCAACAACCAAATAATTACCGCGAAGAAAGATCCAAAACCCTTCGCGTCGAGTGCAGAATGAAAATAAAACATTAAGCCTCAATTTAGGAATAAAGTATAATAGTGAAGAAAAAATCATCAAAAAATCCCTACACGAAGACACGTGAACCCGAAAATCCACAGGATGCCAAATAAATAATATAAACTAAAATAAATAATTCAGGATATAAAATACAACCACTAGAACACCGGATACATCCCAAACCTAACAAAACTTCTAAAACAAGGAAACACAAAAGTCTACCAAATAGGTTAAAAAATACGCGTCACGTGAATATAACCACGAAGAAAACAAGCAAGGGAAAAGCAAGCACACCTAAGCATGCAAGCAAAACAAGACACGTAATAATCCAAGTACAAGAGAAAACAATGACGTCGGTCATACAAAATGCGTCACCGACCAGCTGAAGTACCAAACGCCTAAAGTCAAAATGAAACCAAGTAGTCGGCAACAACAACCCATGTAAATGTTTCACCAAATCCAAAACACTAAACAAGAAAAATTTACAAGTACGAAATACCAAGGATAAACAAGACGTCATAAACAACAAAGATGACGTCACAACTAATCGGCGGGGCCAGACCTTATTAGGTTCTGTCCTGATAGGTGTCAAATATTAGTCATTTTGACCCCTTAACTCGCTATTGTTATGTCATTTCATTCCATTATTTGGTATTTTTATGTTGTTTGCGTGTTAAAGTATGTTTCAGGAGCTTAATGAAGAAATTAAGCTAATTTCGGTGAATTAACTGAAGAGTGTATTCTTTCTATCCAAGAGGAGAGTCAATGAGGCAGTCCGAGACAAAAATGGCTTCCAGAGGGTGAAAACTGCATTTCCAGAAGCCATCATCTTCAGTAAAAAGTATCGTGGGTTTAAAACGGTCGTTTTGGTGCATTTACGAAGAAAAGTGGTTTTTTATAAAATACCTACGCTTTTGCCTACACTTTCAGTTTCAAAACGTGGCTGGAAATCACATTTCTACACTTGGACCTACGTTTGGAGATACGCTTGAAATGTATGTACGACAAGAATTTGTGGTTATTGGAGAGTTTTTCCTGTTCTACCCTCAGTTTGATGTGAAGATGTGCCTGTGACTCCAAACATCTGCATACATGTATATAGATTTACATATATATCAGTTTTAGGGTTTGCATGAGGGAAGTGAAAAGAATGTAAATGACCTCTTTACATCATTGCCTATATATACACAATCATATAGCAGTGTGAGGGAGTGGTTGATTTTTGAGGAGACGTTCATTAGGGTTGTTCAGTTGTGGAGATTCACGTTCATTCAAAGAGGTTCATTCAAACGTATTGTTGTGGAGAGCCATATTCAAACCTAGAGATCCGGAGAAGAAGACTATGGAGATCATTTCTATATCACCGATGCAGTCACCTTCCACCATAGCCACCTAACTCAATATCTAGGATTTTCTAGAAAAACCCTAGCCAAGTAATGTAGTTCTTTCATTATTTTTAATTGTAACGAGGGGAAATTGTTGACCATACTGTGATGATTGCAGTAGTTAAGAGACCGTACTGATTTGTAATATAAAATTATATGTTTGTTCTAAATTCTTGTCTTAGATGGAATGAATGTATTATTTTGCACAACTATGATTATTCAATATGAGCAAGAACTCGGATACTTAATTATGGATTTCTACACAATGGTGGTAATGAAACTTGAAACTCTAGGTTGATACAGGCCGTGCCTTGGCGACTTAATATAGACATGCTTTAGTTTATTTTCATGCAGTACGAGTAGATTAGAGTAATATAATTGACATGTACTAGTTAGGTCAATCATGAGATGGGTTGTCACAATTCAGTTGATGATACTCCTTTTTGGGGTCGTATTTTGCTATTTGTGGTACGACTTGATCCACAGTTATAGATCGCCCTCTTATAGTTGATATAGTGAGGAATTATATTATGCGGTTAGTGGTGAAGTGATGAAACCCTAGTTTTCTCTCTCATCTGAATCACAACCAATTAAATTTGCTTTCTAGATAATTTTAGTTAAAATAGATAATTTGGTCTTTGACCACCCAAACAAATTTTTTTTATAAAATATAATTCAGTGTTTTTTAATTGCTAAAGTCAACAATCTCAGTCTCTGTGGGATCGATATCCCTTACCCAAGCCATTACTATACTATACTTGATATGTGCGCTTGCGTTGGGTCTATACAAGTTTTTTACACACCTGACGTCACATCAACTTTTTGGCGTCGTTGTTGGGGACTAAGCATTATTAAATAACTTTAGTATGTTATTTGTATTGTCTTATGGTAGCTTTAGCTAAAGTTAAATTTTCCTGTGATTGACAGGTACTCTGAAGAGCATAAAAGGGAAAAGCAGAGCTTCTAAAGTTGCGTCTAAAACTTTTGTGAGTTTTAGTTACCTAGATTTTTGCATATTAATTCTTGATTTATTTTCTTTAATTTAGAAGCAATTAATTTAGTTAATTTTTATTTCACAAAATTTTGAAAAGAAAAAAAAATAGTTGTTTGAGTAGTGCATGATTGATATTTCGACCCGTTCTACTTTTAGCACTGCGTTAGTCGAGTACAATCCTAAGATCGAAAAGACTCTTCGTCGTTTACATCCAACTATTGAAGAGCAACAAAATAAGTTAGAAAAAGAAGCGATGGGTGACCAAAGAGCCTACCCGCCAAGGGCACCAGAGACATCCCTGAAAAGATATTACACGCCCGATGCGTACGATTCCTATACTGATTTCCCAGAGGAAGAAGGAGCGAAACACTTTGAGACCAAGACAAGCATGATTAATATGCTTCCAAAATTTTTAGGTCTTAGAATAGAGGACCCATATCAGCGCATTAATGATTTCCTAAAGGTAGCCTCTACTATTAGGTATGACAATCTGTCCAAAAATGACTTGTGAGTGAAATTATTCCCTTGGTCATTGAAAGAGAGAGCTAAAATATGGTACATCAAATTAACAAAAGAAATTAAAATTGATAGGGAAGCCCTTAAGAAGGAATTCATTGAAAAACATTATCCCATAGGAAAGACCTCTCAAGCACAAGAAGCAATCAAAAGCTTTAGGCAGGTACCTGGTGAACATTTTCATGATGCTTGGTAGAGATATAATGAAATTTTGTATAAGTGTCCCCACCATAGGTTTTCTGAACAAGATATTGCTAAAAATTTCTATATGGGACTTGGAGTGGTGCATAAGACTTTGATAGATGCAGCAACACAAGGTTAGTTTATCTTGAAGCCAGCTAAAGAACGTTTGGAGATATTTGATAATATTAGTGAAAAAAGAATTCAATACCAATTTGAGTTGAGGGCTAGAAGTGGACAACATAATAGGAGATCTGAAAAATCTTATGTTGTAGAGCATGATGATGTGAGAGATACCATGGCATTGTTTGGAGAAAAATTAGAGAGAATTGAAAAGTTAATGCAGCGAAGTCATTCCCCTCCGAGAGAGACATTTGAAGTAGAAGTTGAGTACTCTCAAAATGAGTGTCAGGAGATAATGGTTGTTGATACGAACACATCGTGGAACTATTCCAATAATGCTCCTTTCACCAATTCATACACCTCAAATGCCAGAATTCATCCACTCCTGTCCTATAAATCTATAAATATGGAGAATCCACAATTAAGGTCCCAACAAGGACAATCATCCAATCAACAACAAAGGTTCACAGACAAACAACAGTCATATAACCCACAACCAAGGTTCACTGAGAGACAATAATCATAAAACCAACAACCAAGGTTCCAACAGAGTCAACAATCATTCGACTTACAACCAATAATCATGGCTAGAAATTCTTAATCCAATTACCAACCCAAAACATCCAATAATTCCCAAGCTCTCCAATCATTCAATAATTCCCAAGCTCTTCAGCCATTCAATAATTCACAAGATATTCAACCATTCAATAACAATGAGGTTGTGCAATCATATAACTACCAATCCCATCCTCAAAGAAGTCAAACTCCTCCACCCGTTTTTCAGACTAATAGGTTAGAGCAAGTTATACTAGACATTCATAATAAGCTAGGCATTCATACCCAATCATTGGTGCAATTAGATATGCAGATGGGCCAAATGGCAAATGAGATGAATGTAAGAGAACTAGGAATATTACCTAGTCAGTCGGTCACTAACCCAAGGCCACAACAAGCACTAGATCTTGGATCATTTTTCAATGAACCTAATGAAATGGTTTAAGCAATCATAACTATGAGAAGTGGAGAGTAGAGTTTAGGCGGAGCATGAAGACTGGTTGCAGAAAAGATAGGAAACTGAACAAGCACAAAGGAAAGAAGCTAAATAAGATCAAATAAAGGTAGTTGAAAGAATCCAGAAGGATCAACCGTCAGTGGAAGACAATGTCGATCAGACAGTACTTGAAGAGCCAGACAGGGCAAGTTACGAGGAGGCATCACCATTTCTTTAGCATCTTAGAGAGTCGGCCAAGTTCAGGAAGCTAAAAGAATCTGATATGTTGGAAACATTTCAAAAAATCAGGATTAATTTACCTCTCTTAGATATAATCGCCCAGATACTGCCTTACGTTAAGTTTTTCAAGGATCTTTGCACCGAGAAGCGAAAGAGCAGAGCAAAGAATCCAACAAGAATACTCTTGACTGAGCAAGTGATTTTATTGCTTTTAAGCGATATTCCACCTAAGAGGAAAGATCTAGGTGCTCCCACTATTCCATGTGTCATTGGTGACTATTTGTAGAGCTCTTATTAATCTAGGTGCGAGTATTAACTTGCTTCCTTATTCAATCTACCAACAACTAGGGTTGGGGAGCTCAGTCCCACTAAAGTTGTACTTCAATTTGTTGGTTGATTAGTCAAGCAGGCAAGAGGAGTTCTTGAAGATCTCATTGTTCAAGTGGGCAAGTTTTATTTTCTGGTTGATTTTGTAGTCCTAGATACAGAACATGTCCCTGACTCAAAGAAACACCATTTGGTGATATTAGGAAGACCATTCTTTGCCACGGCGAATACATGCATTAACTGCAGAACCGGAGCCATGGATCTAACATTTAGAAATATGAAGGTTAGGATGAATGTGTTCGAAGGAAGCCACCAATTGCCTAAATCAGGGGAATGTTTCTAGATTAATGAGTGTGATGAGCTGGATAATATCATAGTAGGCTTTATGACACAAATCCTAGAAAATGATGAGATAGAGTCATTTATGACTAGAGAATGGCCGGATGAGGAAATGGTTGTTTGGGAATCACATTGGAAGCTGCAAAATACAGAGATGGATGAGATGGATACTGCATTATACACTCAACCACGGCGTGAGCTGGTTGAACCACTTCCTATAGTTTCAAATACTCCACCCATTCTATCCTTAAATACTCCTCCTACCTTAAAACTTAAGAAACTACCTGAAAACCTGAAATATGCTTTCTTGGGACCCGATGAGACTCTTCCTGTGATTATCTTTTCAAAACTGACTGAAAAATAGGAATCGAGTTTAGTCAAAGTCTTGATTGAGAATAAAGAGGCAATACGATGGAGTGTTTCTGACTTGAAAGGCATAGACCCCTAGATTTTCATGCTTCAAATATATCTTGAGGAGGATGCAAAGCCATAAAGAGAAATGCAATGAAGGCTGAATCCAAATATGAAAGAAGTGGTGATGAAAGAAGTTGTGAAATTGCTAGATGCGGATATCATTTACCCCATTTCTGATAGCACATGGGTAAGTCCAACTCAAGTGGTGCCGAAGAAGTCAGGCATCAGAGTGGTGCCAAACTCAAAAGGTGAGATAATTCCACAGTGCACACACCACATGATGGCGTGTGTGCATTGACTACAGGAAACTCAACCTGAACACCAGGAAGGATCATTTTCCTTTGCCATTCATTGATCAAATCCAGGAAAGGTTAGCCGGGTATAGCTATTACTGCTTTCTGGATGGATATTTCAGCTATAACCAAGTGGCGATTGATCCTGTTGGTCAGAAGAAAACCATTTTTACTTGTTCGTATGTCACTATTGCATATAGACGGATGCTTTTTGGTTTATGTAATGAGGCAACAACATTCCAAAGGTGTATGATGTCTATCTTTTCTGACATGGTAGAGAAATTTCTTGAAGTATTCATTAATGACTTCTCAGTTTCTTGGGAAACCTTTGAAGACTGTTTAAAACATCTAGAACTGGTGCTTAAGAGATGCATGGAGACGAATCTGATCCTAAGTTGGGAAAAAAACCATTTTATGGTTCAAGAGGGGATAGTACTGGGTCATATTGTATTAAAGTGAGAGATAAAGATAAATAAAAAAAAGTTGAATTAATTTCAAAATTGCCTCCTCCCACATTTGTTAAGTAGATATGCTCTTTTCTGGGCCATGCAGGGTTTTATCGAAAGTTTATTAAAGATTTTAGCAAAATCTCTCTGCCATTATGCAACTTATTGGCTAAAGATGTTACTTTTGTCTTTGATTAAGAGTGCCTTCATGCCTTTGAGGAGCTACGTACTTAACTCTCAACAACCCCAATTATTCGTCCGCTAGATTGGTCTATACCATTTGAGCTCATGTGTGATGCTTCTAACTATGCTATTGGAGTTGTGTTGGGTCATAGAAAAGATAAGCTGCCATATGCAATTTACTATGCCGGTAGGACTCGAAATGAAGCTCAGATGAACTATATAACTACCGAGAAGGAGTTGTTGGCAGTTGTCTTTGCCTTGGATAAATTCTGATCATATCAATTGGGCGCCAAGGTTGTTGTTTATTCGGATCATGCCGTGTTGAGGCATTTGCTAACCAAGAAGAACTCTAAACCCTGATTGATCCGGTGGATTTTGATGTTAGAATAATTCGATCTGAAAATCAAAGATAAAAAGGGTTCAGAGAATGTTGTTGCGGACCATTTATCAAGGATTATTGTAGAGTCCACAAAGGAAACTACTCATATTGAGGATTCATTCTCGGATGAAGATCTGTTCAATGTGGCTGTTGTGGAACAAATACCGTGGTATGCTGATATTGTCAATTATAAAGTCACAAGTTGAATTCCAAAAGGATGGTCTAAGAATTAGAATGGCCGATTCTTCAGCCAAGTAAAATTCTATATCTAGGATAATTCGCGAATGTACAAGTATTGCTCTGATCAGATTATCAGAAAGTGCATCCCCGAGAGTGAGGTGCAAAACATATTAACATTTTGTCACACACTGGAGTGTGGAGGGTATTTCAGAGCTCAAAAGACAGCCCACAAGGTGTTGCCGAGTTGATTTTACTGGCCATCCATATTCAAGGATGCTTTCAAGTTTTGCAAGGCATGTCTGCGATGTTAAAATCTTGGATCCATATCTCGACGAGAAATGATGCCTTTAACCCTGATTCTAATTATAGAATTATTTGATGTGTGGGGTATTGATTTCATGGGACCATTTTAAAAAGTAGATGAGAAGGAGTATATACTTGTGGGGGTTGATTATGTTTCGAAATGGGTAGAAGCTATAGCCACTAAATGTGTTGACCATGACGTTGTGGAAGAATTTGTAAAGTCGAACATTTTTTCACGATTTGGTACGCCAAGAGTTTTGATCAGTGATGGTGGAAGCCATTTTAACAACCAGTTTCTTCCTGCTCTATGTGAGAAGTACGGTGTCACTCATAGAATTGGTACGCCATATCACCCCCAATCACAAGGTCAAGTGGAGGTTTCTAATAGGGAGATTAAGAATATCTTGGAAAAATGGTGCGTCCGGATTTAAAGGATTGACAACGAAGGATAAATGATGCACTTTGGGCGTACATGACTGTGTTTAAGACACCAATTGGTATGTCACAATATTGTCTTCTGTATGGTAAAGCGTGTCATCTTCCTGTAGAGCTGGAACACCGAGCATATTGGGCGGTTCGAAGACTGAATTTTGATATAAAGAAAGCTGGTGCGTAGCGGAAACTCAAACTTCAAGAGCTTGAGGAGTTGAGAAATGATGCATATGAAAACTCTCGAATTTATAAGGCTTGAACAAAAGAGTTTCATCATAATCATATTAGAAAGAAATTTTTTGAGGTTGACCAAAAGGTTTGGCTATTTAATTTGAGACTCAAGTTGTTTCCTAGTAAGCTCCAATCGAGATGTGATGGGCCATACAAGATTACGAAGGTTTTTCCCCATGGAGCCGTGCAGCTCGATGATCCTGACATTGGAAAGAAGTTTGTCATGAATGGACAAAGATTGAAGCATTATATAGAGGTTCAACTAGCCGAGTATGTGGTAGAAATGATTGACCTAACTGAACCACTACCCGAGCTGGATAAGCTTGATCCGGAGTATTAAGAGGCAACAACGTCGCACCAACGACGTTAAATATTGGTACTAGGTGATGAAGAGTAGCTTTTGATCCTAGTTTGTACTTATTTTCAGGAATTTAGTCATTTCGGTATTTAAGATCTGGTCAAAAAAATCGAGTCGTGAGGCCATCATCATTTAAGTAGGAAGTGTAAATTGAGCCAAAAAGATGAGCTAGGGGTGTGTAGGAAGCATTGAGAGTGAAAGGGGTTGAAGATGATATTTGAAGATGAAGAAATATTTTTTAGGCCATGTGGACCTACGCTTCAAGCGTGGGCCCAGCTACGCTTCACGCGTAGCGACGGGCCTGTTATAAAACAAACCCGTCAGGCCATTTCCACCCACTTTCATTCAAACTTCTCTTTCTCCCTCATTTATTCACCAATATTTATGAGTTTTGTTTCTTTCATTTATTTATCCGATTCCTCATCATTCTTTAACGACAGATCATCAAATTAGTTTATGAGTGATCCAGATTCGCGTGAAGAATTAAAAAAGTCTTTGAAACTCAATTTTTGGAAAATCATCATTTTCTCGATTCGGTGAGTTTTGTTCCATTATTTTTATTTCATGTGACTTATTTAACTATTCTAAACTATTATTGACGAACGAGTCTAATCAAAATCGTGTTTTGATCCATTTTCCAAAAGTTGAGTTTTTCAACTTCGAAAGGGGCATGGATATCGAACTTTTGGGATGAAGGGTTGTTTAATCGTCATATTGGGTATATTTAGATTAGTTTGAGTTTGATTCGGTGTCCGGAATAGTATCACTTACCTTTTGAAAATTCCATATTATAAGTATCGCAAGGGTTAAGGGCGCAATGAGGCGAGTGGCCGAGATCGCTAGACTAGTAGAGTGTGATGTTCGATAGAGGTCGAGATCATCATCTCCCAACAGAGCACCTATTTGCCTCTGGAGTACACGCGTCGCGAGACCATAGTATATCGATTCCGCATCTTTATGGTCGACTTATTGTTGATCTAGTTGTTTCACGGGCACCATCACCGCCACCTTTCCCTAAGCCGCAGGCTGAGCAGATGGAGGAGGATACTGTGAGTGATAGTGTTGAACAAGAGAATGATGCCGAGCAGGAGAGGGCAATGATATTGATAAGCTGGATGAGGTGGTACCTGCGCCACCTGTAGTGGGTGACCCCGGTGTTTTGATTACATTTTTACCTGTACCCCGGACAACATCGGTTGAGGGTTTACTAGAGTGGGTGATCCGAAAGGGGTATCAACAGGAGCATACATATTTATTGAGGATATTTGAGGGATTACAGCTAGTACCTTCCTAGACAATAGGTCGGCTAAGGGCCCTCCGATTATTACGTACTCTTGCCCTGGGTACCCCACATATTTATGAGGATATGATCCGAGAGTTCTGGCTACACATGCAACATTTCAGCAGAGGGATGAGAATACATACAATGGTCCGAGGTGCTGAGATAGAGATTACTCCCCAGACTATTGCTGATGCATGGGGTATTCCTGACGAGTGTCCGCCCGAGTTAGCTGCTGAGTTCCCACCTATGCCCGATGTACTACTATCTATTTCCGATCTTGTTGTACTTCAGACTGCAGGGCTGTGGGTTGATAGGTATATGAACTGCACGAAGAGGGAGAACTATCACCCGATGCTCTGGTTTTGGGATGTGATAGTCCGGTCCCAGATTCTTCGTCATAGTCATACTACCATGTGTTATGCGCCATTTCTAGCCCTCCACTATGCTTTCGAGTTCGGGGGGTGGATTTCTATTCCCTAGATTTTGTGGGAGGGCCTGTATACACATTATATCCATTTGTGCAAGGAAACCAAGATTCGGTAGCGTCTATTCCACATTCGATTCTCGTGCTTAGTAATGAAACTGATGATGGATGCCGGGATTGAGATGGATGCGGGTGAGCGAGATAGATTCGGAGATGCTTCCCCGTATGCCAGAGGGATGTGGACTGGTGTTTGGACCCGATTGCATGGGGATTCTATTATAAGACAGAGACCAGGGTTCGGTCTATTACCAGCCCCGAATGCATAGGCCCAAGCATAGGCTAATGATGTTGGTCAGGTTGATGCGTGTGTGGCTCAAGATGCTCAGGACGCTGATGACGATGTTACTATGCCACAGATGCCAGTTGTTGAGAAGGAGGTTGTGTTACCAGAGGTACCTGCAGGTGGTACTGTTACCTTGTCTCAGGCATAGTTTGATGCTCTTAATGCACGAATACATGGGCTAGAGTAGACATTGGCAGAGGAGAGACAAGCTCGACAACGTGAAACAGTGCGTCATCGGCGAGATCAGAGGCGGTTATTTCATAGGATTTATCGTATGAGTCAGCATATGGGTGTGCAAATTCCACCCACACCACTGACCTCTGATGATGAGGCTTAGTATAGTTGTAGTTAGGTTTTTGTTTTAATTTTGTTTCATTTTTTTTACATTGGAGATAAATTGTCGAGCAAATTTTTTGTTTATAAGGCTTTATGTGACCGCTTGAACGATTATTTTCTAAATGGTTTTGTTATTTTCTTAGTGTATAAAATAGCAATTTTTATGATCAATCGTATTGCATTAGATATATCCCCGGATTTTTACGCTTATTTTACATGTGTTGAAAAATTCTACGTGTTTAAGCGGTGTTTTGGCTTGGTTTGTACATGTATTTGTATTAGGAGTTGTTTAAGGTATTTTAAGGATTTTTTGTAGATTTTTTGTAGAGAGTTTAGAGTAATCCTAGTCCTAGTCCGACAAGGAAGTGGAATGGAAATACAAGTTAGAGTTGGATTATTCATCGCTTCCACTTTCCTATTCAGCCAAGGGTTTTAAATCCTTTTCCTCTTCGATTCTACTACATCCATCTATAAATACATCCACAGAGTAGACACAATACACAATTTACAATTCTCAAGAGTTAAGCATTAAAGTTAGATATTCTTCTTATATTCTAATTTTATTCTTCCTAGTTTGAGAGTGTGAGGATTGATGGTGATAATGAGAATTATTCTGACCTAGAGGAGTTCAAAGATGGAGAAGAGCCGTATGTAGAGGCCGGAAGGTCGTGTAATGGAGCAACAAGCTGGAAAGGAAGAAGACTTACCCCAAAATCATTTCTGCAGTGCAGGTTGCAATTTGAAAAAATATTTCATCCGTAGAGGATGAACCGAGTATTAATCGCACCTGGAAGGAGAACCCTTAAGGAACGAGGATTTCAAAGTTTAGAGCAATCGACGGGAGAAAAGGTGTATTCGGGCATGGTCAAATTGTTTTATGAAAATATGATGATTTCGGGACCGCTAGGATTTGAGATTCTGTTGGCAAAAGTGACTCGGTGGAGTGCTCCTATTGTGATTGGAAAATGTAATATTGCCAATGCGTAGAATATACCAATTAGTAGTCCGACAAACTTAGAAGGAAGACTGATGAAACATCCTCAAGTATGGCCACATATGGATGAAGAGATGGTTAGAGAATTGTGTGTTGTGTCAGTTCCAGGTGATAAGACATGTGAAAATTGGTGGTTAAAGTCTGATCTACTTTATTTGAATTGTGTCGTTTCGGCTCAAATAATTGGACTAGTATAAGGGATCACATGATGCTTAGAACATTGTATGCCCTAACTTAAGGGTATAAAGTGTGTATTCCAACAGTGATCATGGTTGAGATGTTGATTTCCCTTACAATTGTTAGTAGATAGTGGGCAGGTGTAGATACATTTGAACATCATATTCCATACACGTTTCTATTATCGAAGATCATTGCAGAACAATTGGATGATAGGATGAAGGAGCTGGATGAGATGCGGTGGACAATTATGAAGATATATCCGGAGGAAGACTTGGATAAATTGAAAGAGACAGCAGACTTCCGGATATGGTTAAAGAGTGTCGTGACTAGTGATGAAGAAGAAGAGGATGATTATGATTAGGGTTTCGTTTTAGTATTAGGATTTTTGGTTCTGTTTTGTTTTGTTTTTAGGGACGGTAGACCTTTAAGGCCACGTCTTTATTTTTATTTTATTTTCTAGGATTGTAGGCTCATAAGGCCAAATCATTTATTTTTATTATTATTAGTATTTTTAATAAAAAAAAAAATTAATTCCTTGAAAAATTGCTGTGACTCTTTGGATATTTATGATATTTAATTTCCTTTGCTATGATTCGGTATTTGTGCTTTATTGATTATACCTACAGGTGATCCAAATCAAGTTTGGGGGAGGGGATTTATGTTTTGCTTTGAAATCCAGAATTGAGTGTCAAGGGTAGCTATATTTGTTCTCCTATATTATTTTTGACCATGGGGACGTGGTCTGATTTAAATTTGGGGGTGAGGGTATCCAATTACAAGGAATGGAAAAAGTTTGGAAAAATTTGAAATTTGAAAATTTTGGAGCAGTTCTTTGTTTTCACGCATGAATGTTTTGAATTACAATTTGATTGAGTTGGTGTATATGATGCATGAGTACTATGTCATGTAGTATTCTCATTCATCAGAGTAATGGTTATATCGAGTTAGTGAAGTAATGTGGTTTTACATGGGTGAGTGAAATTGAAATCAAGAAGGACAAATTTGACCTATAAGCACAATCACACATTCACTATGGGAAATAGGTTGATCTTTGACTATGAAGTTGAAAAAATAATTTTGCCACAATAAAAGAGGAGATGGGGAGATGTTATGGTTGAAATGGAGAAAAGTTGAAAACTATTTTGAGAAAATAAAATGCAAAAAATAGTTCTTCGATCTGAGTAACTGGGCATTGGTATCACCAATATCACTATTCACGTTTAAAGTGAAGAAAACTAATGAGTATAAATCCCATGAAATAAGCTTGGGCCCAGTTGGTCGGGACTAAAAATCCTCGCTAGAAAGTCCGAAGACTTAGAAAGACAAAAAGGGATAAAAATTGAAAGATGGAAAGATAAGTTTTTATGAAAAATGGAAAAATTTGATCAATGAAGTTGGAAAAGAGATATTGCAATACCATGATAGAATGTTCACAAAAACACGGAAGGTTGTCCGGATTGAGAGTAGAAAGTAACGAAATCATTCACTTTAGTGGGAACCATTCATGACACGAAGCTTGATATAATTGTTGGTCGGTAGTGAGTGGGAGTATTTGCATCCATATTGTCTTTTATATTATATCATGATTTAATTGAACTTGTGTGTGAACTTATGACTGCGTGATTATAAAAAACTAAGATGTTTGTAGGTACCATCACTGGAAACCTTCACGAGACTTCACTCGTCCACTAGGGGTAACTTTGGGGTTTAAAAGACTTGTTACACATGCTAAGTGTAATCGTCGACCCTCACGAAAGGAACGGATTAAGTTAGGTTAGTTAGAGTAGAGATTAAAATTCATCACGAGAAAGTTCCCTGAGTTTATTGCTAAGGGACTAGCAATATGTAAGTTTGGGGGTGTCATAGGTGTTAAATATTAGTCATTTTTTACCCCTTAACTCACTATTGTTACATCTTTTCATTCCATTATTTGATATTTTTATGTTGTTTGCATGTTAAAGCATGTTTCAGGAGCTTAATGAAGAAATGAAGCTAACTTCGGTGAATTAACTGAAGAGTGTGTTCTTTTTATCTAAGGGGAGAGTCAAAGAGGCAGCCTGAGATAAAAATGGCTCCCGGAGGGTAAAAACGGCATTTCCAAAAGCCGCCATCTTCAGCAAAAAGTATCGTGGGTTTAAAACAGTCGTTATGGTGCATTCACGGAGAAAAGTGGTTTTCTATAAAATACCTACGCTTTTACGTACGCTTTAAATTTCAAAAAGTGGCTGGAAACCACATTTCTACGCTTAAAGCGAAGGCCAAGTACGCTTGAAACGTATGTACGATAAGAATTTGTGGTTATTGGAGAGTTTTTCCTGTTCTACCCTCAGTTCGATGTGAAGATGTGCATGTGACTCTAAACTTCTGTATACATGTATATACATTTATATATATCAGTTTTAGGGTTTACATTAGGGAAGTGAAAAGACTGTAAAGACCTCTTACATCATTGCCTAATATATACAATCATATATCAGTGTGAGGGGGTGGTTGATTTTTGAGGAGACGTTCATTAGGGTTATTAAGTTGTGGACGTTCACGTTCATTCAGAGAGGTTCATTCAGACGTACTGCAGTGGAGAGTCATATTCAAACCTAGAGATCCGGAAAAGAATACTATGGAGATCGTTTCTACACCACCGATGCAATCACCTTCCACCATCGCCAATTAACTCAGTATCTAGGGTTTTCTAGCAAAACCCTATTCAAGTAATGTAGTTCTTTCATTGTTTTTAATTGTAACGAGGGAAAACTATTGATCATACCGTGATAATTGTAGTAGTTAAGAGACCGTACTAATTTTTAATATAAAATTATATGTTTGTTCCAAATTCTTGTCTTAGATGAAATAAATGTATTATTTTGCACAACTATGATTATTCAATATGAGCAAGAACTCGGATACTTAATTATGGTTTTCTGCACAATTGTGGTAATGAAACTTGAAACACTAGATTGACACAGTCCGTGCCTTGGCAACTTAATATAGACATGCTTTAGTTTCTTTTCATATAGTAGGAGTAGATTTGAGTAATATAATTAGAATGTACTAGTTAGGTTAGTCATGAGACGGGTTGTCGCAATCCAGTTGATGATACTCTTTTTTAGGGTCGTATTTAGCTATTTGCGGTATGACCTGATTCACAGTTATGGATCGCCCTTTTATAGTTGATACAGTGAGGAACTATATTATGTGGTTAATGGTGGAGTGATGAAAACCCTAGTTTTCTCTCTCATTTGAATCACAAAAAATTTAATTTTCTTTCTAGATAATTTTATTTAAAATAGATAATTTGGTCTTTGACCACCCAAACAAACCATTTTCAAAAAATATAATTCAGTGTTTTTGAATTGCTAAAGAGAACTATCTCAGTCTCTGTGGGATCGATATCCCTTACTCAAGTTGTAACGTCCGGTATTTTTACGAGTTAATTTTAAAAATTTATTTAAACAATTAAGTGTTTATGTGATTATGTGCTTAATGTGTTTATGTGTTTTGGCATGCCTTACATGTTTTACTTGTTAGAAAAATTGTACGTAGCATGTTGTATTTTTATTTTCAAATTAATGAAAATTATTGGAAACGATATCGGGAAAGAAATGACCGAGGGGAAAATGAGTAATTTTACATTTTGAGCACTTAGTGGAAAGTGTAGAGATTTTGGGTAAGAATTAGGGCTTGACTAGCGTTTTGGTAATTAGAGAGGATGACAAGGGGTAAAAGGGTAATAAAGAGTCTTGATGACACTCTTGTAATTAACCCTAACTTTGGAAGAATTTGGTCATTTCCACTTTTCATGTGTTGTCTCATTCCTAGCCCTTGATCTCATTCTCCCATCTTTATTTTAGACCCTTGGATCATAAGGCCTTGTTTGGTTGACACTTAAATCGAATAATCCATTATTGTTGGTCTTCCACTTGGCAAGATTTTTTCTCAACCATTGGATGGTTTGTTGATTTCAATCTTTTTTCTTAGCCCTTAGATAATAAGGCCTTGTTTGGCAAAATAATAAGTTTTGTGATTTGTGTAATAAGTCTTCCACTTGGCAAGACTTATTCCTAGCCCTTTGATTCATTTTCTTTCTCCCCATCTTTATTTTTATCCCTTGGATTATGAAGTGAGTTAGTGGACATTCTCTACATGTTGAATGTGGGATTGTGTTGGCAAAAGGTGAACCGTTAGATCAACCTCTTTTTATCCCAACTTGAATATTAACCCTTGGATTAGAACACTCATTTTTGAGTTATACATATATACGATTATGTATTGGTCATTGTATTCTTAAGTGCAAGATATTTTCCCTCACTCACCAAGAACCTCTCTTCTCTCATACATTTTTTGTCTAAGCTCTCCCTCACTTCACTCCTTCTTCCTCAAGTTATCAAATTCTCTCTTCCTTATGATGAGAACTTGAAGGAGGTTTGTGCATGAAAGTTGATGTTGGTGCTCCAAGAGTCCTTTTGAGCCAAAGCTTGGTAAGTGATTTCTCTTCCTTTGGAAGTTCTAATTTCAAACCTTAATTTCTCTTCTTGAACTCTTGTCTTCAATTTTTGATTATGGGTTGTCTTGTCTATTGCTCTTGCTTAAGACTCCATTGAAGCTTAGCTACCGGTTGAATTGAGCTTATTGCTGGCTTTGGAGGGTGTTGGGTTGATTCGAATCACTCTTGGGAGCCTTTACTTGTTCATGGTGTTCTTGCTTGGAATTGAGGTAGGGGAAAAATGATTTTTGTTTATCTTTGTATGAGGGTGTGTGCGTCTATGTGTATATATGCCGTATATATATATATGCGAATTGGTCTTGATAGCTTATACTATGGAATAGGCCTATGAGAACATGATTTGTGATATAAATTATGTTGTGATTCATTGCTTAACAAATATTAAATTGTAAGCCTTATGATAAATTGAATACAATATAATGTTATTTGATAGAAACATGTATTGTGATGGCTTAAGGTTATGATAAGAACCTTTATGCACTTTGGGGTACACCATGTAGTGTCAAAAGCATGGGTGTAGGGTTATACGGATTATGTATTCGTATGTATACGTAGTCTTGTGTCGAATCATCGCAACAACTGTTCAGGGGGTGTTCCCATCCTACGGAATAATGTGCCGTGATTGGGGTATAGGGTGAGTCGTCTCATTCTCAAAGTCACGGGTCATCTCGTGCATTCGTCATATGAATCTTTGGGCATGGGTCATCTCGTGCAAACTGCCTTCCTTGTTGAAGTGAGAAGTTTCAAAATCACTTGGGAAGGGTCGGTGCGGCACTGTTTCTCGTTATAAATGAGTAGGGTATGTATTCGTTAACCTATATTGGGCAAACGTATATTATGGGGTGTGTTGAGTTATATTGCACTTGAACAATCCCATATATGTGATTATGTTATTGACGTTCAAGCATGCTATAATTGTGGTAAATTATATTATGAGCATGTTGGGGAAAAATTACTTATTGGGTTCGATGGGGTTCCGGATTGGCGTGAGAGCCTTGTGGAAAAAGAGACCGACCTAGGGTTAGTGGCGTGAACCTTGGTTGGGTTGAACCACTCAGACTACTGAGTTGGAGGCAATGACGCTTCCTCTACTGGGCTAGTGAGCTCACCCCACGCATTATATATTTTTCAGGTGATGATCCCGTTGGGAGTGTTCCGTAGTCTCTCCATGGATGTGTGGCCGTATGTCCGCCCTTTTGTGCATGAGACGGACCATACTAATATTTTGTTGGGCATTAGGTTGATAAATATGTATCAATATGTTCTTTTTGCCCATGTAAAACAAACTTGTAAAACTACTTTATTTTGATCCGGCTAGCATGTTAGTCGGGGTGTTATTACCTATGTACATCCCTCGGAGCGCTATGCTCGGGGATTATATTCTTTTGGTGCACTTCTGTGCCGGATTGTGTACATGTGTATTTTGAACAAATTATAACATGTTTCGCCTTAGAGCGCTTTAATGTCATTATTGAATCCTTTCATTAGGAGTTGTGAATGTGAAATGGATTATTTGCCATGAATTATGAGTATTAGGTGTTTGGTCGAAAACGACGTTTTTCTAGGTTTTCAAACTAACCCTTTTCGATTTTAATGGAAAAACTCGTTTTCGCCTACCCCCGTGGCCACGGTAAAATTTATTATTTTAGAAATGATTTTAAACTCATTTTAAGAAGATTTTGATCTTTACAAACCGGTGGTCGTTAAAACGGAGACGGGGGGCAAGACGGTTATTTTTTTCGGATTTTTAAGAAGTGTCATTGATAAGAATAACCATTTTTCTTCTCATTTATGAGTTAGAAGATTTTTCCTCATTTATAAAGTCTCAACGACTAGTTCAGATCTTTCTTGCAAGTTTCTAAGGGTTTGGGGCTGTATGGGAGTCAATTTTGAAGTTTTCTAGTCTAGGTTGTCGACTGGGTGAAACGGAGGAAATTGTTCTTCAAAACTTTGAGGTCTCGGAATGTGCCAGTGGAATGGGTCCTTAGCTAGTCGATTGGGTCACTCAGCCAGTCGGTTGGGTCACTAGCCAGTTGACTGGGTGGTTGAGCCCTGTTCTAACCCTGTTCTACTATTTTGCTTATATCTCGAGCTACGGGTGTCGGATGGAGGTATTATTTTGCTTTTTAGAAATATGACTTAAATATATTGATTTAAGGCTTTTGAATCACCTCATTTGAGTCATTTTGAGGGCGCAATAGTCATTTGAAGGTGACAGTACGTTTTGAGCTTCGGCACTTCACGACGACCGTTTTCTCAAATGTTGTAGTTTCCGTCTCCTGCTTTCAAATTCGGTTCCGTTTGTTCCTATAACTTCTTTTAGGTCCAAACCTTGTATTTATACCCTAGAATCACTACTTGATCCATGTGATGACCATTTTACCCATTTGTGGGCGTTTAATGATTGAAGGTCATTTGTTCTCATTTCTTTTTACTTCCGTATTCACTCCCTTAGCTCTTAGGCTCGGGTTTCGGAGTCATAAGAACTTTTGGGTGTGAAAAATTGGTATTAGAGCATGTTCTTTCTCTATGGGACGACGGTCGAGGGCCGTTATCACTTTTCGCTTCGTGGTCGTTAGATTTCGACTTGTCACCTAGTAGTGTTGGTTGTTTTATCGGGCCGCATGTGCATATGTCGGCATGGCTGTATTATATTGTTGGGGTACCTTTGGGTTGGTCGTGCTTTAATTCTTTCTTCTTATTTTTGGGAGTTGGATTAGCATATTGATGGTTCGGGATTTACTTATCCTTTTACTTCATACGCCTTAGATTTTTCCTTGCTTATCTTTGGGACTAGATTCTCTTCTCTTGATGATGTCTGGTTTGTCTATGCGCTACTTGGCATGAGTGAGTTATGGTTATGAGGTCGCGGTTGCTCGACGATCGTTATCATTGGGCTTCACTTCCCTTAGCGTAACGAGCTTCGACTTCATTTTGGACATGGATTGGTTTCAACCTTCCTTGTGTGAATTGATTATTGTCAATATTTGACTTGTTAGAGGAGTGTGACATGGGTTTAGCTTATGTGTGTCGTACTAGTGTGTTGGATGTTCGAAAGTAAGGTTCATCCTTATGGGTTTAAACTTTTTCCTCGTGTTTGTCTTTCAGAGTCATGTCACCTGAAATGAATTATATGTGAGGTAGTGTCTTTTACTCTTCCTTTGTGGTGGGATTATGATTATTACAGATAGTTTATTTTCCCATGTTTCCTTGTATCGCATGTTAATTGTTGCCTTACTAAGGTTATGTCCACTTTGAGTGAGTGGTACGTCATGAGGAGTAACTACTTCATTGCCGGTTTGGTGGTGTATAACTTAAGTTTTGGTTTCCTTTTTCTTGAGCCGGTAAAGGGCTTGATGGTTAGATGTCTTGTGTAGGCATCATGAGGTGGATTTGCCCTATATGAGTTGTTGTGAATAGATGTTATCTCTTGTGGTATTCAATGTTTGTTAACGAGTATCATTATATTATTCGAGGATGTTTTACTTGGGGTTGTGAAGTATTTATATCCTTCAATTGTCGTCGATGGACTTGAGGTCTAAGAGTAGTAATTCGTTTGTTGTGGATTGTAAGTTGTGTGACACTAAGAGATGTGTTTTATGAGCCTTGGAGTGATAATTGGTGATGAGAGAGTTGTGAATCATTGAGTATGACTTGGAGATGGAAGGTATGATTTTGCAATTCCTTTAGTTTGTAAGTTGTGGACTTGTGTATAAGTCTTGATTAATTATTGAAAGTTGGAATGGTATTTGAGGAAACAATTGCTAGTTATTAGGTGATGGTTAAAATTTTGAGGGTTGAGGTGTGTTTAGGCTCACTTATTAGGGATGATTTTGATTAGGGATCTTGATATTGATTTTTTGGTGGTGTTATAACTAACAACTACTATGTAAGCTTTTAACTCCGGGAATATGATTTGATGATTCACTTAAGGCATGATTATTGGCTAGTATGTGAGAGTGTTAATTATCGAAACATGATTTGAGGATTAATTATGAGTGTGATTATCTATCACGAAGAGATTACGAACTTGATAAATAGTTATTGGTGTTGTAGGGTTATGTTACGGTTAGAACATGAGTTTAGGCCTTCGTTGACCTAGAAAGCATGGAAATCGGAGATGTTTAGATTTTTGAGAATTGATGTAAGAAGTAGTGCGATCTTAGCGCAATGAATGTTAGTTAGTACATGATTGCGGTTTCTATGAGAAAGGAATTATGACTTGTAACCTTGAGGTTCATTAGTGGCTGATCACTAGAGTTCATGAGTTGGATGAGTGTAAGTTCCTCTGTCAACCCTTGATGTGTCGAGTGTTGAGTGAAAGTGTGGGTATTGCAGTAATGAGTTATTGTGGTAGATTTCCTTGGTCTTTTATATCATCGACCTTGTCGGTGTCTTCACGTGAGTAGTGATTTTATCGCGTTTCTTCTTTTCCTTCATCGCGTACTTGGAGTACGGTTATTCTTGTTTCGCGGTTGTGTAGTTGGGTTACTTATACGGTTTTCGGTAATGTACCTCGTTAAGCGAGTTGAGGTTTATCGTACCTAGTGTATGATTACGTTATTTAACTATGCTTATGGTACGGACTTTGTTGATGTACGTTTTAGATAACCTATTTCTCTATTAAGGGTTTCTTAGGGACATGTGACTTGTTTTACCTTTTGAGGTGTGGTTTATGGTAAAACTAGTTGGATCATTGATTTTAGAGTTGGGGACTTGGCTTTGAAATAGTCAGGTTTCACTGAGCAATGAAATTTCTGCACATTAGAGAGTAAGTTATAGGGTATGATATGCTATGTTTTGTGGTAACATCTAAGTTGTATGGACTCTTATAGGGAGTGTATGTAATGTATGAACTAGTGAATTGGTTGATGAATGATTGTCGTTCAACCGGTAATCAAAGGATTTGGTTGAGATATCTTCTTGGGAGACTTTTATATCTTATAGATTGGTGATTTTGAGTAATCGATGTTTAATTATAGCTGATCCATGAGACCGTGGGTTGTAATAGAGATTTAATCGTGATTAGACTTTGGAGATTCAAAGTGTAACTTTAGCATTATGATATAATAAGTATTAAATGAATCAATTGAGAATTTGAGGTTCAAAATGATTGATTCAGGAAGGCAATGATATAATGATTATAGAATTGAAATGTGAAGGAATTGTTTGAGGTCATTATGTGTATATTATTGACTGTGATCGTGATTATGGATCTAGTGCTTTCATGATTGAAATAGTATAAGGCCAAGGATAACCATTATTACTTGAGGATTAGGTGCTTTGATCTATGGTCTTAGCATATGTTTTGCTAGGTAGCGGATCCTTTTGGTGCTCTTGAGGTTGAAGATTTGATCTTCCTTACTGAGGTTATGTAGTGCACAGACTTGAAGTACGATCATTATGGTCATAGGAGTCTCGATAGTGATTATTAGACTTTTAGTCCTACCTTGAAGTTTTGGACTTGGGATTAGTCCCTTTGTGTTTCCGAATTATTATGGTGTAGTAGCCTATCGAGTGGGTTATCATAGGGGCTCAACGGGGTTCGCAGTGCTTGTTCCATGTGTTATCCATTTCATGTGCAAGCCGAATCCATCACAAGTCTTGAGTAGGACGGGTGTCGTTGTTGCTAGGGAAGTGTCCTACGGGGAGCGAACCGTGAGGACATTAATTGCTCGAGGGCGAGTTTTGTGAGGCAAAACCTTTCCGTTAGAGAAGGTCAAGGAAGTGATTTATGAACGTGAGCATGAAGTACGGGAAAAATACCCGGACTTGTTTTCTCCTCTACGTACGTCTTGATTTCGGGGACGAAATCTCCTAAGGTGTTGAGGTTGTAACATCCGGTATTGTTACGAGTTAATTTAAAAAAATTATTTAAACAATTAAGTGTTTATGTGATTATGTGCTTAATGTGTTTATGTGTTTTAGCATGCCTTACATGTTTTATGTATTATAAAAATTGTACGTAGCATGTTGTATTTTTATTTTCAAATTAATGAAAATTATTGGAAACGATTTCGGGAAAGAAATGACTGAGGCGTAAATGAGTAATTTCACATTTTGAGCACTTAGAGGAAAGTGTAGAGATTTTGGGTAAGAATTAGGGATTGACTAGCGTTTTGGTAATTAGAGAAGATGACAAGGGGTAAAAGGGTAAGAAAGAGTCTTGATGGCACTCTTGTAATTAACCCTAACTTTGGAAGAATTTGGTCATTTCTACTTTTCATGTGTTGTCTCATTCCTAGCCCTTGATCTCATTCTCCCATCTTTATTTTAGACCCTTGGATCATAAGGCCTTGTTTGGTTGACACATAAATCGAATAATCCATTATTGTTGGTCTTCCACTTGGCAAGACTTTTTCTCAACCATTGGATGGTTTGTTGATTTCCATCTTTTTCTAAGCCCATGGATGATAAGGCCTTGTTTGGCAAAATAATAAGTTTTGTGATTTGTGTAATAAGTCTTCCACTTGGCAAGACTTATTCCTAGCCCTTTGATTTATTTCCTTTTTCCCCATCTTTATTTTGAACCCTTGGATTATGAAGTGAGTTAGTGGACATTCTCTTCATGTTGTATGTGGGATTGTGTTGGCAAGAGGTGAACCGTTAGATCAACCTCTTTTTATCCCAACTTAAATATCAACCATTGGATTAGAACACTCATTTATGAGTTATACATATATACAATTATGTATTGGTCATTGTATTCGTAAGTGCAAGATATTTTCCCTCACTCACCAAGAACCACTCTTCTCTCATACGTTTTCTCTCTAAGCTTTCCCTCACCTCACTCTTTCTTCAAGTTATCAAATTCTCTCTTCCTTATGATGAGAATTTGAAGGAGGTTTGTGCATGAAAGTTGATGTTGGTGCTCCAAGCTTCCTTTTGAGCCAAAGCTTGGTAAATGATTTCTCTTCTTTTGGAAGTTCTAATTTCAAACACTAATTTCTCTTCTTGAGCTCTTGTCTTCAATTTTTGATTATAGGGTTGTCTTGTCTACAGCTCTTGTTTAAGCCTCCATTGAAGCTTAGCTACTAGTTGAGTTGAGCTTATTGTTGGCTTTGGAGGGTGTTGGGTTGACTCGAATCACTCTTGGGAGCCTTTACATGTTCTTGGTGTTCTTGCTTGGAATTGAGGTAGGGGAAAAACGATTTGTGTTTGTCTTTGTATGAGGGGGTGTGTGTCTATGTGTATATATGCCGTATATATATATGTGAATTGGTCTTGATAGCTTAGACTATGGAATAGGCCAATGAGAACATGATTTGTGATATAAATTATGTTGTGATTCATTGCTTAACAAATATAAAATTGTAAGCCTTATGATAAATTGAATACAATATAATGTTATTTGATAGAAGCATGTATTGTGATGGCTTATGGTTATGATAAGAACCTTTATGCACTTTGGGGTACACCATGTAGTGTCAAAATCATGGGTGTAGGGTTATACGGATTATGTATTCGTATGTGTACGTAGTCTTGTGTTGAATCGACGCAACAACTGTTCAGGGGGTGTTCCCATCCTACGGAAGAATGATCCATTAATGGGGTATAGTGTGAGTCGTCTCATTCTCAAAGTCGCGGGTTGTCTCGTGCATTCGTCATACGAATCTTTGGGCATGGGTCGTCTCCTGCAAACCGCCTTCCTTGTTGAAGTGAGAAGTTTCAAAATCACTTGGGAAGGGTTGGTGCGGTACTGTTTCTCGTTATAATTGAGTAGGGTATGTATTTGTTAACCTATATTGGGAAAGCGTATATTATGGGGTGTGTTGAGTTATATTGCACTTGAACTATCTCATATGTGTGATTATGTTATTGATGTTGAAGCATGCTATAATTGTGGTAAATTATATTATGAGAATGTTGGGGAAAACTTTCTTGATGGGTTCAAAGGGGTTCCGGATTGGCGTGAGAGCCATGTGGAGTAAGAGACTGACCTAGGGTTAGTGGCATAAACCTTGGTTGGGTTGAACCACTAGGACTACTGAGATGAGGGCAATGACGCTTCCTCTACTTGGCTAGTGAGCTCACCCCACGCCTTATATAGTTTTCAGGTGATGATCCCGTTGGGAGGGTTCCGTAGTCTCTCCGTGGACATGTGGCCGTATGTCCGCCCTTTTGTGCATGAGACAGACCATACTTATATTTTGTTGGGCATTAGGTGAATAAATATGTATCAATATGTTCTTTTTGCCCATGTAAAACAAACTTGTAAAACTACTTTATTTTGATCCGGCTAGCATGTTAGTCGGGGTGTTATTACCTATGTACATCCCTCGGAGCGCTATGCGCGGGGATTATATTCTTTTGGTGCACTTTTGTGCCGGATTTTGTACATGTGTATTTTGAACAAATTATAACATGTTTCGCCTTAGAGCGCTTTAATGTCATTATTGAATCCTTTCATTAGGAGTTGTGAATGTGAAATGGACTATTTTCCATGAATTATGAGTATTAGGTGTTTGGCCGAAAACGGCGTTTTTCTAGGTTTTCAAACTAACCCTTTTCGATTTGAATGGAAAAACCCGTTTTCTCCTACCCCCGTGGCCCCGGTAAAATTTCTTGTTTTAGAAATGATTTTAAACTCATTTTAAGAAGATTTTGATCTTTACAAACCGGTGGTCGTTAAAACGGAGACCGGGGGCAAGACGGTTATTTTTTTCGGATTTTTAAGAAGTGTCTTTGATGAAAATAACCATTTTTCTTCTCATTTACGAGTTAGGAGATTTTTCATCCTTTCTAATGTCTCAAGGACCGGTTGAGATATTTCTTGCAAGTTTCTAAGGGTTTGGGGTTGTATGGGAGTCAATTTTGAAGTTTTCTAGTCTAGGCAGTCGACTGGGTGAAACAGAGGAAATTTTTCTTCAAAACTTTGAGGTCTCGGGTTCAGCCATTCGAATGGGTCCTTAGCCTGGGTCCTTGGCCAGTCGATTGGGTCACTCAGCCAGTCGGCTGGGTCACTAGCCAGTTGACTGGGTGGTTTAGCCCTATTCTGACCCTGATCTACTATTTCGCTCATATCTAGAGCTAAGGCTGTCGGATTGAGGTGTTATTTATCTTTTTAGAAATATGACTTAAAGATATTGATTTTAGGCTTTTGAATAACCTCATTTTAGTCATTTTTGAGGGCGCAATGGTAGTTTGAAGGTGACGGTACGTTTTGAGCTTCGGCACTTCACGACGACCGTTTTCTCAAATGTTGTTGTTTCTGTCTCGTGCCTTCAAATTCGGTTCCGTTTGTTCCTATAACTTCTTTTATGTCCAAACCTTGTATTTATACCCTGGAATCACTACTTTATCCCTGTGATGACCATTTTACCCTTTTGTGGGAGTTTAATGATTGAAGGTCATTTGTTCTCATTTCTTTTTACTTCCGCATTCACTCCCTTAGCTCTTAGGCTCGGGTTTCGGAGTTCTAGGAAATTTGTGGCGTGACACAAGTCATTGCTATACTATAATTGATATGTGCGCTTGTGTAGAGTAAAACGTAGAGTCGTTAAGGTGTTATTTTTAACAACATATTTTTACACACCTGACGTCGCATCAAGCCCTTATTACTAAGCTTGGGAAATAGACAACAATAATGATAATGATGATACTGTGTGCAAATAAGCCCTTGAAGTTGACCTAGTTTTACCTATCGCAAGTGCACAAATCAATTTATAGTATAGTACTAATGAGATATGGTATATCGAATCCATAGAGACTAATGATTCTTCAACTCTTTTATAATTATTCTAACTAAATTATTAATGATAATTTGTTTGTTTTGTTTTTTTATAACTAATGAACATCAAATAAATATGATAAATAATTGGTTTTGGTTGTGAACAATAGAGATAAAGATCTAGGGTATTTCTAACTCCACCACTAACCATATAACATATCCTCTAATTCATTCAATTGTAAAGGGTGATCTATCATATGTGAATCAGATATAGGGTTGCAAACATTGGTAAAACCCTAATCCCAAAAAAGAAACAATTCATCTCTAATAAATCATAACTAGTATATGCATCTACTCTAAACTACTCCTACTGACATAAATTAAAAGCACATCACTAGTTATCCTTTTTAAACATGGTCTGTCTAAATCAAGATTACATGTTAATAACCACTATTATATAGAAAATCATGAGTTAAGCATCCGAGTTCTAGCCCATATTGAATAACCATGATTATGTAAGATAAAACATTCATACAAACATAAAATAAACATGGAATCTTATATAAAATCAAACGTAATCACTCATACACTCAATCATCATATACATGTCCTTCAGTTTCCCCTTATACAATTGAAAATAAGAAATAGTCTATATTATTTGGCTAGGGTTTTGTTAAAAATCCTAGATAACGATTTAGTTGTTCATGGTAGTGGATGTCTACATCGTTGATGTAGAAACACCTTCTATAGTTGTTCTTCTATCGATCTCTTCCTCTGCAATATCAAAACTATCTCTCAACCAAAGACTCTTCACTGTAAGGGAGACCCCTTTCTTTTATAGAAAAAGAGGCATCTTTGTTTGGTAATCTAATTGTTTCATCGTTAAGTCAGGAATGTGTATCGTGATATATCATGAAGAATGGTATATAATCTCATCAAATATAGTCAATAATACATCCAAAATAGCCTAGAGATCATTCCTTGCTGATTTTGGTGAAAATAGGTCCCACGGGTGCATATACAATTTGATGACTTGGCAGGGCCAATTTTGGTCTTTCCGAGTACTCGGTAGCTCCAGGGTTGTGTGCAAACGCGCGTACATTCGCAAAGCTCTTGGGTGATTTTTCCTTCCTCCGCATAAGTTCGCGAACTTTCACACTCATTTTACCGACTACTCGGTGAAAGGTGTACTGAGTACTCGGTAGCTCTTCACCTTGAATTCTACATTTCATCTTCTTTTGCTCCGTTTCTCTTCTAGGCTTCAATCCTCTTCATTTATTTTGCATCCTTGACTTGTTTTTAGTCATTTATAGGTGTTTTATCCATGACTTCGGCTCTCGAACAATCTTGAGTTACAAATCTAGTTAATTCACCGAACTTCAACATTGCTAGTCCCTTAGTAATCAATTCAATAGAAAATTTTCAAAATTCGTAATGATTGTGTTTTTAGTGTAATAAATTAAAACTAACTAACTAACTAATTAATTAAGTAACTAACATTTTCTTTCGTGAAGGTGTACGATTACACTTAGCATGTGTAATAAACTTTTAAACCCCTCGGCAATATCGAGTGGACGAGTGAAGTCTCGTGAGGGTTAAATATACTACCCACAAATTCTTTCATTCTTCATTCTTGTATGCTTATGAAATCAAATAATCATTCATCATGCAATGCTACAATGTCATTAGAATAAAATGCATACAAATTATCAATACTCACTCATTCATAATAATTTTCATGAATTAAATTTAAAAGAATGGTCCCCATAGTAGTGAAATAAACTTACTAATTTCTACAGTCGATCCACATAGTCTTCTGTATTTTTGTGAACATTCTCTATGGTAGACTAATCTCCCTTCTTCTAATTCATTAATCAATCTTTTCCACGACACAACTTCAATATTTATCCCAACCAACTGGGCCCGAGCTTCTTCCATAGGATTTATGCTCATTAGTTTTCCCACATTTTTACGCAAACAATGATATTGGTGTTACCAAGGCCCGGTTACTCAGATCGAACAACTACTTTTGCATTTCTATTATTTTTTTTTCATATTTCATATATTCTTTCTTTTATTCTTTACTACTCCCCTTGTCATTGAAACAAATCTATTTTTTCAACTACATAGTCAAAGGTCAATAGTTGTCCCATAGAGAATATGTGTTTGTGTTTATAGGTCAAAACTATCCTTTTCGGTTTCAATTTCACTTATCTATTCACTCATGTGGACCATGTCTTAAAAATTCAATTTAATCAATGTATTACATACTTATGAGTGGGTTAGTTTTATACACGCTATCTTTTTAGTCAGAACATGTACACAAATCAAATTATACTTGACATCAATCACATATTTTGAATGAAGAACTTAATAAATATTTCAAAATTTTCAAAATTTTTATTTTTCTTATTCCCTTAAAACATTCAAAACAAACTAATTCGTCCCCCCCAAACATAAAGTAAACCATGTCCTCATGGTTTAAAAATAAATAAAGGAAGAAAGTGTTACCGCCCTTGAACTGTAATTCTGTTCTTTGCATTGTAGTGCTCGTATCTCCCCCAAACTTATTTTGAATGATCTATTTAAAACATAAAACACTATGCAATACCCAAGATCATATTAAATAGAGAGATAATATTAAGTAAACCAATATATTAAACATGAAACATAATTCCAAGGGAATATAATTTTATTAATAAAAGCACACATGATTTGGCCTACAATCCTATTAAACTTAAAATTACAGAAAAATAAAATCAAATCAAAGATAAAACCAATCCTAAACGGATTTGGTGGGAAAAACAAGAAAACAAAATAATAATGATTAAAATAAATTTTACATCCATTCCCTTATTCATACGAATTTTCCTTATATTCCATTCTAGCCACTTCTAGTATCTTCTATTTCTTTTTCCTCTCTCTCTTTCTTCAACAAATATTGCTGCTAACTACACCACCAACTCCTCTCTTCATGAGTAAATAAATCCTTGAACTTCCAATGATCATAGGCCTTTGCACCTCAGAACTGTTTAGTGATCATTGCTAAATCAAGAATGGGAAAAGTAACTTCCAATCTTTTACCCATGCACATGGTGTATGAACTATCCATCTCCAATGATTCACCGTATGTTCATAGATGACCAAAGGAATAGATATCCAATGTCTAGTTTGAAATAAATAAAAAGTTTCCACTGCCTCATACTCGCATTTATTTTTAAGATTCGAAGGGTAAACTTGCTTTATAAATTCAGTAGGAAGAAACCACAATTCAGGATCAAGCTCAGCCCTAGGTATATTTGGAATATAAGAAGTTGTCTAAAAGAAGGACATGGTGTATGATATTGACTGAATTGTCCTTCAAGCTCTTGAGGCTCTTTATGTGGAATCCCCCATTCCATAGAAATTGCTTTAGGGATGACCTCAATCTTCCGTGTACCTCCTAGCACAGTGGTGTAAAGAATTTCACCATTAACTGTATGTTCAAAGAGCATATTTTGATAGAAATCACGCACAACGTCGAGGCACATCATATCGGACGCCGGAGTGATCAATGGAGTTAACCTCCTTTCTTCTAGCTTAGCCATCATCTCCTTTATTGCCGGCTCCAAATACCCATCCGTGTAGAATAATCGCTCACATGTAATCTTCCAATTACTCAATGAATCCTCACCTTGGACTGCCATGGATTGAAGAAAAACAAGGATTCCTACCACTAGCTCTCTCTCAATAAGGTGATGAATTGCAATATAATGAAAATGAGAGACCCTATATTTATAGATGTGAGTCCAAGTCCTCTATAGGAGAGGAATGATTCAATTTCCAGCAAAACTTTTTAATAGGAGTTGTAAGAATGGAAAGTTTTGAAAAAGAAATAAGATTTAATGAAAAAGTGTCCATAATTGAAAAGGATTTCATATTTATGGAAATTATTTATGAAACTCATTCTCTTTATTATAATTTACTAAAACTATATATTATATTGCATAGTCAATCGAAATCCTATTTTGAAAGGAAAATCGAAATTTCATAATTATAGAAATTGATTTTCGATTTTTAGAAAAATATAATTTTTTCAGGACTCACCGAGTACTCGGTGAGAAACTACCGAGTACCGAGTACTCGGTAGTTTTTGTACCACAAAAATAATTGTTTTTCAAAAAGTGTTTTTATTTTCAAAAATATCTTAATTAAAAATTATACATAAAATATATATATAGTCAGTATAAATATATATATATATTTTTAAAATATTAATTTTATAAAAATTAAACTAAATATTTATTATAAAATAATTATAAAGTAAGTGAAACATAAATATAAATAAGAAATTTGTATAATAGTTTTTATAAAAATAGTTTTTTTATATAAGTCATATATTTCCCCCAAACTTATTTATTTATATCTCATAATTAAAATAGATAATACAATTAATTTGCTCGTTTTCAACAAAATACCCATTCTCATTAATTTTCGAAAGTAATAGGGAAATGGGGTTTCGAAACACAATAATCAAAATCATAATCAAAATCAAAATGCAAACTACAAAATATCGATTCACAGCTCGGCCTATGGTAATATATATGATGAAAATCTATACCAGCTTGTGATCGTACTCTCTAGATCTCTAAGACGGTGGTGGTGGATGAGAAGTAGAGCATGTGCCTAGTCGATCCATAATGGCCTGAAATTCACGAGTCATCTCTGCTCGGATCTCTGTCTGCTCTTTCTCGATCTGCTCCTGACGGGCTACTATATCATTATATTGCTCCCAAGACAGTGTCACAATCTCTCTCTATCTAGGGGCCTGAGGCATCTCCTCATCAGTATCCTTGTCATCCTCATCAGCGACACCATCATTCCCAAAATCCTCCTCCTCCTCAAACTCCTACTCTGCTGCTACCTTCACACTTCAACTCATCTTACCATGAGAACGGCTAAAGTCTTTGTACTTCATCGGCGCATCTACAATGTGATCCTCCTCCCCATCAACTGGCTGAATCTCTAGGGGTCGAAGAATGCCTATGATCAATAAGGGAAATGGGAGCAACCACTTCATCAACTTTACTGCTTTCAGATCGGAGAGGTCTCGCCACATAGTCCACATGATGTGAACAATGAGGCTCGGTATCGAAACCCAGTAGTTGGCTTTAAAAGAGTAGATAACCTCCAAAATAATGCCCCGCCTTTCCGTATCATGGCCTTGAGGATAGACCTGAGGGTGGAGCACAGTATCTAAGAACCAGAATCTCCGAGGAAAGAACCTCTTCGCTGCACATGTTTTGCTCCTATCATCCCCATATCTCCTGCGACATATACTCCCTATAACAGCATGAACATCAGGGAATGGTTCGGGTGGTGTAGGGAATGCCTCTCGTAAATCCTCTAAACACTCGTCTGGGATCTCCCACATTTTTGTAATGAGAGCGGTATCAACTGTGATAGCTTGATCTCTCACCTTTGTTGACAAATCAATTGCCACATCATGAACAAGGTTGCGATAGAATTCGCGAACCATTTCTGGATAATATATAGGCAATATCGGTGTCAATAATGGCTGCAACCGTCGATCGTCAAGCCACATGGCAACTTTCCTAGACTTCCTATTGCTTTGAAAATCAGCGTAATGGAAGGTACGCTTGACAAGAAACCCCTTGTTCAGCCCCAACTCCCTCTCCTCTCGACGCTTCTCAGCATCTCGTGTTGCTTGTGCTTGAATCTCGACAGATGATACCGATGATTCTCTTATCTCAGTAATCCTCCTCTTCTTAGGTGCCATTTGAATTGTTTTGAATGGATTTGA
This sequence comes from Cornus suecica, assembly GCA_963922005.1. Lineage (NCBI taxonomy): Eukaryota > Viridiplantae > Streptophyta > Magnoliopsida > Cornales > Cornaceae > Cornus > Cornus suecica. The sequence continues at coordinate 44,367,002 of OY998244.1, forward strand.
AAGTGTGTATAGGTGCCTATATATATAGCTTCGAAAATGGGGTGAGAGAGAAGATTTTAGCACGTTTTTTAAAGGAATAATTGGTGGGTTTTGGTCAGACTAGGGCTAGGATGAAGACTTGAAGCTTGATTTTAGCAAAAATGATCAAAAATTGAGGATTTGAGGGAAAAACGACCGTATATGTGTGTGTGTATATATATATATGTGTATGTATGTATATATAGATCGATACACACAATTTTGAGAGGATTTGAAACCTAAATCTTATGGGATCGAGAGTAATAGGGGTAGAGGAAGGCTAGGTTTTTTAGTATTCGAAAGGAAATGAAATATTTGGAGTGATTTGAGAGAGAAAAGAGTAGCCCTAATAAAAACTACCGGGTTGCCCGGTTCAGTTCTTAAGTTAAGTCACCGAATACTCGGTGATGCTTCTACCGAGTACTCAGTAGTTCATGCTTATTGATAAATTTCTCTCAAACTCTTTTTTAATTTCTGATTCATTTATTCACTCCAATACTTACTCCTATCGTTATACCTCTTCAAAACTTAATAAAAACATAAATTAACTAAATTTAACTTAACATTAATTAAAGAAGTAAAATAAGATAATTTAAATCCTATAAATACATACCCGTCTAAGAGAACATGAACTCTCTTAGCCGGTGCCTAAACATGAAAAATTATAAAACTAATCCTAAAAAATCCCTTAAAATAAAAGAATTCATAAAACATGCAAAAAGAATAGAAAATCTAATTACTATACAATTCCGAATTACTGGAGCCAATCTTTACTGTCTTTGTCAAGACAACATCAAACTGTACTATCCAACACCTTTTCTCTCCGCTACACATTCCCCAAATTTTGGTCTAAGTTTGGGAAGTAATTCGTTCATTGGAGTTCATAGCGGATATTTAATAATGAGCATGACATTAAGCAAATAATAATAATCAAATAACTTCCCTCCTTTCTCATGCTCTATGTTCATCTCATATCTATTATTTGTATCCAACGAATTTTTCATCAACGCATGAGGTAATGTGTCCTCCATCACCTCGTCGATCCCCGCAATTACATAGTAATCTTATTTTTATTATCGTGAACTTGTTCATCGTGACATTGGGAAAATGGTTCTCTAAATTCATATGATGTCTCAATTGGCTTTTTAGGTTCTTCGAATTCTGATGTTGATAGGTCTATTTGTGTAGAAATAGCTGGTATATCCGTATAGTGCTTTTTCTATAGTCGTGATATCATCAAGGTTAGATTGTATTTGTTTATCCCAATCAATTTTTTTGAAGTCTTCCTTTACTTTAGGTAATTCATCCTTTATAACCTTTACTTGTACCGACTCTTTTTGTGAGTTTTCAATATTTGACTTGAATTGTTCCTCTATTTGATTATAATCATCCTCCTCGTTCTCATAAGTTATATAGAATGGACTAGCTTCCTCTTCATCACTTAAAAACTAATGTTTCAAAATAATAGGTGTCAATACACACATTTTGAAATTATTGGGTGTTATACGCACACTATCTATATTACAGGGGTGTTTTGAGTACTTAAACTTTATAAATATGAAATTCCTATATTAACCTTTGTTGAGTCTCGAGGGGTTAACCCCCTGTAGTATCGATATAGTGCGATTAACCCCCTGTAGTATCAAAAAGTGATCGTATTGCACATGTTTTCCATTTACCGTAACGGATAAGTCCAATGTCTAAAATACCTTTTAATATATATATATTTAAAAAATAGATATTGTAAAATGATCATAAAATCCCTTTTTTGTATCATAACCCTTTGCACATATATATATATAGGTGGGTGTCTCTCAAACCCACTATTCCAATTCTCTTCCAAATATTTTTCCTCTGATGAAAACGTCTTTCTCCAATCCCGAATAAACCTTGGTTTTGTATCCAATTGGGAATATTCGGAATACTATGACTAACATGAAATAAATTAAGAATAAAAAGGACAAAGGAAGCAGAAGAGGGATTTCGTGTATTCACAATTGGAACCATAAAAATTAATATATGTCATATATATATATAGAATAATAATTATTATTTATGGATACATTCTAGTTTTGATTTTTAATAATCCGGTCGAATCTATTATTATTCATATATATATATATATATATATATATTAAAATAGTTATATTAATAATATTATATCAATAATATATAATTTTAAATTAAATCGTAGTATCTTATATCAATAATATATTATTTTAAACTAAATTATAATATCTTATTTTATACTAAATAATTATCGATTTATACTACTTATAAAAGTATTAGTCATTTTTAATATTGAAGTGGATACGCATTATATCGATACTACATGGGGGTTTATATGCACTATATCGATACTATAGGGGGGTTAATCACTCGCGACCCTTTAAAAAATAAAATAAAATTATACTGAAGGGTATTTTGGAGATTTTACACATCCAGTTATCAAAAATTCTAAAGAGGTGCAATATGCACAATATTTAAAATATTTGGATCCCAAAGAAGAACAAAGGTTTATACGCACCATATCGATACCACAAGGGGTTAATCGCTCGCGACCCTAATATAAAATGTGCATCACGCGTGCTTTTTCCTACTTCATCTAAATAACGTATTTATATATAGATAAAATGTGTTAGACCAAGGATTTTTCCAAGGGTAATAATGACCATTTCTAGCATGTATTCTTCTTCTCACTTTATTTATTTCTTCAGTAAGAATTAAAGAGAAATATTTAATCTAACACCCCGTGTTATTTTCTCTTTTCACTGAAATTCTTTTTGATTTATTTTCGGTTGTGATGTCACTTGTTTATGACGTCCTAGTTACTATTGTTGTTTCGTAAGTGCAAATTTTTTACATTTATGTTTTGATTCGACTGAACAACTTTACGATTTCTCCTTTACGACTTCGTGGACTTTCTTGTTACCAACTATGCGGTTTCGTTTTGACGTTTAACATTAGTACTTCAACTGGGAGGCGAAACGTCTCGTTTGTTCAACGTTTAAGGTTCTGATGATTGGGTTTTATACCTCGGATTATTTTTATCGGTTTATATTAGTTATTAGGCATGCCATTTATTTTTCGGGTTCGCGTGGTTTCGTTTGGGGGTTCCGGTATATTTTTCAGGATTAATTGTACATATATATCATTAATTAGAATTATTTGTGTGTGGGCATTTAAATACATATATATGAATTTATGTAATTATATACATATATAATGATATATATAAGATAAATATATGAATATGTATATGTATGGCTGTGTGAGAGACACGTGACCCACCTCATTTATCTTATTCTTCCTCACGCACCAAACCCATATCTCTCATGCGTGACATGGTCTATGTCTTCTTCCACCTTGCGACGGCAGCTTGGGCTTCTCCCACATCATCAACTCCTTCATCTTCCCTTCTTCATCGTTGATAGGAGAGAGAGAGGTACTAGTTGTGGAATAGCTTGTTCACGGTTGAGGGAGGTTTCTACTGGCGATGACTTAGGCTTGGGAAGTCGCGAGCTCAGTTTAGTGGTCTCCAGGTGTCGGATGATCCAAAACTTTTGGGGATTTGATCCTCTCGCCGTGTATGACGTCATACTCGAATTTGGTACGAAATTGTTCAGCGGTTTGTCGGGAAATTTGATTTATAGGTACGAAATTCGTTTTAGTATTTCTCATATTTGTTCAGCTTCATTTGTAATTTGCTAATGGGCTTCAAATATGTTGAATAGTTTGTCAAGGCGGTAGTTTCGGTCCGAGCGGAAATTTATTTGGACAACTTTGGTTGGTGGGACCCGCTTTCGGGCCCCGATAATGTTCACGGTCGGCTGCACTTCGAGAAAAAGTATTTTGGGACAGAGTTAAGTGCACGTATTGGGTGTCATGTCAGTGTATTCGGTTTGGTCGAGGGCACGATGGTTAGTTCGTAGACACACGTCGTGAGGTAGGGGAATCATTGTTTGTTTCAAATGACTCTAGACTTATATGTGATATTATGATTTGAGCATGCTAGTTATATGATTGTGATTTAGAATTCTTTTAGGATAAAGTCATGCTAGTATGTGTGTAATGATATATGTATATGTATGGTTGTACGAGAATATATATGTATGTATATGAGTTGGATAGTTGCCTAAATAGTGAATTAGGTTAGTTGCATCTCAGTGATTGGAATTAGTAGCGCTATACGTAGTTTAGTATATACGTGTAGGCGCAGTTGTGTATGTTCCCATTTTCTATGATTTGGGGAAACGAGTATGTAATTATGTAATTTATGTGACATGGCATCTGAACTTAAACGAGTATGGATTATTGTTTAATTTATTTAAAGGCCTGTAACAGAGATGAGATTAAATGCCTGATGGGTATTGCTTTAATTAATTTAAAAGCATGTTAAAAGAAATGAAATTGATATTCTAGTGGATTATTGCTTTAGTTGATTTAAAAGTATTTTGGAGAATGTTTTCATAAATATGATGAGATACATATTTGTGGTGATGCATGGTTCATTTGAGACATAGTTCCATATTGAGTACACCTCATTGTGTTGAGTATATTGGTGTTGGTCTATGCCGGTCTTGTAACCATGTGTGAGTTGACTTGTGTTGGATCGTCGTAACAACTGGTCAGGTGGTGCTTCTCCCTCCAACGGAACTAGTCTTCCGAGAAATAGAGACGATGTGGGAGGACTTGTTCCAAACTCGGTGTTCATGGACTATGTTACGTGTTTGCGATATTCCTTGTTGAGTCTGCATATCTCTCAAGTGAATGATCGGTACGACATTCTACCTTCCTTCATGAGTTTGTATCCTTAAAAGTGAATGGTTAGAGCAGTTATCCGTTGACCCTTAGTGTAACGTCCGGTATTTTTACGAGTTAATTTAAAATTTTGTATTTAAACAACTATGTGCTTAAATGCTTAATGTGTTTAATTGTTTTAGCATTCCTTACATGTTGTACGTGTTATAAAAATTGTACGTAGCATGTTGTATTTTCATTTTTAAATTAATGAAAATTATTGAGAACGATTTCGGGAAAGAAATGACCGAGGGGTAAAGGAGTAATTTCACATTTGGAACAATTAGTGGAAAATGTAGAAATTAGGGCAAAAATGGCATTTTAGTAATTAGGGAGGATGACAAGGGGTAAAAGGGTATTTAAGAGTCTTGATGGCACTCTTGTAATTAACCCCAACTTTGGATGAATTTGGTCATTTCCACCTTTCATGTGTTGTCTCATTCCTAGCCCTTGATCTCATTCTCCCATCTTTGTTTTAAGCCCTTGGATCATAAGGCCTTCTTTGGCAAAATAATGAGTTTTGTGAATTGTGTAAAAAGTTTTCCACTTGGCAAGACTTATTCCAAGCCATTGGATTCATTCTTTTCTTTCCTAGCTTCATTTTGGACCCTTGGATTTGAGTAGGGTTAGTGGAGAATCTCTACACTTATGAGTTTCTCTCATTTGCAAGACTTCTCTCATACACCACAAATATCTCTCTATCTCCCATACGTTTCTTTCTCTCTTGCTCTCCCTCATTACACTCCTTCATCTTCTTCTTGTCAAATTCTCTCTTCCTTATGATGAGAATTTGAAGAAGGTTTGTGCATGAAAGTGGATGTTGGTGCTCCAAGCTTTCTTTTGAGCCAAATCTTGGTAAGTAAATTCTACTCCTTTGGAATTTCTAGTTTCAAACCCTAGCTTCTATTATTGGATTCTTGTCTTCAATTTTTGATTTATGGAGTTGTCTACTTATAACTCTTGCTTGAAACTCCATTGAAGCTTAGCTATCGGTTGGGTAGAGCTTAGTGTTGGCTTTGGAGGAGGTTGGGTGGATTCGAATCACTCTTGGTGGCATTACTTGTTTTTGCTTGCTCTTGCTTGGAATTGAGGTAGGGGAAAACGATTGTCTTTGTCTTAGTAAGAGGGTGTGTGCGTCTAAGTGTGTATATGCCGTATATATATATACGAGTTGATTTTGGTAACTTAGACCATGATTTAGGCCCTTGATAATATGATTATGTGATATAAATTCATATTGTTGTTAATTGATTTTAAATGTGATAAGAATTAATGTTGTGGTTTATTTAACATAATTGTAATATTATGAGTATGTGAAAAGTTTGACACGATATATTGCCTATAGAGAAAAGCATATACTATGATGGAGTACGGTTGATGAAAAAAAAATCGTATGTGCATATTGAGTACGTCATGTAATGTCAAATTTATGGTGTTGGAATAAGCGAGTGGTTTAGTGATGTGTTGGTAGTCGGGTTCGGATCAAAGCAACAACTGGCCAGGAGGTATCACGCCTACGGAACTAAAAAGCTGGCAAATGTGAATTTGGAGTCCGGGTAGAGGCTCATGTTCTTGACTCCAGTGTAGTCATGGCGTACGGAGTTACAATTTGGGCTCTCGTACAACCGCCTTCCCTGTTAAAGTGATAGAGAGAAAAATCACTTGGGAATGGTCGGTGCGGTATTCTACAATTACTTGTTGAGCTTGTATCCTCGAAAGTAATTGGACAGAGTATGTATCCGTTAACCTGAGTTGGGCGCCGTGTGTCTCGTGGGGTGTGTCGGGTCATGGTGCATTTAGATTATCATATATATATATATATATATATGTGATTATGATGTTATTATGAAAGCATGCTATAATTGTAGAGAATTGTGTTGTGAGCATGTTGGGGAAACTTAATTGTGGGGTTCGAAGGGGTTCCGGATTGGCGTGAGAGCCATGTGGGACAAAAGACTGACCTAAGAGTAGCTGCATGTACCATGGGTGGGTTGTACTACTCGGACTACCGAGATCGAGGCAATGACGCTTCCTCTACTGGGCTAGTGAGCTCACCCCACGCCTTATATGTTTTTCAGGTCATGACCCCGTCAGGAGAATTCCGTAGTCTCTCCGTGGACGTGTGGATGTATGTCCGCCCTTTTGTGCGTGGGAGGCGGACCACACTTTATTTTGTTGGGAATTAGGTCGATAAATATATTCCTTTTTCCCTTGTAAACCAAAGTTGTTGAAATATATTATTTTGATCCAGCTAGCATGTTAGCCGAGGTGGTATAGTCCATGTTTATCCCTTGGAGCGCTATGCGCGGGGATTGTATTCTTTTGGTGCACTTCGGTGCCGGATTGTGTAATTTGAACAACTATAACATGTTTCGCCTTAGAGCGTTTAAATGTCACTCTTGAATATTTTACTTGGAGTTATGAATGTGAATTGGATGATTTGCCATGAAATGTGAGTATTAGGTATTTGGCTGAAAACGGCGTTTTTCTAGGTTTTCAAACTAACACTTTTCGATTCGAATGGAAAAACCCGTTTTCGCCTACCCCCGTAGCCCCGGTAAATTTCCTTGCTTTTAGAAACGGATTTAATTAAATTCGTTTTCTTAGATATTTTAAACTTTAGAAACCGGCGGTAGTTAAAACGGATACCGGGGGCAAGACGGAAGATTTTATGAAAACTTACAAAAATCATTTTTTTGCTAAGTTTACGTTTTTCACGTTTCCCGAGGTCTCGGAAACTATTTTTGGGTTCCGCCAAGGAAAAACTCACTTTTCCAATATTTATGATTTTTCGGGACCGACGGCGCGAAAACAAAGCCATATCGCAAAATCTCGCGTTTTTGCATTTTTAAACTTTAAGCAAATGCAGATTTGGGCAGTAGCTTCACTCTTCTATACTTAGAAATTTTTTTCAGTTTTAAGATTTTCCAAAAAAATCTCATTTTTTTGGTTTTGGATATGCCAGCCACAGCAGGCCGCGCATGGCTGTTGTGCGCGCGCACGCGGTGCGCTGTAGCGCGCAGGGCTGCACGCGGCATGACTTGCCATGGCCTGCTGCAGCGGCATTAAATGTCCGATGTTTGAAAAATCGTATTTTCCTCCTCGGATGTCAGAATGGACCCCCGTTTGTTTCTATGGATTGTCCTATGTCCAAATTTTATAGATAAAATTTGAAATGATCAGTTTGGCCCTGAAATGACTATTTTACCCTTGGTGAAAGAGGGGTAACTCAACTTTAGTTTTAGGTCGGTGTTGTCTAACGCCACTTTTGAAAATTCATATCTCCTTCCTCGTGGCTTCAAATTAGGTCCCGTTTGTTCGTATTGCTATTTTTAGGTACAAATTTTGTATTTGTAGTTGGAAATTATTATTTTACCCCTGATTTGACCATTTTACCCTTGGGTGAACATGGTGGGTCAGAATGATTCGATCAAGGTACCGAGTGTTTCGGTTTGCCTCGTTTTCGATCCCGTGTGATCTTTTTGACATATTTGAGATATTTTATGTCTATTTTACCCTTGTATGGGTATTTTATGACTAAAATGGATTTTATTTCATTTTTATTTCTTCCGCATTCACTCCCTTAGCTCTTAGGCTTGGGTTTTGGAGTCCTAGGAAATTAGGGGCGTGACACTTAGAGTTGGGGTGTGTGTTCGAGTGTGTACCATGAGGTCTTTTGAGTCACATTGCATTCACATTGTCATTATGTGATTCCATTCTACATGTAGATCATGATATCATTTCATGTGATTTTTTAAACATGTTTATTATGAATGTTGATAAATAAATTCATATTTTAATATAATACTCATTTGAAAGTGGATACGTGAAAACATGATTTAAATGTAATAATTATTAAACTATAATGAAATGTAAATTCGTATACTTATGGTTATGTACTTTTATGCCCTTTACGGGTTAAGTATGTTGGGTTAGTGACCTCTTTAGATAATTGAGGTAAATGATAACTTTTAGCGTCAACTATAAGTTGAGGCCTTAGAGAAGGCGGGTGATGAAATTATGAACTTAGTTGATTGTGTAGTATAAGCCTTTAGGTGCCTTTCACCTTATCAGGAATGAATTATTAACCGTATTTTTGAGATTTTGGTTGAGTTAGACTAGGTGACAATTGAACTTAGTTGTTTTCATGGCAACGGCCATTTAGGACCCTTTGTGTCCTTAGGGATTGTGTTCTTCCTTCGAGTTGTAGTCACTCTTATCAGGTTGTCATTCGAAAATGGCATTTTTCAAGATTTATAATCAAATACTTTCTTATTTAAAGGAAAAACCCGTTTTTGCCTACCCCCGTAGCAGAGACAAGTTTTCGTACTTTAAAAAGTGATCTTAGGATCTTCTTTAAAAATATTTCCAACTTCTAAAAGTAGGTGATGGATGCTGAATGGATTGGTTTGAGTATTAAAAACTTTTTTCTTAAAATTATTAAATCATTGGGATTCATCTTTTATGACTTTTACTCTCGGTCATTCGTTTTTGGTTTCTTTTGTTTGGGTGTCTCCCTAATCACTGATGGGTGTTCTTAACCTTGACATTGTTGTCTCGATTATCCATTGGTTTGGCATTGGGACCTCTCCTCCCTTGCTCTATTTCTTCACCCTAATGTGATCGTTCATGAGGGTAGTGTCCATGTACTCTCCATATTTTGATTTGGTTAGCTATCCTTACGCATTGTGAGAGCGTTGGTGATTTATTGACCGTATTAGAGGTAGTATTATGTGATTTATATGGTGATATGAATGAGGTGATTCAGTCCTTGAGACGTAGATTTTCTCTAGTAATGGGATGATGGTTCTCATATATATATATATATATATATATATATATATATATATGTACTGATGATGATTATGTTTGTACGCAATGACATGAGTGTTTTCCCTCATGTGTTCTCGGGGAGTGGGCTATAAGCCTTCCTTGGTATTAGTTATGGATTCTTTCTCCTTTGAGTATTAGAGGCGATTGTGATTCTCCCTTTTTGGATCATCTGGTTGGCGTCGTGAACGCTTGGTGATTTATTAGCTTGGACTTAGGTGTCGTGTAATTATCGTATGTTTGTGAGAGTAATGTAGATTACCAGTGTTGGTACTTAGAGTACGAGTCTTGGTTATATCTTGTGAGACTGATCGTGTACTTATATATATATATATATGTGCTCATATATCGGGATATAATTAGTTACCATTATTGTATGTATATACGTATATATATACTCAACTGTGTTTTGTACACGGGTACATGATAGTGATTTATCGGTTAGCATTGTATTATATGCTTCGTGCTTTATCGTGCTTCCCTGTTATATGATTGGGTTATTCATGGGGTTATTTGGGGTCTTGCATTGGCATGAGTGCCATCTAAGATGATGGACTGACCTAGGGTAGATGCATGTACACGAGTTAGTTAGTACTACTTGGACGATTAGAGGATGTGACGGTTATGATTACCTTTTACCTACTGGACTTAGTGAGCTTACCCAGACGTTTTATGCCCTGGTATTCCCATGCCAATTTTCAAGAAATGTTTCGGCTACGGACAACATGTGGTGCAACGATGCCTTTCTTTTGTTTTCCTCATTGCAGGTTTTGGAGTTGTGCAGGATGACGCGGTTACAGTTGCAACGCAGTTTGATTTGGGACAATAGTTAGCTACTGTTTTCCTTCTCATGTAGTTTCTTTACCCATGTTGTATGGGATTATCATGTATTTCTCTTGGAAGCCACTCTGTTGCCATATTCTCTTTCGGTGTATCCTTTATTCCATGTATTCCTTTATTTCAGGATGTCACTTTATTTCTTTAGCACTATCATGTACTTTTGTGTATTTTTATTCGAGTATTGTTGCTCAGTAGGTTATAGAGGGTTGTGTAGAGGTATTGGTGGTTTTCTTTCCACTACCTCGTAATGGTGTAATTAATATTTTAAATAAGAGAGTTTTTTTATATATAATTTGAATAATGGAACAATTGAAATAAGAAGGGTATGATAATCTTTTGTATTAGAATTGGTGCAAACTGCAACAATTTGATAGTTTAGGCTTTGTTGTTTTTATATATATACCTAAACAATATTCAAAATTGTAAATAGCCCCAACCACTTAGTTCATTAGGTATTATTTTTCTTCAGATGACCATAATTCGTTTTTCTTAATTACTTTGTCTTGAGTGGGAGTTGTAGATACTGCGTTAACGGATTATCAATTGGATGGTTCAATTCATATTCAACCTATTAAATTAAACTATAATAAAAATAAAATGATATATAACTAGTTAAATATAAATAAATCGTATCCACATATTTAGTGAAACAATTTTAATACTATAGTAAATCCTTTCAACTTATCAAATTATTAAATCGTAGTAATAATCGAAAGTATTATTGAATCTGCGTTAGAAATTGAAATGAAATGATGTACATTATTATCATTTTTTTAAAAGAAAAAAGTATACGTAAGAAAAATGAAAATTAATTTGGTTTGTTGTCAATAACCTCTCTATCTCTAAGAATACACATTTTTATATATATATCCATATCTATGTCAATGTAAATGCAGAAAATTACACAATTAATGAATGAATCTTATTATTGTATGATCACGTATATATACGCATATTAAGAGGCCTTGGCCCATCTGAAATGCCAATCACGATCCTTTTTTTAATGGGATTGTAAATATATCCTTCTCTTTTTATCTCAATTCCTAAATCATAGGGATTGAATTTAACCTATTACTTTCAACCCAAGTTCCTTCCAAAAACTTCTATGTGATGGGCCTTTGACCCAATTCCTTTGGTTTACATTTTCCCTATCCAAACCCACTTTTGTTGGATCAGAATGTTTCCTACTACACAGGCCCCGGAGGTTATGGGCCTGTATTCAGCTGTCTCGCCGATGACCAAAATTAATTTGAAGGACATGCTTAACTGCATATCGTACGCACATTTGTGTTATAAAAAAAGGTGGCTTGGAGATGACATGGAGGGTTCATTTAATGGGGAAGGTGGGGCAATCATTTCAAATTTGATATGAGTGCCCCATGTTTCCTCGATCCTCGCCTTAGGAAGCTGAAATTACGGCGCATGACCTTCGGTCTTCGCGCTGTTATTTGGTCTTCCTTCACAACTCTATAAAAACCCCTAATTAGTCATTTCTCTACAATTTCACTAAGTCTTCCAAATATGAAAATACCAATTTACCCTTTGGTCATTTATTTCCGAAATCATTTTTAATACTTTTCATTATTATCAAAATGAAAATACCACACACAACTTACAAATTTAATCTTAAATAAATCATATAAGTCATGCTAATCACATAAACACATTAAGCACATAATCACATAAGCACGTAATTGTTAGCAATTTTTTAATTAAAACATAAAAATACTGGACGCTACAACCTCCACACCTTAGGAGATGTCATCCTCGAAATCAAGACGTGCCTAAAATAGAAAACAAGTTCCGATATTTTTCCCGAAATTAACGCTACGCTCCCAAGTCGCCTCCTCGACTCCGTGATGGTGCCATAAAACCTTAATTAATGGGATTGTTTTTCCTCGCAAAACCTGCTCTCGCGCATCCAAGATCCTCATGGGTCGCTCCTCGTAGGACACTTTCTCAGTAACATCGACATCCACCCAACTCAAGACATGAGATGGATACGGCTCTTACATGCGAATCATAGAGATATGAAAAAGATTATGAACCCGTGAAAAATCCAGTGACAACGCTAAATAGTACGCCACCTCGTTGATACGGTCTAGAATCTCGAAAGGCCAAATAAATCATGGTGAAAGCTTGCCGCTCTTCCCGAACCGCTTTAAGAGTTTCCAAGGTGAAACTTTCAGAAAAACATGATCACCAACCTCAAAGAACAAAAGACGCCTACATTGATTTGCATACTTCTTCTGTCAGCTCTGTGCTATAACCAAATACTGTCGACCAATCATAATCTTCTCGACGGCCTCATGAACCATATCGGGTCCCAAAAGTGCGACATCACCAACCTCATCCCAACAAGTCGGTGAACGACACGGTCTACCATACAATGCCTCAAAAGGTGTCATCTGAATACTGGAGTGATAATTATTGTTGTACACGAACTCCGCCAAATGAAGATAATCCTCCCAACTACCTCTGAAATCAATAGTATAAACACAAAACATGTCTTCGATAATCTGAATGGTACGCTCTGACTGACCGTCTGTCTTAGGATGGAAAGCGGTACTAAATTGTAACTGCATATCCAAGAATTTCTGAAAAGCCTACCAAAATCTTGACGTGAACCGCGGATCTCAATCTGAAACAATAGTAACCGGAACCCTATGAAATCTAACAACCTCTTTCATGTACAGCCTACTAAGAACCTCTACATTATCCGTCTCACGGATAGGTAGAAAACGTGCAGTCTTCGTAAATCGATGTACAATCACCCACACTGCATCCTTCTAATTCTTCATCTTCGGTAACCCTATCATGAAGTCCATCCAAATAAGCTCCCATTTCCACTCAGGAATCGGTAACGATTTCAACAACCCAGCAATTCCTCGGTGTTCAACATTAACTTGTTGACAAATAAGACAACGACTCACAAAATTGACAACTGATTTCTTCATTCCTTGCCACCAATAGTGATGCCGAATATTGTGATACATCTTCGTGCCACCTAGGTGAACTAGAAGCCTGGAACTATGAAACTCACGTAAAACCTCCCCACGACAAGTCTGCAGTACATAAAGAAAACTCATGAAATGATAACCTCCATCGGAGAGTAAAACCCAATGGTCGACAACCTCGCCACTAGCAATGTGAGTGTGAACCAAAACAATGCTATCAACTTGTCCCTAAGCCTCAATCACACGACTCACAAGTGAAGGTTGTGCCACCATGCTAAATAAAGTCACTAGTGACTCCCCATTATCACGGAACTAAAGACCCAACTTTGCAATGTCCTCCATCATCCGCCACTCGTGAATAAAAATGCTAGATGACAATACCTGCAACTTACGAATCAACGCATCCGCCATTACGTTAGCGTTCCCCGGGTGATACTGGAGTGCAAAGTCATAGTCCTCCATGTACTCAACCCATTGATGTTGTCATAAATTCAAGTCCCATTGTGTAAAGATGTAATGTAAACTCTTGTGATCGGAGAAGGCCTCAAATCTCACCATAAAAGTAGTGCCTCTATTTTCAAAGGATCAACCACAATGCCACCCCCAAAAATAATATGGCCCAAAAATCTAACTTCTTGAAGCTAAAATTTGCACTTCTCGTACTTAGCATACAATCCGTGCTCTCTTAGGATTTGAAGAACAGTCATAAGATGAACCTCGTGCTCGCTTATGTAGTAGAGTACTCTAGAATATCATCAACGAATACTACGACAAATCTATCCAAGAACTCATGAAAGATACGATTCATGAGATTCATGAATGTCACCGGTGCATTAGTCAAACCAAAAGGCATAACTAGGAACTCAAAGTGGCCGTAACAAGTGCGAAAAGTGGTTTTCGGAATATCCACATCCCCAACCCAAAACTGATGATAACCGGACCTCAAGTAAATCATAGAGAAAAACTTAGATCCCTTGAGTTGATCGAATAAGTCATCAATCTGTGGCAAAGGATATATTTTCTTGATCGTCACCCGATTTAGCTTACGATAGTTGATACAAAACCTTAGTGAACCATCATTTTTCTTAGCAAAAAGGACCGAAGCACCCTAATTTGAAACACTAGGTCGAATAAATCCTCTAGTTTCTACTTCAATTCCTCTAGTTTCATTGGTGCCATTCGATACGATGCCATGGAAATAGCATCGGTACCCGATACAAGATCAATAACAAACTCCACTTCACGAAATGGAGGCAAAGAAGTTAAGTCATCGGGAAAGACATCCCAATACTCCCCTACGACATGAGTTACCTCAACTTGACCACAAACCTCATCGTTGGAAAAAACATTTGCCAATAGAAATCTAGATACATCACGATCCCATAAATAATAGGAAGAAGTGGAAGAGTCACTGTGATTGCCAAAGAAGTGGAAACGTTCGCCCTTATGCGTGCACATAGACACACGACCTCTAAAACAATCAATTTGCGTACGGAAGGTTGATAACCAATCCATGCCCAAGATGACGTCAAAGCTCGTCATGTTAACGAGAATGAAATTGAACTTTAATGATTGCCCAACAATCACAATCTCGCATCCATGACACACTCTAGACAAGTACACACTACCACCAACCAGTGTGTCAACACATAATGCCACATCAAGATAGGAAACAGGTATACCCAAAACAGATGGAAAACTAGAAGCAATACAAGAATATGAAGCTTTGGAATCAATGAGAACATGAACCCAACAACCGTACACATGAAAAATACCTCGTTCAATAGATGGTCTTGCTACACTATTGACTACTACTCCAAGTGTGGTTGCATACACACAGACCTCAGAATTATTCCCCTGTTGTGGTGCCCTAGGCCATGGTGGTTGCTGAATGGTCGATGCAGAAGTCATAGTATGCGAACCCTGAACTGACTATGCTAGCTGTTGTAGTGCCCTGTTCCCAAACTAAACTGCTGACTGAGTAGATCTAGACTACTACCCAGCTCCACTCATAGGAGTACCACTACTCAACTGAGGACAATCACTGTGATAATGACCCTGCAGTCCACACTAAAAGCAACCTCGATTACACCCTGCACTACCACTCCTTGCCTGGCGACAGGACGGACAAAATGGCTTTGTGTGCCCTGGCTAGTTGGATTGAAAACAAATAACATCCCAGCAAATAGAACCCTGACGCTGCTGTTATTACTGCTATTCAATAGGAGTCGAAGTACCTTCACGTTGCCTTTTATTTTTCCCAAAACCCGAAGAAAAACCTCTGAATCTGTTGGCCCTTGCGTCACGAGCTTGTCGACCCTCTATAGCATCCTCTTCAGTAATCACTACCTCTGTAACGACTTCACGGTAAGTCGGCATGTCAAGTACAATTATCTTCGAATTGGGATTGCCTCTCAAATCCCTCACGAAATGGCGAGCCTTCACCTCCTCATTCGCCACCATCTCAGGTGCATATCGAGACAAACTGGTGAACTTAATTTCATACTCGGTCACTGAAAACTCACCATAAACTAAATCATTGAAGCGGTCACTCATGCCCATCCTAGTACGTGGTGGAAATAACCGATCCAATAAAAGTGTGCGAAAGTCCACCCATGTGATTGCTTTAATGTCCCTTGAGTTGTCAACCGACTTCCACCAACCACAGGCATCTTTGATAAGCCAATAAGATGCAATCATGACCCTCACGGCATCCTCACGAACCTTCAATATATCGAATCCTTTGGTAACTTGCTCTAGCTAATCATTTGCCACTAACGGATCCGGTCCACTTTCAAAAGTAGGTATGTCCAACTTCAAGAAATCACAAAAGGCTTTATGAACACACGAACCCTCGTCCTCTAAACGGTTTCCCTGAGAAGCTTGTGCAATAGTCGCCGCTAAAGCACACACAAATGATCACCTTCCATGAAAGGGACTTCCGACACACGCTCACCAACATCGGGAGGTGCGGGCACATTCTTATTTATAACCAGAGGTACATGACCCAGAGCATCACCCTCTTGAGGTGCAAAAGCTTGCTCCGCTACATTAGACAATCTCGGTTCCTCTCTAACTATACGCGGTCGACCTCTACGTGGTGACATGGTGCACTATATCACAATAATGAAACAAGTAAGTCACAAGTATAACCAAAGTACACCAAACAAAACCATAACATCAAGCACACACACGCATAAGTCAACGACGCACAAGAAATGAGAACTAACACTTAAACAAGTAACAAAATGGAAAACAAGAAGAGTAAAGTGAAAACCACCCTCGTCCATTATTCCATAGAGAAAGAACACGCTCTGATACCAAGCTGTCACGTCCCAAATTTTCTAGGATTCCGAAACACAAGCCTAAGAATTTAGGGAATGAAGCGAAAGTGAAAAACAATGAAATAAAATATATTTAAGTCATCAAATAACCATAAAAGGGTAAAATAGTCATTTTACATTCCAAATATATCAAAAATATCACTCGGTATCGAAAAGAAAATGAAACGATTCAAACGACACTCTAAACGGATCATTCCAACACCCCATGTTTACCCAAGGGTAAAATGGTCATTTCAGGGGTAAAATTGTAATTTAAAAGTGCAACTACAAACTTTGGAGCTAGCACAAGCCGTAGGAACAAACGGGACCAAGATTGAAACAACGAGGTGAGAGATATGAATTTTTGAAAATGGTGTCGGACAACGCCGATCAAAATATAAAATTGAAGTACCGTACTTTCACCAAGGGTAAAACATTGATTTCAAGGGTAAAAATGATATTTCAAAGTACAACTACAAATTTTGGAACATGAACAAGCCATAAGAACAAATGGGAGTCAATTCGGAGGTGCGGGGCTGCAACGTCACAACGTCACGCTACAGCCATTGCCATGTCGTGCGCATGGGCAACTGATGTGCCAAAAAAACTGCAGTTGTGTTTTGTTTTTTAAAAAGCCAAATTTTTTCTTTCTTCTTTTAAGCTTGGTCACTACCTTTTTTAGAAAGTTGAAAATATGCAAAACCGCGAGATTTTGCAATACGACTCTGTTTTTCACGCCGTTGGTCCCGAAAAATCACAAATATTTGAAAAATGAGTTTTCATTTGCGGATGTCAAAAATAGTCACCGAAACCTCGGGAAATGCGTAAAACACAAACTTTGAATAAAAGTGATTATTTAAAATCTCGTAAAATTTTCCGTCTTGCCCCCAGTCTTCGTTTTAACTACCGCCGGTTTCTAAAAGTCAAAATCTTTATAAAAATGAGTTTAAAATAATTTCTAAAACAATAAAAAATTTTGAGGCTACGGGGGTGGACGAAAACGGGTTTTTCCATTCAAAATGAAAAGGGTTTGTTTGAAAACCTAGAAAAATGTCATTTTCGGCCAAATTCCTAATAACCACACTCAATATCTAATCCACTTCACAACTCAAAATGAAAGGATTTGAAGTCTATATTAAAATACACTAAAGTGAAACAGGTCATAGTTTTATCGAAGTACATAGTTTTACATTTTCGGCACAAAAGTGCATCAAAAGAAGCATATGGATACATGTTTATCAAATTAATATCGTACAAAAGTAAGTACGGTCCGGCTCCCATGCACAAAATGTCACATATGCACGGAGAGACTACGGAACTCTCCCAACAGAATCATCACCTGAAAAATATATAAAGTCGTGGGGTGAGCTCAGTAGAGGAATCGTCATCGCCTCATTCTTGGTAGTCTGAGTGGTACAACCCACCCAAGTTTTATGCTACTAATCCTAGGTCGACTCTTGTCCCACACGGCTCTCACACCAATTCGGGATCCCATTGAACCCAACAATCATCTTCCCCAACATGCCTACTATATAGTCATTCGAGAATATAACATACCTTATCATAAATATCACATTCACATATATAGGATATTACATGCAATGTGACACAACACCACCCATGGTACACACATGACAACACATCATACACGGAGGGTAATCAGATATCATTCTCTACCATTCACTTTTGAGGTTACTAGATCATGAAAGAATGTAGAAACTATTGCCAAAATCATTCACTTATTAGAGATATGCAAACTCAACAAGGAATAACAAACAAGAAACACGGTCTGTGAACATGAGTTCAGAACAAGTCCTCCCCCATCGTTTCTATTTCTCGGAAGAATAGTTCCATTGGAACGAGAAGCACCACCTGGCCAGTTATTGCGATAGTCCGACACAGGTTAACTCACACATGATTACATACCTGACATAGACTAACACCCATGCACTCAACATGACAAGGTGTACTCAATATGAATAAACGGCCTCAATAAAAACCATGTCTAATCATAAATACATGCTTTTGTCCATTATGCATTATATTATGTCCACATTATCAACATACTCATAATTATGCATATATAAGCAATATTTCACAACAAACATTATTATCACACAATCATGCTTTCAAGAACCTTGTTCATCGTCTAAGTTGTCAAGACTCAACTCGTACATATACATCACATATATATACATAGATGCACACACCCTTGTACAAAAATTAAAATAACTCGTTTTTCCCCTACCTCAATCCAAGCAAGTTAATTCAAGTGTGCCCAAAGAGGTCCAAGCAAGCCACCAAATTCAAGTGTTCAAAGAGAGCCTCCAAGAGGGACAAAAGTTGAACTATCAAAGTGGCTCCACCCACATGAATTAAACTCAACCCTAATAATTACTAAGTTAGGGTTCCATGAAAAATGAATTCAAGAGATGAAGAAACTATTAACTCACCAATGGCTTCTTCACAAAATAAATTCAAGAGCCACCACAAATGGAACTCAGTTGGTGGTTGGAAGCAAAACTCAACCTTCCATAAACATGTATAAAAGGAAAAGCAAAATCAATACTTACACATAAAATTTCATTAACCTGAAAGCTAGCGTTATTGCAACAAAACCCAAGAATGGAAGAGAAAACTTACTAAAAGTAATCCAAGAACACTACACCAAGAGACCACCACAATAACTCATCACCCACCAAGCATGAAGAGAAAGGAGATAGCAATAGGTTGTGTTCAAAAGATGAAAGTCTTGCAAATGAGAAAAAATATACAAGGGTAGAGATTCTCCACTAACTCCTTTCAAATCTAAGGGTTAAGAATAAAACAAGAAAAATAAGAGAATGATCTAAGGGTGGAAAGAAAGTCTTACAAATGAAAGACTAAGATTAATGTATTCATGCATTTGTAATCCATCCAAACAAGGCCCTATGATCCAAGGGTTATGAGCAAATGTGGAAGAAGACTTGAAATCAATGGTGGAGAATTAGACAACACATTAAAATGGGAAAAGACTAAATCCATCTCTACTTAGGATTAATTACAAGAGTGTCATCATGACTCTCAATTACCCTTTTACCCCATCTTTTCCTCCCTATTTATGACCCTACCACTCACACACCAACACTTAGTCATTTCTCTACAATTTCCACCAAGTCTTCCAAATATGAAAATACCAATTTACCCTTTGGTCATTTATTTTCCGAAATTGTTTTTAACACTTTTAATTATTCTTAAAATGAAAATACCACATGCAACTTACAAATTGAATCTCAAATAAATCATGTAAAGCACAAAAACACATTAAACACATAATCACATAAGCACTAATTGTTAACAAAATTTTTAATTAGGACGTAAAAATACCGAACGCTACATTGGTTTAGCCGATCTCCACCTCTATTATTATTTTCAAAATGCTAGGGACTCTAAGGGTCGTTACAACATCTTTCCATTCAGGGTAGGGGTATATGTTCCGATAAGGAAAAATCTGACAAGGGTTGGAAGGAGAAGATAATGTTAATCAATAGTAATTAGTTATACCCCTTCTCTCTGAACTACCCAATCCATAAAGCCTTCGACCCCATTCGTATTCCTACCTTTCATCCTCTACATAAGATGACATAATTTTATCAATTCTACGATCTGCACCGGGGGGGTACGTTTTAAGGTTTTTTTTGTTATCAGGAGAGGGAGTTGGCCCCTGGTCAAATCAGCCTCTGTGCTTTTAACTTCAGATAACCTGGAGATGATGTCAAACTTTTGCATTGGTATTGACATGATGAAGATCCCCCTTAGATCGCTGACAATTAGGTGCGCACCTCCTCCCAGTGGGCCTACTCCTGTGATTGTTACTCCCATATCAATGGCACCAACGGCGCCACCAACTGATCCACAACCTTCAAAACTCAATCCTCCTCATCCTCGTGCAACTTCCGCAGGAGGTAATGCTCTTTCCATCCAACCTCGTACAGCCACGGGTGACGGAGTGGCCAATAAAAGAGCCAGAGTGAACAGTGTTCTTGATACTTCAAACAATGACCCTCCGTTGGGCCAGGATACTTATGCGCCCATCGTTTCGTGGCAACTGAAGTTCATAGTCCCGGACGGATCCCTTCGGGCGATGGCGAGGGGTATATGGACACCAATTGATAGGGTAGCACGGTAAAAAATAATAAGGATGGAGTTCCTTAAAAATGGATCCAGTATGACTATGGAAGTATTTTATTTTTTACTTTCCCCACTAGTCATTATTCCTGTTTCTATTGCTTTCTGGAACTAATTTTGCTCTTCTGACAGCTCCTCTATGTCATCCAATCCTACAACCATCTCCTGGAGGCTGAAGTTCGGGAGATGGCCAATATACAATCGCTTCAACAACAGTCGAACGATCACCAGATCTCTCTGGCGAAGGACGATGATGGCCTTTTTCGGAGTATGTCAAATCAGAAGGCTCTGCTGGAGTCTGGGGAGGCTGAAAAGAGAGCCTTAGCTGCTGAACTTGAAGAGCCAAAGGTCACGCATCAGAAGGTTGTTGCCGAAAAAGCAAAAGTGGACAATCTTCTTGCTTTGGAGTAGTCCAAAGTTGAGATGTGCCATCTGGGGGGCTGGACATGCATTCTCATTTTGTGGATATCAGGGATGTGCGGGTGACATATGGGTTGCGATCCCGGGATGAACAGGAGCACATCCCAGAGTCTGAGTGGTCGATCAAGACTCCTGCTGAGATGGATGCCCATCTTGGGGTATCATTTCCGCACAAGGATCCGAAACTTTCTCAAAATAAAGCTTGCTTTGCTACTTTTCTGAAGGGTGAAGACCCTATTCCATTGGCCCCTTAACCTCCCTCAGGCACAAAGATTGTAAATGACCTGGGCCCCCAGTTCATGGGTCAGGGTCATCGGACTTAGATTTTTATAGCTTCCCTTCCCTTTTTTAATGTATTGCCCCTTCCGAGCTACCTTTGTACCTTAGTAATTTTAATGAAATTCTGTTTGTTATGATCTATTTTTTTCATATACAAACACTCAATGAGTTGCTATTTTAAATTTTCCACAGTAGAGGGCTTCGGACTTTATGTCAAACCAAAACTCGTACTACCCTCTGGCCCAACCAGGCTATATGAACCTCTTTGGATTAACACTTTAGGAAAATTTTGCATGATACGAACCATGTTGAACCAACATTGAGGAAAATTTTACATGATACGAGACTTCGGGCATCTAGCCCCTAAGTTTTATTGATATCCTCTGGTCAATTCAAGGTGTATGAACCATGTTGAACCAACACTTAGGAAAATTTTACATGATACGAGAATTCGGGCATCTGGCCCCCTAGTCTTATTGATATCCTTTAGTCCATTCAAGGTGCATGAACCATGTTGAACCAACACTTAGGAATATTTTACATTATATGAAACTTCGAGCATCCAGCCTCCAAGTCTTATTGATATCCTCTGGTCAATTCAAGGTGTATAAACCATGTTAAACCAACACTTCAAAATTTTTTACATGATATGGGACTTCGGGCATCTCGAGCCCAAGTATTATTGATATCATTTGGTCAATTCAAGGTATATGAACCATGTTGAACCAACACTTAAGAAAATTTTATTTTTGATTTTATGGGATCAGTATTAGGAAGATCATTGAAAAAGATACACAAAAAGTGTGAAGAACGGAGTACTTTTATTTAAGTAAGGAAACATGTAGCAAATGTGCCATATAGCGGGTACAGATGCTTTGGTTTATCAGCAGTGGTGTCATATAGTGGACACATATGTTTTTATTTGGGTAATATTGATGCTTAAATCTATCTAAGGATAATACCTCTTCAGACGATAGGCATTCTCAAAGTTGGGCTCGATGCGACCTATTTCTTTCTTTTATACTCGATTGGCCCATCTCCTGATGACCTCAATGATTGTGTACGACTCTTCCCATGTTTCCCGAAGCTTGCCAACTTTCCCGATCTTTCTTCTGAGCACCATGTCGCCAAACTGGAATTCCCTTTTCTTGGCCTTTTGATTGAAGCGGCTTCTGACATGGTGCTGATAGGCGGCCAATCTTATGCCAGTTGCTTCTCTCATTTCTTCCAATAAATCCAGGTCATAGGCTAAGTGCTAATTATCTGACCGCTCCTCCCATGTTTGGCTTCTTAAGGTTGGTACTCTTACTTCGGTTAGTATAACCGCTTCGACCCCACAGGCCATGGCAAATGGAGTATCCCTTGTTCGCTGCCTTGGGGTAGTTTCTCCAGCCAGGATCCTTTAGCCTCTTCGAATTTATTTCTAAGGTCGTCTAAGATCGTTATGTTCATCCTTTCTGCCTTGTGGATAGCCAACATAAGAAGTGTTCTGATTTACTCCTTGCTCTCTCCGAAATGCTCAAACCTTTTATTTATCTAGATTGGTGCCATTATCTATCATTATCATTCGAGGAAGACCGAACTTGCAGATGATGTAGCTCTAGATGAATTTGATGACATGGCTACTCTTGATGGTCGGATATGCCTCAACCTCTAACCATTTAGTGAAGTAATTTCTAACCAATAAGACATGGGTTGTGGATCTGATGGCTTGTGGGAGAGGACCAACGATGTCCATCCCCCATCGGGAAAATGGGCGAGGGACGATTGTTGGGTTGAGTAGCTTTGGAGGTGGATGAATGTTGTCCCCATGGACCTGGAACTTCTTGCACCTTCGGACATATACCTTTGCGTCCTTTTATAGATAGGGCCAGAAATATCCCTGAGTGAGGACCTTATGCACCAGAGACCTTCCACTTGAGTGATTGCTGCAGGATACACCATATATTTCTTCCATGTTTACGGATGCCTCTAATGGAGTGAGACATTTCAAGTAGGGTCCGTAGAACGATTTCCAGTATAGTTGGCCATTGTAAAGCACATATCTTGCAACTTTCATTCTTATCTTCCTGGCTTCTGGCTTTGATTCGGGTAGGGCCCCCATTCTAAGATAATTGACGATGGGATCCATCCAAATTGGCTCCCAGGGGATGATCATCACCTCTTCAGGGGGCTCAAGGTTTGATATGATGATGAAGTCAATCGGGATCACGCGGGTTATACTTTCATTTGCTGCAGAGGCTTGATTAGCTAGGTGATCGGCATTTGTATTATCATTCCCTAGGATCTGTTTGATGGCCAACTTCTGAAATCCCTCGGCCTCCTTTAATACCAACTCTTTGTATGCTTCCATTTTTGGCTCCCGAGTCTCATATTCACCATTTATTTGCCAGATGACCAGTTGAGAACCACTTCTGACCTCTACTCTTTATACTTACAAGCTTTGGACAAATATAATACAAGCTAACAGAGCTTCATACTCAGCCTCAATATTGGAGGTCAGGATTTCCAATCCAATGGACTGCTAAAATTTGGTACCATTGGGTGTCAATAATTCTACATCGGCTCTTGCTCCCCCGATGTTGGATGATCCATCTACGAAAACTACCTATAAGCCTGGTTCTTCTTCTTCGGTGTGATCTGCAGGTTTAGTTTACAACAAAAAATTAGTTACTGCTTAGCCCTTGATGGCGGTTCGAGGGACATAGGTTATGTCATATATCCCCAACTCGATGGCCTATTTCGATACTCTTCCTGGCAGTTCAGGCTTCGCTATTATTGATCTAATCGGTATGGTGGTGGGTACCACGATCGGGTGTGCTTTAAAGTAATGTCGAAGGTGGCGTTTCACATTGATCAATGATAGTACCAGCTTTTCGTGCCTACTGTAATGAGTTTCTGGTTCGACCAATGCTTTGCTGGTGTAGAAAATTGGCATCTGACACTCCTTGCCCTCCTTTACCAGAGCGGCGCTAGTAGATGTGGTATAGACTGCTAAGTACAGATGTAGAGGCTCATTTGTTTCTGGGGATGCAAGTATAGGGGGTTCTGTCATATAGTCTTTCAGCTTTCTAAGAGCTTCTGATTGTTCACCCCCCATACTTATCATTTTCCTGCCTTTATGGACTAGGAAAAATGTCAACATCGGTCGGTCAGGCGAGAAACAAAATGGCTGAGGGTTACCACCCTTCCTATCAATATCTGTATTTTTATGAGGGTTCTGACCTGTGCCAGACTTGCCTGAATGGCCGTCCGATCCACTATATATCCTAAGAACTATCCAGAGGTTACGCTGAACGAGCATTTAGATGTGTTAAGTTTCATCTCGTACTTTCTGAGTGTGTCGAACACCTGCTGCAAGTCTGCCAACTGGTTACCATTTGTCTTGCTTTTGACCACGGTATCGTTGATATATGCCTCAATGGTAGAGCCCACCATGCCTTGGAAAGTTTTACTGACCAACCTCTGAAAGGTCGCACCTCCATTCTTTAGTCAAAAAGCCATAACTTTATAATAGTAACTACCTGATTCGGTGATGAAGGATGTATTCTCCTCGTCTGAAGGATTCATTCTTATCTAGTTGTAGCCGGAGTATGCGTTAAGAAAGCTCAAGCGTTCGAAACCCACTGTGGCATCCACCATCTGGTCAATCTTTGGTAGCGGAAAGCAGTCCTTTGGGCATGTTTTATTCAGGTTACTGAAGTCCACGCACACTCTCCATTTCCCATTCTTCTTCTAGAACATTACCACATTGGCCAGCCAAGAGGGATACTGCACTTCCCAGATGAATCCGGCTTGGATCAGTCGAGCTACTTATTATTCTATACACAATCAATGAATGAATCTTATTATTGTATGATCACGTATATATACACATATTGATAGGCCTTGGCCTGTAACGTCCGGTATTTTTACGTGTTAATTTAAAATTTTTATTTAAACAATTAAGTGCTTATGTGTTTATGTGTTTAATTGTTTTAGCATGCCTTACATGTTGTACGTGTTATAAAAATTGTACGTAGCATGTTGTATTTTCATTTTGAAATTAATGAAAATTATTGGAAACGATTTCGGGAAAGAAATGATCGAGGGGTAAATGAGTAATTTAACATTTGGAACACTTAGTGGAAAGTGTAGAGATTTTGGGTGAGAATTAGGGCATGAGTGGCGTTGAACGTTTGAGTTGATAGCCTACTTGGACCTCTCTTGGACACTCTTCAGCTAGCTTGATTGGAATTGAGGTAGGGGAAAAACGATTTGTGTTTGTCTTTGTATGAGGGTGTGTGCGTCTTTGTGTATATATGCCGTATATATATATACAAGTTGGTCTTGATAGCTTAGACTATGATTTAGGCCTATGAGAGCATGATTTTGTCATATAAACTCATGTTGTGATTTATTGCTTAACAAATGTTAAATTGTAAGCCTTGTGATAAATTGAATCCAATATAATGTTATTTGATAAAAGTGTGTATTGTGATGGCATGAAGTTATAATAAGAACTTTTATGCACTTTGGGTTATACCATGTAGTGTCAAAAGCATGGGTGTAGGGTAATACTGATTATGTATTCGTATGTGTACGTCGTCTTGTGTCGAATCGTCGCAACAACTGGCCAGGGGGTTTCCCATCCTACGGAATAATGAGCCGTGAATGGGGTATAGGGTGAGTCGTCTCATTCTCGAAGTCGCATGAACCTTGGTTGGGTTGAACCACTCGGACTACCGAGATGGAGGCAATGACGCTTCCTCTACTGGGCTAGTGAGCTCACCCCACGCCTTACATATTTTTCAGGTGATGATCCCGTTGGGAGAGTTCCGTAGTCTCTCTATGGACGTGTGGCTATATGTCCGCCCTTTTGTGCGTGGGAGGCGGACCATACTTATTTTGTTGGGCATTAGGTTGATAAATATGTATCAATATGCTCTTTTCCCCCATGTAAAACCAACTTGTAAAACTACTTAAATTTTAGTCCGGCTAACATGTTAGCCGAGGTTTTATTATCAATGTATATCCCTTGGAGCGCTATGCGCGGGGATTATATTATTTTCGGTGCCAGAAATGTAAGACGAGTTCGTATTATGAAAACTATGTCCTATTTTGCCTTCGTGCGGCGTAATCATTAAATGTATAAATTATTTCATCATGAATGTGATGTGAATAATAGTTATTGAATGTGGTTATTAAGTGTCCGGCCGAAAACGGCGTTTTTCTAGACTTTCAAACAAACCCTTTCGTTTTGAATGGAAAAACCCGTTTTCGCCTACTCCCGTTACCCCGGTAAAATTTCCTTGTTTTTAGAATGGATTTAATTAAATTTATTATCTTAGAGATTTCAAACTTCAGTAACCGGCGGTAGTTAAAAAAACGGAGATCGGGGGCAAGACGGAAGATTTTATGAAAACTTACAAAAAAAATCATTTTTTTGCTAAGTTTACGTTTTTCGCGTTTCCCGCGGTCTCGGAAACTATTTTTGGGTTCCGCCAAGGAAAAACTCACTTTTCCAATATTTATGATTTTTCGTGACCGACAACGCGAAAAACAAAGCCATATCGCAAAAATCTCGTGTTTTTGCATATTCAAACTTTAATGAAAGTGTAGATTTGGGCAGTGGCTTAACCCTCCCATACTTAGAAAAATTTTCAAAATTTCAGTTTTGCCAAAACTCTCACCATTTTTGGCTTTGGGCATGCCAGCCCGCAGCAGGCCGCGCATGGCTGCTGTGCGCGCGCGGTGCGCTGCAGCTAGCAGCGCTGCACGCGGCATGGCATGCCATGGCCTGCTGCAGTGGCATGAAATGTCCGATGTTTGAAAATTCGTATTTTCCTCATCGCACGTCGGAATAGACCCCCGTTTGTTTCTATGGGTTTTCCTACGTCCAAATTATCGGGATAAAATTTGAAATGACCAGTTTAACCCTGAAATGACTATTTTACCCTTGGTGAAAGAGGGGTACTTCAACTTTAGTTTTGGGACGGTGTTGTCTGACACCACTTTTGAAAATTCATATCTCTTTCCTTGTGGCTTCAAATTAGGTCCCGTTTGTTCGTATTGCTAGTTTTAGGTACAAATTTTGTAGTTGTAGTTGGAAATTATTATTTTACCCCATATTTGACAATTTTACCCTTGGGTGAACATGGTGGGTCGGAATGATTCGATCAAGGTACCGAGTGTTTCGGTTTGCCTCTTTTTTTTATCCCGTGTAATATTTTTGGCATCTTTGAGATGTTTTATGTCTATTTTATCCTTGTACGGGTGTTTGACGACTTAAATGGATTTTATTTCATTTTTTATTTCTTCCGTATTCACTCCCTTAGCTCTTAGGCTCGGGTTTTGGAGTCCTAGGAAATTTGGGGCGTGACAACTTGGTAGCAGAGCGTGTTCTTTCTCTATGGGACGACGGGCGAGTGTCGTTATCACTTTACGCTTCTTGTTTGCTTTTATGTTACGTGTTTACGTATTAGTTCCCGTCTCTTGTACGTCGTTGCCTCATACGTGTGTCGGCATGGCCTTGTGGTTTTGTTTGGCATACTATAATTGTACTTGTGCCTTACATGTTTAGCTGTTGTCATGTAGAGACCATGCCACCACGTAGAGGTCGACCGCGTATCATTAAAAAGGGTGATGCTCCGGATCAAGTACCTCCGGTTGTGGACGAGAATGTGCCAGTACATCCGGATGTAGGGGAGCGTGTACCGGCTGCTCCTTTCATGGATGGTGAGTAGTTTGCACGTGCTTTAGCAGCAGCTATGGCACAGATTGATGATTTGTTCGATCAACTCAAGGGATCTAAGTTCTTCTCCAAGATTGACTTGAGGTCCGGTTATCATCAGTTACGGGTTAGGGATATTGACATCCCGAAGACCGCATTTCGCACTCGGTATGGGCACTTTGAGTTTCTCGTGATGCCTTTCGGTGTGACTAATGCACCGACGGCATTCATGGGTCTCATGAATCGTATCTTCCATGAGTTCTTGGATAGATTTGTAGTGGTGTTCATTGACGATATTCTAGTGTACTATACTACAGAAAGTGATCACGAGGTTCATCTTAGGACCGTTCTTCAAATCATAAGAGAGCACCGATTGTATGCTAAGTATAGTAAATGTGATTTTTTGCTTCAAGAGGTTAGATTTTTGGGGCATGTTGTTTCCGGAGGCGGAATTTCAGTTGATCCTTCGAAGATAGAGGCGGTTATGAGTTGGAAGAGACCGAGTAGCGTTTTCGAGGTTCGTAGTTTCCTTGGCTTGGCGGGTTACTATCGACGATTTGTGAAGGACTTTTCTCGTTTGGCGGTTCCTATGACTCGCCTCACGCGAAAAGGTGTCAAGTTCGTGTGGGATGACAAGTGTGAAGAGGCATTCATTGAGTTGAGGACACGTTTGACTACGGCTCCGGTGTTGATTATTCCCGAGCGCGGCGTCGGGTACGTGATTTATTGTGATGCCTCTCACGAGGGACTAGGATGTGTACTCATGCAGTCCAAGAGAGTTGTGGCTTATGGGTCTCAACAGTTGAAGAATCACGAGCGGAATTATCCTACCCATGACTTAGAGCTTGCAGCGGTTCTTTTTGCCCTTAAGGGGTGGCGACACTACTTGTACGGTGAAAGATTTTAGGTTTTCACCGATCACAAGAGTTTGCAGTATATCTTTACGCAGCTGGACTTGAACTTGCAGCAGCGTCGATGGGTCGAGTACATGGTGGACTATGACTTTGCACTCCAGTATCACCCCGGGAAGGCTAATATGGTGGCGGATGCGTTGAGTCGCAATTCACATGCATCGTTGGCTAGTGTCTTTATTCGTGAGTGGCGGATGATGGAGGAAGTCGCAGAATTGGATCTTCAGTTCCGTGATAGTGGGGATTCAGTGGTGACTTTGTTTAGCATGGTGGCACAACCTTCACTTGTGAGCCGTGTGATTGAGGCTCAGGGACACGATGACAACATTACTTCGGTTCGCACTCGTATTGCTAGCGGCGAGGTCGTTGATGATTGGGTTTTGCACTCCGATGGAGGTTATCATTTTAGGGGTTTACTCTATGTACCGCAGACTTGCCGTGAGGAGGTTTTGCGAGAGTTTCATAGTTCCAGACTTGCAGTTCACCCGGGTGGCACGAAGATGTTTCACAATCTTCGGAGTCATTATTGGTGGCAAGGAATGAAGAAATCAGTTGCAGATTTTGTGAGCCAATGTCTTACTTGTCAGCAAGTTAATGTTGAGCATCGAGGACCTGCTGGGTTGTTGAATCCGTTACCGATTCTTGAGTGGAAATGGGAGCATATTTGCATGGACTTCGTGACAGGGTTACCAAAGACGAAGAATCAGAAGGATGCAGTGTGGGTGATCGTTGATCGATTGACGAAGACTACTCATTTTCTACCTATCCGTGAGACGGATAATGTAGAGGTTCTTAGTAGGCTGTACGTGAAGGAGATTGTCAAGCTTCATGCGGTTCCGGTGACTATTGTTTCAGATCGAGATCGACGATTCATGTCACGGTTTTGGGAGGCTTTTCAAAAAGTCTTGGATACGCAGTTACGGTTCAGCACCGCTTTTCATCCTCAGACGGACGGACAGTCAGAGCGTACCATTCAGATCCTTGAGGATATGCTTCGTGCCTGTGCTATTGATTTCAGAGGTAGTTGGGAGGATCATCTTCATCTGGCAGAGTTTGCGTACAACAATAGTTATCAGTCCAGTATTCAGATGGCCCCTTTTGAGGCATTGTACGGTAGACCGTGTCGTTCACCGACTTATTGGGTCAAGGTTGGCGATGTTGCACTCTTGGGACCCGATATAGCTCATGAGGCGACCGAGAAGATTAGGATTGCTCGACAGCATTTGGTTACAGCACCGAGCCGACAGAAGAGTTATGCGGATCGGCATAGGCGTCCTTTACTCTTTGAGGTCGGAGATCATGTGTTTCTAAAGGTCTCACCTCGCATGGGCTTGATGCGATTCGGGAAGAGCGGAAAGCTTTCTCCACGATTTATCGGGCCTTTCGAGATTCTTGATCGTGTCGGCGAGGTGGCGTACCGTTTAGTGTTGCCACCGGATTTATCACGGATTCATAATGTTTTTCATGTCTCTATGCTTCGCAAGTACGAGCCGGATCCTTCTCATGTATTGAGATGGGTTGATGTCGATGTTGCCGAGGACGTGTCCTACGAGGAGCGACTTGTGAGGATCTTGGATGCTCGAGAGCATGTTTTGCGGGGCAAAACTATTCATTTAGTTAAGGTCTTGTGGCACCATCGTGGAGTCGAGGAGGCGACTTGGGAGCGTGAGCGGGAAGTACGGGAAAAATTCCCGGACTTGTTTTCTACTATAGGTACGTCTTGCTTTCGAGGATGAAATCTCCTAAGGTGTGGAGGTTGTAACGTCCGGTATTTTTACGTGTTAATTTAAAATTTTTATTTAAACAATTAAGTGTTTATGTGCTTATGTGTTTAATTGTTTTAGCATGCCTTACATGTTGTACGTGTTATAAAAATTGTACGTAGCATGTTGTATTTTCATTTTGAAATTAATGAAAATTATTGGAAACAATTTCGGGAAAGAAATTATCGAGGGGTAAATGAGTAATTTCACATTTGGAACACTTAGTGGAAAGTGTAGAGATTTTGGGTGAGAATTAGGGCATGAGTGGCGTTTCGGTAATTAGGAAGGATGACAAGGGGTAAAAGGGTAATAAAGAGTCTTGATGGCACTATTGTAATTAACCCTAACTTTGGATGAATTTGGTCATTTCCACCTTTCATGTGTTGTCTCATTCCTAGCCCTTGATCTCATTCTCCCATTTTTGTTTTAAACTCTTGGATCATAAGGCCTTGTTTGGTTGGCACTTAAATGGAATAATCCATTATTCTTGGTCTTCCACTTGACAAGACTTTTTCTCAACCATTGGATGGTTTGTTAATTCCCATCTTTATTCTAAGCCCTTAGATGATAAGGCCTTGTTTGGCAAAATAATGAGTTTTGTCAGTTGTGTAAGAAGTCTTCCACTTGGCAAGACTCATTTCTAGCCCTTGGATTCGTTTCCTTTTTCCCCATCTTTGTTATGAACCCTTGGATTAGAGCACTCATTTAGGGTTATACATATACACCATTATGTATTGATTTTTGTCTTCTAAAGTGCAAGACTTCTCTCATTCACCACAAACCTCTCTTCTTCTCACGTCCATTTTATTTTTTCTTCTTCCTTGGTTTTTCTTCAACAACATCATCATTGGGTTGGAGTTTGAAGAACCTTTGAACATAAGAGTTGTAGAGGATGGCCTTATCTTCCCTTTGATCAAAAATTGATAAGTGTTCTTCACTTCTTTAGGGTTTTTGATTTCAAACCCTAGAATTTATTTCCTTGAAGCTTTGTGTTCAATAATTGATAATTGGTTCCCTTTTTCTCTTGAATCTTGTTAAGGGACATAAGTTGAACCTTTTCACCAATTATTTCGGTTATTAAAAGCTTGGAGCTCATCTTGTGATTCTTGACTCCTATTGTGGAAGAGTAATGGTAAGTTCAAGAATTCCTTCTCTTGAATTGTGTTTTCTTAGAACCCTAAGTTGTTATTGTTAGGGATGATTTTGTTTTGTGGTTGAAGCCACTTTAATAATTTTGGTTTATAGAAACACCATATTAATTGTTATTCATTGAATGGTGTAATTGTAAGCTTGGAAGCTCTTTCCTTGAACGTTTGAGTTGATAGCCTACTTGGACCTCTCTTGGACACTCTTCAGCTAGCTTGATTGGAATTGAGGTAGGGGAAAAACGATTTGTGTTTGTCTTTGTATGAGGGTGTGTGCGTCTTTGTGTATATATGCCGTATATATATATACGAGTTGGTCTTGATAGCTTAGACTATGATTTAGGCCTATGAGAGCATGATTTTGTCATATAAACTCATGTTGTGATTTATTGCTTAACAATGCTAAATTGTAAGCCTTGTGATAAATTGAATCCAATATAATGTTATTTGATAAAAGTGTGTATTGTGATGGCATGAAGTTATAATAAGAACTTTTATGCACTTTGGGGTACACCATGTAGTGTCAAAAGCATGGGTGTAGGGTAATACGGATTATCTATTCGTATGTGTACGTCGTCTTGTGTTGAATCGTCGCAACAACTGGCCAATGGGTGTTCCCATCCTACGGAATAATGAGCCGTGAATGGGGTATAGGGTGAGTCGTCTAATTCTCGAAGTCGCGGGTCGTCTCGTGCATTCGTGTTGACGAATCTTTAGGCACGGGTCGTCTCGTGCAAACCGCCTTCCTTGTTGAAGTCAGAAGTTTCAAAATCACTTGGGAATGATCGGTGCGGTACTCTTTCTCATCATAAATGAGTGGGGTATATATTCGTTAACCTATATTGAGCAAGCGTGTAATATGGGGTGTGTTGAGTTATATTACAGTTGAATTATCATATATATATGTGATCACGATATTAATATGGAGACATGTTATAATTGTGTAAAACAATTGTGTTGTGAGCATGTTGGGGAAAACTTATTTGTTGGGTTCGATGGGGTTCCGGATTGGCGTGAGAGCCATGTGGAACAAGAGACCGACCTAGGGTTAGTGGCATGAACCTTGGTTGGGTTGAACCACTCGGACTACCGAGATGGAGGCAATGACGCTTCCTCTACTGGGCTAGTGAGCTCACCCCACGCCTTACATATTTTTCAGGTGATGATCCCGTTGGGAGAGTTCCGTAGTCTCTCTATGGACGTGTGGCTATATGTCCGCCCTTTTGTGCGTGGGAGGCGGACCATACTTATTTTGTTGGGCATTAGGTTGATAAATATGTATCAATATGCTCTTTTTCCCCATGTAAAACCAACTTGTAAAACTACTTAAATTTTAGTCCGGCTAGCATATTAGCCGAGGTTTTATTATTGATGTATATCCCTTGGAGCGCTATGCGCGGGGATTATATTATTTTGGTGCACTTCGGTGCCGGAAATGTAAGACGAGTTCGTATTATGAAAACTATGTCCTATTTTGCCTTCGTGCGGCGTAATCATTAAATGTATAAATTATTTCAACTTGAATGTGATGTGAATAATAGTTATTGAATGTGGTTATTAAGTGTCCGGCCGAAAATGGCGTTTTTCTAGACTTTCAAACAAACCCTTTCGTTTTGAACGGAAAAACCCGTTATCGCCTACCCCCGTAACCCTGGTAAAATTTCCTTGCTTTTAGAATGGATTTAATTAAATTCATTCTCTTAGAGATTTTAAACTTTAGAAACCGGCGGTAGTTAAAAAAACGGAGACTGGGGGCAAGACGGAAGATTTTATGAAAACTTACAAAAAAAATCATTTTTTTGCTAAGTTTACGTTTTTCGCGTTTCCCGAGGTCTCGGAAACTATTTTTGAGTTTCGCCAAGGAAAAACTCACTTTTACAATATTTATGATTTTTCGGGACCGACGGCGCGAAAAACAAAGCCATATCGCAAAATCTCATGTTTTTGCAAACTTTAATGTAAGTGCAGATTTGGGCAGTGGCTTAACCCTCCCATACTTAAATTTTTTTTCAAAATTTCAGTTTTGCCAAAAATCTCACCATTTTTGGCTTTAGGCATGCGATCCCGCAGCAGGCCGCGCATGGCTGCTGTGCGCGCGCGCGGTGCGCTGCAGCGCGCTGCGCTACACGCGGTATGGCATGCCATGGCCTACTACTGCGGCATGAAATTGCCGATGTTTGAAAATTCGTATTTTCCTCCTCGCACGTCGGAATGGACCCCCGTTTGTTTCTATAGGTTGTCCTATGTCCAAATTATCGGGATAAAATTTTAAATGACCAGTTTAGCCCTGAAATGACTATTTTACCCTTGGTGAAAGAGGGGTACTTCAACTTTAGTTTTGGGTCGGTGTTGTCTGACACCACTTTTGAAAATTCATATCTCCTTCCTTGTGGCTTCAAATTAGGTCCCGTTTGTTCGTATTGCTAGTTTTAGGTACAAATTTTGTAGTTGTAGTTGGAAATTATTATTTTACCCCAGATTTGACCATTTTACCCTTGGGTGAACATGGTGGGTCGGAATGATTCGATCAAGGTACCGAGTGTTTCGGTTTGCCTCTTTTTTTTATCCCGTGTAATATTTTTGGCATATTTGAGATGTTTTATGTCTATTTTACCCTTGTATGGGTGTTTGATGACTTAAATGGATTTTATTTCATTTTTATTTCTTCCGCATTCACTCCCTTAGCTCTTAGGCTCAAATTTTGGAGTTCTAGAAAATTTGGGGCGTGACATGGCCCATGGGAAATGGCAATCACGAACCTTTTTTTAATGGGATTGTGAATATGTCCTCTTTTTATCTCAATCCCTAAATCATAGGGATTGAATTTAATCTATTCCTTGCAGCCCAAGTTCCTTCTAAAAAGTTCTATGGGCTAAGCCTTTGACCAAATTCCTTTGGTTTACATTTGCCCTATCCAAGCCCACTTTTGCAGGTTCAAAATTTTCAGTACTACAGTCAATAATGCTATGAAAGTACAAGCAAAATTTTTGCTTGTTTCTTAAAAAAGAAAATGAAAAAAAAGCCGCAAGCAATTTTTATGTTTTATGTACATTTTTTTAAACTTTTTATTCATTTAGATAATTATAATTATTTATTTACTTAACATTTACACCAAATATTACTCGACTTGCACTAAATGTATTAAATATTACTAAAATTTCACTAAACTACGTTTAGAACAAATGTTACAAGATGTTTTGAAGTTCCCACTAAATATATTAATTATTACTAAATGTAAATTATATACCCTAAAATAAAATTGATTATTTGTGATCTTCCCTTTATCCAACGCCTCACTAAAAAAAATATTTTTTTACCTAAATAGGGGGTTCTGTCACGCCCCGAATTCCTAGGACTCCAAAACCCGAGCCTAAGAGCTAGGGGAGTGAATGCGGAAGTAAAAAGAAACTGGAACAAATGACATTCAGCCATCAAACACCCACGAAAGGGTTACAATGAATGCTCAGATACCATGCTGTCACGCCCCTAAAGGGTGACGCAAGCCAAGCGACCACTAGAGTCAATAATAACAAGAATATACATGGAGTAACAATGAACACTATACACCATGCCAGATAGGATACTAGAACTCAACAGTATCCTCAGATACCAACAGACACGCTCCTAAATCCCTAAGACTCCCGAACTGGGACATCCAAGGAATCCAGGATATGATCCCTAATACGAATGACCAACTAAGACATCATTAACCAAGAAAACACATGGGTTAATGATAGAGATGGTATATTCCATACCCAAATGGATAATAAACTAAGCAGCGGAATCTAACGAAAATCCGGCAGAGATCCGTTTGTAAATGGAACATCCGGACAACAACCACAACACAAGAACCTGCCAATAGCAATTCAATAATCACAATGGCTTCCAAGCCCCACATTCATCAATCCTACTAGGGCCGAGGTAGTGGAAAGAAACCAAAACCCCTCCAAACCCTCTATAATCAACAGAGCCACAAATGCTCGAAAAAGAATACAGAAAAGCACCTAGCTGTGCAAAATAGATTCAATAACCATCAGAAAGAATAATTACAGGAACTAAAGGATACATCAACAGGGATATGCCAACAGACTGGCTCCCAAAAGAAAATATATAACAATCCCATAACAATGGGGAGAGAAGCTAACAGTAAATACCTATCGTCCCCAAACCAGTCG
Source organism: Cornus suecica (assembly GCA_963922005.1). Taxonomy (NCBI): domain Eukaryota; kingdom Viridiplantae; phylum Streptophyta; class Magnoliopsida; order Cornales; family Cornaceae; genus Cornus; species Cornus suecica. The sequence goes on from OY998244.1 coordinate 44,403,342, forward strand.
TACTGCAACCGTAACCGCATCACCAGCGCGACTCCAAACCTTTAACACGGAAACAAGAGAAAACTGTCGTTGCACTGCATCCTGCTCATAGCCGTATATTTCCTGCAACCTGGCGTGTGAATACCAGGGGGCAAATGAAATACCCCTGTGAGCAAATAAGCTCAGTGAGAAAGGATACTCTAACTACCACATTCTCTAATAGTTTAGATAATGCTAAACCACCCAGTGAGATACATAGCCCACAACATACCCCGCCACGAAAACCCAAGGCACGTGCTCATATACTACCGTACGTAAGTATATAGGGGATATATATATATACACAACATGAGCCTATAGGATATGACTAAGACTCGTACTCCAAGTATCAACACCGGTAGTCTACACTACTCTCACCAACGTACACTAGGTACATGATACGAGGATCCAATCTAACAATTCCTCAATTACTCACAACACAATTCAGAAAATCCAACAGAGGGAAAACACACTCACCTCTAATATCCACAAGGATCATAATCCACCACTAGTACTAAGGAATACTCATAACTCACTCCCCGAAAACACAGGAGGAAAAATACTCACGTCCTTACATACTAACACAATCATCGTCTATATATATATATATATATATAATACAAACCTCATCCCATTCCTAAGGAAAATCTACCTCTCAAAGGCTAGATCACCTCAATCATATCACCATACCATAAATCATATCGACCTCATAATACTATCATCGATAGGGTCAATCACATCACTAACGCTCTCATTGTAGGCGAGGGAAAACCACTAATCAAACCACTAAGAGTACACGAACTCAACTCACAAGAACGACCACCCAATGGTCACCGAAACAAAGCAAAGGAAAAGGCTTCCCAATGCTAAACCAACCGATAACCGAGACAACAATGTCAAGGTTAAAACACCACAAGTGTTTAAGGAAGAACATCAAAAGTGAACAAGGAAACAAAAAACGAATGTCCGAGAGTGGAAGTAATAAAAAGATGAATCCCAGAGATTCAATAGTTTTTAAGAAAAAGGTTTTCAAACTCGAACCAATCATTTTTGTATCCATGCCCCTAACGTAAGAAAAACTCATATCACCTAGGTGGTGATACCAACAACCCAGAAAAGGGAAAGGCAACACTATATGTGTGCACTGAACAACAACAAGCCTCAATCCGAGACTTAAACATGATAGGAAACAAAGGTGAAACAATGGAACACCTTTCAAAACTCTACAAGATGAGATATTGAGAAAGAAGTCTCGAAATCTCAGAATCCCAAGAAAATAATAAAATGGTTTTACTTTTAAGAACCACATAGTAAAATGACCGTCTTGCCCCCGGTCTCCGTCAATTGCCATCACCGGCTTTTAGAGTAAAAAATCTTTCCAACGAAGATCCTAAGATCATTTTATAAAGTGTTAAAACTTTTCATTTCCACGGGGGTAGGCGAAAACGGATTTTTCCTTTAAAAAAAAAACAAGGAGTTTATTTCAAAACTTAGAAAACACCGTTTTCGAAATGACAGTCAAATAAGAGAAACACAACTCTATGAATTCCTGTAATGTCCGAGAGGACAATAAAGGAAGAACAACACGTTGGACTCACGGAAGACAACCATCCGTTCCAACTCCACCAAATCAAATGATACTACATGGAAGAGGTTCGGCACCACGCCGTAACCAACGAATCCCGGAATGACATACAAGTCAACGACCACGTACTAGTGTACAAAACGCAGTACAAGGAATGCTTAAGGGAAGGGACTAAGCATAAGAATCAAGACTGTCAGACTACAGTACCTCGAGTACTTAATGAATCCCTAATCATAACCTCTTCTCATCAATCAAATCTCACACAACTCATCACTCGCCTTCTCTAAGGCCTCAATTATCAATTGACACAAAAATCATCCCTAACCTCAAATCTTCAAAAGAGTTCACACAACTAACCACGATCACCAAACTACTAACCACAATCACAAGGCTACTAACCTCAATCTCTAAGGCCTCAACTCAAGTCAAGCCTACGGTCCACCACTAGCCTCCGCTAGCCACATGAATCACTAGTCCAACACGTATAACCTCCCCCAAGGGTACTAAGGTATACAACAACAAGTATAAATATATTCGTTTCATTTATACTTATTAATAATTACCACATTTAAAGTCTTGTTTCACATTATTCATTTTCAACTGAGCATTTATAAAATATGAATTTAATTTACAATATATTCATAAATAACATGCTCCAACATCACATGTAATATAGCACATATACATGTTAAACGAGATCACATAAATAGTATACAGTGTAATGTGACTCAACACTCCCCGTGATACTCACACACAACACACCCTTCCCAAGGGTAACGGATACAGACTCTGTCCACATACTTATGAGGATACAAGCTCATCAAGTAGTGTAGAGTTACCACACCGACCCTTCCCAAGTGATTTTTCTCTCTTATCACTTCAACAGGGAAGACGGTTGTACGAGAGCCTCTACTTGCAACTCCGTACGCCATGACTACTCTCTAGTCAAGAACATGAGCCTCTACCTGGACTCCTAACTCACATTTGCCGGCTTTTTAGTTCCGTAGGCGTGATACCTCCTGGCCAGTTGTTGTGATGATCCGACACAAACGTTTACTCGTGCCCCACGCACAAAGGAAGTAGACCACACCAAATGAACTCTCACTGCCAATGGTGAAACCGTGCACTACATGCACCAACACCTATGTGCTCACACGACATGGTGTACAATCAAATCATATCGCAATCATAAATATGTAATACATCATATTTATAAAAATACCCACATGGTAATATAAGTCTCAAAATCTCTTTTCATGCTTTAAAATGCAATAAAGCAATTAAATCATATGAAAATAATTTCATATGCAACTCATGTTTTCAAATATATATTTTCTTTAATTCTTTAGAAAATATTTCAAATTCCCTTATCATGCCTTTAAAATAAATTAATGCAATTAATTCACGTATCGCAAAGGGAACCTAGCACAACGTCTAAGTTTTCACGAATCTCTACTAACTACTTTAATTCTCAAGGGAATTTATAAGCCGCCTATTCCTATTCAATTCAATTAGGAATATATTTAATTACATAGGAGATAATTTAATTAATTTTCTTAAATTAATTCCTAAGCCCAATTCCGATTCTAAACGAATTATAGATATTTAAATTAACGATTTAATATATCTATATTAAATTAAATAAGGGTTTTGCACCCCTAAACTACTTCAATAATGCAGAGTGAGAAATATAATTTCCCACCTAATTATACGTTACCGAACAGTCCGAAACAACACAGTATCCGCGCCCGAATATGAAGCCCGCCGACCAAAATCGTCTGAAAACTATTTCGAATATATCGAAATGTCCGTCTCAACAACCTATACGATATATACAAAGCCCATTAATAATAGGTTAATTAATTGGGTTAAATCTAAAATACCCCAAACGAAAACTATAACCTATCAATGCGATTTCCGGGCAAACCGTTCATCGTAAATTCACAAAATTAATATATGATGAATACTACGTAGGTACGAAACTACTCACCGAAAATCGGCTTAAACCGATCACCGGAAGGTCGCCGAAAATTTGGCCGAAGCCCAGCCGAGTTCGCCCTTGTCCACGCGTTGCTCCGCCCCTGCTGCGTGAACCAGCCGCATCTACTCGCTCCTCCGTGCAAGCCGCCGCCAGCCACGGTCGCCGCCACCTCAACCACCGTGATCCGTCATCGCCACCAGTCCTAGCCGCACCCACAACCGGCGAAACCATCGCTTCTCTCTCTCTGTTGCCGACTCTCTCTCTCTCTCTCTCTCCCTCTCGATCGTCACAATGGGGGAAGGAGAAGCTGATTGTAGTCGCTCGTCAAAGAGGAGGAACTGCAGCAGATCCGTGGTGTCTCAGCAACAAAGTCATACACATATGTATATATTTATGAGTAATTGCAAATGTGACTCTTTATTTCTCCATAATCGCATTATGACCCCCATATAATTCTCTCATATATACATACATATGTCTAAATTACACTAACAACTCTCCAATTTTCCATAATTGCACAAGTGACTAGTTAGTCTCCCCTAATTACAAAAGTAACCCTCATGTCTTGCCAATTCACCATTTTAACCCCAAAACTATATATATATATAATTAAATATATATATACAATAAATTCCAATAAATACCGGGAGTCTCCAAATAATATTGCGCGACCCCGTAAGTCCACGGGACGCCAAATAACTAAAATAGTCCGAAAGAATATAAACCGGGTTAAGAACCCAAACGTCAGAACATTTAACAAGCCCGATAAAATAAAACGTGTTGTCGCTCCATGAAGCACAATGTTAAACGTCGAAACGAAACCGCGTAGTCGATAACAATAATTCGCGTAGTCGTCCAGGAGAAACCATAAAGTCATCCAGTCGACTTTAAACTAAACGCGAAAAATTTACAGGTATCAAATACCAAGAATAAATAATACGTCATGAACAAGTGACGTCATTACAGAAATTAAATTAGGATTAATTTCAGGAAAAAGGAAAATAACACGGGGTGTTACATCTTCCATAAATGTTTTTTTTTTAACCTAAATAGAAAGGGATCAAGATGTTGATATACCCTTAAGTTGAGGTTAACAGATATTTGGAGAGAGATTTGGCTGGAGATGATCCAAGTTCGTTAGGGTCACTAAAATAGGTCTTTTTCTATGCCAATAAAAAGAGTCATTAATTGTTTTATATTAATAATTCATTTTCTCAACTTTAGTTGTCGGACAATACTTAGGTCTTACCCTATGAGAATCAAGTCTGTCTTCCTTGCTAATGTGGTACAATTCAAGTTGGACTCGTGGACAAAACCAAAATACTATTCAGGTAATATTTCCACGTGGCCAAAATAATTTTCAAAATGAATTGATCTTGATTTGTGTATTTATGAATTTTATGTTCAACTTCCCTTTTAAAAAGATTTTAGCCACATGTCCAAATGGTATTGGACCACATCATCGGGGAGGACAAACCATTCTTCCACTAACTTCAAACAAGCACCAGACCCCACTAACTTTGGTCTTTTCTTCATTTCACAAGAGTAAAGATGAAATATTCAATTTAGAAAAAAAAAATTAAAATTTTGTTAATATAATTAAAATAAAATATATTCTCTTCAAAAGTCAAAAAGTCTAACTTGGACAATTAATTTGGGACAGTGAGAATATATATTTAAGACCCACACTATAGCGTCAAAAATAAGCTTGTTAATTTTGTATTTTAATTTCTTTTAACAATTTAACTAAAGAGTATTATTCTATCAAAAATAAATTTTTGTTGCCCCTTATTACAGTGACGTGTTTGGGTGACGACATCATTTTTGTATAATGTGTCCTTGTAATATGTTTTTTAACAGGTCCTTGGAATTTAATAAACATTGAAGAGGAATGATAACTATAGTCAGATATGTATAATCTCAGTCGCACTTATGATTGGTGTGTTATTTTGACCAACTTAAATCTTTGGAATGTGAGCGCATTTTTTGGTTTTGATGTTTTCTCGGAATAAATTAACCAAAATTAATTCCATGTGCGTCTTATTTGGTTTATTATGCTTTTATTCATTCATCCCTTCTCTCTTTTTGTCCTGATAATGGGTTGTGTAACTGAACAAATGTTTATCTATTTTTGTGATTTACATTACTGATAATGTTTCATTGTTATTATACAACTATATTTTATGACGAGATAAGTTTAAACATCACTTAGATTTATACTAATACGATAAGAATGTTTTGTTTTATCATGCATAATCTGTTTATGTGTTACTAATAATATATATACTTTTTATTTTTCCGCATTATATGCAGAATGTAATCTGTATATATAGCAAATTGATCGGTCTTTCATACTTATAAAAAATATAGCCTTCTATAATTTTCTTTAATTTAACAATTCAATTATGATTTAGATTCTTTAATTTACCAATTCAGTCATGATTAAAATTATTGGTTATTTAATGACATAAGAAATATTTTATATCTATAATATATATTGTATCTGAATATATTCATAACTAATTTATTTTTTTAAAAAAATGGTAAATTTCTTTTTGCATCAGAAAAAAAAGAATGATAGTTATCATATATTTTAAAAAAATAAAAGTAATGCATATAGGCATTATGATGCAGGGGGATCCGTGTCAGACGATGCCGAGCTGTCAGATTGTTCATTAATGGCGCTGGATTACCTGGAACGGGAGGATCAACGCAAATATGACAAGAAATCGTGATCTAGCCTAATTGTGGCGGTTTCCGTGTACGTGTCGGTTTTTTAGCCATAACTGGAGCTACAAGTGTCCGATTAGCGCCCGTGACCCCAATTCGGAAAGCTAATTTCGGCGCGCACGTCGTGGCCACCCAGCTATGCTGGTGCACATCGTTTCGAGCCCCAAATCCGCTATTTTCCTTTTCAAATATTTATTTTTAGTTAATTTTTGCTATTTATGGTAATCTTTTATTTGTCGAGTAGGAGATGATTCTGAACCCGATTTGGGCCAGATTTTTTGTAATCTTTTGATTTATTTCCGTATTTCGTTTTGGTAAGACTTTTAGGGTTTTGCTATTTTTGGTAAAAATCCCATTAGGGGTCGATTTTCAGCTATTTAAACCCGGCTTGTGGGTTGTTTTTTATTCATTCTTGATTATAAACAATTTTATTAAATTCCAGAGTGTTCTCTGAATTTTGGGTCGAAATTCTCTTGTTTTTCCTTTGCAAAGTACCTATTGCACTGGCCTGCAGAATAATCTATATTCTGTCCGGCGTCAATTGGTATCAGAGCCCAGCATCTTCCTGAGGCGGTATTTCCATCAGTTTTCGATGGCTAATTATCGTGGTCGTGGTTGTCGTTGTGGGTAGGTTCCGATTGAGGAAGTCCTGCACCGTGATCGTAACGTTCAGGATGTTATGATTGAGGATTTGCAGAGCCAAGTGGCAGAGTTAACCCAACGCCTAGCGGCGCAGGAAATCGGTAATCATGATGTGGAAGATTTTGATACCGACAATTCCACCTTCGAAAATCCGTATCACAATCAGTACCGTCATGGAGATCTCGGCTTCAAAGTAGACCTGCCCAAGTTTTCTCGTACGTTACAATCCGATTGCTTTATTGATTGGTTGAATGAAGTAGAACGAATTTTCGATTATAAAGAGGTCTCGGATCGTGTCAAAGTGAAATTGGTGGCCATCAAACTCAAGGGTAGAACATCTGCGTGGTGGGAATAGTTGAAACGTTTGAGAAACAGGCAGGGCAAGGCCAAGATCACTGATTGGGAGAAGAAGATAAAGAGCCACTTCCTTCCCTTTGGCTATACTCAAACCATGTTTCAACGACTTCATTCGTTGAGGCAAGGGATGAGATTGATGGAAGACTATACGGAGGAGTTCTATTAGTTGATCACTCGAAATGATCTGACTGAGACAGAAGGACAAATGGTGGCGCGATATTTGGGGGATTTACGACAACCTCTGCAGAATGCCCTCAGCCTTAACTCGTTGTGGACAGTTTCTGAAGCCTACCAGCGTGCCCTTGCTCTAGAGAAACAGCAGAATAGAAGGCCCGTCATCAGAAACGACCAAAGCAATAGGCCATCTTGCCCTCAAGAATCCCGTCCTCCCCAGCAGCCACCAAAGGGTAATTCTAACCCTACTATTAAGTGTTTTCGATGTGGTGAACAGGGGCATATAGCAACCCATTGCATGAAGCTTGCTAGTCAGACGGGCAAAAATCTACTGCTTGAGGAAGGCGTGGAAGATGAGACTGAGGATGTTGGAGAGCCAGTGTATGACACTGAACGAGATGAGGATGTGTTGTATTGATATGGATATGAAACTCTAGTCATTCGTAAGAGCCTCCTGACTCCCAGAGGCAATTCCGAAGATGATTGGTTGAGAACCAATATTTTCCACACAACCTGCACCGTGGCTGACAAAGTCTGCAAGATGATTATTGACAGTGGCAGTTGCGAGAACGTAGTCTCTGAAGACACTGTCCAGAAATTGCAGTTGAAGACAGATCGTCACCCCAAGCCATACAAACTGTCATGGCTGAATAAAGGCAGTGATGTAACAGTAGATAGACGATGCTTAGTGTCTTTTTCTGTTGGCAAGAAAAATTTCGATAATGCTTGGTGTGATGTAGTGTCCATGGATGCATGTCATATACTGTTAGGCAGACCTTGGCAATATGATCGAATTGTGGTACATGGCGGATAGAAGAATAAATATTCCCTTAGCATCAAAGGGAAAAAGATTGTGTTGGCACCTCGTCGGGAATGACCCAATTCCACCCCGGTTGTCAATAGTAACAATCTGCTTTCTATGTCCAGGTTTTTGGTTGAAGTTGAGCGTGAACATGTAGTTTATGCTTTACTGCCTTGTGGAAATAGTCCAACAGGTGAGGTTCCAGAATTACCCACGGAGGTTCAACAACTGCTTTCGGAATTCTCTGATTTGATGCCAGAAGACCTTCCTCCTGGATTGCCGCCTATGAGAAATATTCAGCATCAGATCGACCTAATCTCGGGCTCGAGTTTGCCCAATAGACCAGCATACCGCCTCAGCCCAAAAGAAGCTGAAGAGTTGCAGCGACAGGTAGTAGAGTTGTTGGAGATGGGCTATATCCGTGAGAGTATGAACCCATGTGTCGTTCCTGTTTTGCTGGTGCCAAAGAAAAATGGTTCCTGACGCATGTGTGTAGACAGCAAAGCCATCAACAGAATTACGGTGAAGTACAGATTTCCCATTCCCCGCCTGGATGACATGCTAGATCAACTGTCCTTTCTAAGGTCTTCTCCAAAATTGACCTTAAGAGCGGATACCACCAAATCCGAATAAGGCCTGGAGACGAGTAGAAGACGGCGTTTAAGATGCAACATGGGTTGTATGAGTGGATGGTCATGCCATTTGGACTGTTAGGTTTTACGACCTTTCATGGGGAAATTCGTGGTAGTCTACTTCGACGAAATCCTTATTTATAGCCCTAGATGGGCCTCATACTTTGATCACCTCCGTCCAGTTTTTGATATGCTCAGGAAGGAGCGCCTGTTTGTTAATCAGTCAAAGTGTTCTTTCTTCACTACTTTTGTAACTTTTCTGGGTTTTGTTGTGTCTACTGATGGTGTTCATGCAGATCAGTCGAAGATAGATGCAGTCTTGGACTGGTCCCAGCCAAAAACCTTGCATGATGTCAGGAGTTTCCATGGGTTGGCATATTTCTACCACCGCTTTATCAAGAATATCAGCACCCAATTTGCTCCTATCACAGAGTGCCTCAAGGGACGTGATTTCCACTGGTCTAAGGAGGCAGAAGCCAGCTTTCAACTGGTCAAGCAGAAGATGACAGAGGCACCGGTGTTGGCACTCCCTGATTTTGATAAAGTGTTTGAGCTGAATTGTGATGCATCTGGAGTTGGCATTGGAGGTGTTCTAAGTCAGGAAGGGCGACCCATAGCTTTTTTCAGTGAGAAGCTGTCGGGATCCAAGAAGAATTACTCCACCTACGACCTGGTTTTCTACGCCATCGTTCATTCCTTGAATCATTGGCATCACTACCTTGTGTATAAGGAATTCATCATTCTTACTGATCATGAGGCCCTGAAGTACATTAATGGTAAACACAAGCTGAGCAGACAACATGCCAAATGGGTGGCGTATTTACAAGAGTTCACTTTTTCCCTAAGGCACGTATCAGGGAACCTGAACCGTGTTGCAGATGCCCTTAGTCGTCGCACTTTACTCCTCACCACCATGAGTACCCGAGTCACAGGATTTGAAACTTTCACTGATTTGTATACCACAGATCCTTCCTTTGGAAATATCATTCAGGAGGTAACATCTGGTCATCGTCATGATTTCCTTTTGCATAATTGTTATTTGTTTCGTGGGATACAATTGTGCATTCCAGATTCTTCGCTAAGGCAACAGATTATTAGTGAACTTCATAATGAGGGTCACTTCGGGCGAGACAAGACATTGGCCCTTATTGCTTCTAATTATTATTGGCCCAAATTGACCAGTGACGTGGCTCACTTTGTGGAGCGTTGTTATGTATGTCAAAGGTCTAAAGGTGTCCTTACCAATGCAGGCCTTTACACCCCCTTACCGGTTCCCGAAGCTCTTTGGATCGATGTCAGTATGGACTTCGTGTTGGGCTTACCCCGAACCCAACGGGCCTGTGATTCTATTTTAGTTGTGGTTGACAGGTTTTCCAAGATGGCCCCCTTTGTAGCTTGCAAGAAAACCATGGATGCTGCCTGGATAACCCATCTTTACTTCAGGGAGATTGTGCGTCTCCATAGTGTTCCTCGATCCATCACTTCAGATCGAGACACCAAGTTCATTAGTAATTTCTGGAGAAGCTTATGGGGAAAGTTGGGCACGAATATGAATTTCAGCAGCGCTTATCACCCCAGACCGATGGTAAGACCGAAGTGGTTACTCGGAGTCTAGGCAATCTGTTGAGGTGTTTAGCAGGCACTAAACCCAAGCAGTGGGATCTGGCATTACCTCAAGCAGAATTTGGCTACAACAGGTCAACGAGCAGGACCATAGGAATGAGCCCTTTTGAGATCGTCTATGGTCAGAATCCATCTGGAGTACTGGACTTAGCGCCGATTCCACGTGTGGGTCGTGTGCATCCTAGGGCAGATGAGTTGGCCCAACATCTTCGAGGCATCCATGAGCAGGTGAAACGGGCCATTCACGAGAGCAATGCCAAGTACAAAGCTCGAGCGGACAGTCATCGTCGTCAGGTACTTTTTTATGTTGCTGATTTTGTTTGGGCTGTATTAACTCGTGATCATTTCCCTGTTGGCGAGTATAATAAGCTTAAGGAGCGGAAGATTGGACCCTATGAGATATTGCAGAAGATTAATAACAACGCATACAGGTTGCGTCTCCCTAGTCACTTGAAGACTTCTGATGTCTTTAATGTGAAACACCTGACTCCTTGTTTTATAGATTCTGTTGATGCTGCCATGAACTCGAGGACGAGTTCTTTCCAACTCGGGGTGACTGAAGCAGGGGGATCCGAGTCAGACGATGTCGAGCTGTCAGATTGCTCATTAATGGAGCTGGATTACCTGGAGCGGGAGGATCAACGCAAAGATGGCAAGAAATTGTGATCTAGCCTAATTGGGGCGGTTTCCATGCACGTGTCAGTTTTTTTGCCATAACTGGAGCTACAAGTGTCCAATTAGCGCCCGTGACCCCAATTCGGAAAGCTAATTTCGACGCGCACGTTGTGGCCACCGAGCTATGCTTGGTGCACATCATTTCAAGCCCCAAATCCGCTGTTTTCCTTTTCAAATCTTTATTTTTAGTTAATTTTTGCTATTTATGGTAATCTTTTATTTGTCGATTAGGAGATGATTCTGAACCCGATTTGGGCCAGATTTTTGGCAATCTTTTGATTTCTTTCCGTATTTCGTTTTGGTAAGACTTTTAGGGTTTTGCTATTTTTGGTAAAAATCCCATTAGGGGTCGATTTTCAGCTATTTTAACCCAGCTTGTGGGTTGTTTTATATTCATTCTTGATTATATATAATTTTATTAAATTCCAGAGTGTTCTCTGAATTTTGGGTCGAAATTCTCTTGTTTTTCCTTTGCAAAGTACCTATTGCACTAGCCTGCAGAATAATCTCTATTCTATCCGGCGTCACATTATCATAGAAATTGATAAAAATAATTGTTGACTTATACATCTAACTGATACGTACATACGTACATATAACCTCTTATCAAGATAAAAATATGTAAAACCTGTGACATAAAAACTTAACAACCAACAAGCCCTATAAGGAGCTCTAGGAACTCTGAATAGTTGTTTGGATAACGAGTTACATTTACGTACCTGTTGGTACCCGAAAATCCCATGCCACGTATAAGAGCAGAGACTTGCCACGTGGAGCGAGAATAGTGAATGTTTTATTGTCCGTAACAACAGGAAGATGATATATATAAGGGGATTCCAATGCAAATAGAAGAAGGTTTGAATGATAAATAAGAATAGTTAAAGTTCAAGTGGAGTCCAAGGAGCTAAAATATTGGAGTGGGAGCTGATACGTGTTCAATATTGTCCATTTTAAGCCCCCTATCTTGCTATTTGTAAGTCTTTTCATTACACTATTTGGTATTTTTATGCGGTCTGTGTGTTTAAGCATATTTCAGGAGCTTAACGAAGAAAAAGAACTAACTTTGGTGAATTAACTAAAGACATACTTATTTCTATCAAAGAGGAGAGCTTAAGAGGTGTTTTCAAGAGAAAAGTGGCTCCCGGAAGGCAAAAACATCATTTTTTCGAGCCGTAACTTCAAGAATCTTGACAGGTGAGTCGAAGGGGTTCAAATGGCACAATTATAAAGAAACATTGGTTCCAAGTATTTTGACCCACCTGACCACGCCCACAACAACAAAAAGTGGTTAGAAAGTGTCGTTTTGATGCCCAAATCAGATGCATGCAAAACAGGCCTACGCCCCAGGCATAGGGGTTTAGCGATTTATGAGCTGCGAAATGTTTGTTTTGCCCCTGACTTGTATTCCTTTTGGCGACTGCGACTTTGCACCTTAATGCACCTGAATATACACATATATACATCAAAATATAGAGTTTTGATTAGGTTTTGTGTAAAATTACCAAAAATTGGTTTCCCTTAGCCTTTGCTTATAAATACCAAGCTTTACATCAGTTTGAGAGAGCTTCTTGGCACGTTGAAATTTCAGAGCAGCCTATGGAGTTAAATATATTTTGAAGGTGAGAAGCCATACAAGAGCTAAAGAACCGGTGAAGACGAACATGGTGGCCGGTTCTACATCAACGATGTAGTCTCCTGCAACTATAAACATCTAAACTAGTATCTAGGGTTTTCTAGAAAAACCCTAGCCAAGTGTAACAAGGGGAAATTGTGACTACACTGTGATGATTGTTGTAGATGAGAGACCGTTTCTATTTTCTATACAAAACTTTATATTTATTCTAAATTATTGCCTTAGATGGAATAGATATACTGTTTTACTCAATCATGATTATGCAATATGGGCTGGAACTCAGATGCTTAATCTATGATTTTCTACACAATGGTTCTTAACGCTCGAAACCCTAGGATTACACAGGCCATGCCTCGGCGGGATGATATAGACATGCTTTCATTTAATTTCATGTTGCAGGAGTAGATTAGAGTAAAGTAATTTTCATGCACTAGTCATACTTTGTCCGGAGATGGGTTGTAGCGAATCAAGTTGACAGTATCCTTTTGGGCGTTATATTTGACTATTTGCGATACAACCTGATTCATAGTTATAGATGACCCTCTTGCAATTGAGTAAAGAGAAAACTATGTTATACGGTTAGTGGTGGAGAAATGAAAACCTTATTTTTCTCTCTCTTGAATCACAAATATCTTTTAAATTCTGTTTTAGTTAATTTAGTTTAAATTCTCAAAAATCAAATCAAACTCTTTTTCTAACATAATTCAATACATTTGAATTGCAGAAGTTAATAAACTAGTCTATGTGGGTTCAATATTCCCTATCACAAGCCGTTTCTATACTATAATTGACTCGTGCGCTTGCGATAAGTAAAACCTATGCCGTCTTAAGGGTGTGTTTTTAACACATATTTCTAACCACCCCGGCGGTACACCAAGTTTTTGGCGCCGTTGTCGGGGACTTGACATTATTCATTGCTTTAGTAGTTTAGTAGTGTTGCGTCATTGTAGTGTATCTAAATTTAGAATTTTTGTGTGATTGACAGGCATTCTTAATAGCATAAAGGGAGATAGCGAAGCAACGTGAAATTGCGTCGACGGACCTCTTGTGAGTTTTAGATTAGCTTAATTTCGCACTTAGTTTTAGCTTTATTTTCTGTTTCTAAATAAGTAATTTAGAAGTAGTTAATTTTTTTTTCATAAAAAAAATATAAACAAAAAATAAATAAATTTGTTTTTAGTGCGTGACCAATAGGAAGATGGAGTCAAACACTTCGAGATCAAATCTAGTGTCATTAATATGCTCCCGAAGTATTTTGGACTTAGGACAGAGGACCCATATCAGCATATTATTGATTTCTTAGAAATGGCCTCTACAGTCAAATTTGAGAATCCAAGTACGTACGCTTTGTGTGTGCGTTTATTTCCTTTTTCATTGAGAGGTAAAGGTAAACGATGGTATGTCATTCTAGAGAAGGATATTAAATGAGATTGTGAAACCTTAAAATATGACTTTTTTAAAAAAATATTTTCCCGTAGGTAGGACTCATGAAGCACGGGAAACGATTACCCACTTCCGAGAATTGCCTGGTGAGGAATTCCATGACCCGTGGGACAAATTCAGTGAAATTCTGTGAAAGTGTACCCATCGCAAGTTCATGGAACATGTCACTGCCAATAGAATAACAAAAGCATGGGGTACTCCGCATGAGTGTCCTGAGGAGTTACGTGAAATATTTTTGCCATTACCTAAACCATTCACACCTACCATCCCCGAGAAGATTAATGCCATATGTCCAAACTATTATGCGCATACTAATGAAGTATCACTCATGAAGCAAAGACTAAATCCCAATTATTGGTTTTTAGACACATTTATCGCATCACATATTCATCGCAATGAATATCGGCATTGTCGGGATGAAGCAATAATTAAGATTCTTTATTGTTTTCATATGGGGTGTTGGGTCTCATTTCCAAAGATTATTCTTAGGTGTATGCATGGGCATGTCAAACGTTTTACGAATCTCACGACATCTACGTGGAAATTCCCTTACCCATTCCTTATAACAAAATTAATTAAGAATGCAATAAGTGATCGCATTTTTCATACCGTAGCGGAATATATATCCATAGCTTCTTATTTTTATGCTAAAATGTTTAATGATGACTATGGAGAAGAAGAAGAAGACCAAGTAGCTACATGGAATGATATAGAAGTGCCTGAAGAATAGGTTGATGAGCTGGAGAAGGATCTCATAATAAAAAGTGGCTAAGAGTGGAATAGAGGAATAATTCGTAGGATTATGGAATGTATGTAGAATTCTCTAAGTATTTTGTTATTTGTTTTTTATTTGTTTTTCACCAAATCCGTTTAGGATTGATTCTATCCATGTTTTGCATTTATTTTATTTTTCTGCAAATTTATTTTCTAGGATTGTAGGCCCTTAAGGCCAACTCATGTGCGCTTTTATTAATAAAATTTCATTATCTTGAAAAATATGCTTCATAATTATTATTTTGGTTTATTTAAGTATTATCTCTCTATTGGATATGATCTTGGGTATTGCATAGTATTTTATTTTTGAATAGATCATCCAAAGCAAGTTTAGGGGAGATATGAGCAATATAACGAAGCAACCAAAATTACATTTCAAGGGTGGTAACAATTTCTTCCCTACTTTATTTTTATTTTTAGACCATGAGGACATGGTCTGCTTTAAGTTTGGAGGGGAGGAATTAGTTATTATAAGCTTTAAGAGAATGAGAAAAATAAAAATATTGAAAACTTCGAAAAAAATTGTTAAGTTCTTCATTCGAAATATGTGATTGAATTTGATATGAGTTGATTTATGTACATGTTATGACTAGAAAGATATTAATTATGCAACTACCCCACTCATGAGTATATAATAGTTTGATTAAATTGATTTTTAAAATGTTCTCCACATGAGTGAATAAATGAGTGAAATTGAAACCGAAAAAGATAGTCTTGGCCTATAAACCACACACACACATTTTTTATGGGACAACGAATTGACCTTTGACTATGTAGTTGAAAAAATAGTTTGTTTCAATGATAAGGGGATAAGAAGAATAGTAAAATAAAAAAATATATTAGTATGGAGAAAAGGAAAATATGAATAAAAATAAAATGCAAAAAATAGTTCTTCGATCTGAGTAACCGGGACTTCGTATCACCAATAACATTGTTCGCGTAAAAAGGAGAGAAAACTAATGAGCATAAATCCCATGGAAGAAACTTGGGCTCAATTGGTTGGGACTAAAAATTCCTCGCTGGAAAGTCTGGAGACTTAAAAAGACAAAAAAGGATAAAAATGAAATTTTTTTATTGAAGTTGTGTCATAGCAAAACTTGATCAATGAAGTAGAAAAATGGAGATTAGTCTACCATAAAGAATGTTAAAAAAACACGGAGAGCTATGTGGATCGATTGTAGAAGTTAACAAGTTTATTTCACCACTGTGGGGACCATTCTTTTAAATTTAATTCATGATAATTATTATGTATAAGTGAGTGGGGATAACTTGTATGCATTTTAATCTGACGAAATCATGCCATTTGCATGATTAATGATCATTTGATTTTATGAGCATACAAGAATGAAGAATGAAAGAATTTGTGGGTAGTATATTTAACCATCACAAGACTTCACTCCTACACTCGGTATTGCCAAGGGGTTTAAAAGGCTTGTTATACGTGCTAAGTGTAATCTTACACCTTCAGGAAAGAAAATGATTAGTTAGATAGTTTAGTTAAATAGATAGTTTAAGTTATTGTACTAAAAACACAATCATCAAGAATTTTGAAAATTTTCTAATGAATTGATTCTTAAGGGACTAGCAATCTTGAAGTTTGGGGCTTGATAGGATCCAAATATCATAAATTTAAGGCTCCTAATTATACATTTTTATGATCATGTTATCATTATATTTGTTCTTTTATAAGGTTTTCATGTTTTAAGACGTTTCACGACTATGTCATGTAAAACGAGTTTAATTCGGTGAAATAACTGGATTTATGACTTAAGATTGTTTGAGAGCCAAAACTAAGGATAAAAGACCTATGAATGACCAAAAATATGTCAAGAATGAGAAAGAAGTGAAGAGGAATGAAGCCAAGAAGAGAAACAGAGCAAATAAGAAGAAATATAAAAATACAAGGGGAAGAACTACCGAGTACTCAGTAGTGCCTTCACCGAGTACTCGGTAGTACAAAAGTGAGAAAAATTCCAAAGACCTACACGCGTTCTCGCACCATTGCGTAGCCATCGAGTACTTGGTAAGACCAGATACGACCATTACACAACAATAACTTGTATATGCACCTGTGGGACCCGTTTCGGCCAGACTCAGCATGGAATGATCTCTAGGCTATTTTGGATGCAATATTGGCCATATGTGATAAGATTTTGTACCATTCATTAAGGAATATCACGATACACATTCATGACTTAACCGTGAAGCAATCAGATTACCAAACGAAGACGCCTCTTTTTTTATAAAAAGAAGTGATAGAAGAAAAACCATGGCGGGTGTGTCTACATCAACAGTGCAAACTACCACAACCATGAACAACTAAACCGGTATCTAAGGTTCTTAAGAAAACCCTAACCAAGTAATGTAGACTCTTTCTTATTTTAATTGTATAAGGGGAAACTGAATGACACATATGTTATGATTGTGTAAATGAGTGATTACGTTTGATTTTATATAAGATTGTTCATTTATTATATGTCTTGTCTTAACTTGAATGAATGTTTTATCTTGCACAATCATGGTCATTTAATATGGGCTAGAACTCGGATGCTTAACTCATGATTTTCTACATAATTGTGGTAATTTACATGCAATCTTGATTTAGACAAACCATGCCTAGAAAAGATAACGAGTGACATGCTTTTAATTTATGTTAGGAGGATTAATTTAGAGTAGATGCATGTACTAGTTATGCTTGTTCAATGATGGATTGTGGCAATGATGAATTAATTGTTCCTTTTTTGGGATTAGGGTTTTGCCAACGTTTGCGACCATATCTCTAATTCACATATGATGGACCGCCCTTTACAATTAAATAATTAGGTAGATATATTATGCAGTTAGTGGTGGAGTTAGAAAACCCTTGATCTTTATCTCTATTGTTTTCAACCAAATCCAAAATCTATCTTTACTTTTATGTTATTTTATTTCTTGTCAAATTAGTTATAGAAAACCAAACAAGCAAATTATCTTTCATATTTTAGCTACAATAATTATGAAAGAAGTTATGAATTCAATAGTCTCTGTGGATACGATATACCATATCTCATCTATACTATATGAAATTACCTAGACGATCAATGAAAATAGCCTATAGGGGGGTGAATAGACTTTTTGTGGATTTATAGAAAAATTAATAATAATTACGAAAAATTCAATTTGAATCCAATTCTCTATCAAGATAAATCATGCAAAGAATAATCTAAGTGCAGAAAATAAAGCAATAGAGACACATGATATTTTTACGTGGAAAACCATGGAAAGACCCCAAGTAAAAACGATGGATACGCTCGGGTATCGATGTACTATGAATCAGAGAATTTGTACACACTGTATGAAAGCAATACTTACAACCGATGTAATATGCTATTCTTCACTCGATTTCTAAAAGTCTAGATTCACTCATGCTTCACAAAGCTCTTGGTCCACTCCGTACTCTAACGGCTCTATTTCTCAACAGATCAAAAAACCACGAAGCCTTCAGCTCCTATCTCCGCACTCAAATGGCTTTATTTCTCAAATGGATCAAAAAAACCACGTTGCGCAGGGTGGTGTGTTGATTTTTATACAACTAGGTCATTCAATTATGCATAGAGATCTTCGATGTAGAAACACAATTGAACAAACCTTAATTAAGAGAGAATACGAATATCTTCACTCAATGATTTTATTTCTCTATCTCTATCTCCGTAGAAGAATATGAATGATATAAAAACTGTAGAGATCTCTCAAAAACCACCCCTCAATTCGGTAAAGGCTTCTCCTATTTATAGAGTAAGAAACCCTAGTTTTGAGATAACTTGTTCCCCACTTTGATTATGATTCCTTCTTTGTGTCAAACCCTTCTAATTAGGAGTGAAACTGACTTATACTGATATACAAACATGTATATAGGTCAATAAGTACATACGCCTTAGGCGTAACCCTTGAGCGTAGATGTGGCAGAACACTGAGCGTACCCTTGAGCGTAGTTGTTTACTTTCTAGCCAATTTTAGGTTCTGTAGGCGTAGGCTTGAGCGTAGATACTTTATGAAAACCATTGTTTTCTGCAACTGTGCCAAAATGACCGTCTTGATTCCACAAGACTTTTTGCTTTAGATGACGGCTTCGAAAAATGTCATTTTCGCCCTCCGGGAGATATTTTTACTCAATATGCTCACATTTGCACTTCACTTGTATTCTTCACTACTTCGATACTTTATTTTGCCTTTGTCGATACTTGTAAGTGTCATTGAAACCAAAATGACCTATCTAACACTCAACATGGTTATTGTCTAGAACATGCCATAAATAAACAATACTCAAAAGTGTTCTTACAATCACCCCTTGAGCATTTCTGAGACAAAACCATGTTTTACAATATAGCCTCACAAATAACAACATAACATCTATAGCTATGAACACACACCGACAAACATAGATATAAACTATCACATTGCGTTCATGATGATCTACCAAACCTGTAACCACAACACTGAGCAAACCATTAAACGCAAGTGTGGAAAACATATACAAAATAATCATAAGAGAAATACAATATCGATGTAATCATAATGATCATAAAACATCATAAAACACACATTCCTTCTCACTTACTCAATACTTCTCCCCCTAAAACCATTACTCCCCCTTACTCAATACTTGTCCCCCTAAAACCATTACTCCCTCTTACTCAATATTTCTCCCCCTTTTTGTCACTGAAATGACAAGGAATAACAAAAACAATCAAAGGACATGAGAGAAACAAGGGAAAGTCTCAAGATGAAATAATAGAGAAAAGATAACAGAAGATACTTTAAAGGGTCTAAGACAAACACTAAATACTAAGATAAAGTTCTCTATAAGATTATATCCGATTCTTGAGTAACATAAATCTCTACAATGCATGAACTTAATACTAATGCATGAATGGAAATGCAAAAATAAAAATATTTTTATTCTTAGACACATGTGAGCAGGGCAATAGAGAGAGTGAGCTAATCAGTAACACATCTTATTAGCAAATTTGACTTAGCAATTATACACATGATAGTGAAAAAAATCAGCACACATACCTTTTAGTGATAAGCAGTCACAAGGCAAGCTTTACATAACATTTTCATATATGGAAAAAATATTCAAGTGCAAACAAACAACTAAAAAGAAAGCAATACGTGTTAATTCTGATAATCTCCTCACTAACCGTGGTAATACTTCAATTCAAAACCTAAGTAGAAGTCAAATCTTAACTTGGACCTTATTGCTTGTTTAACAAAATACCCCATTGTCACTTAATTTATTTTTTTCACCTTTTAAACTTTTTCACCATATTCCTTTTGATTTTTCTAAGCTCTAGACTTTTCAGTAAGGAGTTTTAGTCCTAATCAATTGGGCCCGAGCTTTTTCCATGGGATTTATGCTCATTAGTCTTCTCCCCCTTTTTAGCGAACACTCAATGCTTACTGAGACAAGAGACCCGGTTACTCAGATCGAAGAATTAATTTTTGCATTTCTATATTTTAATTATCTCATCCTTTGTCAACACTACCCCAACATTCATAAGCATGCAAAAGGAATTCAAAAGTATAGATCAATCTAGCATAGCTCATGAACCTACATATCATTTCAAATTAGATGAAAAAGACTAAATTTTTTAACAATTATTCCAGTAATCTCTGAAGTAAAACAAACACCCAAAGTTGATGAGTTCCAAAAATAATACTTAAACATGTCAAGTAAGTAACTCATAACCATAGATGAGACTAGAACTCCAATTCCCATAAGTAAAATAGGAAAAGTAAATATAAGAATAGAGTGAAATATGACAACTATTTGTACCCTTAGCCAAGCTCAACATGCTAATAATATGTTTTTTTCATTTTATGAGTTTTATGGAATTTTTGTCATAATGATGTATGCATGAATAATCTTGATAGTAGCAAAACATGATGCATGCATAATAAAAAAACAATGCAAATAAAAAAAAAATGCATAATAATGTATCAATTCTAGGATAGAAAAATAATGCAAGATATTCCTAGAATAATACATATGAAAACATCTATCCTAATGATAACATGCCACTAGGTTTTCTAAGATTCACATGCTTTTGAAAATCTAATGGTTTTGTAGAGATGTCTATTGACTGAGAATCTGTGGATATATACTCAATACCTTTCTCATAATTAGAGTCACGCGCTCTACATGCAGTATGACCAACCAAACAATGTAGTTCATCTTTCCTAACCCACACTTGTTTAATTTTTGGTGCTCTATTTACTAGCCTAAAGAATTTCTTCACCTCTTCACTCAACACTTGAATTTGGTTTTCAACATTGGGTATTTTCTCAGTTCTATGCTTCCGCTCTGATTTTAAAATTTTTCTTCTTAACTTTGAACACACAGGTCGAATGGCACCTTTCATTCCACAATGATGACATATTGGGATAAACCTTTGATAACCATGATTTAAACCCTTATTGACTCTAGAGGAAAATGGAGGCTTACTCTCAACAAGTTTTCTGACATTTGATTGAGCATTAAGATTCCTATCAGACGTACCTTGAGAAGAACTAGATTCTTCTTGCGAACCCCTTACAAAGGTTGTTTTGGAAATGATGTTTGAATCACTCAATGTTACTTTGAATCCCAACCCCTTTGTATTTCCAACATATTTTCCCACAGTCAACATATGATTCAACTTAAGAGTTCCACTAGACCATTTATAGATAGTTGAGTTAGCATCTTCCGATTCATTTTCCAAACCATCAATCCTAGTAGATTTTTCACTCAATTTTAATCTTGGAATGTTTAATTCCTCATTAAGACCATCTACCCTCTTCAAAGCCTGAGTCATTTCTTGTTCAGACTTGTTCAACTCTTCTCTTAAGGATTGTCTCTCTTTATCAACATTTTTGAAGTAAGCTATATATTTTGAGAAGACTTTGCTCATATAAATAGACTTTTCATAAATTTTGTTGTATGCATCTTCATACGAGTCCCCACGATCTTCATTATCCTCAGAATCATTATCTTTAGACATTTCCCAACTTGCAGCATTTTCATCTACCCCCTTACTTTGAGCAACATACACGGTGAAATTCTCAGACTCACCAGCTACGTCAGACTCAGTAGAATCACTAGCTATTCCATCATCTTATCCATCACTCCAAGTAACAACTATACATTTTTCCCTTTTCTTCTTATTGGCGCACTCAGTAGCTATGTGACCAAACCATTGACACTCAAAACATTGAGGTTTCTTCTTTTTAGAATCAATCTTTTCATTCCAATTTTAGACCTTTTTATTTTTAAAATCATGTGATTTATCTCCAAATTTTTGTCCTTTAATAAATTCTTGAACACAAGACGATTTTAAAAATTAATGAAACTGCTTCATGATCATGTCAATCTGTATTGGTTTACTCTCACCCACCTCATCAAACTTATTAGGATCATCCCTAGTGGTTTTAAAAGCTATGCTTCTCTCTTTTGTGATGCTCGACTTCTTAGAGGATTGAGCACACATGTCCATCTCGTATGATTTTAAATTCCCAGCCAACTATTCAAGTTTAATTTCCTTGACACTCATGATTTTAGATATGATGGGTACCTTATATAAAAAATATTCAGGTAGGGACCTAAGAATTTTCGTCACTATTGTAGTCTCTGGAATGGGCTCTCCTAGATTGTGACAACTTGTTACTATGTCATTTAACCTAGCCTCAAAGTCACCAAAAACTTCATCCTCCTCCATTATAAGCTGTTCAAATTTTGAATTTTGAATTTGGAGTTTCAATTGCTCAACTTTTGAAGTTCCTTCATGAGTTACTTGGAGAATATCCCAAGCTTGTTTGACAATTTCACATATGGCAATTCTTTTAAACTCACTCTCAGTCACAACAATGTATAAAGCATTCAATGTTTTAGAGTTCCAATCAGTACTATTTGTCTCAGCAGTAGTCCACTCACTCGATGGTTTTGGCTTTGATTTACTAGTCGTTGCATCCATCATAGTAAAAGGTGGATATCCTACCTCTACGGCAAACCAAGCTCTCTCATCTAGTGATTTTAAAAATACTCTCATTCTCGTTTTCCAATACGTGTAATTAGAGCCATAAAATAAAGGGGACCTAGATACGAAACCTCCTTCACGAGGTATGTCCATCATCTAAGTTCAAGATCTAACCCTAGGTAGTTAACCTAAAACAGGACAACCATGCTCTGATACTAATTAAAATTACTTGGACGATCAATGAAATAGCCTAGAGGGGGGGGGGGGGGGGGGGGTCAATAGGCTTTTTGTGAATTTACTGACAAATTAATAATAATTACGGAAAAGTCAATTTTAATCCAATTATCTATCAAGATAAATAATGCAAAGAATAATCTAAGTGCATAAAATAAATCAATAGAGACACATGATATTTTTACTTGAAAAGCCTTGGAAAGACTCCATGAAAATAGTACTTACAACCGATGTAATATGTTGTTCTTCATTCGACGTCTGAAAGTTTAGATTCACTCGCGCTCCACGAAGCTCTCGCTCTACTCCATATTCTGACGACTCTATTTCTCATCATACCAAATAACCACGAAGTCTCCTACTCCGATCTCTGAACTCAGACGGCTCCATTTCTCAAATGGATCAAAACAACCACGTAGCACAGGGTAGTGTGTTGATTTTTCAGCAACTAGGTCATTCAATTGTGCATTGAGATCGTCGATGTACAAACACAATTGAACAAACCCTAATTAAGATAGTAAGAATAACTACACTCAATGATTTTCTCACCCTATCTCTATCTCCGTAGAAGAATATTTATGATATAAAAACTACAAAGATCTCTCAAATACCACCCCTCAATTTTGTAGAGGCTTCTCCTATTTATAGAGTAGGAAACTCTTAGTTTTGATATAATTTGTTCCCCACTTTGATTAAGATTCCTTCTTTGTGTCAAACCCTTCTAATTAGGAGTGAAACTAGCTTATATTCATATACAAACATGTATATAAGTTAATAAGTCATAGCCACATCATCAAACTTCAAGTCGGGGACAAATTCGACAATTCATGAAATCTGCAAAAAATCCCTCGCCAAGCACCTATGCCTTAGCCATAACCCTTGAGCATAGATGTGGCAAAACTCTGAGCGTACCCTTGAGCGTAGTCTTTCATTTTCTAGCCACTTTTAGGTTCTGTAGGCGTAGGCTTGAGCGTAGATCCTTTGTGAAAACCACTTTTCTCCGCAACAGTGCCAAAATGACCATCTTGATTCCACGAAACTTTTTTCTTTAGATGAATGCTTCCAAAAATGTCATTTTTGCCCTCCGGGAGATATTTTTTCTTCATACGCTCACTTTTACACTTCACTTGTATTCTTCAGTACTTCAATGCTTGATTTTGCCTTTGTCGATACTTGTAGATGACATTAAAACCAAAACGACCTATCTAACACTCAACATAGTTATTTTCTAGAACATGCCATAAATAAACAATACTCAAAAGTGTTCTTACACTATACTATAATAGATTCGTGCAATTACGATAGAGAACATTATGTCAAATTTAAAGGCTTATTTGCCCACAACATTATTATTATTATTTATTACCCAAGACTGATCAACATCTATATATAATAGCAGAAAAGATAGGTTGTCATTTGATATGAACTCATAGGATACAAACTCTTCTGAAGGATAAAAATCAGGAAAATAGAAGCCCTCGAGTGGAGTAGAGTATGGGGCGACATGAAAACTCAGAAGAAATGTCCATAAAATCCCCCAATTTCTTTGAAGAAGAAAGAGATCACCAACGAGAGGCTCGCTATCTCAATAAGTGTGGAGTCACGACCTCTGTGGTACTAGAGGAGGTTGGTGGGAAAGAAAGGGGGATAGGGGCATAGTTAGGGAAACGCTCTAAAAGAAATAAAGTAAGGAAAGTACCAGAAACATGGGTACTAATATCATATCTGCCAAGTGACCTTGAAAATTCATTGGCAATGGTATCTAGCTAATAATATAAAGCACCGAGAAATAAGGGGGCAAGAGGAATACGAGTGCCTGGCAACAGCATGGCAGCCAGAAGGAACACATACCTACTAGGGCCATCCTTTGGCCTGTCTTGAAAAATGTACTGATCTAGCCAGTACGCGAGGAAACAAACCAGTTCTAAGGGGCCATGGATTTTGGCCCTAGGGCTGACTCGCGATCTTGACCTATAACAGGCTTTTGAGGAGCGTATTCACGGAAGAAGTGGTGGCACCATGAAGAGTATGAGAATTTAGGGTGGATGGCCATGGCTTGTTCTGGAAGAAGCACCCCTTGTCATACCAACTACCTTGCTTGCAGGCATAGGCGCCACAAGTGCGGAGTTAGTTAAGGATATTCTTGTCTTTAGGATCAACCAGGGGAGCCTTAACGGGGCGCGAGTCGAGAACAAGGAGACGAAAAAAATTACTACAGCTTCGAGAGTGGGTGTGAACTCATCCCATGAAGTGACAAAGGTATGAGAAAAGGTGTTCAGTCGCGAGATAAGAGTAGTCAATGCATCTATGTAGCGATAAATGTAAAAGTTAGAGAAAATCTTGATAGACTCAAGGATGCCTGGCTCAGCTAGTATGGCAGGATGGCGGTCTTGACTGAGAATATGACAGTACCACATCTTCCAATCATTGATAGGTGTTTCATTCCCTTTGTACTCAATGAAAGAGAAGGGGGCATCTCCTCTTTCAATAATTAGGCGAGGAATGGAAAAGGGTAGGATAAAAATAGGACCACCCTCATGGCCTAGTTCTAAGGTTATGGGATCACTAGAAGCAACATCATTAGAAAGATTGTCCATCTTGAACTAAAAGATGTCATGGTGAAGGTTAAAGAAGTGAGCTTTTCTCCATTCTGAGGCCTGAAGAATAGGAGGAACAATCTCAGAATGTGGAACAAGAAGGTTTGAAGTGGATGTTGTTTTAGTCATGGTAACAAAACAAGAGGAAAAATATGGGGAAAAGAACTTCTCGTGAGGGATGGGATAAGGGACAGATAGGGGTAAAAGGAGTATAAATGAAACAAAGGGATAGGATAAAAGACAAGAAGATATGAAAAGTAGGAGAATAGGGAGCTCTGGAAGAAGGAAATGAAAAAAATAGGAAAAATGACAAGTGTGGGTTGTATAGGGGTTGGGCGAGAAAAAGGAAAAGGCGCATTAAATACGCGATGGAGGCGAAAGGTCACCTAACCAAGCACATAAAATTATTCGCGGATTTAGGAATACAAGTTATTTTGAGAATCAAAGTTTAGATATAAAGAGACAAAATTAAACACATGCGAGAGAATGAGCAAAGGGGCAAAAAAAAGAGGAAAAATTGCAAAATAAAGTCATGGAATGGAAATTAGCTCACGGCGACGAAGCTCGAAAAAATGAAATGGAATAATGATGATGAAAGGACGAATACTAAGGTTCCTGGGAGGATGGGTCGTGGAGGAGTAAAAAATTAAGGGAACCCAAAATCATCATGTTACATTAATGAGAGATGTCAACCTAAATGTTTTTAAGGTATTCATAAAGGGGAAGGATTCACGGATAAGAAGAAGAGCTCGCGAGGTATATAAATATATATATACATATATTTGGTGTTGCACTTTAATACTTGACTAAGTACTAAAACGCAATGGGGAAAAATGTAAGGGGGTGGCTCGCGAGTATTTACTATATGGGTATGGACATGTCTTAATACAAATATTGGGAACTAGCCCAAAACAGAAAAAGGGTTGTTTTGGAACTGGCCCGAAACGGTTTATATACGAGTGGAAGCATAACACATAAGTAACTATGGGGGGACTGATGTGGGTATAGCTAACATATAAACCCATAGCCCTATATGCTGCTCGCGCAGGGAGTACTATATAGAAATCTAGGAAAATGCTTTGGGTATGCAAATAGAGGATAATGACCTTATTTGTGTCATTCAAAGCTAAAGTACCTCAGAGAGGCCAACAGTACTCAGGGTCATGAAAAGGGTACGCATGCGAAAGGACATGACCCCGAAAAATGCTATAACGTCAGTAAAGGGATACAACTCCTTGGATAAGGAAGGACTAAAAGGAAAATATGGATACATGAGGGAAATGCATGGATCAAGAGTCGCGAGGTACTAATAGATCTCGTGAGAGGAAGCCATTGATGCGCAACGTGGTGCTGGCATGGCAAAATCATTTCACGAGGAGTAGTTGGGTCACAGTGTATGAATACTGACCCAGTTTTTCATTTTAAGAACTTCGGACGGGGGAGAGAAACATTTCTAGAGACAGAAATAGTAATTTTCATGTTGCTTGTACTGTTTCTATTCTCTTCTCTTCTTCTTTCTATAATTCTGTAATAGAGAGGAAAAACAATAAAATTATCATCATCATTTTTATGTTAGCAAGTGTATGAACTATTTATATATCAATTTCAATTAGAATCCCTACAATAAGGGACCGAGATCGACGACACAAAAAAGCCGCCACCCCTCCAAGCCCCACAACATAAACATGGTCTAAAATATATAAGCTAACAGACAATAAGGAAATACAAGCCAAGGCCTAGATATACAGACCGCCACACCTTCAGGTGCCAAAAGAATAATACAGTCATCCAAAAGGGCAAGGTAAACGTAAACTAGCCCTAAACATGACCTAAACAATAAAATATAACAGTAAGTCCCAACATGCCAACAAAATCATAGCAACTACATCCGACCCTGTCCGGTTACATAACCTGGAAATAATAAACACAAGGGTAATGAGCTCACAATGCTCAGTATGGAAACACCCTTTGTCTCCGCCGTAACTAACAAGACTAACTGGCTCTTCCCAAAACTGAAACTGAATCCCATCCTAGAACAAAGATAAAATACACATCTCGTCTCTGTCTACGTACCCATGAGATCCACAATACGACACACTGAATACTCATCAATTAAGCTATGACAACAGTAAGGGAATCATAGAGCAAGTTTATATATATACAAACGTCTCAACTAACTGATATCATGAAATGATGTGAGAATGTGATGCATGTCCATGTCTACCTACATTTCCAGACATGAGTCTCAGGCGTAGCTCTCTGTGCTACCCTATAGTCATCTTGTACGACTAACTGCGTACGTGACTCATCTAGGATATCCATAACACGGAGTCCTAGGAATAAACGGGCATTCAGTACCCCGGAAACCCTAACATAATGCGGAAACCAAATACCAAGCGTAGCTCATACTCCTCATATGCAGTCAACTTGTACGACCAACTATGTACGTGACTCATCTAGGATGTCCGTACCCTGGAGTCCTAGAAACAGGCAGAATCTCCGTACCCCGGAATCCCTATTCCAGGATGGTCGTACCCCGATATTCGGTGTTCAATGCAACCATGCTCTCTCATTTCCCACAGACTACATGCTCGTAAGATGAATATGACTTATAATAGTACCATCATGCGATCGCTAGCACTCTAGGCATACACGAATGATTTGCAAATCATTTTAATTTAATGCACACATAACATACTCGAATAAGATCACATAGGCATGTACACATCATCCAATCGTCAGTTCTCAATCATACCAACTTATTATTTCATTAACTTTTAAATAATATAATCAATTAAATGCATACACAACATGCTATAATAAAATCATATAAGCACGAAACACGTCAACTTTAAATATACTTATATAATTATTTTATTTATTTATTTTTCCCAATAATTTAATTAATTTATTTATTTATTCAAATAATTGAATTTATTTATTTATTTTCTTCCTCTTCAATTTGTATATGTTAAACATAATTTTCTAAGCTATCACAATTTTCGAATATCACAACTATAATTACACACGCCCAACAGTGTTTGAACTCGTAAATAAATATCCGGTTTCCCTACCTCTAGTAACGTGCACAAAAAGGTCAACTGACCAACACCGCCTTTCGGACCGCAACTTCGTAAAATAGCCTTTTGGCATCCCTAATCCAATCGTACATTGCGATATACCAAAATGACCACCACGACAACTAGAACAATATTCTAAAAGATGATTAAAATTCATAGACTCTAAGGTAACTAAATCAACAGAAACCCGAAAAAGTCAACTCACCTTGAATACGTGATCTACGCTAAACCGTTCAATGGATTCGTCCAAAATTCGAGTATGACTTACATGAGGCAATTACCCAACTACCCTCCGAATTTCACGTAAAATGGAGCAGCAATCGCCGCCGAAACGACATCGCGAACTCTAGTTGAACTCGCACATGCTGCTGCCATGCGTGGCTGTTGCAGCCACCAACTATGCCCACCTCTGCGCCACCACCTGCACGCACCTCCGCCGTCACGCCATCTCTCCCCGGTGAAACCTGTCCTCTGCCGATCTCTCTCTCCACCGGCCCCTCCCCCTCTCACTTTCTTTTTCTCTCTCAGCAAGGACAACTGAAGAAGAGGAAGAAGAAGATCGAAGAAGGTGGTGCGTGAGGTAGAAGAACAAGTGCAGATCATGAGGTGTGTGTGTGTATCGGTGGTGTTATATATATATATACATAAGTTAAACGGATTATTAACTATAATAAATTTTCTTTATTTACTATTCCTTTAAGATGAGAAAATTAATAATAAAAACAAAAAAAAAAATTAGGTCATTACAACTATATTTTTGTAACTTTTTAAAATGCTGAGATAATTGTCATGGAGAATGGCCCAGTGTTGCTGTTGAAAGTTACTTTAAATTGGTCAAATAAAAATCAAGTAGCCCATGTGTTATTCATGGGGTTGCAATGGAAGTTTCTTTTTAGTGAAATAAGGTTTGACAACTTTAGTAGGTGTGTTGCCATTCTTAAAAAAAAATGAAGTTCATGTAATGTGTGTATATTAGTTTATTGTGTGTTTAGAATTTGTAAGCCTATAAAAGACACATGTAACCATTAGTTTCATATCAAGCAATCCTATAAGGAATTCTTTCCTTAGTTCTCTCTTTCCCTCATTTATATTTTGTTCTCCATAAATTCTAGAGTGATAATAATCTTGTGACCCAACAGTTGCTTCAACCGGACACTAAGAGCATGGAGGTCCAACAAAACTCATGTGAGATAATAAGTCAGCAATCAGACTTGCTAAAAATCCAGTGTTTCAT
The DNA here is from genome assembly GCA_963922005.1 of Cornus suecica. Classification (NCBI taxonomy): domain Eukaryota; kingdom Viridiplantae; phylum Streptophyta; class Magnoliopsida; order Cornales; family Cornaceae; genus Cornus; species Cornus suecica. Next base: position 44,433,547 of record OY998244.1, read on the forward strand.
GGTCGAAGTAAACATATTGGGATCAAATATCATTATATTTGAGATTGGGTCAAATATGGAGAAATTGAACTAGATTTTTGCATATCAGAAGATCAAGCGACAAATATTTTGACTAAACCGTTAAAATCTGACGTGTTTGAAAAACTGAAGAAAATGCTCAGGGTTGTCAATTCAAAGAACAATTTAAGGGAGGATATTGAAAGTAAGTTTAAATTGGTCAAATATAAACCAAGTAGCCCATGTGTTATTCATGGGGTTCCCATGGATGTTTCTTTTTAGTCAAATAAGGTTTGATAACTTTACTAGGTGTGTTACCATTCTTGAAAAAAAATGAAGTTCATGTAATGTGTGTGTGTTAGTTTATTGTATGTTTAGAATTTGTAAGCCTATAAAAGGCACATGTAACAATTAGTTTCATATCAAGCAATCCTACTAGGAATTCTTTCCTTAGTTCTCTCTTTCCCTCATTTATATTTTTTTCTCCATAAATTCTAGAGTGATAATAATCTTGTGACCCAACAGTTGCTTCAACCGGACACTATGAGCATGGAGGTCCAACAAAACTCATGTGCGATAATAAGTCAACAATCACACTTGCTAAAAATCCAGTGTTTCGTGGTCGGAGCAAGCAAATTGGGATCAAATATCATTATATTCGAGATTGGGTCAAGTATGGAGAAATTGAACTAGATTTTTGCATATCAGAAGATCAAGCGGCAAATATTTTGACTAAACCGTTAAAATCTGACGTGTTTGAAAAACTGAAGAAAATGCTCGGGGTTGTCAATTTCAAAGACCAATTTAAGGGAGGATATTGAAAGTAAGTTTAAATTGGTCAAATAAAAACCAAGTAGCCCATGTGTTATTCATGGGGTTCCCATGGATGTTTCTTTTTAGTCAAATAAGGTTTGACAACTTTAGTAGGTGTGTTACCATTCTTGAAAAAAAATGAAGTTCATGTAATGTGTGTGTATTAGTTTATTGTATATTTAGAATTTGTAAGCCTATAAAAGACACATGTAACCATTAGTTTTATATCAAGAAATCTTACAAGGAATTCTTTCCTTAGTTCTCTATTTCCCTCATTTATATTTTGTTCTGCATAAATTCTAGTGTTATAATGATTTTGTGACCCAACAAGTGGTACTAGAGCCAACGATCCTGAAGTTACAACATTAATCATGTCTGCAAACAATTCGATTCATTTACAACATCCAAAGCTCACCGAAAAAAATTACAACAGTTGGTCCGTCCAATTGAAAGTATTTTTTCAGTCCCAAGATTTGTGGAATTTGGTAGAGACCGGCTACATCGAAGTAGCGGACTCAAAAATATTTTAGGCGTGGAAGAAGGAGGAGAAAAATGCGTTGATCGAGATCCAGATAAAGGATCAAAAGCCATTATATGCCATTTTCAAGCCGTAGACGAGTTGGTATTTGAAAAAAATAGCGGCGGCAGAAACGGCACACACGGCGTGGGATATTTTGCAAAACTCCTACAGAGGCGATGATCATGTTAGACGAGTGCAACTACAAACGTTGAGAGGTGATTTAGAATCTCTAACTATGGGTGATTCAGAATCAACCTCGACATACATCGATTGGGTGTAATCCATCGTTAATCAATTGAAGGTTAATGGAGAAACGATTGATGATCAAAAGATCGTGAAAAAAGTTTTAAGATCTTTGACCATAAAAATTTGATTATATAGTGGCGGAGATCGAAGAAGGGCAAGACATATCAACCATGTCCATCGAACGGTTGATGGGTTCATTAGGCTCCCACGAGAAAATGATGAACCAAAAGGCTAACAACTCTAGTACGGAGCAGGCGTTGCAGAGCAGATTTGTTTTGATAAATCGAGGGGGCAGTCAAGGTCGGCGAGGTCGCGGATGCAGTCGTGGCAGAGGAAGAAATGACTATGGAGGTTGAAGTGGTAATACCAAAACACGTGACAAAAATAATGTCAAATGCCATCAGTGTCAACGGTTCAGAAATTACAAAAATGAATGTCAAACCCATACGCTGGACGAAAAGAGTAAGAATGAAAATCTTGCTGGCACAGAAGAAAATATAGCTATAACATGCAACGATGTTGGTCCAGATGGCGAATTCACAAATATATGGTATTTGGATACCGGATGTAGCAACTACATGTGTGGGAGGAATGAGTTATTCTCACACTTGGACGACTCATTTTGCGGTGAAATGAATTTTGGAAATTGATCCAAAGTTCCTGTAATGGGCAAAGGTGATGTAAAATTTCTATCGAAAGATGACACTGATGTCACTATTGCTGATGTTTTTTATGTGCCAACGATGTTCTAGAATTTGTTGAGTATGAGACAACTTTCAGAAAAAGGGCATGACATTTATATTTTGGATGGTCTGTGTAATGTTCATAAAAAAAGCGGGAAACAAGTGGCAAGGTGCAGATGACAAATAATAGAATGTTCCCATTGGATATTTATACAAAAACCTAGGTGAATCTAATGGCAAGGTCGAAAGATATCAATTGGCTATGGCACCTTTGGTTCGGTCATCTAAATATTCAAGGCTTGCGACTCCTGGTGAAGAAAAACATGGAAATGGGGTTACCACTAATCAATGCTCCTGATCACCTATACGAAGGATGCCTTCTCGGAAAACATCATAGAGAATCTTTTCCAGTTGGAAAAATTAGAAGAGCTAAACAACCGTTGGAGTTGGTTCACACGGACATATGTGGTCCAGTTGAGGTAGAATCTCTCGGGCACAAGAGGTATGTTCTACTTTTTGTAGATGATTGTTTAGAAAATGTTGGGTGTATTTTCTAGAACAAAAATCAGAGGCATTTGGAAACTTCAAAGAGTTTAAAGCTTTTGTTGAAAAACAAAGTGGCTTTAATCTCAAGACATTGAGATCGGACAGAGGAGGAGAATTCACCTCTAGCGAATTCAACAATTATTGCAAATCTCAAGGGATAAAACACTAGTTAACCACCAGTTATACACCTCAGCAGAACGGTATAACTAAAAGGAAAAACATAACCATTTTGAAATGGTTAGAAACATGTTGAAAGCCAAAAGTTTGCCAAAGTCTTTTTGGGCAGAAGTTGTTGCATGTGCTATATATCTATTGAACAGGTGTCTAATGAAGAGTGTTTTAGGGAAAACTCCACATGAAGCATGGAGCAGTAGCAAACCAGATGTTTCACTCCTATGAGTATTTAGTTGCGTCGAATACACTCATATACCAGAACAACAGAGAAAGAAACTTGATGACAAAAGCCAAAAGTGTATCTTCATCGACTACGGTGAGGTAACTAAAGGTTATAAGCTTTATAATCTTCTAACAATAGATTTTATTGTAAGCCGATATGTCCAATTCATCGAGGATGATACTTGGGCATGTAATCAAACACCACATACGGAGCAACTTGTCATCATTGAAAATCAAACAGAAGAAACAAGTGATCGCTCATCACCAGACAGTTCATCACCTTCACCAACATCTTCACCGGTACCTGCAGGCCATCCAAAGCGAACGCACGTGATGCCTGAACATCTCTAGGATTATCTGGTCACAAATGATAATGATGAGGATTATACTGATGAAACTCGAGTAAATTTTTGCTTATTCGCAGATTGTGATCCAGTTTCATATAAGGAAGTAGGAAATGATGAGCGATGGATCTAGGCAATGAACGAGGAGATTCATGCAATTAAGAAAAATGATACTTGAGAGCTAACTTCTTTACCTGTCGGAAAGAAGTAAATTGGTGTTGTCACGCCCCGAATTCCTAGGACTCCGAAACCCGAGCCTAAGAGTTAGGGGAGTGAATGCCGAAGTAAAAAGAAACTGTAACAAATGACATTCAGTCATCAAACACCCAAAAAAAAAAGGTAAGAATGACACACTCTGATACCCTACTATCACGCCCCTAGAATTCCCGAAACTCTAATCTAGAGAATCAGCGAATCTCCAAAGGGTGACGTAAGTCAAGTGACTACTAGAGTCAATAATGACAAAAAGATACATGGAGTAACAATGAAAAATATACTCCATGCCAAATAGAATACTAGAACTCAATAGTATCCTCAGATACCAACAGACACACTCCTAAATTCCTAAGACTCCCGAACAGGGACATCCAAGGAATCCAGGATGTGATCCTTAACATGAATGACCAACTAAGACATCATTAACCGTGAAAACATATGGGTTAATGATAGATATGGTATATTTCATACCCAAATGGATAATAAACTAAGCAGCGGAATCTAAATACAACGACATCCTAAAATAATAAATACGGGAAAATAAAAGATACATCAACAGGGATATGCCAACAGGCTGGCTCCCAAAAGAAATACATGACAATCCCATAAAACATGGGTAAAGAAGCTGACATAAGAATATTACCGTCCCCAACCCAGTCGTGCTGCAACCGTAACCGCATCACTCAACGCAACTCCAAAACCTGTAACAGGAAACTAAAGAAACCTGTCGTTGCACTGCATCCTGCCCATAGCCGTATGTTTCCTGCAACCTGGCGTGGGAATACCAGGGGGCAAATGAAATACCCCTATGAGCAAATAAGCTCAGTGGGAAAGGATACTCTAACTACCACATCCTCTAATAGTTTAGGTAATGCTAAACCACCCAGTGAGATACATAGCCCACAACATAACCCAGCCACGAAAACCCAAGGTACGTGCTCATATACTACCGTACGTAAGTATATAGGGGATATATATATATATATATTTATAAATACCCAACATGAGCCTATAAGATACAACTAAGACTCATACTCCTAGTACCAACACCAGTAGTCTACACTACTCTCACCAACGTACACTAGGTACACGATACTAAGGTCCAATCTAACAAATCATCCAGCGTTCACGACGCTAACAAGAAACTCCAAACAGAGGGAATCACACTCACCTCTAATATCCACAAGGATCGAAATCCACCTCTAGTATCAAGGAATACTCATAACTCACTCCCCTAGAACACAGGAGGAAAAACACTCACGTCCTTGCGTACTAACATAATCGTCATCTATATATATATATATATATATATATATATATATATAAAACAAACCTCATCCTATTCCTAGAGGAAATCTACCTCTCAAGGCTAGATCACCTCAATCATATCACCGTACCATAAGTCGTATCGACCTCATAATACTATCATCAATAGGGTCAACCACATCACTAACACTCTCCCTGTAGGCGAGGGAAACCACTCAACCAAATCACTAAGAGTACATGAACTCAACTCACCAGAACAACCACCTCAGGGTCACCAAAGCAAAGCGAAGGAAAAGACTTCTCAATGCTGAACCAATAGATAACCGAGACAACAATGTCAAGGTTAAGAACACCACAAGCGTTTAGTGAAAACACCTGGACAAGGAACCCAATCCACTCGGTATCCATGCCCCTAACATGTGGAACAACTCGAATCACCTAAGTGGTGACATCAAAAACCAAGAAAAGTGAAAAAACAACACTATATGTGTGCATTGAACAACACCCAGCCTCATGCCCGAGACTTGGAAATAATCCAAAGGAAAGGTGAAACAATGGAACACCTTTCAATACTCTACAGGTCGAGATCTTGAGAAAGAAGTCTCGGAATCTCAGAATCTCGAGGAAGTAATAAAATAGTTTTCTTTTAAGAAACCACACAGTAAAAATGACCGTCTTGCCCCCGGTCTCCATCAGTTGCCATCACCGGCTTTTAGAAGTTAAAATCTTTTTAAAGAAGATCCTAAGATCATTTATAAAGTAATAAAACTTTTCATTTCTACGGGGGTAGGTGAAAACGGGTTTTTCCTTTTTAAATACAAAGAGTTTAGAAAACATCGTTTCCGAAGGACAGCCAAATAAGGGTAAACACAACTCCACGGATTCCTATAATGTCCAAGAGGACAAGGAAGGAAGAGTACTACATTGGGTTCACGGAACATAACTATCCATTCCCAACCTCACGAAATCAAATGACAACACCTGAAAAAGGTTCGGCACCACGCCGTAACCGACAACCCAATGAATGACGTGTAAGTCAAAGACATGTACTAGTATACAGAGTACAGTAAAAGAAATGCTTAGAGGAATGAACTAAGCACTAGAAACAAGATTGCCAAGCTACAGTACCTCGAGTACTTAATAAAACCACTTAAACCCCCTAATATCACGAAAAGGGAAAACTAGTGGCCGGTACCACTGGAATAACTAGTCTCAATCAATATCTCTTCCAATTCATTATGACCTCAATTTCACAATAGGTAATTAACATAATCAAGATGCCATTTCCACTCAACTAGACATGTTCAATCACAACCACTTCTAACCGCACTCAAACCTCAAAAGCACGATAAAGGATACCTCCCCCTAAGTGGGAAAGAAACATCCAGGGTCAGTAATATACAACCAACCGAAACCAAAAAAACTATAACCGCCTTCTCTAAGGCCTCAAATCACAAATGATACTCAATCAATCCCTAACCACATACGTCACTATGCCAATATACCTAACCTCCCCCAAGGGCACAAGGTAAATAATCACAAGTATAAAGATACACTTTTCATTTATACTTTAACAATTTTCTCATTTAATTCATGTTTTCGTATTTATCAATTTCAACTGAGCATTTTATAAAGATACGAATTTAATTTCACAATATTCATACATAACATGCTCCAAAATCCAACAGGAAATAATAACACATATTAAACCTGCTCCAACATCACATGTAATAATATCACGTATACATGTCAAATGAAATCACATAAATGCCATGCATATACAATGTGACTCATACACAACCCTTTGCCCACATCACGTGGTTAACGAATACGCACTCCACCCATTTACAAGGAGAAAGAGTACCGCACTGATTATTCCCAAGTATTTTTGACACTACACTTTCAACAAGGAAGACGGTTGCACGAGACGACCCGTGACCAAAGATTCGTATAACGGATGAACGAGACGACCCGCGACTTCGAGAATGAGATGACTCACCCTATACCCCATTCACGGCTCATTATTCCGTAGGATGGGAACACCCCCTGGCCAGTTGTTGTGACGATTCGACACAAAGACACCCCCACATGATTTCACAACACACATATACCAATACCATGATTTGACACTACATGATATTCTCAATATGCATCCCGGGCCTCAACATAAATATGTAATGCATCATATTTATGTAAACATCCACATGATAATATAAATCTCAAAATCTCTTTTTAACATGCTTTTAAAATACAATAAAATATTTAAATTGTGAGAAAACAAGTCCATATTAAATTCATATCTCAACAATATATTTTCTTTAATTCTTTATAAAATATTTCAATTTCCCCTATCATGCCTTTAAAATAATTAAAGCAATTAATTCACGTCTCGCAAGGGAACCTAACACAACGTCTAAGTTTTCACGAATCTCTACTAACACATTTAATTCTCAAGGGAATTTCTAAGCCGTATATTCCTATTCGATTCAGATAGGAAATTATTTAATTACATAGGAAATAATTTAATTAATTTTCTTAAATTAATTCCTAAGTCAAATTCCAATTCTAAACGAATTATAGATATTTAAATTAACGATTTAATATATCTATATTACATTAAATAAGGGTTTTTCACCCCTAAACTACTTCAATAATACGGAGTGAGAAATATAATTTCTCACCTGAAATACACTTACAGAACAGTCGTTTCGGGCCTACCGTGAACAGTACCGGCGCCCAAATATGACGCCCGCCGACCAAAGTCGTCCAAAAAATATTTTTAATATAATGAAATGTCCGTCTCGACAACCTATACGATATATACAAAGCCTAATAGAAATGGGTTAATTAATTTGGGTAAATCTAAATTAGCCCAAACGAAAATTCGAAACTTCAAATCAAATTTACCGACAAACCGTTCAACGTAAAATTACGAAATTTTTACACATCGTACCTGACATATAGGTGAAGCTACCGTCCGAAAATCAGCCCAAAACAAGGTAGGGAAGTCGACTGAAAAAATGGTCGAAGTTTCGGCCAGACACGCCCCTGCTCGCGCGCAACCACTGCTGCCCAGTCGTGCGACCAGCTCCGCCCTGCGCCACCACCTGCGCAGCACCACCAGACCGCCACGCCGTAGCCGCCGTCGACCCCAGCTGCGCCGCTGCCTGTTACGTACGGCAACCACCCGCAACCAGTCGACGACTCCTTGCTCCAGCCAACATCTCTCTCTCTCTCTCTCAAGACGAAGATGATGGTGATGGAGGTATAAGGCGTGGTCGTCGGCACAAGGAGAGGAGAAGAAGATTAGTCGTTCGTCCAGAGAGAATGAAGAGAGCAGATATGCAAGTCTGTACATACATATGCTCATATATAGTCTAATTGCAAAAGTAACCCTCCAGTTATACATAATCACAAAATAATCCCCAAAACTATATATATATATATAATTACAATTATATATATATACAATAAATCTCAATAAATACCGGGAACATCCAAACATAATCTTGTAAGCCCGAAATAATAACGGAACGCCTAATTAAATATACCGGGGTAAAAACCCAAACGTCGGAACACTACACAAACTCGGTCCAATAAAAATGCGTCGTTGCCCAGTCGAAGTACTAAAAATTTAAATGTAGAAACGATACCGCGTAGTCGATAACGATAACTCGCGTAGTCATCAAAGAGAAACCGTAATGTCATCCAGTCGACTTTAAAAGTAAACGCGAAAAATTTACAGGTATCAAATACCAAGAATAATTAATACGTCATGAACAAGTGACGTCATTACTAAAATTAAATATAAATATAATTTCAGGAAAAAGGTAGAATAACACGGGGTGTTACAAGTGTCAAGTGGGTGTATAAGACGAAGTATAGACCCAATGGTCAGGTGGACCGATTAATGGCGTGATTGGTAGTCAAAGGCTATAAGCAAAAGCTAGGAACTGAATACTACGAAGTATTTACGCCAGTGGCTAGGATGGATACGGTCCAAATAACATGTAACACTTACAGCTCAAAATAGGTGGAAGATTCATCAAATGGATGTCAAGTCCTCATTTCTCAATGGCGTTCTTGAGGAGGAGGTATATATTGACCAACCATCTAGTTTTCTTAAAAGTGGTCATGAAAAAAAAGTGTACAGGTTGAAGAAGGCGTTGTACGGACTAAAGTAGATACCACATGCCTGGTACACACAGATCGACATATACACGCTGGAAGATGAGTTCCAAAAATGTCCTCATGAGCACACCTTTTATATCAAATCAAAGACTAATATAATGATTGTATGCATTTATGTTGATGATTTGATATTTACAGAAAATTGCGAGGCGATGTTTACTGAATTTAGGGAGGCGATGACTCGCCAGTTTGGAACGACGAATATGGGATTGATGTCATATTTCTTGGGCATCGAAGTGCATCAAATTGAAGATGACATATTTATTTCACAAAATAAATATGCAAATGATATTCTCAAGAAGTTTCATATGGATTCAGTGACGTCAATTTGGACTCTAGTGGCTGAACATTTGGAGATAAGGAAAGAAGGAAGAGGTAAACTGGTAAACCCAACATATTTCAAAAGTATAGTCGGTAGTCTACGTTATTTGACTTCTACTAGACCAGATATTGTTTATGGTGTGGGGCTTATTAGTCGGTTCATAGAAACACCTCGACAATCACATCTACAAGCAGCAAAACGGATCTTACGGTACGTGAGTGGTACTCGGGATCATGGAAATGTTTTATACCTATTCTAATGATTTTAGTCTGGTAGGCTATACAAACAGTGATTGGGTAGGAGATGTGGAGACTCGGAAAAGCACTTTCGGGTATGTTTTTTATCTGGGAGAAGGAGTGTTCTCTTGGTCCTCGAAAAAGCAACAAGTTGTTGCATTGTCAACAGCGGAAGCGGAATACATGGCTGCGACATCGGTAACATGTCAAGTTGTGTGGTTACGCCACATGCTGGATGAATTACACTATGAGCATGGAGATCCAACAAAAATCATGTGTCATAATAAGTCAGCAATTGTACTTGCTAAAAATCCAATGTTTCATGGTCGAAGTAAGCATATTGGAATCAACTATCATTATATTCGAGATTGGGTCAAATATGGAGAAATTGAACTAGATTTTTGCAGGTCAGAAGATCAAGCGGCAGATATTTTGACTAAACCGTTAAAATTTGACGTGTTTGAAAAACTGAAGAAAATGTTCGGGATTGTTAATTTCAAAGACCAATTTAAGGGAGGTTGTTGAAAGTAAGTTTAAATTGGTCAAATAAAAATGAAGTAGCCCATGTGTTATTCATGGGGTTCCCATGGATGTTTATTGTGTGTTTAGAATTTGTAAGCCTATAAAAGACACATGTAACCATTAGTTTCATATCAAGCAATCCTATAAGGAATTCTTTCCTTAGTTCTCTCTTTCCCTCATTTATATTTTGTTCTCCATAGATTAGAGTGTGACAATAATCTTGTGACCCAACAGTTGCTTCAACTAAAAAGGACAATTCTTCATTGGTCTGATTCATTAATTAGAAATTAGATACCAAACATGAATTTAAACAGCAATATAATGTTTTCATTTCTTTGCCACTTTTGGTGCATCAATCAATAGTTTATTCCATGTTACAAATTATTCAATTCTGACCTCAGATTCCTAGAAAATCACAAGAGTGCAAATACTTGGATACTTGGTTTATGATTAGAAGATGTAGTTGTGACTAACTAATAGAATACTTTGTTATACCTGCTGTCTACTCTTTGCATGTGTCTCTACCTCTGTATATGTAAATATAATGTCGAGGACTTGATTCTGCACCTAGTTATAAATACCACTCTACTCATTATTGATCACTTCATGGTGAAAAGTGCAAACGGATCGTTGACCATGGATTGATCAATCTCACTAGAGCGTGCCGCGTGGAAAAGTAATTCCTGTATTTATTGCGGGATTTTAGAATTCATCAGTCCCTGTTATTGTGTAGTACTTTGGCAGTCCAACTTTCCAAAATATTGTGTAATTTTAGAACTATCTCTCTCTCTGATCCCCTGGTCTCTTAATTGATCATATGTTCGTAAAATGTCAAATTGGTTTATTTGTTCACCTTCCAGTCTTTTGAAGTGTGATAAAACAAGCTATCCAACGTATAGGCATAGGTATTATTTCAGGGTGCACTCGACTCGTAGAGGAGTCTCATTTAGGATACTGGGCTACTGGGTAGAGCCTCGGACCCGCCCCACCGAAGTTGGTATACGGGTTGACCCAATGTGTCCGACGTTGTGGCGGATTACTCGTGGCAACTCAAAAACTTTCTAAAGGTGGTCCTATTGTGGTAGCGCATCTGTGGAGCTGAAGAGCGTACACGGGAGTAGTACCTCCATGGTCTACTGGTCCTGATGACGTAACAGTCTCTCAAGGGCGTCTACCACCATTTATGCACAGCTCTAGCGGTATATGCATGTACTGCAAAGGCTATTGGGGAGTGATCCGTTGCACGACTGATCCGGCTGTGGCCATAGATGCTGCGTAGCCGTGACACGTGGACAGCGCGACACCATCCTCACATTATGAAGGGATTGGAAAGAGCATGTGACATGGAGGCTTGGAGTGTAGTTTAGTCATGATAAAGGCACATAATGTGGATTCTACCCATTATTCATAATGTGGAAAGAATTCTCCTTATAATCCCACATCATGGCCCTCATCACCTTATTAGAGAAAAGTGGAGCATTGGTAGGACTTGGGGACCACAACATTTAGGGCAATATTTTGAGCCTTGTTACCTATAAATAGAGGGCAATAGTGCATTGCCTAGGGACCGGCACCAGATCAAATCATCTCCTCCATCTTTTTGGCAGACTCCTTTCTTTTTACAACATTCCCTTTTCCCTTTTTCTTCTCTCTTTGCTTGGAGGCTACTCCTCCAGAGAGACGGCTACCATTTTTGCTTACTGCTCTTGTTCTCTGTGCTTCGGCCATAGAGAGCTGATTTCGCCTTCTTCGCGTCTGACCTTTCTTCTCCACTTGCTTCTCTCTTCTCCATCTCTTGGTCTTTAGCTGTTTTGGGGGTATTTCATTCATTGGGACTTTGGGTCTAGATCTATCAATGCTCACTACCCATTCTCTTGTTGTGATGAGGCTACACTCTTTGCTCTTCTCCACCGATTCTTTTCTCTCCTTTCCTTTTCTTTGCTTGAGATTTTCGACCATGGATTGTGACATCTTTATTCTGACTTGCTAGTGGAGCCTTCTCTCCATTTTTCTCTTTTGTTTCTCACCTTCTTCACCCACACAACGGAACTAATCTTCGTTGTTTGCAGCGTGTTCCTTCTATGCATGGTTCTAGTTTTGTAGTCACGAAATTTGCTATGTGGCCTTACTTGTTAGTAATCTCAGAAAATTTTGCTCCAAAGTTGTCCGACACTGCTGGTGTTTAAAGAAAACGAACTGAGGTGTTCGAATAGATCTTGGTGTCTAAAGTTACAGCTTTTGAAAATTGAAATTGTTAGGGTATATGATTAAGCCAATGCGACCGTTAGGCAATAATTGGATATAACTTTCTGTTACTCTAAATACAAGTTCGTTTTAGCACATTATCAGTCTGCTTTTTACTGATATTTCTCAAGTGATAAGCAGCTTTTCTACACAATTATACTAAACCTGACTATTTTACTAAACCAGCTGATGATATTCTTGGAAGTTTACTGACGCATTAACGTTCCTTTAATGCCACAATCATGTCCCTGAAACTGGATAAAGTGCTAGTTTGGACTAGTTGTAACTACATACTTTGAACTACTCAAGGCTGAAGATTCTTAGTTACAAGTGCATAGTTTTAATGTATGTGGACAAAGATAAGAAGTAATTTAACAGAAATAGCTGCATAGGACACTAGTTGACCGTGAATGAATGTAAAAGACCTTGCCAACCAGAGCGACCAAGTACATTTTAGATCTCCTAATTAAGAATTGATTAATTTTATACTCGGTTATGCCGTGTCTCCACAATTGTGAGTAGCGTCATAGCATACGCCACACTACTTTAAACATGGTCAACTTAGCTAAATAGCTGCATAGGATACTGCATGAAATACTTAAGCAAATTATGTCTTTGGTGATCTATATAGCAGTTGATATTTTATTCCAATTTTTGCATCCTCTCCTTCTTATTTCCCATTTTGATGATCTTTGTGTATCAGTAATTCTTTCAATCTGTTGATTAATAAACACATATTTGTTATTGTATGTATGTTTAGATGGATAAGAGTTGGATGCAAATACCTACTAGGGTTGATCGACGATATTTGAAAGGAATACGAGATTTCATCCGAGTTGCAAGAGATCATGTGGATAGCTTAAACAGAGCACATTGTCCCTGTCGTAATTGTAAAAATAGGCTAGTGATGCCACTAGAACAAGTGGAGGATCATTTGTATATGTACGGAATGTACAAACAATAGAGTACTTTAATACATCATGGAGAGAGTGTTAATGTTCACGTCGAGCTTGGTGTTAATGATCTAGAAGACTAAAGTGGAAATGACGGGGTACATGAATACTTGGAGGACATCCCAATTGGAGAATACATGAACAATGAACATGGAGAAATTCCACATAATAGTGCTCCATTCGATATACCTGACGGTGAGGGGGAAGAGGGCAGTGATAGATCTGCGAGATTGTTGCAAGATGCACAATGCGAGGTGTATCCAGGATGTAAGAATTTCAGACTACATGTAAGTAATTTGTTTTCTTTATTTGTATGGTTGTGTCATCCCATTCTCATCTTACCACAAGTAGAAGAATGAAAAATGAACTCGTATGGCTGTTTCTTGAAAGTGTACAAAGCCAATCCTCCTCCGGCAATAATCTGTCAAAACAAAGGTACTATTGCCAAAATAGGTTCAGCACAGGTCTATTCAACAATATCACTAATGATTGTTTGATCTGAAACATCGTTATCAATGAATACTAATTCTTTGATGCAAGAAGGTTGGATTGATTCCTCATCTTTAATTTTCAGTATTAATTACTCTCTCTATAGGAAAGCCAAGTTGAGAGCCTTCTTGAGACCTTTGATGAAGGGTTTGTGGCCAGCCTTACAAATTACTTGGACACCTCTCAATGTAGTTCAAAAACCTATAGAGGAGTGGTCAGAGGCTGATTATGAATGAGGTAGTTTACATGGTAAAGGGATCAATATTATTTACGATGCAGCAACACTTGATGACTGAGAAAGTTTCAAGGATGCAACATCTAAATAAGTTTGATATATATATATATATATATATACCAAACATCTTTTAAAGTATGAGTACTTTTGTTCTTTAATAGCTCTATAAAGGTTCACTTACTAAAAAGAATGCATCTTTTTGCATGAGTTGGTTATATCAGAATTTATTGAACTGTGTAAGCAGTTACCGGAAAATTAAATCTGTTATAATTGGTTATATTTACTATTGTAGGGAGAGTTACTTCCAACATTGGATGCTTTAGGTCCTTCAAATGGAGTGAATCTCCCACCAACCCAGCTTAACGTGGAGCTAGAGATGGAAAGGAAGCTAGGGATTGGAGGAAATAATCAAGGATATCGAGACTAATATGGAGCGATGATTGGAAGCAAAGATGAAGCTTATTCTAAAAGGATTGCTTTCTCAAAACAATCTTCCACCACCATGTTGTCCACATAGATGATTTCTTAGTCGACACAAGATCATTACTTTTTTTTTTATTGTTTATTTGCATTTTGTTGAACATTTTGTACTTTGGGATAGATATATTTGCTTATAGTTTGTACAAGATAAAATTTTCAAATGAGTATCTTCTCTGAGTTTCATAGTGTATATTTATTTTTTCAGATTTATATCATACACAAAATCTAATGATTTGTGTATGTGAAATCCAAATTTTCAGATTTGGTATATTTTTCTAAAAAATTTAAAATTTATTTGGGGGGCCTAAATGACATTCGGTAATAAGATTCTTTGAGTCGCAATAGGTGCCTAAGTGAAAAAAACTGAACGTCCTATATGGGATCATAAAAAAATAAGGGTCATTTACATTGATGCCCCCTGAGGTTTGGGTAAATTACAGGTAGATGCAACTTTTGGCAAGTGTGGATCAACCGTCTCATAAGGTTTGAAAATGTTGACAAAGACACCCCTAATGACGCATATGTCCATTCAATTAAAAAATTGATTAAATAAGTATAATCTCTAGATAATAAAATGACACACATACCACTCTTAGATTGTCACACAATATCCACTCACTTTATCTTTAAATTACAGTAAATATAGATATATTATGAACAAAAGTTTTAAGAACAAAATCCGATTCGTTGCAAAAGACTCGAATTTGTAATAAAATTATAATTTGTTTGAAAACAATTGTTTTTAGCAACAAATATTTGATTTTGTTGCATAATGTGTAACTTTTTGCAACCAAAAAAGAGTTCGTCACAGAAAGCCTTATTTTTGGAGACAAAAACTAATTTCGTAGCCAAATATTTATATTTAGTGACAACCATTAAATTTGTGTAAAAAAGTATATTTTTAACGACAAAAGTATTTATTGCAAATTAATTAGTTTTTAGCAACAAAAGTTATTGTTGCTAATACCTAGTTTTTTTCGACGAATTAGATTTGCGGCCTAAAATTCAATTTTTAGCGAAAAACTTTGATTTTTATTGTAAATTAATTAGTTTTTAGTAACATATGTAAATTAATACTTAGTTTTTTGCAACAAATTGGGTTTGTTGCATAAAAATTAATTTTTAGCCACAAACTTCTATGTTTGTGGTCTAAAATTGCATTTTTTGCAACAAAGTTTCAACTGGTTGCAAAATATTTTGAACTTAGCGAAATATAATTCGTACAAAAACAAAAACAAAATTAGATACAAATTATTTGTTGCAAAATAATTTTCATTTAGTGATAAAAAAATTTATTGTAGATAATTAATTTTTTGCAACAACTTTTCGATTTGTAGCGAAAAATATAATTTTTAGGAATTTGTTGCTTAAAAATGAATTTTCTATGAGAATTTCCATTTGGTTGCAGAATAATTGCATTTGGCAACAAATATATTATTTGTGCCAAATATGTAAAATTTGTAAAAATCATTACTAATGATAAAATGGAATTTATATATTACCATAAACAATACTTAGGTCCTCCCACATAAGGAGCAAGTTAGTCCTTCCCGCTGATGTGGTCCAATATAAGTTGGACACGTGGCCAAAATAATTTTAAATAGAACTTGAAACGGAAGTTGAACAGAAAATCCATAAATACACAAATCAAGGTCAATTCCTTTTGAAAACATTTTTGGCCACATGTCCAACTTGTATTGGACCACATCAGTGGGTCTTACGTTTTGGCAAAAAATAAAAGTGGAGAAAGTCTCACATCTCTTAGACAGTAAAGGTGGATGAGTTCAAGATCCTATATAAGGAGCTCAAGCCTTTGTTTATTTGTATCCCAATCAAAAGTTTTTCAAGCATTCTATTTTGACTCTAGTTAAATTCCTTTCTTGGTTCTCTTAATTTGAGAATAGAAATGTGTGAGTTAGTATATGCTTGGGTAGAGTGTGGGTGTATTGAGATCGTGAGTAGTGAGAGAAAAATTGGTGTGGTTGTAACAATTTTTCACATAGTGATATTTCTCTAGTTGTCTTTGACAACGAAGTGGTTTTTCTCCGGTTTGGAGTTTTCCATTATAAATTCTTGTGTCCTTTGTGTGTTGTGTGTGGATGATGTGTGTGTAAGTAAAAACATGTGTTTATGATCTTGGACGCGATTAATTCTTATGTGTGAGATATGAATTAATTCCCAACAATTGGTCTCAGAGCAAAGTTGCAGAGTAAGGTTGTTGGTTATATATCAATGGAAAGCTCTTTTGAAGGCGAACATTTCGGCACAAACATCAGCCCCATCGAAGCAGGCACACGCCTGCACGTTCCCTGGGAAGTTCCTGACGTCATCAACAATTTTGTCTCTTATGTTGAATTGTTTTTACACCTGTTTGGAGTCGTTTTGACCCATTTTTTACACGATCAGAGGCGTTCTTATGGTTTTGGACCGCTCTGGAAGCAATTGTTCGATCGATTTTGCGTGATTCAACTGCAAACATCTTAGAAAGACTCAATGGGAGTTATGGGAGAAGAAAAGACAAGAAAGATCAATGACGATCATGTGACCACTCTCAATGAAGATAAGTGGAAGATTTCCATTGGGGTATGAGAAGGCTAAGGAGTGGTGGTCATACTTCATCAGATGACTCAATGTTGGTAGCAAACAATGGGAATAAGAAGAACTTCATGAAGAATGTAGTATGCTGGGGGTCTGGACAATATGGGCACCTGAAGAGAAATTGTCATGGAGGTGGAGCGGGTTCAACAAATTGCTCTAAAATCAGTAAATGGAGATGCTGATATTGTCGCCAGCAGTGGGTCTCTTTTCTCCATAAGAGATTGGTGTGGTCCTTTTGGCATGTTATTGATCTCCTGGTTGCCATGGAACAGGACGTGCTACTACTAGCGAGTCCACAAGTTTACACACGGAGATTGTTAGGTTTTGGCAAAAAATAAAAGAGGAGAAAGTCCCACATCGCTTAGAAGGTAAAGGTGGATGAGTTCAAGAGCCTACATAAGGAGCTCAAGCCTTTGTTTCTTTGTATCCCTGTCAAAATCATTTCAAGCATTGTATTTTGACTCTAGTTAAATTCATTTCTTAGTTCTCTTAATTTGAGAATAGAAAGGTGTGAGTTAGTATATGCCTGGGTAGAGTGTGGGTGTATTGGGATTGAGGGAAGTGAGAGAAAAATTGGTATGGTTGTAACAATTTTCCACATAGTGATATTTCTTTGGTTGTCTTTGATAACGAAGTGGTTTTTCTCCGGTTTGGAGTTTTCCACTATAAATTCTTGTGTCGTTTGTGTGTTGTGTGTGGATGATGTGTGTGCGAGTAAAAACATGTGTTTGTGATCTTGGGCGGGATTAATTCTTAAGTGTGAAATAGGAATTAATTCCCAACAGTGGGGAGGACGAACTTAATTTGTACTCATGGGGCAGGAACCAAATATTCTCATTATTGAAATTTAGTTAATTGAGATTTGTCTAAGAACTTTACCAAATATAAGTGGAGATTACTATTCTAAGTGGACATTGTTCTTTTAAAATTATTTTTATAAACAAATTTAATTGACAGGTATTATAATTATATTTAGAAGTAATCGTTAATAATTAAAACAAATTAAAATTTACACTCACACGGGGGCAAACCAAAAAATCGTGTCAGGGGTATATTGAATGTGATAACAAGTACTTATGATAAATAAAAAAATAAATAAATAATTAACTTGACGATTAATAATTCTACAACACAAAAGTATAAAAAATTAAAGTGTAGGCATTTGGGGTGGACAAAAATTTGGCGAATCCGAAAATCCAATTTGGTCCGGACATATTGGATCGGTTTGATTATGGATTGGATTAGACATTGTAAGGGAGTCGCTCATGAATATTTATTATGTGAGTATAGACATATCTTAAACCAAAATATATAACATGGGAAAAAGGGTTATTTGGGAACTGGCCTAAAACAGTTTATACACGGGTAGAAGCATTACACAGAGGTAACTATGGGGGGGTTGATGTGGATATAGCTAACATCTAAACCCATAGCCCTATATGTTGCTTGTGTAGGGAAATGATTTGGGTACACAAATAGTGGATTGCGACCCTATTTGTGTCATTCAAAGCAAAAAGTACCTCAGAAAGGCAAGTACTACTCAAGGTCATGAAAATGGTAGGCATGCAAATAGATCATGACCCGGGAGAATGCTATAACATAAGAAAATAATTTTTGATTTCTTCGGTAAAGGAAAAATGAAACAACAGTAGGGGCAAATCCGTGAGAAGGTCTTACGGATCGAATGTCGCGACGTGTTCTTTCGGACCTCGCGAGGTATTTCAATTGGGGCGCGATGTAGTGTTGACGTGGCAAAGATGTCTCACGAGGACCATCTTGACCTGGATGCCTATAAATAGAGGAACTAGAGCTCATTAGGAGGACTTTTGGAGACTTAGAAAGAGAAATTCCAAGAAAGAGAAAGAGTAATCTTCAAGCCGTTTGAACTGTTTCTCTTCTTCTTTCTACACATCTGTAATGGAGAGGAAAAAAAAATTATCATCATCATTCCTGGTTTAGCAAGTGTAGAAACTATTTCTATATCAATTTAAATCGAGACCCCTATGTTTAATGAGACTCTGCTGGGGAAGAAATGTCTTCTACACAAGCTAATCAGGAATAACAAGAAGCAGAGAAAAATGAAGAACATGAAGCAGAGAAAGTATGAGAGAAAAATCAGGAGACCGAACAAGCTCCACCACCACAGAGGCAATGCCGCCGTGTAACCATTCGTACCACGCAAACAGAGGTTCTTCCGGTGATAGATTCAACACCAAATTCATGGGAACTCTCATCAGTTCTGCCACAAACCCTACTCAGCATTTAGGAGACTCGGAAGGACATTCTCACCTTCATGGAAGCTTTGCGCGCCTCAGTGCTTGGTTCTGAGTCACCACTAGCTGACAATGAACCCCTACCAAGAACAGCAACACAAGGCCTTCATCAAGAGGTACCGCGCACACAAGTAGAATCACTAGAAAATGAAGCTTATATCACCAAAGAGCAACTGTGAGCTATCCTAAATACAAAAGTTGATGTAGATGAAGTAGAGACAGCTCCACCATATCATCTAAGTATCATGGCCCTGTCGTATCCTGAAGATTATGGGGTGCCAATCTTTCAGCAATTTGATCCTAAGTTGGGAAAAAAGCCATTTTATGATTCAAGAGGGGATAGTACTGGGCCATATCGTATCAAAGCGAGGGATAGAGGTAGATAAAGAAAAAGTTGAGTTAATTTCAAAATTTCCTCCTCCTCTAAAGAACTTTTGGAGATATTTGATAATATCAGTGAAAACACAATTCAATATCAATCTGAGTTGAGGTCTAGAGGTTTACAATAGGATAGGAGATCAGATAAATCTTATGTTGTAGAGCATGATGATGTGAGAGATACCATGGCATTGTTTGGAGAAAAATTAGAGAGAATTGAAAAGTTTATGCAGCGAAGTCATTCCCCTCCGAGAGAGATGTTTCAGGTAGAAGCTGAGTATTCTCAAAATGAGTGTTAGGAGATAATGGTTGTTGATGCCAATGCATCATGGAACTATTCCAATAATGGTCTTTTGACCAATTCATACACCTCCAATACCAGAAATCATCCACTACTTTCTTACAAATCCACAAATGTGGAGAATCCACCATCAAGGTCCCAATAAGGACAATCATCCAATCAACAGCCGAGGTTCACAGACAGACAACAGTCATAAAACTCACAACCAAGGTTCACTGAGAGACAATAATCATACAACCAACAGCTAAGATTCCAATAGAGTCAACAATCATTCGACTCACAACCAATAATCATACAACCAACAGCTAAGATTCCAATAGAGTCAACAATCATTCGACTCACAACCAATAATCATGGCTGTGAAACTTGTTGCGTGTACAAATGTTATACATGTGTGCAAATATAGGCAAATACACAAAACTCACTATCTGTGTGGATGACAGCCCCATCCACCTAGGTTAAGTGCTGGCATCATTCAGAGGCTACAAACACTTATCACATAGTTGTATTCTCAACTATCAGGATGTTGTGGCATGCTCCTGCAATTCCACCTTTTCTCTTGATGGTTTGAATTAGTTGATTGTCACCAAACTGCCTAACTGTTTGTCTAAGTCACCTTGACCTTGACCAGCCTTGCCTTACCCAAGTCTGAGCCATGCTGCACCATCACGACCCAACTCTATGTCAAGCACATGTCAAAACTGCATAATGCTTGCATTTATTGAGCCAATGTCAATGTCTCAACTCCTCTCAAGCCTATGCGCACTTGAGAGCACTGCCAAGTTTGAACCAATGCCTTCACCATCGAGCCTACACCTAGCCATGCCCATGTCTTGGTTCAGTTAATGCCTTGGAACATAGGCCATGCCGCGCCATGCCTATGTCTTGAACCAGCTTGCACCAGCCATTGCTTGTCTTAGTGTCCCAGCCTTGCCCAAAGGGCAAGTTGGCTTAGCCAAAGCTTGGTGTGCACATGGCTTACCGATCCAAGTGCATTTGTGGGCATGCACACATAGCTTGCTAAGCCATGCGTGCTCCAACTCAGCCCACCATGTTTTCACCGAGCCATCTCACCAACCATGCTACCGAATCATGTCTAAACATGCCAACAAGATTTCCCATATATGCCTTAGACAAGGCTTACCCATGGCCTTGCTAAGTGATTGAATGTAACTTGGGTCAAAGACCCACCCCTCCTTATGTATACAAAATTCACAAAAATAGTTCTGACCAGAACAAATATCAACCATGCTTGAGGAGTCATAATGAAAATTCTTTAAGTCCCCAAATTCCAAATCCGGATTTTTTTTGACAAGTCACCTTCTTATGATATAGAGCATTTCCAATTAAATCCCCATAATTTTCCAACACTCCTAAGCCCGACTTCCAAAGTTGGACTTATTTACCAAAACTGCCATTGTGTCATCCTCCCATGTCACACTAGCATGCCAAAGCCTTTTTCAAGACTTGACCGGGTAACACCTATCCACCCCCGGCCTTTTTATACTTGGGCATTGAATATAATTAGGCCAATAATGCCACAGGCTCCGGGGCATACATGGGTGCTAGTTGCAACTATTCTGTTTACAAAGTGGGTGGAAGCTATTCCACTGCAGTGTACAACAACAGATAATGTCAGATAATGGGGTAACGAAGGTCATATTGTTAGATAATGGGGCTCATTTTGTCAATAATAAATTCATGGATCTGTTAGGAAAGTATTCAGTAATCCATTATAAGTCAACACCAACTATCCAAAAGGGAATGGACAGGCTAAAGCTTCTAACAAAGCATTGATTAAAATCCTGTCTAGGTTAGTACATGATAACCAAAATAAATGGGTAGAATAGTTTCCTATAGCGTTATGGGCACATCGGACCTCATATTGGAATGCAACAAACTTGACTCCATATATGTTGGTCTATTGGGTGGAGGCTATGTTGCTAGCATAATTGGAGGTCGCAGCTAAAATACTAATGTTAAAGAATAGTATAGAAGAAAAGTTACTGGAAATTGAAGCATTGGAAGAAACAAGGTGGAAGAAACAAGGGCTAAGGCCTTCATAAACCAAAGACTTACAATAAACAACAAGCAAGAAGCTATAATAAGAACGTACAATACCGATGGTTCAAGGAAGGACATAGAGTGCTTAAAATAGTACCAGTAATCATGAGAGGGCAAAGAGTAAGGAAGTGATTACAAGTGAAAGCAGTAGTGGCTACTACAGAATAAAACATAAGATCACCCGCGAGAGAACTGGGCCCCTTAATGTGAAATGAATAAGACAGTATCAAGCATGAAGCTCTAAAGAAAAGATAAATAAGTCGAATTTCATAGAAAATGTCAAGGACATGTATTAAAAAATGATGAAATAGTAAAGCCAACTATAACATAATGTCATTCAACAAAATATGTACACATCATATAGTTAAAGTCAGTGTACTGAAAATATGTATACATCATGAAGTTAGGTGTACAAAATAGGACAAGGGGAAAAAAAAGATCCTTGGTAATAGGATCGGACAGCCTAAATCCCTCATGTTCCTCCAGATAATCACGACCCGCTCTGAATACTCAGTTACGTCCTGTAGTTCCCTGTACTCTTCCTCGAGTAATGCCAATTGCCTGCGAACCTCTACAATCTCAGTATGTTTCTTTTGACGGGTAGCACGGTTTTTAAACTCAGCAAGTTAATGATCGAAAAGTATCTGAACAACGTCTAGGTGTATTTCCCACCAAGACACATCCAACCCTATCTTTTTCCAGTCACGACACCTGGGAAGTGTGTTACGGATAAGATCCTGAATTAAAGTCTGAGAAAGAGTTCTAAAGATGTCTGCAATGAGCTGAAGATGGAAGGCTTGCAAGAGAGGCTCATGGATGTTCATCCATGAAAACGTCTCTGGGTGCACAGCCATGACCTGATTCAATACAAGTATATCTCGCGAATAGCAGAACCAGAGGTGCCAAAGCATTGACTCTAGAGTAGTAGACTCAGAGGCATCTTCGCGAGAAGAAGCAAAGGTGGGGACAAACTCGCGATCTGGAAAAGGAGCAATTGATTATGTTTGTTGATGAAGTAATCCTTCGTTCTAATTAACTGTTGATCCTTGAGATATCCTCTTAGCATTAAGAAGTAATTCATAAATCATCCTATCACTCTCGGAATCAAGGCTTAATTAAGATGATTACATCTGCAAGTTAGAAAAAGAACAATATATATATAGTGAAAATAGGGAAGAGGGATATGCACATACTATTGACCCAAGGTTTTCCACTATGCGTAAACATGACATTTTGATGATAACAAACCATTTAATGTGGTGAATTTAATGTCTACTTGAGTTATGCTTAATAGGTTGTTGATTCAAGATAAACTCAAGAGAGCTATTGGATCTATGAGAAGATCAAGTAAAGGTGTTTAGACCTCAAAAGACATTGAAGACAAGGATGGAGACATAAACCCAGAAGCTTAAAGAAATTGAAGATAAAAGAAATGGGTAAAGTAGGCTTGGGTGAGTGCTAGATTAATGTAAATTTATTTTTTAATAACTTACATTAAAGCTCAACTCTTGACCATATAGCATATAGGATCATGCATATCATTCATGAGTCATTGCATCATTAGTATTAGACTATGAACATCATTTAGTCTTTGCTAAAGTTGAGTTAGTTCAAGTTTCCATAAGCTATGGAAGAACTCAAAAAATAGGTTGTATTAGAAACATAAACAAAATTCATATCACTTGAAATGGATTCTAGATGTATATTAAAGCTTTGAACAAAATTGTTAAATCATGAAAACCATTTGTCTAATATTAAGAATTTGTCTAAATTGGAAAAACATTTTATGATCTCAATATTGAATTTAGGCATTTCAAGGACCTTAATAAGTCTCTAAGACATCCTAAGAGTGTTTCTAAGACATTTCGGAAAAATCCCAAAAGATTTCATGAAAAACCGGAAAGTGGGTTAGAATTTTGAAATGAAGCGTCACATTTAAACGATCATATCACACTCAAATATGGGTTAAATGGAGTGATTCAAAATCCTAAAATCAATATATGGAACTACTCTTTCTAAAAAGATAAAGAAAGCCTCCATCCAAGTTACGAAAATGGAGTTATGACCAAAAGAGTGAATTGCGTTGGAACTGAGCTGAACAACCCAGTCGACTGCCTATTGACCCAGTCGACTGGGCCAAGAAGACCAGTCGAATTGCTGAGTCAGAGAGTTAAAAATAAATTTTGGAATGAATTTTTAAAGACCCAGCCGACTACCCCAAAACACCCAGTCGACTGCCTCATCCAGAATTTGAATTCTAATGGCTAGTTTCGGATCCAAAGTGTTCCAAAACTTTCCAAAACACCCCCAAACAGCTATATTGTGTTCCTATGCTATATATATGACTTATATGAGCCAAATATGGGTTGAAGAAGAGAGGGATAGGAGTATGAAAGAAATCTACCATTTGTACATCATTCTTGAATTCATTTTTGGGTAGCTATAGGAATCACACAAATTGTGCATCATTCACATCATCTTCTTGTGATTCATTCTTTCACATATTGATTTGAGCTTTACAATTGAGTATTTCATTCATAAATCTAAGTATGTGAGGAAGTGAGCTTTGAATTTCTATACCTATCTATTAAGAGATATTGTTGTACACTCAAATTCAATTCTTATTCATTTGAGAGTGAAAGTTCAAGAAGTTGTCTTGACATGGGAATGGCTTGTTGAAGCTTTGTAAATGTTTATCTCAACCTTAAAAAGAGAGGATTTGGTTGTCTCTCCACCCGCAAAAGTGAGCAAGGTTGGCTCTTCACCAGGAAGAAGGAGCATGTAAGGGTTTGTTATTCACCCGGAAGAAGGAAGCATGTAAAGGTTTACTTATTCCCGGAAAGAGAAACATGATAGTGGAATTCTTGGGAGGTTTTCTCAAGGCATGGATGTAGACCAAAGATTTGGCTGAACCATGTTAAATCTTGGTGTCTTGGTTTGCATTTTCTCTATCGCTTAAACTCTTTACTTTACAAGCAATTATCATTTACATTCTTGAACCTCATATTGATGTCATGCTATGAAATTGTTCGTGGTTATAAATTCATGAGGAGTATGAGAAAATGTTAGTTGAAATAATTGATTGGATTGTGGGCATGATTGGATTATAGCTTAGACTTTCATCTCTTTTATCTTGATATAAATCTTGTTGCACAACATGCATTTTATAAAATGTTTCTTCCACAAACCAATGCTTTGAATGTTTATATTAATTCCATATGCTTGACAAAATCCATATTCCTCTTTATTGTACAAGCAATTTTATCTATATTATTAAGCTTTACATATGAAAGCTATAATTGCTTGTGATGTCATGAAGAGGATAGTAAAATGCTAAATTGTGGTTGATTAGATTATGAACTTAATAGGACATGGCTTAGATTATATTTCATCTACTTCATTTACTTATCCATGATCAATGTGCATACCAAGTGTGTGATAAAAAGAATCTTCCACGAACTATAAGCATTAAAAGTTCATACACATCCGAAGTGTTTGACAAAAATGCATATTCAACATATCATTCTCTTTAAGAGTTTATTTCACTAATTGTTTTATTACTTTTCATAAACTCTTTAAAGTATTCTTTATGATATATAGCACTTTGAATTATGTCTAAATATATGTGAGAAAAGTGCTTATACATATTTAGTTGAATTGCACACTTGGATGTTTGAATTAGTTCTCATTCTAATTCAATCCATTATGCACGTATTTGGTAGTGTAATTCATTATTCATGATTACAAGCATGAAATGTGAATGTCATTTAAGAGATTATCTAAATCACCAAGTGTTTGATAAGAGCTTAATGAAGTGTAATTTTGATAAAATAAAGTCAAACCAAAAAAGTCTCAAAGTTTGTCATTGACCCTATTCACCCCCTCTAGGTGTCAATATGTGGCCAACACATACTTTCCTCAACCATTGGTATAGAGCCACCTAAAAGACATCTTTCAATCCTAAAGAATTACTCTAAGGTTGCAGCTACTTCCGTCGCGACATCACCCTCGAGAGGTTGCAAATGACAGACATCTATATTCGGATCTTCTGCCTGGTCATCACCAATGGGTAAGTCTGCAACGAGAGAGTCTATGATAGCAACCTTAGATATGGTTGGGTGAGTTGGTAAAGATCCCTCGTGACCATTTTTTGGAGATGATTGGGCATTGTAAATAAGAATAGTTGATTCTTTATTAGGAGACTCCTCACGATCCACATATGGAGTTGATGTTGCAGATATAACGGAATCCCGATAGGAAGATGGTTTTCATCACTATTAGAGGAATTTTCAAGTGTAGGATCAGAATGAATACCACCACGGGGAGAAGTAGGAACATGCTGAATTCGAGAGGCTTTATGAAAACTTGAGAAAGTCAAAGTTACAAAGGATGTTAGTAATACACATCAAGTGAGGAAATGAAAGGATAAAAGAAAAGAATGGATTACTCTGAGAAACACCCTTCTCTAGGAGAAAAAAAGTATATTGGCGACCTTTGTTTCCTCCGCGACTTTTGAAAAAGAGGACAGTAATAAAGAAATCTATGTCATCACTCGTAAACTAAAAATAAAATAAAATAATAATATGCAGAGATAAGTAGCAAGCTTGTGCTGAAGATTAGTTGAAATACAAGGACTCGCGGATTCATGGGTGGCTTCTTGAGGATTCACGGAGTTTAGGCTATTGGCTGAGTTAGAAGCTCTGATGTCTTCCACTACATGAGCAACTATGTCTAATAAAGAGGATTATGTCTTCCTACCATTGTTGCGTTTTGATAAATAAGAAAACCAATTATAGAGCAACATGTGGTAGTTAGCGGCAATTGGAAGAAGGGCAGAATACAGAAAAATGGCCTCCCAACGAAATGGACAACCTGTAGTGATTAAGTCAAGGCCAAAAGAAGAACAGCATCAACAAACTCCACGAAATGGCCAATCTGCTATGGTTTGGCCAAAGAGTGGAGGACAATATAAAAATCCACAAGCTAGGAAGGTGGTTCAAGAAGATGAAGATACATAAGACATCAACCCCAGGCATGCTCCTATGTTGAAGATTAAATTTAGTTATCTTCCAATGTTAGCCCCCATATTTTTATGCCACATGTCGGGCAATCAGCCCATGTGAACATTGTCAGAAAAGTTCTTATAGACAATGGCCGAGAGTCAAGCAGTGGTTGTCTGCCCCCATATTTTCATGCCATATGTCCGTCAATCAGCCCATATGAACATGGCCAGAAAATGTTTTATAGACATGGCCGAAAATCAAGGAGTTGATGGTTTTACGAAGTGAATGAATCTCGCCAGTAAGTGAGCCAGATTTATTAGAGGAGTTACCAAATAGAAGTAGCAGAGAGAAAATAGGCGAAAATCAAGGGACGTGGCCGAAAATCAAAGAACTGTTGGTTTTGCGAAGTGAATGAATCTTGCCAATAAGTGAGCCAGATTCATTAGAGGAGTTACCACCTATTGGCCATAACTTAAAAGGAGAGAAATAAGGAAACACAAATCTGGTAGTTATAAGAGGTAGTTCTGATTATGGGACAAGAGGAACACATGGCATGTTGTGAAGAAAAGTTCAAGACACATGGCAATATCTCATATAGGAAGTTAGAGGCAATTACCAAGTGTAATAGAATTCTTGTATAAATAGAACACTTGGAGGAATTTGGTAGCCTTTCCTGGAGCAGACAAATAAACACAATGATTTGCAATTTCTTACGATTGTAATCTCTATCATTTCATTTTATGTTTTCATTTCTACAATGTCAATCAAAATTATTTATGTTGTCTCAATCATTACCTTGTAATCTTTATTACAAGTAGTGATATTTTCAGTTCCTTTTCAATTTCAGTCACTCAATTTATTGTAATTCCTTTTCCATGAAAATTTCATTCATAGTCATTTAATTCTCTGCAATTTCATTCTTATGTAACTTCTTTCAATTTCATTCCCAATCATTTACAAAGTCCTTCTTTTCTTGCACCAATTTTATTTCTTTGAACTTTGACATTTAAGTCCTTTTAATTAAGGCAAAAAGAACCCTTAAAATAAAAGTCTTGTTCTTTTATTTCACAATCACTTGATTCACACTCATCACTTCCAAAACAAGAATTGCACATTGTTTTGGTAAGTTCTATACTCTTTTTGAGTCTAGCACGCCCGCATTGTCAAATTCCAAAACAATAATTTTGTGCAAACAGATTGCACATTGGTGTTTTGTTTATTCCTTAAGGTAGCTAATGCCAACTTTCGTTTTTGCGTTAAAGGCACCTCATCTAAGCTTGAGGTCTCTCATGCTACATGTGTTTGCGTGGTAGGAGGGAGAGCCCTTTTCCTCTGAGCAAGAGGTATGTGATCCAATGGCTCTATTTGAAAGAAATGTTTAAGTCTGATGGACAAGGGAATATTGTCCAAGTCATAGAAATCACATGAATAGAAATTGACGTTACCTGAAGGTTGAGAACTGGAACGCTGTAAAGGGATAAAAAGAACAAGATGCATGTATTAGTCCCAATGAAAAACATATACGTGTGTACAAAGGATAATCATTGAAAAAAGGTACCAATCTCCTCGCGATAGGCTCCTCACGAGTAGGGGGCTTCGCAAAAGGGACTTCTACATGTTACAAGCGCTTGCAGGTTTTGGCGGAGCCCGCACGAGGAAGAGTTGTGGTCTTTTTGGACTTTTGAGGAGGTTGAGCATTAGTAGCCTACAAAGTAGAATCTTCAACCTGGTGATCTTGAATGAATTAACCAGGAGATTTAAGCGCAAATTTCATTTGTGACCGCGAGTGCCTTAAGACTTGCAAAGGAGGGTTGTCCATGAAAGCCTAAAACTTGTTTAGTTGCTCTTTCCAAAATTCAGAGTAGAAAGAGGTTGTATCCCCCCTGCGGGTACCCAGAGGAATATAGTGATGTCCGCCCAAAGGTGACAAAAATAGTGGATAAAAACAGCCTTTAGGATGGCTTAGGTTTTACCTATCACAAGCATACGAGTCAAATTATAGTATAAAAATGGCTTCAGAAAGGGAATATCGAACCCATAGCGACTTGGTTTATTCACTTTAGCAATTAAAAAATATTGAATTATGTTTGAAAAAGAGTTTTGATTTGTTTGTGATTTATAACTAAATTAACTGAAAACAGAATTAAAATTGAGAGTTTGATCAAGAGAGAAAAAAAACTAGCGTTTTCATCAATCCACCACTAATCGCATAACATAGCTTTCAATTTCTACAACTGTAAAAGGGCGATCAATTCCCGCAAATCAGAACGTACCACAAATAGTCAAATACGCTCCCAAAAAAGATACCGTCAACCGGATTCGCTAAAACCCATCTACGGACAGAGTGTAACTAGTGCATGTTATTTAGTTTACTCTAATCTACTCCTAATGCATGAGATTAAACTTGAGCATATCTATGATACCTCGCCGAGGCATTGGCTGTGAAAACCTAGGCTTTCAAGTGTTAAGAACCATTGTGTAGAAAATCAAGGATTAAGCATCCGAGTTGCAACCCATATTCAATAATCATTATTGAGTAAAAAATATATATTCATTCAATCTAAGACAAGAATTAAGAACAAATATATAATATTGTATGAAGAATAAAAATGGTCACTCATCTACCACAATCATCACGGTTAAGTCACAACTTCCCCTTGTTACAATTGAAAACAAAAATAAAAACTACATTACCTAGCTAGGATTTTGCTAGAAAATACTAGATACTGGTTTAGTTGAACATGACTGATGGAAACCGCTTCGTTGATGTAGAATCGCTCACCATTCTCTTCTTATCCGGAACTCTAAGTCTTGTATGGCTTCTCACCTTTGAAATGATATAAATCTCCAAAAGTTGCTCTGAAAATTATACATGCATAGAAGCTCTCCAAAATTTGTACCAAACTTCTGTATTTATAGGAAAAGTTGAGGGAAACCCTAAGGTTACCCTTTTTCGTAATTTCACACCCAAGTGAGAAAAACCCTACAATCTGGTATATAATATGTCTAAAACACGTGCATATAGATGTTGGGGTCAAACAGAAAGTCATCCGGGTCAAAACGGATCAATTCGAGTCAAAATAGGATTTTGGCCCGAATCTGAAATTTCTAGCTTTTTGCTACAGACAGATCTCACTCTTTTGATCATAACTGGAGATACACATATTAGATGAGGATGTGTAATAGCTTGTTAGAAAGCTAACTTTAAGATCTTGATGTTAGGCTCAAGAATAACTCCATTTGGACCTGTTTTGATCAAGATATGACTCAAGAATGACTCCATTTGTGCTTAAAACCCCCTACGCATGGTGCGTAGGTGATGTGCCAAAAAATCACTTTTTAGCTACTGGATGCGTAGTTCATGCGTAGCAAAACCCTTGGAACCAACGTTTCTTGGGATTAGTGCCAATTGAAACCCCTCGATTCCCTTGTTATGATTCTTCAAGTTCTGGCTCGAAACAATGACGTTTTTGCCCTTCGAGAGACACTTTTCTCTTGAAAACATCTCTTTTGCTCTCTTTTTGAATAGACACAAGAACGTTTCTAGTTAATTCACCAAAGTTTACTCGTAATCTTCAATAAGATCCTAAAACACGCTTAAACACACAAACGACAAAAATTACCAAAAAACGGAATGTAAAGACGTAACAATAGCAAGATAGGGGCCTAAAGTGAATAATATTTAGCACCTATCACACCCCAAAACTTACATATTGTTAGTCCCTTAGCAATGAACTCATAAAAACTTTGTAAACCTACCTTGTGATGATTTTTATTCTCATTAATCTATACTAATCTACACTAACTTATACTACTCCCTTTCTTTCGTGAGGGTCAACGATTACACTTAGCACGTGTAACAAGCCTTTTAAACGCCCTCGGCAACACCAAGTGGACGATTGAAGTCTCATGAGGGTTAGCTATACTACCCACAGCTTCTCCATTCTTCATTCTCACGCATTCATGCATTCACATACTCATCAATCAATCCATGATACAATGTATAGGATATTAAGGATGCAAATATCCTCACTCACTACCAAACAATAACTATCTCGAGCTTCGTGTCATGAATGGTTCCTACTAAAGTAAAAGATTTCGTTACACTCTACTCCCAATCTAGACAACCCTCCGTGTTTTGTGAACATTTTCCTATGGTATGTCAATTTATCTTCTCCTACTTTATTGATCTAACTTTGCCATTTTTTCTTTAAAAACTCATTCTTTCCATCATTCCACTTCTATCCCTTTTTATCTTTCTAAGCTCCGGACTTTCCAGCGAAGAGTTTTAGTCCCTACCAACTGGGCCTAAGCTTCTTCCATGGAATTTATGCTCATTAGTTTTCTCCCCTTTTTACTCGAAAATTCTGTTACTTTGTCGTAGGAGGCCCGATTACACATATTGAAAGACTACTTGTTGCATCTTTTTTTAAAAAAATTCAAATCTATTTATATCATCACCCATTCTCCCATTTTAATGTGGTAAAGTTGATTTTTTAGCTACATAGTCAAAGATCAACTATTTTTCCCATAGTGAATGTGTGCATGTGCTTATAGGTCGAAGTTGTCCTTCTCAGTTTCAATTTTACTAATCTATTCACCCGTGTAAAACAACATCACTTCACTTAGCTCGATCCAATCATTACTCTCATGAATGGGAATATCACATGACATACTATTCATACATCATAAATACAAAATCAATCAACTTGTAATGTGAAACACTCATGTATGAAAACAAATATTTTCTCCAAAATTTTCAATTTTTCATTTGTTTTTTCAAACTTTTCAAAAAAAAAAATTTCACAATCATTTCCTTATAACCAACTATACCTTACCCCCAAACTTAAATTAAACCATGTCCCCATGGTTCACAATCATACTCATGAGAAATAATATAGTTACCCTTGAAGTACAGTTCCAGAATTTCCTCTCTTCATGCCTATCCTTCCCCCCAAACTTGAATCGAGCTATCTGTAAAAATATTCAACAAAGCACAAATACCCAATATCATAACAAGGGAAGAATAAATACATCATCACTTTCCTGAAATCATTACTCAATCTAGCACAAGGAAGGAATTTTGTTTTTATAAATGAAATAAACAATGATTTGGCCTTAAGGGCCTACAATCTTACGAAATTGAAAATTGCAGAAATTAAATGACATACAATTCTACAAACTGAGGCTAGAAACTAACTTTCACAACCTAAGACCAATGTTTAACATCGATGGCGCGACGTGGCCACTCTCTCCTAACCCGTATCATACACCTGACCTACCAAACTAACATATTCCATAAATTCCGATCCCAGATCTATCTCTTCACAAATATTCAGTTGCTGACCACGCCTCTTTAACCTCTCATTTTCAAAACCTACCTCTCTGTGGGGATAAACTGATTTAACTCTAGATGGTCCGGTCCATCTTAATCGGATTTTACCTGGAAACAATTTTAGTCTCGAATTACACCGCCGTCCCTTCCGGCTGAGCTCAAATAACTTAAGTCGAACATGCTTAGCATGACGCACTCTTGTCCAAGCTGTGTATATTCGAGCATCCTTATATTCACAATTCCATATCCTTTCACACTCATTTCTTAATCGTGGATCTCCCCAAGCATACAACTTATCTACCATGTATATACTCAAAACTCATTCATCTGGAAAGGGATCCTTAAGAGGAGTGTCATCCTTTGTAGGCTCTATGATTGCTCATGATAAATGTGCAGCTCTAGCAGTCGCCACACCCTTTTTGTCTTTCAATACGCCATCCCCTAGATAATCAGTTAACCCATACAACACAACATCTTGAAGGGTACTTTCAAGCACCAATTCCTGTGGAGGAATACACGGAGGTATGGGCGACTCTATTGATGCTCTTTCTGGCTGTGAAAATAATGCAGCTTCCAATGCAGCGATAACTTCCAACTTAGATCGTTGTTGGTCCTCCCAGTTTTCAAACTTTGCCTTTGACCTTTTCCTCACAGCCTCCAAATTATCGCTTACACTCCTCTAAGGTACCACTTCTTCAACCATCTCTTCAATATTAAAATACTCGGTTGGTTTAGGTAATTTTATTGTTGATATCAAAGACATTCATCCTCATCTTCAAGTTCCCAAAAGATAGATCCATAGCCCATGTTTTGCAATTAACGCACGCATTCGCTGTAGCCAAAAACGGTATTTCTAAGATAACAAATATATGTCTCCTTGATCTGTGGTCAGGTTCCAAGTCTAATACCACAAAATCTATAGGATAGTAAAACTTACCCCCTTGAATAATGACATCCTCCAGAATTCCTCTTGGTTGTTTAGTAGATCTATCCGCCAAATGAAGCACCACCGAGGTAGGATTGAGCTCTCCCAACCCTAACTGTTGATAGACTGAGTAAGGTAATAAATTAACAATCACACCAAGGTCAAGAAGACCTCTACCAATCTTTTGGTCACTAATGACACAAGAAATAATAGGAGCACCGGGATCTTTCGTCTCAGGTGGAGTATCACTTAGTAAGATCGAACTCACTTTTTTCTGTAAACAAAATCTTCTTCAGGACCATAATTCTACTTTTCCTTTTTTGCGTACAGAGGTCCTTAAAAAATTTAGCATAAGGTAGAATTTGGGCGATAATGTCTAAGAGAGGTATATTGATCTTGACTTGTCAGAATGTTTCCAACATGTCCTTTTCTTTATGTTTGCCATACGAAGTCGACTCTCGAAGTCATTGAGAGTAACGTGTTGCCTCCTCATAACTTGCCCTATCTGGCTCTTCTGGTAATGTCTGATCAATTTCTCCCTCTTCCAGGGATTGATCTCTTTAAACCTCTTCAGTCACCTTTCGCTTATTCGTCCTTTCCTAAAACTGCAACTCAACCCTATTATCCACCTCATTTCCACTTCTCAAAGTCGTAATGGCTTGGACTGTCTCATAATTATGTTCAGCAAATGTACCACACTCCACTACTTGTTGACTCTTTGGATTAACCACTGATTGACTTAGTAATCTTCCCTTTTCAAGCTTATTCATTGCATTATCTAGTTGCTCTATTTGGGTTTCTACCTTAGTAATGAATTGGGAATGAGTGTTCATCAATTGGACATGAGAATTCAGCAATTGGACGGCTGCCTGATATGATTGGATTGATTTTTAAACTTCTTAGATTGATTTCTAAACTCTCTCAAGGCACTCATCATCTCATTCTTAAAACCAAGTGGTCTAGACGGTGGGTTTTGATTTTGAAACTGGGGTTGAATTTGGTTGAAGGGTCGGACTTAATGGGTATTATTAGACTGAAAATTCTGAGTATTGAATGATGGTTGTTGGCTTCTGCTAAAATTTGATTGAGGCTTTTCAATGTTCTGAGCATGATAGGACATATATGGGGGATTATGCCACCCCAAATTATATGAATTGGGAAAATGATTATTGTTCGGGTTTGTCCAGGTTGCATTTGCATCAGCATAAACTATCATATTGCCCTGATATCCATATTAGGAAGAATTCGGTCCTATTGCTAAGACTTCTCTTGGGGTTGACTACCTCATGTTTATGAACTTGTCGAACTTTTCAGTTAATACGGCTACTTGTGACCTCACGTCATCATCTCTTTCCATTTTGAAAAGACCGTCAGATTTGCTGACTCGTTCTCTAGCTTGCATTTCGAACTCATGTTCAATCGAGTTATCGCTCACATTATCAAACAACTCCAAGACTTCGTCTATCGGCCTTAGTGTAAATTGACCTCCCACTGCTGCATCTATCAAATTTTTGTGAGTCTCATCTAGTCCAAGATAGAAGTTACACATTATATCCTGATCAAAAAATTTGTGATGGGGATACTTTCGCAGAATTTCATTGAATCTATCTCATGCATCATGGAATTGCTCACTAGGCAATTATTTAAACTGGGTAATCCTTTCCTATGCTTCGTGGGTTCTACCTATTGGAAAGTATTTTTCTAAGAATTAAACTTTTAAGATTTCCCAATAAATTTTTACATCCTTCCCCAAAGTGACATACCATCGTTTAGCATTCTCTCTCAAAGAAAAGGGAAATAATCGAACACGCAATGCATTAGGGGTTAGATTCTCAATTCTGACTGTCGAGGCCATCTCCAAGAAATCATTAATATGTTGATATGGGTCCTCATTCCTAAGTCCAAAGAACTTAGGAAACATATTAAAAACACCATAACATGTTATGGGAAATTTAATCTTGTATGTATAAAGTAGAGAAGAACCCAGAAGCGGGATCTGTGGATCCGTTATACATCGTAACTCTCTTCAGGTTTGATTAGTTATAAGACATATGGGAAGTTCATACACTATGGTATTCTCATGACCAGTGAAGAATGAAGTATGGTAAGTCTTCTGAATGTGAATACCATCATCCTGAACTTCTTTACTGAATACTGCAATTTTAGTTTTTTCCAAAGATTTGATCTCATAGTGTATGACTCCCTCTTTTTCTTAAAATTCAGCATATGTTTGATGAGCAGTAGGCGCATAGTATCCTTTCAAGGACGTGGCTGGTGCCTTCCGCGCTTCGGCATTACAGTTGACCATCATCTCGAAATCCAACTTCAGCGTTGTGATTGAAAGGGGAATGCCGATCACTCATGCACGAGGCAAAAAAAAAAAATTTCCTTCCGAACAATCACAAAATCATGGTTTTCAGGTCATAAACGACGTGTTTCTTCCTAAAATCAACTTGGGTTACTGTTAAACAATGACTTTTGTTTAATGGCCCTTTTCCACTCAAAAAAACTCTCCTCTTTCGCTAAATTCGGACTTTCTGACAGTTTACACAAAAATTGGAGATTTTTATTATTATTTTTATGAAAACTAAAATTATCTACTTCTAACTATTAACTGAAAATAAAGCTAAAATTATGGACGAAATTATGCTACACGAAAACTCACAAGAGGTCCAACGACGCAATCTTCATTACTCCGCTGATTCCTTTTGCACTTTTTAGTGTACCTGTCAATCACACAAAAATTGCAACTTTAAATACATTACAATAAATCAATACAACTAAATTACTAAAGCTAAGAAAATGCCAAGTCCCAGGCAACAGTGCCAAAAACTTGATGTCCGCCCAGGGGTGACAAAAATAGTGATTAAAAACAACCCCTTAGGATGGCTTAGGTTTACCAATCGCAAGCGTACGAGTCAAATTATAGTACAAAAATGGCTTGAGAAAGAGAATATCGAACCTACAGAGACTTGATTTATTCACTTTAGCAATTTAAAAATATTGAATTATGTTTGAAAAAGAGTTTTAAAAAATAATTGACAACATAATTTAAATAGAGAGTTTGATCAAGAGAGAGAAAACTAGGGTTTTCATCACTCACCCACTAACCGCATAATATAATTTTCAATTTGCACAATTGTAAAAGGGCAATCTATTCTCGTGAATCAGAACGTACTGCAAATAGTCGAATACGCTCCCAAAAATGATACTGTCAACCGGATTCGCTACAACCCATCTCCAAACAGAGTGTAACTAAGGCTTGCAATTCGTGTCGGCGTGTCAACCCACGGGTCGATCATATAATCTAACACAATCCAACACGAAAAATAAATAATTTAAAATTGACATAATCCAACACAAAAAATAAAAAATAAAAAATAAAAATAAAATTGAATTTGAATTTGACACGAACCAGTAATAGTTTATTGATATATTTCAATCCATGATAAATTAGAGAATAGAAAAAATCTACAAATAAATAACACAACAAATATAATCTTGTCAAACGTGTCATGTCATGTCACATTTTGCCAGCTCTATGTGTAACTAGTGCATGCTATTTACATTACTCTAATCCACTCCTAATGCATGAAATTAAACTAGA
Organism: Cornus suecica; assembly: GCA_963922005.1. Taxonomy (NCBI): domain Eukaryota; kingdom Viridiplantae; phylum Streptophyta; class Magnoliopsida; order Cornales; family Cornaceae; genus Cornus; species Cornus suecica. The sequence goes on from OY998244.1 coordinate 44,470,730, forward strand.
GCATGTATATTATACCTCGCCGAGGCATGACCTGTGTAAACCTAGGATTTCAAGTGTTAAGAACCATTGTATAGAAAATCATGGATTAAACATCCGAGTTACAGCCCATAGTGAATAATCATAATTGAGTAAGAAAAATATATTCATTCAATCTAAGAGAAGAATTAAGAACAAATATATAATATTGTATCAAGAATAAAAACAGTCACTCATCTATAATAATCATCATGATATATTCATAATTTCCCCTTATTACAATTGAAACAAATATAAAAACAACATTACTTGGCTAGGGATTTGCTAGAAAACCCTAGATACCAGTTTAGTTAATCATAGCTGACGAAGACCGCATCGTTTATGTAGAATCGCTCACCATTCTCTTCTTCTCTAAAAATCTAAGTTTTGTATAGCTTCTCACCTTTGAAATGATATGAATATCTAGAGGCTTCTCTGAAAATTTTACATGCATAAAAGCTTTCCAAAATCTGTATCAAACCTCTGTATTTATAGGCAAAGCCGACGGAAACCCTAACGTTACCCATTTTCGTAATTTCACACCCAACTTTGAAAAACCCTACAATCTGGTATATAATATGTCTAAAACACGTGCATATAGGTATTAGGGTCAAACACAAAGTCATCCGGATCAAAACGGATCAATTCGGGTCAAAATAGGATTTTGGCCCGAATCTGAAATTTCAAGTTTTTTCCTGTAGACATGTCACATATGTTGATCATATCTGGAGATACACATATTGGATGGAGACATGTAATAGCTTGTTAGAAAGCTGACTTCAAGCACTTGATGTTAGACTCAAGAATCACTCCAGTTGGATCTGGTCTGACCGAGATATGGCTGTCGTACGCATGATGAGTAGGTGATGCGTCAAAATAGCATTTGTAGCCACTTTTAGCTACTAAATGCGTAGGTCATGTGTAGCAAAACCCTTGGAACCGAAGTTTCTTGGTATTAGTGCCATTTCAACCCCCTTAACTCCCCTTGTTATGATTCTTGAAGTTGCGGCTCGAAAAAATGATGTTTATTCCCTCCGGGAGATATTTCTCTTGATAACACCTCTTTTGCTCTCTTTTTGAATAGACACAATCACTTCTCTAGTTAATTCACTAAAGTTAGCTCGTAATCTTTAATAAGCTCATGAAACACGCTTAAAAACATAAACGGCATAAAAATACCAAATAACAAAATGTAAAGATGTAATAATAGCAAAAATGTAATAATAGCAAGATAGGAGCCTAAAATTGACAATATCTAACACATATCATATATAATTCTGGAGAAAACATGAACTTGACTTTTCTAAAAATTAACGATAATGAATGTCTTACTAAAAATAGGCAGATGACATATATATACAATGGAAGATAAAATGAGATGGTCATATGATAAAAATTCATAAGAAACAATTTCATTTTCAGGATAAATATCAAAGAAGTGGAAACCTTTGAGAGGGGTGGAGTAGGGTCGGAATAAAAACTCTGAGGGGATATCGATAAAGTCAGATAGTATTTTTAAAGAGGATAAAGATGACCAACGAGTTGTTCGCGGTCTCAAAAGAGGGGTTGCGATATCAGGGGTATTAGAAGGTGGAGAAGAAAGAGGAGTGGGGGCGTAATTGGGAAATCATTCTAAAAGAAAAAGAGGAAGGTACCTCACACGTGAGTACTAAAGTCATACCTCCCAAGTGATCTTGAAAAATCATTGGCAAGAGTGTCCACATGAAAGTACAAGGTACCGAAAAACAAGGGTACAAGAGGGATTTATATACCTCGCGATAACATGGCAGCAAGGAGCACCACATACCAACTTGGGCCATCCTCTAGCCTACTTTAAAAAATGTATCGGTTTAATCAATACGTAAGAAAGCCAGCTAACTCCAAGGGGCCTGGCACTGACTCGAAAGTCTGGCCTGGTGGAGGTTTTTTCGATGAATACTCCTGGAAACAATGATGACACCATGAGGAGTAAGATAGCTTGGGACAATTTGACATGGCTTGCTTAGGGAGAAACACCCCCTTATCAAACCAACTTCCACACTTACATGCATAGGAACCGCAAGCATGAAGCTGGTTAAGGATTGCCTTGTCTTCAGGAGTGACTAAAGGAACTTTGCTGGGGCAAGAGTCCAAAACAGGAAGGCGAAAAAGTATTATCACATATTCACGGGTGGGTGCAAACTCACCCCAGGAAGCGATGAAAGTATGAGAAAGGTGTTCCATTGCGATGTGAGAGTAGTCAAAGCATCCACGTCACGACGAACGTAAAATTTGGAAAATAATTCAATAGAATCAAGGACTCCTGCTTCAGCTAATACGGCGCGATGACGATCTTGCCAGAGAATATGACTGAACCACATCTTTCAGTTATTAATTGGGATCACGTGTCCCTCGTATTCGATGAAGGAAAGAGGGGTGCCCCCTTTCAATGATAAGACGAGGAATAGTAGGACACGGGATAAAAGCAGCATCAACATATTGGTCTGGATTCAAGGTAATGGGGTCACTTGGGAGCATCATCAATAAGAAAATTCTCCATTTTAAACCAAAAGACGTCCTGATGGAGGTCGAAGAAGGGAGCCTTCTGCCATTCTGAGGTTTGGGGAATACGAGGAATAATCTCAGAGGGAGGAGCGAAAAGTTTAGGTGTGGAATGTGTTTTAGTCATTTTTGTTAAAAACAGAAAAGAGGAAAGGAGAAATGAAGTCTTTCACAAAGACTGGAAGTAGGTGAATATGGAAGTAAATATAGTAGGAAGAAGGAGAGAATGAAGAAAAGGGTGAGTTATATAGGGTCTGGACGCGAAAAAGGAAAAGGCGCAGAAAAATGCGCGAGGAAAGCAAAAAGTCACCTGAGTCAATCGCCTAAAAATTGATTGTGGATCCTGAGGAAAAGATCATTTTGGGAATCAAAGTTCAAAAATGGAAAAGCAAAATTGGGCGTGTACGCGAGACCGGACAATAGAGGTAAAAAATGACAAGAAGAAGTCACATAATGAAAATTGGCTCACGAGTTGGATTGGTCGCGAAATGAAAATCATCTCGCGACATTAATAAGGAGGTCAAAAGCCCAAAAACTTTAAGGTATGCACAAAAAAAGGAAGGATTCTTCGCTAAGAACTCGCGAGGTAAGGATATATAAATATATATATATCTTGTTGCACTTTAGTATTTGGCTAAGTACTAAAGTGTAATAGGGAAAAATGTAAGAGGGTGGCTCGCGAATATTTATTATGTGAGTATAGACATATCTTAAACCAAAATATATAACATGGGAAAAAGGGTTATTTGGGAACTGGCCCAAAACGGTTTATACGCGAGTAGAAGCATTACACAAAGGTAACTATGGGGGGACTGATGTGGATACAGCTAACATCTAAACTCATAGCCCTATATGCTGCTCGCATAGGGAACATGGAAATCTAGGGAAATGCCTTGGGTATGCAAATAGCGGGTCTTGACCATATTTGTGTTATTCAAAGCAAAAAGTACCTCAGAGAGGCCAGTAGTACTTAGGGTCATGAAAATCAGAAAATTATTGTTAATTTCTTCGGTAAAGGAAAAATGAAACAATAGTAGGGGAAAATCCGCGATAAGGTCTCGCGGATTAAATGTCATGAGGTATTTTAGTTGGGGCATGATGTGGTGCTGATGTGGCAAAGATGTCTCACGAGGACCAGCTTGACCTCGATGCCTATAAATAGACGAACTTGAACTCATTTTAGTGGAACTTTTGGAGACTTAGAAAGAGAAATTCCTAAAGGAAGAGAGTGAAATTCAAGTTGTTTACACTATTTCTCTTTTTCTTTCTACAGATCTGTAATGGAGAAGAAAAAACAATAAAATTATCATCATCATTCCTAGGTTAGCAGTGTAGAAACTATTTCTATATCAATTTAAATCAAGACCCCTACAGACATAGATTCAAAAACATCGAATCCGGTATTTTATAGATCGGTTCTGGATTTGATTTTCAATAATCTGTCAAATCCAGTCCAATCTTTTACTATTCATATATATTTTAGTATATTTATATTAATATATATCAAATAATATATTATCTATCTGTAACGTCCGGTATTTTTACGTGTTAATTAAAATTTTTATTTATACAATTAAGTGCTTATGTGATTATGTGCTTAATGTGTTTATGTGTTTAGCATGCCTTACATGTTGTATATGATATAAAAATTGTAAGTTTCATGTTGTATTTTCATTTTGAGAATAATGAAATTTATTGAAAATGATTTCGGGAAAGAAATGACCGATGGGTAATTGAGTAATTTCATATTTTGAAGACTTAATGGAAAATGTAGAGATTTTGGCTAAGTGTTAGGGCATGAGTGACATGTTGGTAATTAGAGAGGATGACAAGGGTAAAAGGGTATTTAAGAGTCTTGATGGCACTCTTGTGAATAACCCTAAGTTAGGAAAATATTGGTCATTTTACACTTTTGGAGTGGTGTCTCATTTCTAGCCCTTGATCTTCTTCTCCCATCTTTGTTCTCAACCCTTAGATCATAGGGCCTTGTTTGGATGATACAAAAATGCATTAATGCATTAATCTTGGTCTTCCATTAGCAATACTTCTTCTCCACCCTTGGATCATTTACTCATTTTCCTAGCTTTATTCTCAACCCTTGGATTTGAGAAGGGCTAGTGGAGAATCTCTACACTTGTGTCTTTCTCTCCATTGCAAGACATTTCATCTTCTCAACACAATCTCTTACTCTCTCATTCTATCCTTGCTTGGTGTGGTTTAGGGTGGTGTTCTTGAGTTATTTTGGTTAAGTTTCTCTTCCACTCTAGGGTTTTGTTCACAAGAACCTTAGCTTTCAAGTTCATGAGTTCTTTGTGTTAGTATTGATTTTACTCTTCCTTTTATTCAGGTTTATGGAAGGTTGAGTTTTGCTTCCAACTACCAAGTGAGTTCCAATTATGGTAGCTCTTGATTTCATCTTATGAAGAAGCTATAGGTGAGTTCATAGTTTTTTGATCTCTTGAATTCATTTTTTTCATGAAACCCTAATTTAGTAATCCTTAGGGTTTAATTTCATTCTTGTGGTTGGAGCCACAAGGATGATTTTTGGTTTTCTTGTGACACTATAGTAAATCTTGATGTTCATGTGGTGTGTTGATAGTTGAGAGCTAATCTATTGAACCTTTGGAGAAGTAGCTTGAGTTGGACCTCTTTGGGGCATTCTCGAATAAACTTGCTCGGAATTGAGGTAGGGGAAAACGAATTGTGTTCATCTTTGTACAAGGGTGTGTGCGTCTATGTGTATATATGCCGTATATATATACGAGTTGAGTATTCACAACTTATTTGATGAATTAGGCCTTGAAAGCATGATTTTGTGATATAAATGTTTGTGGTATTTTATTGCTTATAAATGTAAAAATATAAGCATTGTGATAATTTGAGTACAATATATTGCATAAATAAATAAGCATGTATTGTGATGGCATATGGTTGCGATTATGAACCTTGATGCATTTTGAGTGTACCATGTAGTGTCAAAACATGGGTATTAGTTTCTACGATTTGCATAAACTACATAGGAGTTGTCTTGTGTTTGGATCGTCGGAACAACTGGCCAGGGGGTGTTTCTTGCTCCTATGGAACTAATCTTCCGAGAAATACAGACGATAGGGGGAGGACTTTTCCAAATCCTATGTCACGACTGCGTCGTGCTGACGGTCTTTCTTGTTAAAAGTGTGATGTGTCAAAAGCACTTGGGAAGAATATGTACGATAAATCTACCTTCCCTTATGAGAATAAAGTAAAGGGTTAGAGAATGATCCCGTTGACCCTTAGAGTAGGGTGTGTGTTGTGTGCATACCATGGGTGTGTTGGTTGCATTGCATCTTAACTGCTATATATATGTGATTGTGGTTTTGATGATTAAAGCATGCTATAATTATGAATAATTATGTTGTGAGCATGTTGGGGAACTTATTTATTAGGTTCGATGGGGTTCCGGATTGGCGTGAGAGCCATGTGGAACAAGAGACCGACCTAGGGTTAGTGGCATGAACCATGGTTGGGTTGAACCACTCGGACTACCGAGATTGAGGCGATCACGCTTCCTCTACTGGGCTAGTGAGCTCACCCTACGACTTATATAGTTTTCAAGTGGTGATTCCTTTTCGGGAGGTCCGTAGTCTTTCGGTAAAAGCTATGGTGTGGGTTTCGCCCTTTTGTGCATAAGAAGGCGTGGTACCTATTTTGTAGAGTAGTAGCGTAATCCGTGTGTATAAACATGCTACTTTTTTTCTAAAACTTGTAAACAAATGGTAGATGTTTATCTTTTTCCGGCTAGCGTGTTAGCCGAGTAGTTTTCATGATGTACATCCATTGGAGTGATATGCGCTGGGATTATATTCTTTTGGTGCACTTCAGTGCCGGATTGTGCAAATATGTATTTTGATCAAACTATTGCATGTTTCACCTTAGGGCACTTTGAATGACAATCTGTTAATCCTTCTATTAGTGTTGTATAGTGCATTTCTACATTGAATGTGGTTACTAGGAAGTTGGCCGAAAATGACATTTTTCATAGGTTTTCAAACAAACCCTTTTATTTCAAATGGAAAAAACTGTTTTTGCCCACCCCCGTAGCCCCAGGAAATCATCTTATTTTAAACATGATTTTAAACTCATTTTCATAAAGATTTTGACTTTTAGAAACCGGCGGTACAAAAACGGAGACCGGGGGCAAGACAGATAACTTTAATAAACCTTATAGGAAGGTTTTTGGTTTAAACATTTATGTTTGATGAACATAATTTGGATTATGGACCTAACTATGGGTATATACATGCATAGGCATGCATACGTAGTTGTTACGGTGATTTTCGGGCCAATTGGAGCATTTTTCGGGTCAGAGAGTCAACTGACGAAATTACGTCAGTCGACTAGCAAATAGCTAAAACCTTTCTGTTGTGGTCAGTCGACTGATGGGTATTGGTCAGTCGACTGATGGCCTCCATCAGTCTACTGATGGTCCATGTCAGTCGACAGATTTTCCTAGGGTGTCCCTGTGCAGTTCCGTTTCGACGCTGCTTCACTATTTCGGCTATATCTCGAGCTACGGGTGTCGGATGGAGGTGTTATTTATCTTTTTAGAAATCTAACTTAAATATCTTCACCTTAGGATTTTGAATCACTTCATTCATGTAACACCCCGTGTTATTTTCCTTTTTCCTGAAATTATTTTCGATTTAATTTTGGTTATGACGTCACTTGTTCATGACATTCTGGTTATCCTTGGTATTTCGCGTGTAAATTTTTCGCATTTATGTTTAAAGTTGACTATACAACTTTACGGTTTCTCTTTTACGACTTCGAGAATTCTTGTTACCGATTGGATGGTGACATGTTATATCGTACGACGTTAAGGTTCTGATCCGATTATTTCGGTTACGATATTAGTACATTTATGGATCCGGCATAACGCGCATTATTTTATTCTCTCGGTGTTCCGATGATTAGGTTTTACAACCCGGATTATTTATTTCAATTATATTATTTAGTAGTGTTCCATGGACTTACGGGTTCACGCGTTATTATTTAGAGGCTCCGGGTATTTTTCGAGATTTATTGTGTATATATATATTTTTGGTTATTTTATAATTTTGGAGGATTGGGGGGTCACTTGCCCAATTTAGCATATATATGTATATGCATATACGCATATATGCAGGAGTCGTCTTCTTCTTCAGGTCTGCTTCACTTCCTCTCACCGCCATCGTCAATTTGAGACTCCTTCTCCATCAGCAGATCGTCGGCCAGCTTGGGGGAGCAAAAGAGAGAGAGAGTCGGTGCAGAGAGAGGAAGTTTGAACCGGAGAAGAGGGGGAGAGGGTCACGGCTAGAGGTGCGACCTGGAGCAGCGGCACCGGCGACGTGCAGGGGAGGTGGCACGGCGGTGGGCGTCGCGAGCTGCGGGTGGTGGCGCGCAGGTTCACGCGTGGCGTAGCAGAACAGCGGTTCGGCCAGAAACTTTCACCAATTGTTTGATGAAATTCCCGATCTCAAATAGCTGCGAGTTTTGGAGGGTAGCTTCGTCTCGATGTCAAGTACGACGTGTAAAAAATTCGTATTTTTTCGTTATGTGGTTTGTTGGTAAATCGCATTTATAGGTTAGAATTTTCGATTGGGTTATTTTAGATTTTCCCAAATTGATTAACCTATTGCTAATGGGCTTCATAAATATCATATAGGTCGTCGAGGCGAACGTTTTGGTATATTCAAAATATTATTCGGGCGACTTTGGTTAGCGGGCTCCATATTCGAGCGTCGATTCTATTTATAGTGGGCCGTTTCGGGGCTGTTTTACGCGTAAATTAAGGTGGGAAATTTTATTCTCACTGTCGTATTATTGACGTGGTTTGGGTGTGCAAACCTGTATTTATTTTAATTTAGATATATTAAATTATGAATTTAAAATATCTATAATTGGGTTATAATTAAAGCAGGATTTAAAATTTAATTTGAGAAATTAATTAAATAATTTTCCTGCGAAATTAAATTAATTCCTATTTGAATTGAAAGAGAATAGGTGGCCTAGTAACTCCTTGAGAATTAAAATGGGTTAGAAAAATTTGTAAATGTTGGACGTGAACTTAGAACGCGATATTAGTTTCCCCTTTTGATTGTGTTTACGAAATTAAAACATGTTAGGGGATATGTGGTAGTGAGGGACGTGAACTTAGATGTTATTCTAATTTCCTTATCCTTGGTGGATTATTTGCTTTAATTGCATTAAAAGCATGTTAAGAGAAATAGAAATATTTTCCTAGAGAATTAAAGAAAATATATTGTTTAGAACATGAATTGTACAAGAAATTGTATCATAGGGATTTAAATGTTTTTATTATCTTTTAAAAGCCAGTTAAAGGAATTATGATATTCATGTTGGTATTATGTGGATATTGTTTATAAATATGATGCATTGCATATTTATATTGAGGCATGGTTTTTATTGAGGCCATGTATGCATATTGAGTACACCGTGTCGTGTGAGTACATGAGTGTTGGTCTATGTGGGTTGTGTAACCAAGTGTGAGTTGACTTGTTCGGATCGTCATAACAACTGGCCAGGGGTGTTTCTCGCTCCACGAAACTAATCTTCCGAGAAATTGAGATGCTAGGGGAGAACTTATTCCAAGCTTAGGTTCACGATAGTGTTCGTGGTGACGGTCTTCCTTGTTAAAAGTATGAAGTGTCAAAAGCACTTGGGAAGAATCGGTACGACAACTCTACATTCCTTCGTGAGCTTGTATCCTCAGCTGTGAATGGGTCGAGATTCAGGATCCGTTGACCCTTAGTGTAAGGTGTGTGGTCGTGTGTGTATCATGGGTGTTGTTGAGTCACATTGCATTTGCGTAGCATTTATGTGATTTCATTTGACATGTATATTATGTAATTTATTACATGTGGATTTTTGGAGAATGTTTACTATGTGATATTATTACCTGTGGATTTTGGACCATGTTGATTATAAATATTGCGAAATAAATTCATATTTTATTAAAATACTCAACTGAAAGTGGATAACGTGAAAGATTATGATTACATGCAGTAATTATTAAAGTATAATGAAATGTATATTCTTATATTTATGGTTATGTACATTTATGCCCTTAGGGGGTTAAATATATTGGTGTAGTGACCTCTGTAGATAGTTAAAGTTAGTGATGGACTGTAGAGTCGATTTTGAGTTGATGCCTTAGAGAAGGCGGGTGGTAAGATTGTAAACTTAGTTTTTTTTTTTCTTTTTGATAAGTAAGTCAGTATTTTAAAGAAAAACAAGGTCTAGAAGACCATACACATTCCAAGGGGCATTCCCAAGGTAAGAATACATATATGGAAACCCCAAATCCACCAAAGTAATAAATCCCAACTGCTAGCTCTTCCATTCCTATCCTCACTATAACAAAGGACACAATGACAAAGATACACATCTCTGTTAAGCAAAAAATTACAGCAATAAAGCTCATACAAGATACAACCGATCCTATGGATATTGGGAAGATGCCACCTCCATAATGAAGTTGAAAAACATACCGTCCTCAATTTCCCACGCCATTTGGTAACCATCAACAATCTATAGAGCATATACTCAATAATCTTCATTGATAACAGCTTCCCATCCTCTATATCAACAAAACAGCCTCCAATCATGCACGAAATATAGTATGTGGTAGTCCCCATGCAGCCGAGATATCCAGATTTCTATTTGTCCTTTTAACTCCCTGAAGTGCACAAGCTCTAAGTGAAATTGATTCCATAATCTCCTTTTGTATTTGGGCTTCATTTCTGATCTCCTTTGCATACATTCTCTTGTTTCGCTTTTGCCAAATAGAGTAAATAGTAGCTGTAAAACAAAGCTTGTCAAGTATATGCTCCAAATCATTTTTCATAAGATGCACATTGCACCAATGAAGGAGGGCTGTCCAAGGCAAGAGAGGAAAGAAGAATCCAGTCCTTTGCTGAATATTGCTCCACACTTGACCTGAAAAATCACACTCAAAGAAAAGATGTTGTCTCGATTCAATAGGCAGAGAACATAGCATGCATTGCTGATGTTGCACCAAATTCATTACCATCATTATTTGTTGTGTCATTAATCTATCTTGAATCACAACCCAAGGATTAAAAGCGTGCTTGAGGATATGATTTGGAAACCACACCGTGTGAACCCAATCCACTTTATTTCTGCCATTTCTAAGAACCTCCCATGCTGAACTTATAGAGTATTTACCTCTAGTTGGGTACCAAATAAGCTTATCAGCATTGTGAATATTTGGGGGATCAAGGGCTTGAATATCCTCTCTCAATTGAATAAGCTCTAAAGATCTCGGAATGGGCAGATTCCAACCCTCCTCGTTGACCAAAGAAAAAAAATTTGCATCTCGAGGCAACCCTGAGGCATAGATGACCCTATGCCCCAATTATTGCACTATAGAGCAGCCATAGACCCAATTATCATGCCATAAAGATATAGTTTTCCCATTGCCAACTCTAAATTTGAAGTGTCTTGAAAAATCCTCCCTCATGTCAAGCATCTTTCTCCACACCCAAGAACACTTATCGGGTCTCTTTAGAAGCCAAAAATTTCTATTTTTCACTAATTCCTCCTTAGCCCAAAGAGCCCAAAGGTTTGTGGAATCAGAGTGTAGCAAATTCAAGATCTGTTTGCCAATTGCAGCCATGTTCCAAGTTACAAGATCTTTAAACCCCAATCCTCCCTCTTCTTTTGGAAGCCAAATGGTAGACCATGCCACCTTCTCCCCCCTTGAGCCAAATCTAGTCCTTTCCATAAAAATTTCCTCATTATGCTTGCAATCTCCTTCATCACTCCTTTAGGAAGAATGTAGGTTGTAGCCCAATACACTTGAATTGAAAACAACACTGCGGCAATAAGTTGCAATCTTCCTGCAAATGATAAAAATCTTGTATTCCAAGCTTGAACTCTTCTAGTGATTTTAATCGCCAACTCTTGGCATTCAACAGCTGAAATTCTTGTAGAAATTAGTGGGACACCCAAATACTTGATAGGAAGAGAACCCAAGCTAAAGTTTGTCATTTAGAGAATGGCCTGCAAGTTGTCCTCCTCCACTCCAGATGCAAAAAACAAACTCTTTTGAGGGTTAGGAGCTAAACCAGAGAGGTTATTAAACTTTTGCAAGGCAATCATCAAGGTAGAAACAGAGGAAACATTACCCTTACTGAAAAGAAGAAGATCATCAGCAAATATTAAGTGGCTAAGATTCAAGCTTTGACATCTCACATGGTATTGGAACTAGTCTCCCTCTTCAATGTTGTTAAGAATTCCGGAAAGCACTTCCATAGCCATGACAAAAAGATAAGGAGAGATTGGGTCTCCTTGTCTAAGCCCCCTTCCACTTGCAAAAAAGCCTTCTAACCCTCCATTGATGTTGATAGAGAACATAGGAGTAGAGTAACACGTGATAATCCATTTTTGCATCTTCTCTGGCAGCCCAAACCTTTCAAGAACTTTGGCTAGAAATTCCCAAGATATGGTATCATAAGCTTTTCTGAGATACACCTTCATAGCCACTCTAGAGGGAGTATCATTCTTGTTATAGCGGAGAAGAATCTCTTGAGCAAGAAGCACATTGTCCCCAATATGTCTTCCCGTAACAAAATCTGATTGATTTAGGCTAATACAAGAAGACAAAACAATTTTTAGTCTGTTAGCCAAAATCTTGGAGATACATTTGTAGAGCACATTATAAACTGAAATGGGCCTAAAATCACCAACTTTGGAGGGATTTGTGATCTTAGGAATAAAAGTTATCGCCGTAGTGTTGATCTCTTTTAGTAATTGACCAGATTCAAAAAAATCTTGGATTGCTTCCACCACCTCCTTCCCTATTATGGGCCAAGCAACCTTATAGAATAGAGAATTTAAACCATCCGGACCTGGAGATTTATTATCATTCATCTCAAAGAAGGTATGCCTTACCTCTTCAGCTGTAACACTCCTACATATTAGCTCACCTTGATCAACTGAAATAGGATGATGGATGTAATTTTCCAGCTCCTCAAACTCACCATTGCTGATTTGTTTAGTGAACAGCTCCTTGTCATAATGAATAATCTCCATCTTCACAAGCTCAGGAGAAGAAACCACACTTCCATTCTCTTTGGTAATGGACATGATTCTATTGAATGCTCTTCTTTGAGAAGCCATCTTGTGGAAAAAGGATGTATTCTGATTCCCCAAATTAAGCCATTGCACTCTTGATTTCTGTCTACAAAGGCTCTCTTCCGCATGGGCCATTTTAAAGAAATGATGCCGACATTCCTTCTCAACTTTCTTCAATTCAGAGTTTATTGGGTCATTATCCATGATCTTTTGAATATCCACCAGCTTTCTTCTACTCAAATTGACTTGATTAGAAATCTGATTATAGTATAGAGAATTTAAGCTTTTAAGCCCTTGCTTGATAAGCTTCAATTTCTGAGTGACAACAAACATCTTTGAGCCCATAATCTCCTTACTCCATGCATCAGCAATCATAGGGAGGAAACCCTAATGATGAATGAGAAAGTTATTGAATCTGAAAGGTCTTCTTACTTGGAGCTCCCCTACATGAATTTTGAAGAGGATACAAGCATGATCAGAAATAAAAGGAGGTGCAAAAGTTACCTCTCCATTTGGAATCAGCTCCAACCATTTGTGATTTGCAAGACACCTATCCAACTTTCTGAATTTTTGCCCATTATTCCATGTATATTTCATTCCGGAATATGTAATATCCATTAAACCTGCTTCATCCAACGCATGACCACACTCTCTCATGTAAGGTTTCCAACTAGTAGAGCCCCCCACCCTTTCATGCTTGTGCCTAATGGCATTAAAATCACCAGCTGCAAACCAAGGCTCATGATGATGGTTATTTGCAATATTGGAAAGATCCACCCAAAGTTTCATCCTCTCAACATAATCATTGCTGCCATAAACAAAGGAAGCAAAGCCCACAAAAGAATCCTCCACATTTGCAATTTTACAATGAATAATCTGATCAATAGCAAAAAGAGTGCTCACCACTAACTTAGAAGGATCCCAACAAATCAAAATCCTCCCCAAATCAGCATGCTCATAATTATGAATACTCTCCCATCCCGGGCAAATCACTTTTAGAGTTTTATCAATATTGCATTGCTGGATTTTAGTCTCCACAAGACACATAAGAGAAAGACCCATCTCTTTAATCATTTTCTTAATCTCCACCTGCTTGACATAGCTATTCAAGCCTCTAATATTCCAAATGCTATAAATCATTTAAACAATAGAAGAAATGGTTACCTCTTTCCCACCTTTGTGAGGTGAATTTCTCTTCATCAATCTTTTGGTTTTGAATTGTGCCATAGAAACCTTACCACTGATATTGCTTCCCGACAACTGCTTTTTCGTAGGTTCTTTTGCCAAACCAACAGCCCCTTCTTCCCCTTTAGAGCGCTCGGTGATTGCCATTTTCTCCTTTGCATCCATAACTGCATGTTCTTCAATGTTCAAAACATCTTGCTCTTCTAAATTCAGCAAACAAGCAAATTGATTTGGTGATTTGTGAATAGGGTTAACTTCCTCATCCCCAATGTGAACAATCAGCTGAGTATTACCCCCTTTATCATCATTTGCTTCTATAGCTTCCTCTTCAACAATCTGCTCTACTTCATTCTCATGTGTAACTTCCTTAGCTACCGCATTTGGAATTGAATGATTATCCTCCAAAATATCAGTTTCCATGTTCTCCTCACCCTCCATAGAAGAAGTAGTAGCAGCCCTTGATTTCTTCCCCACAACCACCCATTCATTCTTAGTCTCTTTTGGCTTTGACAATGTAGCTTGAACTTTCACCTTAACACAATTCTTATTTGAATGCCCAAACACCTCACAATGTGTACATTTCAATGGAATCCATTGGTACTCAATAGCAATTGGAACAATTCTACCATCCGAGAACTTAGCCCCAACCTCTGAAGGAAACTCAGAATTGACATCCACCTCAATACATACTCTTGCATAATTTAGTCTCCATTTCCCATCAGTTTGAGAATTCGTGTATAGAGGTTTACCAAAAGCACTTGCAATATGGCCTAACCCTTCCGGAATCCACAAATGTAAAGGCACATGAAAGAATTTAGCCCAAATGGGAACACTCTTTAGACCTTGCTTATGCATTACTAAATCAGGCCTCCATTTTTGCAACACCATGAATTGGCTTGCGAAATGCCAAGGACCATTCTCAATGATAGACTCATAATTTTCAGGGCTATCAAATTTAAATAAGAAGAAACCTCTATCAAGACTTGTTACCTGTATCAAACCACTTCTGCCCCAAAGCTTTTTCGCTATTGAATCCACAATTGGATAAGGGAGTTTTCTATCCATGCAATAGCCTACTATGCAATCCTTCCACATATAACAACCCTTCATTTCAACCTCATGAGGAATCTCTACCACTTTATCTTTCACAGCCTGGGGATAGTACTTCAATTGCATTTTGTTCTTGGAGATATTTTTAGTCAAAGTTTCAGCCCATGACATTGAAATCATAGCAGGTTTAGAACTTTCCTTAGGACTTTCATCACCCACATGTTGTTGCATTTCCCCTCCACCATCCGAAACTGAAGTTGTAGGGAATTCCTTGTTGAAACATGAAATTTCAGCCCCTAAAACACTTGCATGACTCTTAGGACTTTCAACAAACACTTGGTGTGCACTTTTGCTTAAAGGAGGAAAAGAACTATTTTTCATCCTCTTTGGCAGATCATCAAACACTTGGTGGGCATTTCCATCAGCTTCTATATTCAGACCTGAATATTCCATACCTTTGTTCACTCTTGGAGCTCTCTCATTTGTAACATATTAAGATTGAGGAGATGGATTCTTCATAGCTGAGATTTCATCATTTATACCTTTCACCCCATTGAGAACTTGGTGTGCATTCGTATACATATCACCATGGCCAGACCTTGTATCCACCATGTCAAAATTGCATTTGCCATTTAAATCATGGCTGGCCTCCAATGCACATCTTAGATTCTCATTTTCCTTTCGAAGCTGAACCAATTCATCATCACGTTTTCCCATTGTTGAAGACATCATATGAGAAGAAGAAAGGGTAAAAAGAAGAGAAAAGACGAAATTTATTGAGAACAAAGCAACAACAATCAATAAAAGTCAGAATCTGAAGCAAAACAAAGAGAATCAGCTTTGAAGAATGAAAAGATGCTCAAAAACACTTGTGAAATCTGATTTGGAGCATGAAATCACGAAATCAAGTGTAAAATCAGAAAACCATAACTCTAAATTCTAGAGAGAAGGAGGAGCTTCTCTCTCTAACCTATTTTTTCCACTGCAGCGTGTAAACTTAGTTTATTGTGTAGTATCAACGGTGAGTTGAGGCCTTGATAAGGCGAGTGATAGTCTTGTGGTCTTGGTTGGTTGCGTAGTACTGACTAAATAGAGGTTTCTTTCATACTTAGAGAAATGTATCATTATCGTACTTTTGAGGTTTTGAGTGTGGTTAGACGAGGTTGTGGTTGAACCTGTCTAGTTGAGTAACAATGGTCTCTTGATTATGTTAGTAATCTAGAGAGTTAGTATCAAATGTGAAATTGGGGTTATAATGAATTGGAAGAGGTATTGCTTGAAACTAGTTAGTTTCGTGGTACCGGCCACTAGTTTTCCCTTTTCATGATATTAAGGGGTCTAAGTGATTTTATTAAGTACTCGAGGTGCTATAGTTTGACAGTCTTCTTTCTAGTACTTAGTTGGTGATTTATTGACCTTGTTGGAGATAGTATTTTGAGATTTTCATATGGTGATATAATGAGGTGATTCCATCCTTGAGGTATAGATTTTCTCTAGGAATGGAATGATGGTTTATATATATATATTGATGATGGTTGTGTTAGTATGTAAGGACGTGAGTGCTTTTCCTCCTGTGTTCTCAGGGAGGGGAATTTGAGCCTTCCTTGGTACTAGTTGTGGATTTTGATTCCTGTGGATATTAGAGGTGAGTGTGATTCCCTTTGTTTGGATCTTCTAGTTGGCATTGTGAGCGCTTAATGATTTATTAGATTCGGCCTGGGTGTCGTGTACCTAGTGTATGTTTATGAGAGTAGTGTAGACTACCGGTGTTGGTACTTGGAGTACGAGTCTTAGTCGTACCTTATGGACTCATTTTGTGTATTTATATAAATATATATATATGTGTATATATATATCCCCTATATACTTATTTACGGTAGTATATGAGGGCGTGCCTTGTATTTTCGTGGCTGGGATTTGTGGTGGCTATGTATCTTACTGGATGGTTTAGCATTACCTAAACAGTCAGAGGATGTGGTAGTTAGGATATCGTTTTTCCCACTAAGCTTATTTGCTCACAGGGGTATTTCATCACCCCTGGTATTCCCACGCCAGGTTGCAAGAAATGTTGCGGCTACAGGAAACATGCGGTACAACGACAACATTTTTTTATTTTCCTTGTTACAGGTTTTGGAGTTGCGTTGGGTGATACGGTTACGGTTGCAGCGCGACTGGTTTGGGGACGATAGTTATCTTCTATCAGTTTCTTTACCCATGTTTTGTGGGATTGTCATATATTTCTCTTGGGAGCCAGTCTGTTGGCATATCCCTATTGGTGTATCTTTTATTTCCTATATTTATTATTTCAGGATGTCATTGTATCTATTTGGCATTGCCATGTGCTTTTCTGTATTCTTATTCGAGCATTTGTGGCTCTGTTGATTATAGAGGGCTGTGTAGGGGTAGTGGTGTTTCTTTCCATTGCCTCGTCCCTAGTAGGATTGATGAATGTTGGTCCTGTGAGCCATTGATATTATTGAACTGTTATTGGCAGGTTATTCTGTTGTGGTTGTGTGTCCGAATGTTCCATTTACAAACGGAATTATGTCGGATTTTTGTTAGATTATGTTGTTTTGTTCTATCATTCATTTGGGTATGGAATATACCACTTTTATCATTATTCCATATGTTTTAACGGTTAATGATATCTTAGTTGGTCGTTCATTGTAAGGATCACACCCTGGATTCCTCGGATGTCCCAGTTCGGGAGTCTTAAGAATTTAGGGGCGTGATAGTTTGGTATTAGAGCATACTATTGAGTTTCTATCAGAGCATATTATTGAGTTCAACACCACTACTAGTCACTGATACTAATGATCCAATGCCTCTAGGACTTCCCAAAACCGAAGCTCTTCAACCAGCAGGATGGACAAAGACAAAAGGGTGACAAAAAGCCACAACAAGAGAAAATATGATGAACACACGCAATGCAGCAGCCCACGGTCTAAAATATGATAGGTGCCAAATATTATCCATTTTATGCCCCTATCTTGTTATTGTTACGTCTTTACATTCCGTTTTTGGTATTTTTTATCATTTGTGTGTCTAAGTTTGTTTTAAGAGCTTAATGAAGATTACGAGCTAACTTTGGTGAATTAACTAAAGAAGTGCTTGTAGTCACCTTGTACGACAACACACGTACATGACTCATCTAGGATGTCCGTACCCCGGAGTCCTAGAAAGAGGAAAAATCTCCGTACCTAGGAATCCCTACACCAGGATGGATGTACCCCGACTTCCGGTGTTCAATGCAATCATGCTCTCTTATCTCTCACAGACTACATGCTCGTGAGATGAATATAGCATAATAATAGTAAAGTCATGTGATTGCTAACACCCAAGGCATACATGCATGAATTTATAATCAATTTAATTTAACACATACATAGCATTCTCGATAAAATTACTTAGGCACGAAACACGTCATCCTATAGTCAATTCACAATAATACCAACTTATTATTTATCCACTTTTCAAATAATCGCATAATCATGGTATTTTCATCAATTTCAATTAAACACATTAAACATATAATTCTAAACCACTAAAATTCTTGAATATTATAAATAATAATTCATTCATCCATAATGCGATAACTCGCAAAATGAGGGATCGGTTTTCCTACCTCTAGAAGCGTGTTCGTGAAATACTAGTACGTCTAGGGTCAATTTGGAACCACCTATGCGAAGCCCGTGCTCAAAAGTGGCAAAAAATCCAACTCTGGTTTCCGAACCACAAATCCGCAAATATCACCTTTTTCACTGCTAACCCGATTGGGTTCTGCGATATGCTAAAATTACTCCCACTCGCCTAGAATGACATACTAAAAATAGGTTAAAATCCATAGATGTTAGAACATGAATACGTAAAAATACACAAAACAATACAGTCAACTCACCTCAAGAAACGCAATCTACACCAATCCGTCTGACGGATCGGTTCCAAATTTGGATATGTCCGTAATAAGTTGATGCCTGCCTAACCTCTAAAAATCATGATCATCCGACGAGCGGAACCCGCCCAACCGAACTGCGCCAAAAAGAGAATTGCCCAACCGTGCCCCCACCACTTCAGCCGCGTTACCTTCCTCTGCACATGACCTCGGGGCGCGAGCCGGGCCAGCGACTCTGCAGTTTTAGGCCTGCTGACCACCCCCTTTTCCCGGCAAAACCCATCCTCTCTCTTTTCTTCTAACCGATCTTCCTTTCTCTCTCACTTTCTCTCTCGATGAGACGTGAAGAAGAAGAAGATTGGCAACAGAGGTGAGCGGATGAGAGAAGACGCTTGAGAGGTTAGAACCGGTGAGGTGCATATACATATACACATGTATTACATATATATATATATATATATCTATACATACACTTAAGTAAAAAGGTACTAAAATAATTATTATTATTACAATTTCCAATAAAACATGTAATAATAATAATAACCCAGAATGAATAATAACGAAAAAAATAAAACGAGCAAAAATTTCTGAACGTTACCGTTATTCTTAGTTAAATTGACTTAGTACTCATGATATTGTTATTTGGCGTATTATCGGCTATCAAGTGCTTACAACTCTCCATACTTCACTACAAACTACCAACTCCGGTGATCCCGTTTTGAATAAAAATTTATCACCATTGGATCAAGAGGTACTACAGTTATCTACTACATTTATCTATCCGTTGTGTATAATACTGTTCTCTTTATATTAGTCTTCCCTTTTTGGTGGGTAGTGTAGGTCTTTTGACATAGGGACAGTAGAAAACAAAAAACCTAAATCAAATAATTAATCAAATAATATTCTAGGAAAATTTTAAGACAGTCCCTTATATTCTTATAAGTAAAATGTAAAACTCTAGAGTTAAAGTTACAACACTTAAAGGAAATTTGAATAATTGAAGTGTTATAAAAAGCATATATCTAATAAAAAAAACTTTAACCAAATTTTGTGTGTGCAATTGTTTATTTCTTTCATGTTTCTTCTATTTAAGAAAAGACACCACAAATGTGCTACTATATATGTGTGTATATATTTATTTAATAAATTAGTGATTGTTGCTTTCGTGAATCTGCTTAATATAATAAGTCTGAGAACAGGTTTTTGGGTATATGGAATTACCCATTTTAGAGTTTATTATTAGATAAGTATCAGTTACCCATTACATCTCTTTTACTGGTAGATTTTGTTGAAAGTGCTTCATAGTTGAGTTCTATGATCATTTAACTATTTGTTTCCATTTTAATCTTTTCAATAATTTGCTATTTATTATGAAAGTCTCTATGAAATTTTCTACACTAAAGAGGAATTTATTAAGTAATTTTATGAAATTTATTTTGAATTTAGAATTTGGAAATTGAGTATTTTGGGGTTGAAGTTGATGGGAGTATAATTAGACAACGGTTGCCCATTGATTCTATTGGTATATCGAATTATAAATGTTGTATTGAACAAATTTTTTATGGAATGGAATGCTCATTGATTATATTGATATATTAAAAATATAAATCCTTAATCGACTGGATATGAGAAGTTTGAGATTGCTAAATACCTATATGCTAAATTGTGATACATTGTGATTTGTATTATTATTTTATTTTAGTTTTTTTAGAAAAGGAAAATAAAACCCCAAATTAAATAAATAAACTCTTATGAATGAGACATGAAATATTCAATTGGGAAACGGTTAATGGAAATTAGATGTGTATGTAACCATGGGATGAATATAGTTGCATAATATATAAGTTTGCTTAGAGTTAGGTGTTATGCGTAGTATTAAGTTAATTCTCAGTTTCTCTCATTGTTGCAACATATCGATATTTTGCATATTTTTGTAAATGTAGTCAATTGAAAGGTAAATATATAGTTCCGATTTCAACTAAAGTGCTTGCTTGCTAATCCTGGAAGAATCAACGGAGAAGGAGGACTCATATAAATTAGTGATTCAAAAAATAAAAAATAAAATGGAGGATAAGGAGGAAAGAGGGTGGGACTATCTTCCACATGAACTTCTTGAGCAAATAATGGGACTACTTTTGTTCATTGATCGAAGACGAGTTCTAGCAACATGTAAAAATTTGAGATATGTGGCTAGGGTTCCTCCCTTGGAACGACTTCCATTGCTCATGTCATTTGGTGAGAAATAGCCCCTTCTTTGCTCCAATTATGCCCTCTATTAGCTTTCTGAAAAAAAGACCTACAAAATCAAGCTTAATTACAAAGACCCAATTCAAATGTTGTTTTTTTGTTATGGTACTAAAGTTTACAATTCCAAATTTGGTTGGTTATTAGTGTACAAGAGTAATAATTTTTTTCTATGTAATCCTTTCACCAAGGAGGTCATAGAAATTTTAGCGTCATTTGAATTTTGTGTGGCTACATTCTCATCTCCGCCAACAGATCCAGAATGTATGATATTTGCCATGGGCATTACATATCCACGTGGTAGCATTCAAATTAGCACATATATATAGTCTCAAAGACAAAAGATGAAGTGTTTATGAGATGAGTTGTGATTTTGTAGTAATTCATAGTGTTGTTTATTGTAAAAAAAATTATACTTGGTGAATAACTTGGGGTCATTGATGGTGTTTAACATCGATACATTCGAGTTGAAATCTTTTCCAGTCGAATAAGTTGGGGAAGATGATAATTATCTAACTGTTATGATGGGGAGATTTTATTAGTACTACCAAGAAGAAACATTATGCCATGTAATGTCAGAGTTTTGAAGCCAGATTTATTGCGTATGGGATTGGTGGATGTGACCAGATCGAACAAGCGAAAATTGTTTTTTGTTCTACATCGATGCATACTCAAAGCGTGAAAAATACCATATCCTGATGTTTGATAAACTAGTTAATTATTGTGTTACTTGCGTTAGTTATGGTAGTGTTGTTGCTGATCCTAAGTTTCAAAGTAAACTATGGATTGACCCACCATATTAGAATTATCATGTTTCATAATATTTTTTTCCCTCTCTATTTTAATTCAGTTTCGAATTTTACAACTCTTCTGTTCCCTCCATACTATAGGGAACTATTACGAAGTTCAGGGTATTGGTTTTTACATTTTTGTGAATGTATGGAAAAGGCTTGATACAATATGACAATTGCGAATGTATGCCAAAATTTATAATTTTGTGAACAATCATATTGACAAAAAGCATTAAAAATAGTAATTTAGCAACAGACAATTTTTTTCAACTGAAAATTCTATGAACCCAAAAACACCATGGATTGACGGAACATTAACTATGAAAATGAACCAATATTGAAATGGTATTGATGCATTATTAGAAGTTTGGGCTGTAAAATGTGAAAGTGTGTTGGAGTTTTGATACTGCCTCCCCACCTTGGGATGTGGTCTTTCTAAAACTGCATAGATTTGTAAATCTCTTTCTCTTCATGTTCGCTTTATTGTGCAACATGATTATTGGAAGCTAATTTCGTTGAACCAGCTAATGATAAATAGGGATTTAGCGCACAATAGTGCTTTCGAGACTCGAGGAGAGATTAGTTGTACCGTAGGAAAATTACTGGTATGTTCTTTCATCTTTTTGTATTAGTTATTTACTTTACTCCAGATGATTGGTGGAAATGGTTGGATGTGAGTTTTAGGATCATGTATATGATGCAGTTTACACGTACGGTTGACACTTCGGGTAACTATAATCATAGTTTTCCTCATTACCTTTGTAAACATCTTAGCGCTCTGGTTAACATTATTTATGGAAGTCAGTGTTGGAATCCCATTGGAAAAACATGAATATGATGGGAAGAAGAAGGACCAGAAAGGAGCTACATCAAGAACTAAAAGAGGTAAAAAAGGTGAAGCTAGGTTAGAAGTGCGGTTCCAACCATCTTTTCTCAATAATTTGTGCATGGAATGTTAGAGGCCTTAATGGCCAGCTTAAGCAAAATGAGTGTAAGCTTCTTATTACTTCCTTGAATTTATCCATGATTACTCTGATTGAAACTAGAGTACAACAATAAAATATGCTGAGAGTCATTAGTGTTATTTACCCAGGTTGGGAATCTTTAGATAATTACTCTTATGTTGAGCTAGGTAGAGTGTGAGTGTGTTGGAATCCAATGAAATGGCATGTGTCTTTGTTGGGGAGATTTTCTCAGGTTATTAATTGCAAAATAGTGGACAAGGATCTAAACATCACATCTATTGCTAGTTTTGTTTATGGTGCAAATGACCCTTATGTTAGGAATGAGCTTTAGCCTGACCTCAAAGCTAGGGCCCTTGAATGGGTTGATAAACCTTGGTTTTTGATGGGGGATTTTAATGCCATTAGGTATAGACATGAAAGGTTTGGGGGAACTGCCAAGTGGTCCAAGTTAATGCAAGAGTGTGGAGTTGCTCTTGATTTTGCTGGTCTTCATGAATTGAAATATTCAGGCCTTAGATTCATTTGGAGCAATGGTTGCACCTTCAGTAAAATAGACAGATGTCTAGCTAATGATAAGTGGTTGGAGACTCACCTTGAGTGTGAGGTTCATTTTGGTGCTCAAGGCTTATCAGACCACTCCTACATTCATCTAAAGCCTTCTACCAACATAGTAAGATTGAGAAAACCTTTTAAATTTAATAATTTTCTTGTTGCTCATGCTGATTTTCTTCCTTTGGTGCTCAATACTTGGAGTATTTATATGAGGGGGACTAAAATGTTTTCAATTATGCAAAGACTTTAACTAATCAAAGGGGGTGATTGTGATGTCCCACATCGCCCGGGTAGAGGTCTGGGGATGTACTTATATGTGCAGTGTTGTCTCCAATTGGTATGAGGCCTTTTGGGAGGAGCCCAAGAGCAAAACCGTGCGGGCTGGGCCCAAAGCGGACAATATTATACCAAGTGTTGGAGCGGGGTGTTACAGGGTCGGTGTGGTAACTCTACACTATGATGAGTGGACAGAGTTTGTATCCGTTGCCCTTGGGAAGGGTGTGTTGTGCGTGAGTATCACGGGGAGTGTTGAGTCACATTACACTGCATGTTATTTATGTGATCTCATTTAACATGTATATGTGTTATATTACATGTGTTGTTGGAGCATGTTATTTATGAATATTGTAAATTAAATTCACATTTTATAAATGCTCAGTTGAAAATGAATAATGTGAAACGAAACTTTAAATGAGAAAATCATTATAGTATAAATGAAACATATAATCTTTATACTTGTGTTATATGCTTTTATGCCTTTGAGGGAGGTTAAGTGTATTGACGTAGTAATCTCTGTGAGTAGTTGAGGCTAGTGGTGGATTGTGGAGTTGATTTTGATTTGTGGCCTTAGAGAGGACTGTTAATTGTTTTGTGGTTGTAGTTAGTTGTGTGATATCTTTAGAGATTTGAGGTCAGTGATTGACTTAGTATCAATTGTGATTGAGGCCTTGGATAAGGTGGTTGATGTGATTGTGGTCTTAGTGGATGTGGTAGTATAGACCTTTAAGTGTTTTTCATTCTTTTGAGGAATGGGTAGAGGTTATGATTGAAGTGATTTCATTAAGTACTTAGGGTACTGTAGCGTGGTTTCTAGTGCTTAGTTCATTCCCCTAAGCATTTATTGTACAGTGTTTGTACACTAGTACGTGGCCTTTGGCTTACATGTCATTCCTTGACTCGTTGGTTACGGCGTGGTGCCGAACCTCTTCCATGTGTTGTCGTTTGGTTTCGTGAAGTTGGGAACGGATAGTTGTGTTCTGTGAACCCAATGTAGTACTCTTCCTTTACTGTCCTCTCGGACATTATAGGAATCCATAGAGTTGTGTTTTCTCTTATTGGCTGTCATTTCGAAAACGGTGTTTCCTAAGTTTTGAAGTAAACTCTTGTATTTAAAAGGAAAAACCCGTATAAATGACCCCCGTATAAATGAAAAGTTTTAATACTTATAAAATGATCTTGAGATCTTCTTTGAAATGATTTTCAACTTGTAAAAGCCAGTGATGGCAACTGACGGAGACCGGGGGCAAGACGGTCATTTCTACTGTGTGATTTTCTAAAAGAAAACTATTTTATTACTTTTCTTGGGATTCTGAGGTTACGAGACTTCTTTCTCAAAACCTCGACTTGTAGAGTTTTGAAAGGTGTTCCATTATTTCACCTTTGCTTCCGATCATTTTTAAGTCTCGGTTTTGAGGCTTGTCGTTGTTCAGTGCACACATATAGTGTTGCCTTTCTCTTTTCTGGGTTGTTGGTTTCACCACCTAGGTGATATGAGTTCTTCTTACGTTAGGGGCATGGATACCAAAAGGATTGGTTCGAGTTTGAAAACCTTTTTCTTAAAAACTATTGAATCTCTGGGATTCATCTTTTTTATTACTTCCACTCTCGGCCATTCGTTTTTGGTTTCCTTGTTCCCTCTTGGTATTCTTTCCTTGTTCACTGGTGGCATCTTAACCTTGACATCGTTGTCTTGGTTATCTGTTGGTTAGCATTGGGAACTCTTTTCCTTTGCTTCGTTTTGGTGACCCTTAGGTGGTCGTTCTTGTGAGTTGAGGTCTTGTACTCTTAGTGAATTGATCGGGTTGTTTTGTAGCTTATAGTGCAAGTGTTAGTGATTGATTTATCCTGTTGGTGACTTATTGACTTGTTGGAGATAGCATTGAGGTTTTCGCATAGTGAGATGATGGGGTGATCCCATCCTTGAGGTACAGACTTACTCTAGGAGAGGGATGAGATTGGTTATATATATACATTGTATATATATATATATATATATACATTGATGATGGTTGTGTTAGTACGCAAGGACGTGGGTGTTTTCCTTCCTGTGTTACCGGAGTGTAGGATTTGAGCCTTCCTTGGTACTATTGGTGGATTTTGTTTCCTTGTGGATATTAGAGGTGAGTGTGATCTCCTCGGTTGAATCTTCTGAATTGTGTTGTGAGTAATTTGGTGATTTGTTAGACTGGACCTTAGTATCGTGTACCTAGTGTACGTTGGTGAGAGTACTGTAGACTACTGGTGTTGGGTACTTGGAGTACGAGTCTTAGAGACTCATGTTGTGTATTTATATATATATATGTGTATATATATATATATATATTCCCTATATACTTATGTATACTCGTGTACGATAGTATATGAGCGTGTGACTTGGGTTTGCGTGGATGGGACTAGTTGGGCTATTTACATCTTATTAGACGGTTTAGCTTTACCTAAACTATCAGAGGATGTGGTAGTTAGAGTATTCTTTCCCACTGAGCTTATTTGCTCACAGGGGTATTTCACTTGCCCCCTGGTATTCACACGTCAGGTTGCAGGAAATATACGGCTATGAGCAGGATGCAGTGCAACGACAGCTTTCTTTTGTCTCCTAATTACAGGTTTTGGAGTTGCGTTGGGTGATGCGGTTACGGTTGCAGCACGACTGGGTTTGGGGACGATAGGTATCCGCTTTCAGTTTCTCTACCCATTGTTATGGGATTGTTATGTATTTTCTTTTGGGAGCCAGTCTGTTGGCATATCCCTGTTGATGTATCTTTTGTTTTCCTGTCTTTATTCTTTCAGGATGTATTGTATCTATTCCGCACAGTTAGGTGCTCTTCTGTATTTTTATTCGAGCATTTGTGGCTCTGTTGATGTTAGAGGGTTTGGAGGGGTTTTGGTTCCTTTCCACTACCTCGGCCCTATTAGGATTGATGAATGTGGGGTTTGGAAGCCATTGTGATTATTGAATTGCTATTGGCAGGTTCTTGTGTTGTGATTGTTGTCCGGATGTTCCATTTACAAATGGAACTCTGCCGGATTTTTGTTAGATTCCGCTGCTTAGTTTATTATCCATGTGGGTATGAAATATACCATATCTATCATTAACCCATATGTTTTCACTGTTAATGATGTCTTAGTTGGTCATTCATATTAAGGATCACATCTTGGATTCCTTGGATGTCCCTGTTCGGGAGTCTTAGGAATTTAGGAGAGTGTCAGTTGGTATTGGAGGATGTTAGTGAGTTTCTAGCATTCTACTTGACATGGAGTATATTTTTATTGTTATTCCATGTGTCTCTTCGTTGTTGTTGACTCTAGTAGTCGCTTGACTAGCGTCATCCCTTGGAGATTCGTTGATTCTCTAGATTTGAGTTTCGGGAATCTTAGGGGCGTGACAGCGTGGTATCAGATCATTTTACCCTTTCGTGGGTATTTAATGATTGAATGTCATTGGTTCTCGTTTCTTTTTACTTCCGCATTCACTCCCTTAGCTCTTAGGCTCGGGTTTCGGAGTCCTAGGAATTTGGGGCGTGACAACAAGTGTTTAGGAGAAACACCCGAACAAGGATACCAAAAGCGAATGGTCGAGAGTGAAAGTTATAAAAAAATGAATCCCATTGATTCAATAGTTTTTAAGAAAAATGTTTTAAAACTCGAACCAATCCATTCGGCATCCATGCCCCTAACGTAAAAAAACTCAAATAACCTAGGTGGTGACATCAAATAACCAAGAAGAAGGGAAAGACAACACTATATGTATGCACTGAACGACAACAAGCCTCAAACCCGAGACTTAAAATGATCGAAGCAAAGGTGAACAAGTAAACACCTTTCAAAACTCTACAGGACGAGATCTTGAGAAGGAAGTTTCAAAATCTCAGAATCTCGAGAAAAGTAATAAAATAGTTTTCTTTTAAGAAACCTCACAGTAAAAATGACCGTCTTTCCCCCGGTCTCCATTAGTCGCCATCACCGGCTTTTAGAAGTTAAAAATCTTTTTAAATAAGATCCTAAGATCATTTTATAAAGTACTAAAACTTTTAGTTGCTACGAGGGTAGGCGAAAACGGGTTTTTCCTTTTAAATACAAAAAGTTTATTTCAAGACTTAGAAAACACCGTTTTCGAAAGACAGCTGAATAAGAGTGAACACAACTCCACGGATTCCTATAATGTCGAAGAGGACAAGGAAGGAAGAGTACTACATTGGGTTCACGGAACAGAACTATCCGTTTGTAATACCCCCTAATTTTCAAGCATAGGTTGGCCAGGCCTATACCGAAAACTAGGGCGCATCAACACCCGATAATAAATGAACACAGAAGCAAAAGACATATTTAATGAATAACAGAGTGTCAAAAGTTTAATTCTCATGGATAAACAAATTCAGAAATCAAAAACCCTAAAGGGTACAACTCGGGAATCCATATCTATGGACCCCTAAACCTTAATGAAGAAAACAAAACAAGAGTCAAAAAAATATATAACTAAATTGAGTCCCTACATTGAACTAAAGTCACAATGGAAGAACTTGCGAATGAATGATAGAGACCTCAACCCTGTGGCTGAAACTGCTGAGAACCTGAAACAACAACGGTGGGTCAGACCCACGAGCAGAGTAGACTCTACATAATCCCAAACAGAGTACCAATAATCCCATCATCTACCCATTATAAATATAAGAGTAATATTATAATTCCTATAAGTACCACACTTAAATATATATATATCCTCCAGAACATAGGCATAATAAATAAGGTACAATCATAATTAAATAATAAGTTAATAAAAAAAAATAAAGCGCAACCAAAAAAAAAAATCAAAAATCAATAGGCAAAACAAATAAAATAATACAATAACTAAACTACAAGTCCATAGGCAATTAACCCATGCCGAACCATAACCACGTACCCGAACTCCATGTTATGGTACAGATGAGACTGCGTTAATAGTCAGCCCATCGTGGTTCCTCCATTTCCGTAAAAAGTAAAACAAAATAAATAATAATTACTATTTATTTCGTGTGCCAGATAATTTATTAGGTTTGATCTCACCGTCAATATAAGCAATATATATATATATATATATATATTATTTACTTATTTGTTGCACCCAATAGCTAGAAGAATAATAATTAATTAATTGGCACAGTCAGTGATCAACTTCAGCACCGACACTGTTTCGCCAAAAAGAATCAGTAATGCCAACTTTAATAATCCTAAACTAAATGATGGATTATAATCCAACAGCCATTCTAACATATTTATTTCTTTAAATTGTATATAGATGACAGAATTAATGGTTGTAGTTGTGACAATGCTCTAGTAATGACTCATTGTCCAAGGCTATATTCAATAATCACTAACAACTAAAAACTTCATACATGGACATACATGTGTCCATTTATCCGTACCATTAGCAAGACTACAATGATTATAATAGTATTAAAAGAATGCTTTCCCATATAACTAATAGCATACATGATCAGGTCCAAAATATCTATCTATACTACGTGTCTAATCCCTCTAAAAGCTTAGAATATAAATTTTATTGTGTGTGGTCGTTACTAATCATCCCCATACCAAACTGTTCCAAATTCATACACGTTCGTGCATACAATAATTCAATCAATTCGTATACATATATAATAACACATATCGGCAGAGATAAATATTCTATAAATCTTCAGAAATACTAATAAAAATAAAAAGGATATCAACAGATATACACACGTACGTATATATATATATATATAAACCCTAATATAATGAATAGTGATACGATTATGGGTCCAAAGGGGAAAAGAAGAACATTCTACTTGCCTGATCGTTAGGCTAAATCACGCACGGATTGTAGGCTGGTCGATGCTCTCTCTCCTCTCTCTTCTACGCGACTCGCGATTCTGCTATCTCTCCCTCGACTAGTCTGACAGAAACGTATCCCTAACTTAGGGTTTATTTTAGTTATATAAATATATATATAATATATATATATACTTAATTCTTCCGATGGGCCCAAAAATATAATATAGCCCATTAGCTAATAAGCCCAACTAATTAACTCAAAAATATATTATAGCCCATTTAATTAACTTATAATTAATTAATTAAATTAAATTAACCCAATATATATAAAGAATAAAAATACGGGGTATTACATTCTCCCCTCCTAATAAAGGAATTCCGTCCTCGGAATTCACTACATACCTGAACGAAATAGCTTTGGATACTTTGCACGAATTTCATCCTCTTTTTTCCAAGTGGACTCTGCCTCATTGTGATGGCTCCACTGAACACGCACAAGAGAAATGATCTTCTTTCGAAGTACATGTTCCTTCCGATCGATAATGCGATAAGGTTGCTCTATATATGTCACATCCGGCTCTAACTCAATCTCTCCCACATCAATATGCTGATACGTATCCTCATCACGTAAGAATTTCCGCAACATAGAGACATGGAATACATTATGAACCCTGTGCATAAAATCTGGCAGTGCTAAACGGTACGCCACCGGTCCAATCCTGTCAGTAATCATAAAAGGACCCACAAAACGAGGTAATAATTTCCCCTTCTTTCCGAACCGCATTATTCCCTTCATGGGTGACACCTTTAGTAAAACCTGATCCCCCACTCTGAACTCCAAAGCTCGAGTCCGCCGATCAGCATAACTCTTCTGCCTACTCTGGGCAGTCCTCATACGGTCCCGAATAAGAGGAATCTTTTCTGAGGTGTCCTTGATGAACTCAGGACCAAATAATCTGTTCTCTCCGGCCTCCAGCCAACACACCGGAGATCTACAGGGTCGACCGTACAATGCCTCAAATGGTGCCATACCAATAGTCTTTTGATAACTATTGTTATAGGCAAACTCTGAAAGTGGAAAATAGAATTCCCAATTGCCCTTGAAATCAAGGACACAAGCTCGAAGCATATCTTCCAAAATCAGGTTAACCCTCTCAGTTTGACCATCTGTCTGTGGATGATAAGCTGAACTAAGGTGCAACTCTGTACCCAAAGCCTGCTGAAAGCTCGCCCAAAACCCAGATACAAAGTTCGGATCTCTATCCGATATAATAGACAATGGAATCCCATGAAGCTTCACTATCTCTGCAATGTAAAGCTTTGCCAACTGCTCCGAAGTGTAATAAGAGCGAACAGGTAGAAAATGGGCAGACTTTGTAAGTCTATCAACTATCACCCAAATGGAGTCATGGTTCTGATGTGAGGTAGGTAACCCCTCAATGAAATCCATAGAAATGCTCTCCCATTTCCACTCAGGCACTGGAAGTGGCTGCAATGCTCCTGGTGGTTTCTGGTGATCGATTTTAACCATTTGGCAAGTACTACACTTGGAGACAAAAACAGCTATGTCTCTTTTCATGCCAGCCCACCAAAATTGGCGTTTCATAGGGTCGACGACTGAGGGCGTCAACCACTACATTAGCCTTCCCTGGATGATACTGAATGGAAAAATGATAGTCCTTCACAAATTCCAGCCATCTGCGCTGCCTCATATTCAATTCCCTCTGCGTAAATAGGTACTGCAAACTTTTGTGATCACTGAATAATCTGAAAGCCTCACCTAAGAGGTAATGTCTCCAAATCCTCAATGCAAAAACCACCGCTGCCAACTCCAAATCATGGGTAGGGTAATTAAGCTCATGTGGCTTGAGCTTACGTGAACCATAAGATACTGGTCTCTCCTCTTGCATCAATACACAACCCAGACCCTGTAACGATGCATCGGTGTAGACAAGATACTCAACCCCACTCTGTGGAGTGGCCAGAACAGGTGCAGAAGTCAACTTAGTCTTCAGTTCATTAAAAGATGTTTGACAGTGATCATCCCAAACAAATGGCACACCCTTTCTAGTCAAATTGGTGAGCGGACCGGCGATCTTAGAGAAACCCTGAATGAATCTACGATAATAACCTGCTAATCCCAGAAATCTACGGACTTCTGAAGGTGAGGTAGGTTGTCCCCACTCCAGAACCGCTGAGACCTTCGCTGGGTCCACTGCAATCCCCTTCTCTAACACCACATACCCCAAAAACTTCACCTCTCTCTGCCAGAATGCACATTTCTCAAACTTTGCATACAACTGGTGTTCTTTAAGGGTTTGTAGCACTGTCTGTAGATGTCTGGCATGCTCCTCCTCAGACCGAGAGTAGACCAATATGTCATCAATAAATACAATAACAAATTGATCTAAGGCCTGAATACTCTATTCATCAGATCCATAAAGACAGCTGGAGCGTTGGTCAACCCGAAAGGCATAACACGGAACTCATACGACCCATATCTGGTGAGAAATGCTGTCTTGGGTACATCCTGCTCCCTAACACGAAGTTGATGATAACCATACCTCAAATCTATTTTCGAGAAGTAGGTGGCTCCCCTCAACTGATCAAATAAATCATCAATCCTTGGCAACAAATACTTGTTGCGAATTGTGACTTTATTCAGCTCCCTGTAATCGATACAAAGATGAAGAGAACCATCCTTCTTCTTCACAAACAACACCGGTGCTCCCCAGGGTGAAGTACTCCTGCGAATGAAACCCTGGCTAAGAAGCTGCTGAATCTGTTCCTTCAACTCCCGCATCTCCATCGGTGCCATCCTATATGGTGCCTTAGCAATAGGCCTGGTGCCTGGAGCTAAGTCAATAACAAAGTCAATATCACGACTCGGTGGTAACCCTGGAATCTCTTGAAACACATCCTGAAAATCACGCACTACGGGGATACTATCCATGGATACAGTGATCTCCTCCTCGGTCTCTGTATCAATATAAAATAAATGTGTACTAGACCCTCCATGTGGACGAGGCATAGCAATCAAGTACATCTCCTGACCCGGTATCGCAAAGACTATTGTCTTACCATGACAGTCCAACTGAGCATGGTAGTGAGAAAACCAGTCCATCCCAAGTATCACATCATAAGAGTGCATATCAAGTACTAACAAATCAGCTAGAAATCTAAGCCTGCCAATATCAATAGGGACCTGTCCACAACTCTCCCGTAAAATCGCATCAACACCTACTGGCGTGGAAATACTGAGGGGTCGATTACAAGACTGAGTTAATAATTCAGATAAAGAGACAAATGACCGAGACACAAAAGAATGTGATGCACCAGTATCAAAAAGAACTCGACCGAGTCTACCATAAATAGGAAACATACCCTCAATAGCCTGAGGTGCCCGAGGATCATAAGGCATGATGTTGTACACCCTGCCATAATGCAACTGCTGTTGTGGTTGCCCCTGTGGTGGTGGGGGTGCTGGTAAAGCTGGGTACGCCAGGCCCTGAATACGTGGAATATGTGGTATCGGTAATAGTGGTGGTTGTCTCTGCCCCTGCTGACCAATCTGACCCTGCTGGTTGTGCTGACCTTGAGTAGCCTTAGGACATCTCTTAGCAGAGTGCCCATACTCCCCACAACCATAACAATGTCCTTTGAAAGGACCCGGAAATCTCCTCTGGTAGTTTCCTTGTTGCTGACCCTGTCCAATCTGAGGTGCTCCACCATGTTGCCCCTGATGAGAAGACATCTCCTTACTAGTATCATTGCTACCCTTCTGTCTTTTCCAAGGTTGATACCCCTGGAATCTGCCCCTATCACTGTGCCTGCCATTCTGACCATTTCCCTTATCCACTACCTGACTGGTGGAGTCCTTATCACTGCGCTTCTCCCCCTTAGATTTCTGGTAGTCCCTCTTGATATGACAATGTTGTAGTGCTGCATCTACCACTTGAGCATACGTGGTGTAAGCTGGATTACCCACAATCACCTGCCGAATGCGCCACATCAAACCGTGTACAAAACAATTCTTCTTTTTCTCCTCTGTGTTGACCTCATCGGGTGCAAACAATGATAAACTAGTGAACTCCTGCTCATACTCCGCTACAGTCTTATCTCCCTGCTATAAATCAAGAAATTCTCTTTTCTTAGCTGCCCTTACTGCAAAAGGGAAATATTTCTCGTCAAAGCGAGCCTGGAACTGAGCATAGGTCAATGTGGCCCTCTCCTCTGAGGTGGTAACTGACTCCCACCACTGCAAAGCATCACCAACTAACTTGAAAGTAGCAAGCATCTGCTTCTGGACCTCTGTACACTCAACCATACGGAGATGACGCTCAATATCCTTCCGCCACTGGTGAGATACTTTTACATCGGTGGACCCTGAAAACTCTAGTGGATGACCTTTCGTGAAAGTATTCCGAACTTTCTCCCATGTAACAGGCTGTATTGCCTGCTCAACAACGGGAGCCTGCTGAGGATGAGGCTGCTGATTTTGAAGAGCGGTCGCCACCCCTGCAGCAACAGCTTGAGCAATGATATCTGCGAGATTAGAAGGAAGTTCAGCATTGCCATCCTGAGTATTGCCCTGACCCTGATTCTCATTCCTTCTCCTACAAGGCGGCATACTGAAATAATGGTAATACGAGTCGTTAATACCACAACAACGAACTGAAAAGAGTACAACGAATCCTAAATTTAGGCTCTATAAATATCAGAATACGCAACGCGGAAAATCTAGCGAAAACATCCCTAGGACACTTGAACCCGGAGTGCTCTGATACCAACTGTAACACCCCCTAATTTTCAAGCATAGGTTGGCCAGGCCTATACCGAAAACTAGGGCGCATCAACACCCGATAATAAATGAACACAGATGCAAAAGACATATTTAATGAATAACAGAGTGTCAAAAGTTTAATTCTCATGGATAAACAAATTCAGAAATCAAAAACCCTAAAGGGTACAACTCGGGAATCCATATCTATGGACCCCTAAACCTTAATGAAGAAAACAAAACAAGAGTCAAAAAAATATATAACTAAATTGAGTCCCTACATTGAACTAAAGTCACAATGGAAGAACTTGCGAATGAATGATAAGAGACCTCAACCCTGTGGCTGAAACTGCTGAGAACCTGAAACAACAACGGTGGGTCAGATCCACGAGCAGAGTAGACTCTACATAATCCCAAACAGAGTACCAATAATCCCATCATCTACCCATTATAAATATAAGAGTAATATTATAATTCCTATAAGTACCACACTTAAATATATATATATCCTCCAGAACATAGGCATAATAAATAAGGTACAATCATAATTAAATAATAAGTTAATAAAAAAAATAAAGCGCAACCAAAAAAAAAATAATCACAAATCAATAGGCAAAACAAATAAAATAATACAATAACTAAACTACAAGTCCATAGGCAATTAACCCATGCCGAACCATAACCACGTACCCGAACTCCATGTTATGGTACAGATGAGCTGCGTTAATAGTCAGCCCATCGTGGTTCCTCCATTTCCGTAAAAAGTAAAACAAAATAAATAATAATTACTATTTATTTCGTGTGCCAGATAATTTATTAGGTTTGATCTCACCGTCAATATAAGCAAAATATATATATATATATATATATATTATTTACTTATTTGTTGCACCCAATAGCTAGAAGAATAATAATTAATTAATTGGCACAGTCAGTGATCAACTTCAGCACCGACACTGTTTCGCCAAAAAGAATCAGTAATGCCAACTTTACTAATCCTAAACTAAATGATGGATTCTAATCCAACAGCCATTCTAACATATTTATTTCTTTAAATTGTATATAGATGACAGAATTAATTGTTGTAGTTGTGACAATGCTCTAGTAATGACTCATTGTCCAAGGCTATATTCAATAATCACTAACAACTAAAAACTTCATACATGGACATACATGTGTCCATTTATCCGTACCATTAGCAAGACTACAATGATTATAATAGTATTAAAAGAATGCTTTCCCATATAACTAATAGCATACATGATCAGGTCCAAAATATCTATCTATACTACGTGTCAAATCCCTCTAAAAGCTTAGAATATAAATTTTATTGTGTGTGGTCGTTACTAATCATCCCCATACCAAACTGTTCCAAATTCATACACGTTCTTGCATACAATAATTCAATCAATTCGTATACATATATAATAACACATATCGGCAGAGATAAATATTCTATAAATCTTCAGAAATACTAATAAAAATAAAAAGGATATCAACAGATATACACACGTACGTATATATATATATATATAAACCCTAATATAATGAATAGTGATACGATTATGGGTCCAAAGGGGAAAAGAAGAACATTATATTTGCCTGATCGTTAGGCTAAATCACGCACGGATTGTAGGCTGGTCGATGCTCTCTCTCCTCTCTCTTCTACGCGACTCGCGATTCTGCTATCTCTCCCTCGACTAGTCTGACAGAAACGTATCCCTAACTTAGGGTTTATTTTAGTTATATAAATATATATATAATATATATATATACTTAATTCTTCCGATGGGCCCAAAAATATAATATAGCCCATTAGCTAATAAGCCCAACTAATTAACTCAAAAATATATTATAGCCCATTTAATTAACTTATAATTAATTAATTAAATTAAATTAACCCAATATATATAAAGAATAAAAATACGGGGTATTACAGACCCTTCCCAAGTGATTTTTCTCTCTATCACTTCAACAGGGAAGGCGGTTGTACGAGAGCCCATCTTGCAACTCCGTATGCCATGACTACCCTTGAGTCAAGAACATAAGCCTCCACCCGGACTCTTAACTCACATTTGCCGGCGTTTTAGTTCCGTAGGCGTGATACCTCCTGGCCAGTTGTTGTGATGATCCGACACAAACGTCTACTCGTGCCCCACGCACAAAGGAAGTAGACCACACCAAATGAACTCTCTCTGCCAATGGTGAAACCGTGCACTACATGCACCAACACCCATGTGCTCACACGACATGGTGTACAATCAAATCATATCTCAATCATAAATATGTAATACATCATATTTATAAAAATACCCACATGGTAATATAAATCTCAAAATCTCTTTTCATGCTTTAAAATACAATAAAGCAATTAAATCATATGAAAACAGTTTCATATACATTTCATGTTTTCAAAATATATTTTCTTTAATTCCTTAGAAAATATTTCAATTTCAATTTACATGTCTTTTTCAAATAATTTAAACAAATAATCCACGTAACAAAAAGGGGACCTAGAATAGCGTCTAAGTCTCTCACGTCCAACGTTTACAAATCTTCTAGCTCATTTAATTCTCAAAGGAATTTCTAAGTCGTCTATTCCTATTCAATTCAATTAGGAATATATTTAATCTCGTAGGAAATAATTTAACTAATTTTCTTCAATTAATTCCTAAGTCCAATTCCGATTCTAAACGAATTATAGATATTTAAATTAACGATTTAATATATCTATAATAAATTAAATAAGGGTTTTGCACCCCTAAACTACTTCAATAATGCGGAGTGAGAAATATAATTTCCCACCTAATTATACGTTACCGAACAACCCGAAACAACACAGTACCGACATCCGAATACGAAGCCCGCCGACCAAAATCGTCCAAAAACTATTTCGAATATATCGAAATGTCCGTCTCGACAACCTATACGATATATACGAAGCCCATTAATAATCGGTTAATTAATTGGGTTAAATCTAAAATACTCCAAACGAAAACTATAACCTATAAATGCGATTTCCGGGACAATCGTTCAACGTAAAATCACGAAATTAATATATGACGAATACTACGTAGGTACGAAACTACTCACCGAAAATCGGCTCAAACTGATCACCGGAAGTCATCGAACCGGCCACTCAAAGTCCGGCCGAACCGGTCCTATCGAACGAACTGCACCACGGCTACAGTCGCCGACCCCTGTGCGACCACCAGCTCCGCCACTAGCTCGTCGTCACCACCCAGCACCGCCGCTCCTCTGGACAGCCGTCGCGTCTCCGTCCTTGCTCCAGCTCCAGCCGCAGCTGCTGCTGCGGCAAGCTCCATAGCCGCGCCTCGCCCAGCCGGCCGTTCTCTCTCTCTCTCTTTCTCGCCTGACCGGCGACCATGGAGGATGGAGACGTGAGGGAGTTGCTGCTGCTGCAGAGGGAAGAAGAAGAGAGGAAGCGTGTATTCAGCAGTATCATGTAGGAGAAGAGAATAAGAGATATGGTCTGTTGTAACAGGTTGTGTCGTGTATATACAGATACATATATATGATATATTGCACAACTAGCCCATCATTTCTCCATAATTGCAAAAGAAACCCTTTAATTATCCTAAATTACAAAATGAACCCACTTCATTATATATATATATAATTATATATATATATATAATAAGTCCCAACAATTACCGGAAGTCTCCAAATAATATCGTGTAACCCAGAAAGTCCACGGGACACCCAATAACCAAATTAGTCCGAAAGAAATATACCGGTTTAGGAATCCAACAACCAGAACACCAAGAAGGTAATTTAATACGCTTCACCCCGGATCCGTAAAAGTACTAACACCATAATCGAAATAATCGAAACGATACCGTGTAGTCGAGAATAAGAATTCGCGTAGTCGTCAAAGAAAAAACCGTAAAGTCATCCAGTCGACTTTAAACTAAACGCGAAAAATTTACAGGTATCAAATACCAAGAATAAACAATACGTCACGAACAAGTGACGTCATTACCGAAATTAAATTAAATATAATTTTAGGAAAAAGGAAAATAACACGGGGTGTTACACTTGTGGTGTTCTTAACCTTGACATTGTTGTCTCGGTTATCTGTTGGTTTAGTATTGGGACTTCTTTTCCCTTGCTTTGGTTTCCTTGTTCGGGTGTTTTCACTAAACACTTGTGGTGTTCTTAACCTTGACGTTGTTGTCTCGGTTATCTGTTGGTTTAGCATTGGGACTTCTCTTCCCCTTGCTTGGGTTCCTCGACTCTTATGTGGTTGTCATGAGAGTAGTGTTTAGGTACTCTCCGAGATTCGACCGTTTAGTGTTTCTTATCTATAGTGAGAGTGTTGGTGATTTATTGACTTTGTTGGAGATCGTATTTTGAGATTTTCATATGGTGATATGATGAGGTGATTCCATCCTTGAGGTATAGATTTTCTCTAGGAATGGGATTATGTTTCTTATATATATATATATGTGGATGACGATTGTGTTAGTACACAAGGACGTGTGTGCTTTTCCTCATGTATTCTCGGGGAGTAAGTTATGAGTATTCCTTGGTACTAGTGGTGGATTTGATCCTTGTGGATATTAGAGATAAGTGTGTTTTCCATCTGTTTGGATTTTGTGGTTAGCGTTATTAGCGCTTGATGATTTGTTAGGTTGGACCTGGGTGTCGTGTACCTAGTGTATGTTGGTGAGAGTAGTGTAGACTACCGGTTGTGTACTTATATATATATGTATATTTTTATATATATTCCCGATATATATATGTATACTAGTTTACGGTAGCATATGAGTATGTGCCTTGGCTTTTTGCGGCTGGGTTACGTTGTGGGCTATATATCTTACTAGATAGTTTAGCATTATCTAAACAGTCAGAGGATGTGGTAGTTAGGATATCATTTTCCCACTGAGCTTATTTGCTCACAGGGGTATTTCATTTACCCCCTGGTATTCCCACGCCAGGTTGCAGGAAATGTTGTAGCTATGGGTAGCATGCGGTGCAATGAAAGTTTCCTTTTATTTTCCTTGTTATAGGTTTTGGAGTTGCGGAGGGTGATACGGTTACGGTTGTAGCGCCATTGGTTTGGGGACGATAGTTATCTGCTGTCAGTTTCTTTACCCATGTTTGTGGGATTGTCATATATTTATTTTGGGAGCCAGTCTGTTGGCATATCCCTATTGGTGTATCTTTTATTTCCTATATTTATTATTTTAGGATGTCGTTGTATCTATTTGGCACTGCCATGTGCATTTCTGTATTCTTATTCGAGCATTTGTGGCTCTGTTGATTATAGAGGGTTTTGTAAGGGTAGCGGTGCTTCTTTCCACTGCCTCGGCCCTAGTAGGATTGATGAATGTTGGGCCTGTGAGCCATTGTTATTATCGAACTGTTATTGACAGGTTTTTCTGTTGTGGTTGTGTGTCCGGATGTTCCATTTACAAATGGAATTCTGCCGGATTTTCGTTAGATTCCGCTTCTTTGTTCTATCATTCATTTGGGTATGAAATATACCATATTAAACATTATTCCATACGTTTTAATGGTTAATGATATCTTAGTTGGTCGTTCGTATTAAGGATCACATCATGGATTCCTTGGATTTCCCGGTTCGGGAGTATTAGGGATTTAGGGGCGTGTCAGATGGTATCAGAGGATGTTATTGAGTTTCTAGTATTCGTTTAGACATGGAGTATATTTTTCATTGTTATTCCATGTATTTTGTTGTTATTGTTGACTCTAGTGGTCATTTGACTGATGTCATCCCTTGGAAATTTGTTGATTCTCTAGATGAGAGTTTCGGGAATTTTGGGGGCGTGACACCGAGTACTCGGTGAAGGAGGGCGTAAGTGCGCGAACTTGCGCGCGAGGCCCTAAAACCACTCGAGAGTTTTGGGCATAAACTGGCCACCAAGTACTCGATGTACAACTTAGTGAAAGTGTCATCGAGTACTCGGTAACAACTTTATGGAACTATTTTATGTACTCTTTTTAACTTGTTTCCCTTTCTTCCCTATGCTACACTACTTCTCCGACTAGGTTAGGGACATGCTTTAATGTCTTATGGGCATGGGATTTCTTAGTGTTAACCCAAGGTTTTTCACCATGGGTAAACATGAAATTTTGATGATAACAAACCATTGAATGTGGTGAATTTAATGTCTACTTGAGTTATGCTTAATAGGTTGTCGATTCAAGATAAACTCAAGAGAGCTAGTGCATCCGTGAGAAGATCAAGTAAAAGGCATTGAAGACAAGGATGGAGACATCAACCCAAAAGCTAAAAGAAATTGAAGATCAAAGAAATAGGTAAAGTAGGATTGGGTGAGTGCTAGATTTAATGTAAAGTTATTTTTGAAATAAAAAGCTCAACTCTTGACCATATAGCATATAGGACCACGCATATCATTGACATCATTCATGAGTCCTTACATCATTAGCATTAAATTATGAACATCATTGATGATACATTTATATATAGTTTTTGCTAAAGTTAAGTTAGTTCAAGCTTTCATAAACTATGGAAGAACTCAACAAATAGGTTATCCTAGAACCACAAACAAAATTCATATCACTTGAAATGAATTCTAGATGCTTATTAAAACTTTGAACAAAATTGTTAAATCCTGAAAAACTTTTGTCTAATATTGAGAATTTGTTTAAATTGAAAAATTATTGTATGATCTCAATATTTACTTTAGGAATGTAAATGACCTTAATAAGTCTCTAAGACTTCATAGGAGTGTGTCTAAGTCATTTCGGAAAAATCCCAAAAGATTTCACGAAAAACCGTCAAGTGGGTAAAATGTTCGAAATGAAGTGCCACATTCAAATGACCATATTGCACTCACATATGGGTCACATGGAGTCATTCAAAAGTCTAAAATAAATCTCTTGAAGTCCTCTTTCCAAAAAGCTAAAGAACGCCTCAATCCAAGTTATGAAACTCCAGTTATGACCAAAAGAGTGAACATCATCCAAGCTGGGCTGAATAACCCAGTCGACTCGGTAAACCACCCAGTCGATTGCCTGTTGACTCAGTCAACTGGGCCAAAATGGCCAGTCAACTGGCTGGGACAGAAAGTTGAAAATAAAGTTCTGAATGAGTTACTGATGACCCAGTCGACTGCCTAAATTGATCCAGTCGACTGCCTCATCTCGGATTTGAATTATAACGGCTAGTTTCGAATGCAAAGTGTTCCAAAACTTCCCAAAATATCCCCAAACGGTTATATTGTGCTCCTATGCTATCTATATGTCATATATGAGCCAAAAATGGGTTGGAGAAGAGAGGGATAGGAGTATGGAAGAAATCTACCATTTGTGCTTCATTTTTGAATTTATTTGGGTATAAAACTCTCCTTTTGGAATCACACCAATTGTGCATCATTCACATTATCTTCTTGTGATTCATTCTTCATACTTGAGTTGAGCTTATCATGTGATTATTTCATTTATAACTCTAAGTATGTGAGGAAGTGAACTTTGATTTTCTATATCCCTCTTTTAAGAGATATGTTGTAAACACTCAAAATTTTATTCTTATTCTTTGTGAGCGAAAGACTAAGAAGTTATTTTGGCATGGGATGGGCTTGTTGAAGTTATGTAAGTATTTTTATCTACCTTAAAAAGAGAGGAAAATGTTGTTTCTTCACCCTCAAGAAGGAGCACGTAAGAGTTTGTTAATCACCCGGAAAGAAGGAAACATGTATGGGTTTGCTCATTCACCCGAAAAGAAGGAGCTTGTGAGGGATTATTTGTTACCCCCGTAACAAAAACACGATAGTGGAATCCTTGAGAGGGTTTCTCAAGGTATGGACGTAGACCAAAGATTTGGTTGAACCATGTAAAAATCTCGGTGTCTATGGTGTACATTTTCTCTAACCCTTATCTCTTTACTTTAAAAGCAATTGTAATTTTCAATCTTGAGCTTTATATATCAATGCTATAGAATTGATTGTGTTTGTATATTAATGAAGATGTTAGGAAAATGCATAGTTGAAGTGGATTGGAATGTGAACATAAGTGAATTATAGCTTAGACTACAATCTCATTTTATTTAGCTATAATCTATATGCACCCCAAGTGTTCGACTAAATGCATATTCAATATAAGATTCTAATTCAGAGTTTATGTATGAACTCAATATTTGATAAATTGTCATAAACTCTACAAGACGTTCCTCATGACTAATAGCACATTGCATTATGTCTTTATAAATCAGGAAAGTGTTATAAATCTACTTGAATCCATTATGCATATAATTGGTAATGCAATTCATTGTTCATGATTCAAAGTATGAATTGAGGTAGACACTTAAGATATCATCTTATTCACTATGTATTTGACTAGAGCTCCCCAAAGATTATTTTTGATACAACAAGGTAAACCGAAAAAGTCTCAAAGTTTGTAATTGACCATATTCACCCCCCTCTAGGAGTCAATATGTGGCCAACAGTTAGGTTGAATGGTTAATTTAGACTCACATTTCGTCTTCCACAATGGTTAATCTAGTGTCTGTTTGACACATGGGTTTGGTCCAAATTTTTGGTTTTGGGGTGGAAAATGTAACCCAATCTATGTTTGGTTGGTTGGTTTGGGTTCCAAAATGTTGCTCCATGGTGTACCAAATGAGTCTTTTTCCACACCATCTCAATACATGGTGTGGTTACTATTTGCTCAAACCAAAACCATCTTGGTGTACCATTTTGAAGAAACAAATTTTTTGGAATTATAAGCCATGTTTAAATTTGAATTTGTTTTTTATAAAATTCGAAAGAAAATATAAATTTCGAAAACAATGTTTAAATTTTGAAAATAATATATAAAATTAGAAAATATATATATAACTTTTGAAACAAATACATAAAATTCCAAAACAGTATATAAAATTTGAAACAAATATATAAAATTCGAAAAGAATATATAAAATTTGAAAACAATATATAAACAATATAAATTTTGTGAATTTTATATATTTTTGTTTGAATTATATATATTTTAAATTTATATTTTTTTCAAAACAAATGTTATAAATATTTCAAAAAATATATTTGTTTCGGATTTTATATATTTTTTCTAATTTTATATATATTTCGAATTATATATATATTATTAAAATTTATATTTGTTTGGAATTTAATATAATTTTTGAATTTTATATATTTTTTTGAATTATATATATTTTTGAAATTTAATATATTGTTTTTGAATTTTATGTATATTTGAAAATATATATTTTTTCAAAATTTATATATTTTTTGAATTATATATATATATTTTTGAATTATATATGTATTCGAATTTATATTTTTTTGAATTTCATATATTTTTAAAATTTTATATATTATTTTTCGAATTATATATGTTTTTTCAAAATTTAATACTATATAGTTTTCAAATTATATATATATATATATATATATATATATATATATATATATATTCAAAATTTATATATTTCAGAATATATGAGGGGGTGTAAATGGGATATGGGCTAATTTGAGGGGTGTAATTGGGATTTACTATTAAAATTTAATAAAATAAGAATGAGTATAAAAGTCATTTATTTATATATTTTATTTTTTAAAACATATATGTTGGCTTTGAAATTTACTTTCGGCAAACAATTCCAAAATTGATGATAACAAACCATTGAAGAGTGTTTGATACTAATGAATTATCGAGTTTTTATTTTCAGCAAAAGACAGGTGAACGACTCAGAAATCAAACTCGAAAAGGAAACTACTTGAAAAACAAGCTCGGAAAGAAAGTTTGATTTAAAGCGAAAAGCTGTGAAAGAAATTGAAGCGAAAAAGTAAAATCAATTAAACGGCAAAAGCGAAAGTCGAAGACTCAAGACTCGGGGTAGATAGGTCGGGGAGCGATCATTGTAACAAGGTAATTTTATGTGTCGATTTTATCGTATAAGCTCAAGTATAAAATGAACCGAACTCAAATGAAATGAAAAACGCTTTACCAAACTTAAACGGAAAGAAAAATATTTTATTTAAATGTTTTTTCTAGTTATAGTCGACTAGAATCACCCTGTGTATTTTCTA
Organism: Cornus suecica; assembly: GCA_963922005.1. Lineage (NCBI taxonomy): Eukaryota > Viridiplantae > Streptophyta > Magnoliopsida > Cornales > Cornaceae > Cornus > Cornus suecica. Next base: position 44,515,009 of record OY998244.1, read on the forward strand.
GTAGTCGACTATTTCAACCAGTAGCTATTGGTTTTTTATCCACATCAAAAGAGTCGACTGAAACAAGCTTGAGTCGACTAGACTACTCATTGTAGTCGACTAGAACTCATTCTAGTCGACTAGATGGTCCAAAGTAGTCGACTAGAACTCAATCTAGTCGACTAGATGGACCATTGTAGTCGACTACAATGAAGAAGTAGTCGACTAGAAGATTGCTTAAAATCTGCAGATTTTCAGAAAACAATTCCCATGTTTTGTGGATTGTGTTTAATGGTATTCAAACGGCTCTTGTCTTTCAATTACAATATTCATTTTCAAAACCCTAATGTATTGATATATATAGAATGATATGTGTTCATTGTAGACCAAGAGATTGAAAAACAAAAGAGAAAGAAAAGAAAGAAAAGCTCTCAAAATTCTGCAGAAATTTTCTCTACAAAAGCCATTGAAACCAAGCTTTGAAAATCTAATTTTCTCCAAGTTTCTTTGAAAATCAAAACCTCTAGAATCTCTTCTTATTCTCCAAATATCATTCATTGATTATATCCTTTGAGAATACATTTCTAGAGCTATTGTAAAATCACCAAAAACACTTGAGCTTATATTGATTTATCTTCCATAAAAACCTTTGGGTTTTGAGTGTTTTTGTTCTTGAGTGATTTTATTGATTACATACGAATTTGTAATCTCGGACAAGTGAAGTCCACCGATTGTTCAAGAGAGGGTTGTTCTCTTGATTAAGAGACAAGCTCGAGAGGCTTGTGTTGTAAAGGTTTGCCATTCCACCTGTGAAGGAAGGGCCATAGTGAAAGGATCGGGAAAATTCTCAAGAAGGGGTTCTTGAGCCGAGGAGTAGGAGTTACCGAACCTCGAAAAAATCACGGTGTCAATCTCTCTATCTCTTTATCTTTACATAAGTATTTTGCATGCTATATTTGCTTGAATATCTTGTATGCTAATTTGTCTGGAAATTAATTATTATAAAAGTTTAAATTGAATCATCCACTTGCTTATTGAGAAATTGATTTTTGATTATAGTGTGTTCCATGTTCGAAAAGAGTTAGACTTATTTTTGAACACCCTATTCACCCCCCCCCCCCTCTAGGGTTAATTAGTGACTAACAATTGGTATCAGAGCCTAATCTCTATTTATTTTAGACTTAACCGTCTTAGAGAACGATCATGTCATCAAATTTAGTCACTCATATTGAAGGACAATCGAATAATAGGCCCCCATGGTTTGATGGATCAAATTATAGCTATTGGAAAACTAGAATGATAGATTTTCTTCAAGCTATCGATTATCAAATTTGGCAAGTAGTTCTTGAAGGACCATTTGTATTGACCAAAATTGTTGATGGAAAAACCGTCCCCAAATTACCCAATGAATGAGATAATGATGACCGTAAACTCATGTCATACAATGCTAAAGCCAAAGTAAATTTAAATTGCGCTTTAAGTCCAAATGAATTTAATCGTGTATCTACTTGTTCAACGACAAAATAAATGTGGGATAAACTTGAAGTAACCTATGAAGGTACATCTCAAGTACGAGAATCTAAAATTGACATACTCATGCATGAATATGAATTATTTGCTATGAAAGATGATGAAAATGTGAATTCTATGATGTCTCGCTTTACAAATATCTTGAATGGACTAAAGCATCTTGGTAGAATTGTTCCTAGATCCGATGCGTCACGAAAAGTGCTTAGAAGTCTCCCGGCAAAGTGGGATGCAAAAGTAACGGCTATCAAAGAAGCTCATGACCTCAACACCATGAGTCTCGATGAAATTTTCGGCTCTCTACTCACTTGGGAAATAACGTTGAAAGCTCGTGAAGACGACATCAAGCCAAGAAAGGGAATAGCTTTGCAAGCCTTCACTAAAAATGAAATCAATGAGCCGAGTGAAGAAGAAGAGGATGAGGACATTGCATTGTTCACCCAAAAATTCAAGAGACATCTTCAAAGAAAGAAAGCAAACGGTGGAAGATTCATGAAGAGAATCGAACCTAAAGGCGAGACTAGCAAAAGGGAACCCCCAACGTGTTTGAATTGCGGAAAGCCGGTACACTACAAAAGTGATTGCTTCAAGCTCAAAAAGGAAAACGACAAAAGACCTAGCAAGATGGCAATGAACGTCACATGGGAGGACTATGACTCATGCGACTCGGATGAGGAGAAAAGTAGCGAGGAAACGGCAAACATTTGCCTCATGGCAAATGAAGAAGAGGTACATTTAAATTTAAGTGATTTAGATAAACTATCATATGATGAACTTCTTCTTGATTACAATGAATTGCAAGATGTGTTTGAAGAATTACATGATGAATTTGAAAAATTAGCTAGAAAATATATCCTTCTTAAGAAAGATAAGTCTTCATGTAGTCTCACTAATTCAAACTTGGAAGTTTCTTGCAATAACAAAAGCATTGAGCTAGAGAAGGAAAATATTCGGTTGAAAAATACTATTGATGATCAAATAAATGTTTTAGCTAAATTTACAAAAGGAAAAGAGAACCTTAGTATCATGTTAAGAAGACAAAAATGATCATTTGATAAATGTGGTATAGGGTATGATGCTTTTGACAAGGATGCTCTTATATTGAAAAAGAGAAAATCACTTAGCTCTACATTTACTAAAAAATCATCTCATGCATCTTCAAATGATTATAAACATGTTACTTGCTACTATTGCAATAGAAAAGGACACAAAGCAAACGTATGCTATCATAGAAAGAAGAAAATTATGTCAAAAATGATTTGGGTTCCGAAAGGATCTATTGCATGCTCTCATAGAAAAGAAAATGTTGTAACAAAACAAATTTGGGTTCCAAAAGGAACTATTGCGTATCTATCTAACCAAAATGGACCCAAAACAGATTGGGTACCAATAAAAGTTACTTGAACTTGTTTTGTAGGTATGCTTGAAGTCCGCATCAAAAGAAAAATGGTTTCTCGATAGCGGATGCTCAAGGCATATGACGGGAGATAAATCAAAGTTTATTTCACTAAAAACATATGAAGGAGGAAACGTAACTTTTGGAGACAACTCTAAAGGCAAAATTATAGGAATTGGCTCAATCGGTATTTCCTCTTCTCTCTCTATAGATGATGTGCTTTTAGTTGATGGGTTGAAGCATAATTTGTTTAGTATTAGTCAATTATGTGACAAGGGCTATGATGTTATATTTAGGACAAATGCATGCATAATCAAGAAAGATGGGAAGCAAATGTTCAATGCCAAAAGAAATGGAAACTTGTATACTTTGTTGCTATGTGAATTGCATGACCAAGATGTTAAATGTTTTGTCACATCTAGCGAAAATAGTTGGTTATGGCATAGGCATCTAGGACATGCTAGTATGGACCTCATTCATTGTTTATCCAAAAATGATTTAGTCAAAGGCCTCCCAAAGACTAAATTTTCGAAAGATAAAATATGTAGCGCATGTCAAGTAGGCAAGCAAGTTAAATCCTCTTTCAAGAGAAAGAAAGATATTACCACTTCTAGACCTCTAGAATTACTTCACATGGATCTCTTTGGTCCGGAGAGAACGGCTAGCTTAGCCGGGAAACTCTATGTACTTGTTATTGTTGATGACTACTCTAGATATACTTGGGTTCACTTTCTTGCTCATAAAAATGAAACTCACTCCATTCTTGAAAGATTTTATAGAGTCATTCAAAATGAAAAAGATTTGAAAATCAAGAAAATTAGAAGTGATAGAGGTAGGGAGTTAGAAAATCAAGACTTAGAGAAATTATGTGATGATCTCGGTGTTTCTCATGATCTCTCGGCCCCTAGAACCCCTCAACAAAACGGTGTAGTTGAAAGAAAGAATCGATCTCTACAAGAGATGGTTCGAACCATGTTAAATGAGCACAACCTTCCCCGAAGCCTTTGGGCGGAAGCGGTAAACACCGCTTGCCATATAATCAATCGTGTTATTATTCGGATGAAGTTGGGGAAAACACCCTATGAGTTGTGGAATGGTCGAAAGCCCAATATTGGGTATTTCAAAGTTTTCGGGTGTAAATGTTTTGTGTTAAATGATAAAGATAATCTTGGAAAATTCGACTCCAAATCAGATGAAGCAATTTTCCTAGGTTATTCTACAAGAAGTAAAGCATTTCGGGTTTATAACAAAAGGACTCTAACCATGGTTGAGTCTATTCATGTTGTCTTTGATGAATCACCCTCACCACCATCACCTAGAATTGACCTAGAAGAAGATGAGGTTGTTGGGATTGAGGATAATATAAATACTCTCAATATCTCAAACTCATCATGTAGCCAAAAGGAAATGAGGGAAATTGAGCATCAATCCAATGATGACTTGACCAACTCAATGCCTAAAGCATGGAGGATTGTTCACAATCATCCTCTTGATCAAGTCATGGGTAATCCTTCAAAAGGGGTTAGTACTAGATCTCAACTTAAAGATTTTTGCAACCACATGGCCTTTGTATCGCAATTCGAACCCAAGAACTTCCACGAAGCTCAATGTGATGATTCTTGGATCGTAGCAATGCAAGAGGAACTAAATCAATTTGAACGCAATCAAGTTTGGCGTTTAGTTCCTAGACCCGAAAATCAAACTATAATTGGCACAAAATGGGTTTTTCGAAACAAAAAGGATGAGAATGGAGTAATTATTCGAAATAAAGCAAGATTGGTAGCTCAAGGATATAATCAAGAGGAAGGCATCGACTATGATGAGACCTTTGCACCGGTAGCTAGATTAGAAGAAATTAGAATGCTTCTTGCATTTGCATCATATAGAAATTTCACTCTTTATCAAATGGATGTCAAAAGTGCTTTCTTAAATGGTGTCATAGAAGAATAAGTTTTTGTGAAGCAACCACCCGGTTTTGAAAATAATCTTTTTCCAAATCATGTTTTCAAATTGGCTAAAGCTCTATATGGTTTAAAGCAAGCTCCTCGAGCTTGGTATGAGAGACTTAGCGGGTTTTTAACTCAAAATGGTTTTACAAGAGGGAAGATTGATAACACACTTTTTACAAAAACCATTAAGAATAATTTGTTGATTGTCCAAATTTATGTTGACGACATTATTTTCGGCTCAACAAATAATTCTTTATGTAGGGAATTTGCCACAAGTATGCAAAACGAATTTGAAATGAGCATGATGGGTGAGTTGACTTTCTTCTTAGGGTTGCAAATCAAGCAAAGCTCGGATGGCTTATTCATTAGCCAATCCAAGTACACTAAAGATTTGCTAAAGCGATTTGGTATGGAGGCTACCAAACATGCCATAACTCCTATGAGTTCCTCCATTAAGATTGATAAAGATGAAAATGGTAAATGTGTTGATATTACTAATTATAGAGGCATGATCGGTAGTGTGCTTTATTTAACCGCTAGTAGACCGGATATAATGTTTAGTGTATGCTTATGTGCCCGGTTTCAATCATGTCTTAAGGAATCTCACTTGCTTGCGGTCAAACGCATTTTTCGCTACCTAAGTGGTACAATATACTTGGGGCTTTGGTATCCACGTGGAACTTCAATGGATCTTATTAGTTATTCGGATGCCGATTTTGCGGGATGTAGAATTGATCGTAAAAGCACAAGCGGTACTTGTCATTTTCTAGGACACTCACTAGTATCTTGGTCAAGTAAAAAGCAAAATTCCGTTGCATTATCTACGGCCGAAGCTGAATATGTGGCAGCCGGTAGTAGTTGCGCTCAAAACTCTTTATATTAAGCAACAACTACTTGATTTCGGTCTTACTTTCTCTCACGTGCCTATTAAATGCGATAATACGAGTGCGATTTGTATTTCAAAGAATCCTATTCATCACTCACGCACCAAGCATATAGAGATTAGGCATCATTTTTTGCGTGATCATGTTGCTAAGGGTGACGTTGAATTGACCTTTATCGACACTAAAAATCAATTGGCGGATATTTTTACAAAACCACTTGCGGACGAATCATTTTCTAAAATTCGTCGTGAAATCGGAATGGCCATGGATTTTGATGTTTTATCTTAATTTCTGTCATAATCTTTATTTTTAATATTTTTGTTATTTTTATGTATTTATTTCCTAATTTTTATCTATTTTTATCAATTTTTTCTCATTCTAGTCGACTCATCCTCTGTAGTTCAAACCAATCTAGTCGACTACTTTGGTCAGAAGCTACACCATTTCATGGTCTTCACCTTCTAGTCGACTCATTGTCATTCTAGTCGACTCATCTTCCATTCTAGTCGACTCAAACATTGTTGTAGTCGACTATTTTGCCTTCCCAGTCGACTCAAACCTAGCCTAGTCGACTCAAACCTAAATCTAACCGACTCACCTAGACCTAGTCGACTCAACCCACTATAAAACCTAACCCTCATCTCATCTTCTTCATCCGCCTCCTTCAAACCCTCACCCACCTTCAAACCCTCTCCTCTCAATCCCTCTCCTACTACCACTTATACCTTCAAATCTTCACCTCTCCCTCATTAATTTCACATTTCCATCATCTTCCACCCATTTCCATCATCCAAATTTCATCATTCTCACTCTCTCACATATCTATATATATACACCATCATATATCTATATATCCCTATACATTTGTGCATCATCTTCTACAATGCCACCGAAGACTCGAGGTCTATTTCGGAAACGTTCCCGCATTGATGGAGGCCAAAGCTCCACCAATCCATGCAGTCCTACGGCCGTTGACGAAGAGGAGTCAAATGAACCTCTTCTTCTTAAGGTACTTCTTCTTGATGATGATAATAGAAATAAATTCATCACTGTTTTTGATCACCGTGCTCGTACACCTTGCCGTATTGTCACACAAGATTTATGCACTGAAATTCGGGCTCAAACTTTCGAGTTATTCCGAGCAATTGGTTGGGATTTTTTCGTTTCTCTTGACATTCCGGTATTTCCGCGAATTGTCAAAGCTTTCTACGCTTCTCTTAAAAATCACGAGAAGAAATTACTCTCTCATCTTCATTTTAACTTATGTGGTGAAGACGAGACCGTTGATGACAGTGAAATCAAGCGCATTTTCTTGCTTCCGAATGACGGTATCCGCCACTTCTCCAAGGACTGGTATAAGGAAGATGGTTTCGATTGTATTGAGGCCGCTCGGGCAATATGTGTTGACAAGGAAATTTCGCAAAACGCCGGTATTACCTCTTCTATGCTACTACCCGAGGCTAGATTAATTCATAATGTTATTACTTACTCTATTCTGCCTAAAACTGGTAGTCGTAGCAGTGTTTCTCGTATGGAGGCTTTTTTGGTTTATTGCGTTTTGACAGGAACCCGCGTTGATTTAGCTTATATTTTTCGTTCCGTCATCCTCACATGTCAGCGCAAGCCATCTGGCCCGCTTTTCTTTCCTGCACATATTACATATCTACTGCAGCGGAAAGGTTTTAATTTTCCGAATGAAGTGTCCGAGCATCACCCTATTTTTCTTGACGCCACTCATGTCAAACATATGCATATTTCTTCTGATGCGGAAGGAAATTTCATTTCTGAAATTGCACCTGCTCCTCGTTCGCGTACTGCTCCTAGCGGTTCTGCATCGCGCCAGGAAGCCTCTTCCTCGGTCCCTCCGTTGGACGGTGCTTCGGCTTCTCAAGCTGCTCTTCTCAACCAACTTCTTGGGGTTGTTCAAAGCAATACGGAGCTCCTTAGGCAGCAGGAACAAATGCTTCAGCGCCTTGATACGACCGTGAACCAGAATACGGAAGCCATTCGATTGATCAATGAGCGCCTTGTTCTTCATGATGAGGAAATGTCTACCCGTATTACAAATCTGGCAGGGTCACTTGATGACCTCACTCTTGCACACAGGAACCCTCGCTCACGCACCCCTCGACGCTGACAAAAAGGGGGAGAAATTATGCTATTGTACTGTCATGCATTTCATTATCCGACATTAGCAATTTCTGTTTTTGTGTGGCTTGTTACGGTTATTGGCGACTTGTTTTGGTTATTTGCGAACTTGTCTGTTTTCCTTCCCATGTTTTTCATTAGTATAAGCAGCTTGTATTAAACTGAAACATCTATGATAGGCTGTTTATTTTTGTTATCTCAAATGTGCGCCTATTTTTATATATTGTATCAAAGTGCCTATTAAACTGCAAATTTCATTTACTAAGGGGGAGCATTTGATCAAAATATTATGCACATGTTGAGGGGGAGCATCACTTGATGTTTCGCCAAATGCCAAGCAAACACAAAATGTTTTGTCATCATCAAGGGGGAGATTGTTGGCTTTGAAATTTACTTTCGGCAAACAATTCCAAAATTGATGATAACAAACCATTGAAGAGTGTTTGATACTAATGAATTATCGAGTTTATATTTTCAGCAAAAGACAGGTGAACGACTCAGAAATCAAACTCGAAAAGGAAACTACTCGAAAAACAAGCTCGGAAAGAAAGTTTGATTTAAAGCGAAAAGATGTGAAAGAAATTGAAGCGAAAAAGGAAAATCAATTAAACGGCAAAAGCGAAAGTCGAAGACTCAAGACTCGGGGTAGATAGGTCGGGGAGCGATCATTGTAACAAGGTAATTTTATGTGTCGATTTTATCGTATAAGCTCAAGTATAAAATGAACCGAACTCAAATGAAATGAAAAACGCTTTACCAAACTTAAACGGAAAGAAAAATATTTTTATTAAATGTTTTTTCTTGTTATAGTCGACTAGAATCACCCTGTGTATTTTCTAGTAGTCGACTATTTCAACCAGTAGCTATTGGTTTTTCATCCACATCAAAAGAGTCGACTGAAACAAGCTTGAGTCGACTAGACTACTCATTGTAGTCGACTAGAACTCATTCTAGTCGACTAGATGGTCCAAAGTAGTCGACTAGAACTCAATCTAGTCGACTAGATGGACCATTGTAGTCGACTACAATGAAGAAGTAGTCGACTAGAAGATTGCTTAAAATCTGCAGATTTTCAGAAAACAATTCCCATGTTTTGTGGATCGTGTTTAATGGTATTCAAACGGCTCTTGTCTTTCAATTACAATATTCATTCTTCAAAACCCTAATGTATTGATATATATAGAATGATATGTGTTCATTGTAGACCAAGAGATTGAAAAAAAAAAGAGAAAGAAAAGAAAGAAAAGCTCTCAAAATTCTGCAGAAATTTTCTCTACAAAAGCCATTGAAACCAAGCTTTGAAATTCTGATTTTCTCCAAGTTTCTTTGAAAATCAAAACCTCTAGAATCTCTTCTTATTCTCCAAATATCATTCATTGATTATATCCTTTGAGAATACATTTCTAGAGTTATTGTAAAATCACCAAAAACACTTGAGCTTATATTGATTTATCTTCCATAAAAACCTTTGGGTTTTGAGTGTTTTTGTTCTTGAGTGATTTTATTGATTACATACGAATTTGTAATCTCGGACAAGTGAAGTTCACCGATTGTTCAAGAGAGGGTTGTTCTCTTGATTGAGAGACAAGCTCGAGAGGCTTGTGTTGTAAAGGTTTGCCATTCCACCTGTAAAGGAAGGGCCATAGTGAAAGGATCGGGAAAAGTCTCAAGAAGGAGTTCTTGAGCCGAGGAGTAGGAGTTACCGAACCTCGAAAAAATCATGGTGTCAATCTCTCTATCTCTTTATCTTTACATAAGTATTTTGCATGCTATATTTGCTTGAATATCTTGTATGCTAATTTGTCTTGAAATTAATTATTATAAAAGTTTAAATTGAATCATCCACTTGCTTATTGAGAAATTGATTTTTGATTATAGTGTGTTCCATGTTCGAAAAGAGTTAGACTTATTTTTGAACACCCTATTCATCCCCCTCTAGGGTTAATTAGTGACTAACAATATATATTTACAAAATATTATTATAAATATATAAAATGTCAAACCATTAGAAGTTACCAAACATGGTTTGGTTTTAGAATTTCAGTCCATACCAACTCTACCAAACATGGTTTGGTTTTTCAGCTTTACTTTTTCTCATACCAAAATATCTGCACCAAATATGATTTCAGTTAAGAATTAAACCGCACCAAACCCAACCAACCTAACCGAAAACCAAAAAGCAACACCGCATCGGTTACCAAACAGACACCTAGTGTTTAATGTACGGTTTACGTCACCCTCGAACTTCTTAGGCTTCGTTGGGGAGTTATGAAATTTGGGGCGTGACAACTTTAGTTATGTTCTCTATGAATTAGTATACATTATTACTTATGCATGTAAATCCAGTTTAATGGTTTGTTGTTACTTTATGCAAATTAGACCAAATTCTAGGAAATTTCAACACTTTCTCCAACCACTTCATCACCATCTTTTGCTCCACTATCAAGTTGCATGTAAATCCAGTTTAATGATTTTATTGTTATAGATATGCTTCGGGCATATATAGTTTTAAGTTGCAGTTGGAGTATAGGTTGTCTAATTTTGAGTTGTATTGTGGACATATTTTAGATAATATTAATATACATTACATATTATGATGCAGGAGGATCCGAGTCAGACGATGCCGAGCTGTCAGATTGCGCATTAATGGCGCTGGATTACCTGGAACAGGAGGATCAGCGCAAAGATGGCAAGAAATCGTGATCTAGTCAAATTGGGCGGTTTCCGTGCACGTGACGGTTTTTTGGCCATAACTGGAGCTACAAGTGTCCGATTAGCGCCCGTGACCCCAATTCGGAAAGCTAATTTCGGCGCGCACGTTGTGACCACCCAACTACGCTCAGTGCACATCGTTTCGTGCCCTGAATCCGTTTTTTTCCTTTTCGAATCTTTAATTTTAGTTAATTTTTACTATTTATGGTAATCTTTTATTTGTCAATTAGGAGATGATTCTGAACCCGATTTGGGCTAGATTTTTGGCAATCTTTTGATTTCTTTCCGTATTTATTTTTGGTAAGACTTTTAGGGTTTTGCTATTTTTGGTAAAAATCCCATTAGGGGTCGATTTTCAGCTATTTAAACCCGGTTTGTGGGTTGTTTTTTATTCATTCTTGATATAAACAATTTTATTGAATTCCAGAGTGTTCTCTGAAATTTTGGGTCGAATTCTCCTCTTGTTTTTCTTGCAAATTACCTATTGCAATAGCCTGCAGAATAATCTATATTCTGTCCGACGTCAATTGGTATCAGAGCTCAACATCTTCCCGAGGCAGTATTTTCATCAGTTTTCAATGGCTGGTGGTCGTGGTCATGGTGGTCGTCATGGGCAGGTTCCGATTGAGGAAGTACCACATCGTGATCGTAACGTTCAGGATGTTATGATTGAGGATTTACAGAGGCAAGTGGCAGAGTTAAACCAGGGCCTGGCGGCGCAGGAAATCGGTAATCATGATGTGGAAGATTCTGATACCGACAATTCCACCTTCGAAAATCCGTATCACAATCAGTACCGTCATGGAGATCTCGGCTTCAGAGTAGACCTGTCCGAGTTTTCTGGTACGTTACAAGCCGATTGCCTTATTGATTGGTTGAATGAAGTAGAACGAATTTTCGATTATAAAGAGGTCCCAGATCGTGTGAAAGTGAAATTGGTGGCCATCAAACTCAAGGGTAGAGCATCTGCGTGGTGGGAGCAGTTGAAACATTCGAGAAACAGGCAGGGCAAGGCCAAGATCACTGATTGGGAGAAGATGAAGAAGAAGATAAAGAGCCACTTCTTTCCCTTTGGAACGATATTTCTTTAAAAAATTAACGAACTCCCTTTGAAATCCCGGCTCCAACAAAGCACTGACATATATTGGCCTAGACTCCCCCACTTCGCCCAAATTTATCTCTAAAAGTGGGTCTTGAACCTCTGCCTTCAAATCGTCCATTTTTGCTGGTGCCATCTCCAAATCTCCAAATTGAACAACATCTACACCTTCCTGTATTCTTTCTACTTCAGTTACACATGCTGGAGTAAAACCATCTATCAGTTGTTCACGGGCCAACCTTTTTTCTACTAAATATGCCTTTAACCGAAATTCCTTTGGCCCTTTTTATATCTCTACTGACCTCAGAAACCAAACTGACCACCCCAAGTCTACTCTCAGTCGTCTTTTTTTCACTTGCCGAAACCCCAACTATCTCATTATCCTCCACGTCGTTCTTATTCCTTTCACGCCCCAAATTCCTAGGACTCCGAAACCCAAGCCTAAGAGCTAAGGGAGTGATTGCGGAAGTAAAAAGAAACGAGAACCAAAAGACATTCAGTCATCAAACACCCACAAAGGGTTGCAATGAATGCCCATATACCATGTTGTCACGCCCCTAAAGGGTGACGCAAACCAAGCGACTATTAGAGTCAACAATAACAAAGAAGTACATGGAATAACAATAAGAATATACTCCATGCCAACACGAATACTAAAAACACAAGAGTATCCTCAGATACCAACAGACACGCTCCTAAATCCCTAAGACTCCCGAACTGGGACATCCAAGGAATCAAAGATGTGATCCTTAATACGAATGACCAACTAAGACATCATTAACCAAGAAAACATATGGGTTAATGATAGAAATGGTATATTCCATACCTAAATGACTAATAAAACTAAGCAGCGGAATCTAACGAAAATCCGGCAGAGTTCCGTTTGTAAATGGAACATCCGGACAACCAAACACAACACAATAACCTGCCCAAAGCAATTCAATAATCACAATGGCTTCCAAGCCCCACATTCATCAATCCTACTAAGGCCGAGGTAGTGGAAAGAAACCAAAACCCATCCAAACCCTCTAACCTCAACAGAGCCACAAATGCTCGAATAAAAATACAGAAGATCACCTAACTGTGCGGAATAGATACAATACATCCTGAAAGAATAAATACAGGAAATAAAAAATACATCAACAGGGATAGGCCAACAGACTGGCTCCCAAAAGAAATATATATATATATATATATATTTATAATTACCCAACATGAGCCTATAAGATACAACTAAAACTCATACTCCTAGTACCAATACCAGTAGTCTACACTACTCTCACCAACGTACACTAGGTACACGATACTAAGGTTCAATCTAACAAATCATCCAGCATTCACGACGCTAACAAGAAACTTCAAACAGAGGGAATCACACTCACCTCTAATATTAACAAGGATTAATCCACCACTAGTACCGATGAATACTCATAACTCACTCCCCGAGAACACGGGAGGAAAAGCACTCACGTCCTTGCATACTAACACAATCATCGTCTATATATATATATATATTGTAAATGTATAATATATATATATATATAATACAAACCTCATCCCATTCCTTAAGGAAAATCTACCTCTCAAAGGCTAGATCACCTCAATCATATTACCATACCATAAATCATATCGATCTCATAATACTATCATCAATAGGGTCAATCTCAGCACTAACACTCTCACCGTAGGCGAGGAAAACCACCCAATCAAATCACTAAGAGTACACAAACTCAACTCACAAGAACGACCACCTCAGGTTCACCAAAGCAAAGCGAAGGAAAAGACTTCTGAATGCTGAACCAACAGATAACCGAGACAACAATGTCAAGGTTAAAACACCACAAGTGTTTGAGGAGAACACCCGGACAAAAGAAACCAATCCACTCGGTATCCATGCCCCTAACACGTGTGACAATTCAAATCGCCTAAGTGGTGACATCGAAAACCAAGAAGAAAGGAAGACAACACTATATATGTGCACTAAACAACACCAAGCCTCATACCCGAGGTTTAGAAATGATAGGAAGCAAAGGTGAAACAATGGAACACCTTTCAAAACTCTACAAGATGAGATATTGAGAAAGAAGTCTCGAAATCTCAGAATCCCGAGAAAAGTAATAAAATAGGTTTCCTTTTAAGAAATCATATAGTAAAAATTACCGTCTTGCCCCCGGTCTCCGTCAGTTGCCAACACCGGCTTTTAAAAGTTGAAAATCCTTTTAAAGAAGATCCTAAGATCATTTTACAAGTACTAAAACTTTTAGTTGCTACGGGGGTAGGCGAAAACGGGTTTTTCCTTTTAAATACAAAGAATTTAGAAAACACCGTTTCCGAAGGACAACCAAATGAGGGTAAACACAACTCCACGAATTCCTATAATGTCCAAGAGGACAAGGAAGGAAGAGTACTACATTGGATTCACGGAACACAACTATCCGTTCCCAACCTCACGAAATCAAATGACAACACCTGGAAAAGGTTTGGCACCACGCCGTAACCAACAACTCAAGGAATGACGTCTAAGTCAAAGACATGTACTAGTATACAGAGTATAGTAAAAGAAATGCTTAGGGGAATGAACTAAGCACTAGAAACAACGCTACGACACCACAGTACCCTAAGTACTTAATAACATCACTTAAAACCCCTAATATCACGAAAAGGGAAAACTAGTGGCCGGTACCACAGGAATAACTAGTCTCAATCAATATATCTTCCAATTCATTACGACCTCAATTTCACAATAGGTAATTAACAGAATCAAGATGCCATTTCCACTCAACTAGACATGTTCAATCACAACCACTTCTAACCGCACTCAAACCTCAAAAGCACGATAAAGGATACCTCCCCCTAAGTGGGAAAGAAACATCCAGGGTTAGTAATATGCAACCAACCGAAACCACAAAACTATCACCGCCTTCTCTAAGGCCTCAAATCACAAATGATACTCAATCAATCCCTAACCACATAGGTTATTATGCCAATATACCTAACCTCCCCCAAGGGCACAAGGTTAATAATCACAAGTATAAAGATACACTTTTCATTTATACTTTAACAATTTTCTCATTTAATTCATGTTTTCGCATTTATCACTTTCAACTGATCATTTTATAAAGATACGAATTTAATTTCACAATATTCATACATAACATGCTCCAAAATCCAACAGGAAATAATAACACATATTAAACCTGCTCCAACATCACATGTAATAATATCACGTATACATGTCAAATGAAATCACATAAATGCCATGCAAATATAATGTGACTAAACACCACACTTTGCCCTATCATAGGTTAACGAATACGCACTCTACCCATAAATATGAGCTAACAGAGGGTCGCATCGGTACTTCCCAAGTGATTTTGAAACTTCTCACTTCAACAAGGAAGACGGTTTGCACGAGACGACCCGTGACCAAAGATTCGTCAACACGAATGCACGAGACAACCCGCGACTTCGAGAATGAGACGATTCACCATATACCCCATTCACAACTCATTATTCTGTAGGATGGGAACACCCCCTGGCCAGTTGTTGCGACGATTCGACACAAAGACACCCCACATGATTTCACAACCCACATATACCAATACCATGATTTGACACTACATGATATTCTCAATATGCATCCAGGTCCAAATGACAATCATGCCTCAATATAAATATGTAATGCATCATATTTATATACAATATCCACATATAATTCACACGACGTCCATCACAGGTTAACGGATACAATCCGACACAAAACCGTCCCTACAGGATACATACCCCTGTACTCAGCATAAATATATAGTGCATCATATTTAAGCAATTACCCACATGGTAATGTCAACATAAATCTCAAAAATCTCATTGCATGCTTTAGAATACAATAAAACATTTAAATCATATGAAAACAAATTCATATACAATTCATGTTTTCACAAATATATTTTCCTTAATTCTTTAGAAAATATTTCAATTTCTCTTATCATGCCTTTAAAATAAATTAAAGAAATTAATTCACGTATCGTAGGGGAACCTAGCATAGCGTCTAAGTATTCGCACCCCTTACGTCCACATATACACTAGTCCATTTAATCCTCAAGGGAAATTCTAAGCCGTCTATTCTTATTCAAGTTAAATAAGAATTTAATTAATCTCGTAGGAATTAGTTTAATTAATTTTATTAAATTAATCTCTAAGTCCAATTCCGATTCTAAGCAAATTATAGATAATTAAATTAACAATTTAATATATCTATATTAAATTAAATAAGGATTTGAACCCCAAAACTAATTCAATAATGCGGAGTGATAAATATAATTTCCCACTTGAAATACGCTTACAAAATAACCGTTTCGGGTCCACCGTGAACAGTACCAGCGCCCGAATATGACGCCCGTCGACCAAAGTCGTCCGAAAAATATTTTGAATATATCAAAATGTTCGTCTCGACAACCTATACGATATATATGAAGCCCATTAGTATTAGGTTAATTAATTTGGTTAAATCTAAATTAACCCAAACGAAAACTATAACCTATAAATGCGATTTCCGGGAAAACCATTCATCCTAAATTCACGAAATTAATATATGACGAATACCATGTATATACGGAGCTACTCACCAAAAATCGGCTCAAACCGATCACCGGAAGGTCGCCGAAAAAATGGCCGAAGCCTGGCCGAACCACCCCTGCCGTGCGGACTGCTCCGCCCCTGCACGACTGCGCCACCAGCCGCAGCTCCTCGCCGACCCTGCACCGCCGTTCAGCCCAACCGACGACTACCGCAAGCTCGCTGACCTAGCTCGGCGTCGCTACTCCAGCTCCAGCCGTCTCTGCTCCCGACCAGCCGACGACTCTGCGTATCGCCGCCTGCTATGGCGACCACTCCCTCAGCCGACTCTCTTGCCGGCGACCATGGAGGTGGAGGAGAAGAAGGGAGCCGCTTCATTCGGGCGAAGAAGATGCAGAGGATCCATCATTTACAGATGCACAGCTACATATGTATATACATATATAACCTAATTGCACAACTAACCCTCTAACTATCCTTAATTGCGAAATAACCCCAACACAATATATATATAAAATTAAATATATATAGACAATAGATTCCGAAAAATACCGGGAACCCCCAAATAATTTTGCGCAACCCCGAAAGTCCACGGGACGCCAAATAACCAAATTAGTCCGAAAGAAATACACCGGGTTAGGAACCCAACATCGGAACACCGAGAAAGTAAATTAATACGCTTCACACCGGATCTGTAAAAGTACTAATACTGTAACCGAAATAATCGAAACGATACCGTGTAGTCGTCAAAGAGAAACCGTAAAGTCATACAGTCGACTTTAAAAGTAAACGCGAAAAATTTATACGTGAAATACCAAGAACAAATAATACGTCATGAACAAGTGACATCATTACCGAAATTTAAATCGAAATTAATTTCAGTAAAAAGGATAATAACACGGGGAGTTACACGTCCGCCTCCCCCTTTTCGAGGTACGCATTCGTGGCTTGGAATTCTCTAGGGAGAACACAAACCATATTATAAATCGCTGTTTCCAGAAAACTCCCAAATCTTATTCTATATTTTGCCGTGTGCCGAGGCTCTTTATCTAAATCACTACTTTCATCCTCTGATTTTTCGTTCATTCCTTTCCCAAAAGAAACATCCACTTCAGATGTTACTTCTCTAATTTCTTTCTCAGGAACTCGTAAATTTCGACAACGCGCTTCTGTTTCTTTCCTTTGCCTTCTACGCTTCTGGGTCTTTGTTTCTTGCCCCTCAGTAACCTCCTTTTGGATAGATGGGGCTAGAAATTTTGGATGAACCACTCTAATCCATCTGTCAACTTGCACTAAAGGCGGTCGAACAATCCGAACATGTCATTCGTTGAGCCTACTACTTTCGACCCATATCTGAGCTCGCGAAGGAGGAGCTCTTTGAACTGAGCTCGGCCTAGCTGGCCGAACATCACTCTTCGTTCCATGAACGTATCCGCTGGTCTCCTTCTTTCTACATATCGGCCTGGAACTCGCCTTTCCCCAAGTCGATCATGCGCCGAAACCCGTTTCTCTCCTACCAATTCACGAACTGTGTTTCTTTGAAACTATTCCTGAATCGGAAACCTCCTTTCTCTAGATTGCTTATGATCTAACAAATTCGGTATTATGGCTTCTCTCTTTACAAAGACCTGTCTCACCGATGTTTTCAGCTCCGGGTATTCCTCTAGTTTCCGAATCTGTTCTTATGTTTCTCTGAGTTGTTGCTTCAGACTTTCCAATTCAGCCCGTAACGAGTCAATTGCATTTTGTGGTTCATCCTTGTCAATCAACGTAATCATGTTAGCATTCATGATCTTCGGGAATGGATCACCATCAACACCCATCACCTCTGGTTGCTTTTTCTGATCTGAAAATTTCTGCATCCCGTCGTCGATTCCTTTCTGCAAAACGTTACTGAATACAAAAAAATTATTAGTATAATGATTCCAAGAATTGTGATACTTACAATATTATTTCCCCTTAATTTCGGTGGAAGCAGGAATTTTATGTCCTTTGGGAAAAGTAACTTGCTTATCCGCAACCAAGTGATTAAATATCTGCTTTGTTTTAGTTATATCAAAACTATAACTCCTGCATGTTTCTGCTACTCCTTTCTTTCCCATTGTTGAAGGAGTCTTTTGAGAATTTGTAATTGGCTTAGGCTTTATAAGAGCTTCACATGTATAAGACTTCTTAAAGACTATCTCTGCCACGTCCACTTCCAATTCCTCACAGTCCGTTTCTATGGCAAACACCTCATAATTTGGGTCCCTAAAATAAGTCCCTCTAGAAGATGTTTTACGCTCTTTTTCCTCCTTTAACAAGGATTCATATCGAGTGGCTCGATCGGCTAATTCGAACAAATCCCGAAATTCCATACCCTCAAATATTTTCCTCATCTCCAACTCTAAACCAATCAAATCCAGACGTACATACTCGGTCTCTGGTAAAACCACTCTACATCGCATCCGAGCCTTTCGAAAACGTGCTACGAACGTCTCCACCGACTCGCTGGGTAACTGATAAAGCCGTGAGATGTCGGCTAAAGTCACCTCGATTTCAGTATGATAAAATTGAGCATGAAATTTCTCCTCCATTTGTTCCCATGTGAATATTGAGTTTGGTGGTAATTTTATATACCACGAAAATGCCGGGCCAGTTAAAGAATTAGGGAATAAGCGCATTTTAAGAGAAGGGTTATTGCTTGCTTCGCCACATTGTAATGTGAACCGACCGATATACTCAATAGTGGACTGTATACCGTCTCCACTAAAAGTCACAAATTCTGGAAACTTAAAATTCCTTGGGAATTCGACCGAATCAATCTGCTCCGGGTATGACTTCCTATAAACTGGTCGTCGCATACGGCGATACCCATGCCCCAACTCTTGTTGTATTAAATCAATTATCTGCCCCTTGTCCATTGCACCTCGAGGCTCCTCCAAAACAGGGGCATTCCTAATCGGTAGCGGCGCACCTCCAATGGTTGGATAAACTGGTGCCGAATATATTCATATTCCATCCGTGTAGCCTACATAAAGAGGACTTCGGCTATTACTACCCCCCAAGTTCGAACTATCTCTCTGCGGAAACCCATTACCACCCATTGGTGGTACACCATTGGCTACAAGCATCCTACTAACTTCTGAATTTCTCACACAACCTGGCTGCGATATCGACGTTGATGCGGCGGTATTTCCAGACAGATAAGGAACTGAAGTAGCATGCGACCCGTCGGCCGGTTTCTTTTCCATAGCAAAAAATAAATATAAAATTCAAAAAAATATATATAAAATTCGTAAATATATATATATATAATTTGAAAATAAATATCAAATTAACAAATACAAAACAAATTCGTAAAAAATATATAAAATTCAAGAATAATATATAAAAATTGTAAATATATATATAAAATTCGAAAAAAATATGAATTCAAAATATCTATATAAATTTTGAAAAAAACATATAAAATTCGAAACAAATATATATTAAATTTTGAAAACAATTGTAAAATTTGAAAATAAATATAAAATTCCAAAAAAACATATAAAATTCAAAACAAATATATTTAAAATTTTAAAAAAAAATTTAGATTCTAAAATAATTATGAAATTAAAAAAAACATATAAAATTCGTAAAAAATAAATGAAATTCAAAAATAATATCTAAAAATTGAAAATATATATATATAATTCGAAAAAAATATAAATTCAAAATATATATATAAAGTTTGAAAAAAACTTATAAAATTCGAAACAAATATATATTAAACTTTGAAAAAAAATACAAAGTTCGAAAATAAATATAAAATTAAAAAAACATATAAAATTCATAAATTATATATATTAAATTTTAAAAAAATTATAAAATAATGGATGGAATTTATATGAACAATCTTACTAAGTAACCATAGACTATGTTATTCGTCATAATATTACTTATAAAATTATTTATATAATATTTCTAATTTTTAACTCCATTTAGTTGTGTGTTATATTTAAAGTTTGTATACACTTACACTTTATAGTATGCATAAATTGTATAATATATCATGTATTTATTTACAATTATGATTATATATTACAGGTGTTATGCATAACTATACATATAGAAATTTATTTTATAAAATAATCAACCGTTTATTATTATTTCTTTTTGGAAATTCGAATACCCATAAATTACTATACACATCACAATAAATTGTTGGAAGGGTGATATCAATAATCTAAAATTCGACACAATCCAAAATACCTATTATATGTAATATGATTTTTATTATATAATGAATGAAATATTTATGGGTATACTTATTTCAAAAAATAATAAACAATAAACTGTTAATTATTTTGTAAAATAAATTTATGTGTGTATAGTTATGCATACCACCCGTAATATAGTCGTAATTTTAAAATAAGTACATTATATATTATACAATCCGTGCATTCTATAAAGTGTAAGTGCACACGTTGAATAAAAACACGCAACTAAATTGTGTTAAAAATTATAAGTATTATATACGTAAATTTATAATTAATATTATAACGAGAAACATAGTGTATGGTTACATAGTAAGACAGTTCATAAAGATTTGAATCAATATATAATAAAAATCAGATTACATATAATAGGTCTTGGGATTGTGACGGGTGTAAGATTACCGTTATGCCGGATACAACAAAAACATTGTGATGGGTGTCGTAATTTGTAGGTATACTAATTTTCAAAACTAATAACAAATAAACTATTAATTATTTTGTGAAATAAATTTATGTGTGTACAGTTATGCATACACCTATAATATAGTTGTAATCGCAAAACAAGTACGTTATATATTATACAATTCGTGTATGTTATAAAGTGTAAGTGCACACAAACGTTGAATATATACACGCAACTAAGTTGTGTTAAAAATTATAAGTATTATAAACGTAAATTTATAAGTAATATTATAAGGAGTAACATAGTGTATGGTTACTTAGTAAGACAGTCCATAAAGATTTGAATCAATATAGAATAAAAATCATATTACATATAATAAGTCTTGGGATTGTGACGGGTGTAAGATTACCATTAAGACGGATACAACAAAACCATTGTGATGTGTCACGCCCCTAATTTCCTAGGACTCCAAAACCCGAGCCTAAGAGCTAAGGGAGTGAATGCGGAAAAAAATGGAAATGAAATAAAATCCTTTTTAAGTCATCAAACACCCATAAATGGGTAAAATAGACCTACAACATCTCAAAGATGCCAAGAAGATCGCACGAGATCGGAAAAGAGGTAAACCGATTCACTCGGTACCTTGAACGAATCATTCCAACACCCCATGTTTACCCAAGGGTAAAATGGTCAAATAAGGGGTAAAATAATAATTTCCAACTACAACTACCAAATTTGGACCTAACACTAGCAATACGAATAAACGGGACCTAATTTGAAGCCACGAGGAAGGAGATATGAATTTTCAAAAGTGGCGTCAGACAATACCGACCTAAAACTAAAGTTGAGGTACCCCTCTTTCACCAAGGGTAAAATAGTCATTTCAGGGCCAAACTGATCATTTAAAATTTTATCTAGATAATTTGGACATAGGACAACCCATAGAAACAAACGGGGGTCCATTCCGACATGCGAGGAGGAAAATACGATTTTTCAAACATCGGACATTTCATGCCGCTGCAGCAGGCCATGGCATACCATGCCACGTACAGCCCTGCGCGCTGCAGCGCACTGCGCGTGCGCACAGCAGCCATGCGCGGCCTGCTGCGGCTGGCATGTCCAAAGCCAAAAAATGAGATTTTTTTGGCAAAGTTGAAAATCTGAAATTTTTTCGAAGTATGGGATAGCTTAGTGTCACATACTTGGTGTTTTCAAGGAACTGTGCAGCCTTAGACACCTCTAAGATGCTTGAGAAGTGCTAAGTAAGCCTTTGTGGGTCTCTATCTTAGTGGGCAACTAAAGCTAGGTGAATGCGGAAGCTTGGTGTGTAAGAAGAGAAAGCTAGGCAATAGAGCTTTGAAGGCAATAGAACTCAAGATAACTTGTATTGCTTGAGAACTTGTGTATTTGCTTGGATAGTGATCAAATGAGCTCCCTCCTCTATTTATAGGCCAAGGGCCTTACAAGGAAAAGTGGAGAGATTTCTAGAATCCTCCATGTCTAGTCTACTCTAGAATGTTCTATACAATTCTAGTATATTCTATACAATTCTATACAAGTTTAGACAACTCTACAATACTCTAGAGAATTCCGGAGAAGTGTGGAGAAGTCTAGAATATTCCGGATGCCATGTAGGATGCCAAGTAGGATCCTACGAAGCGTCTGCGTGGCACCTGTGTGGTGCCTACGTGGCGTAACCTCATAATGCAGGACGTGACATTCTCCCCCACCTAAGTTTGTGACATCCTCGTCGCGTTCTGCTTGAACTGCTGGATGTGTTTTGCAAACTGCCAAAGTGTTTCTTCATGCTCCCAGCTTGCTTCACTATCTGGCAAGTTTTTCCATTTCACCAAGTACTCTGTGTACTTGGGGACTCCGCTTCTGCAAACTTGTCGGTCGGCAAGGATACACTCTACTTCTTTATCGAAAGAAGTGACCACGGCAGTAGGAGCTTGCCTCGAGTTGGATCATCCTTATCTTCGTGGTAGGGCTTGAGCTTGCTGACATGGAAAACTGGATGAATCTTGATCTTTGGTGGTAGCTCCACCATATAGGAGACCTTTCCAACTCGTTTGATGACTGGGAAGGGACCTTTTTTAGCGTCGTACTAACCCCTTGTGCACTGCTCGCAAAGACTTGAATTGTTGGGGTAGCAACTTGACCATGACCAAGTCTCCTTCCATGAACTCTAGGGGCCTTCTCTTGGAGTCAGTCCACTTCTTCATTTTCTTGCCCGCCTTATCTAGGTAGGCTCTTGCCAAGTCGGATTGGTCTTGCCATCCCTTGGCGAATCTGTATGCCGCCGGGCTCTTGCCATCTCCGCTTGATGCCATAGCGTTAGGCGTCATGGGTTGTCGCCCGGTCACTATCTCGAAAGGACTCTGGTTAGTAGCCTCACTCCGCTGCAAGTTGTAGGCAAACTGTGCTACTCCAAGGAGCTTGGCCCAGTCCCGCTGGTTGGCACCAACATAGTGCCTCAAGTATAGCTTTAGGAGCACATTGATACGCTCCGTCTGTCCGTCGGATTGGGGGTGAAAGCTAATAGAGAAGTTGAGACCCGTACCCATCTTCTGAAAGAGTCCCATCCAGAAGCGGCCTGTGAAACGTGGGTCTCTGTCACTCACTATGTTTTGTGGAAACCCCCATTGCTTGACCACATGGTCAAAGAAGAGCTCTGCTGTCTGCTCGGTCGTGCAATCTGCAGGGGCAGGTATGAAGGTGGCATACTTGCTGAATCGATCTACCACTACGATGATGCTACCATAACCATTAGACTTGGGTAGGCACGTGATAAAGTCCATTGAAACACTCGCCTATGGACCCTCTGGGACAGGTAGTGGATCTAGTAGACCGGCCGGTTGCTGCTGCTCTATCTTGTCTTGTTGGCAAACAAGACAAGTGCGTACATAGGCCTCGACGTCGTCACGCATCCGGGGCCAGTAGTAAGAATCCTCAAGGATTGCCTGTGTGCGCCTCATTCCTGGGTGTCCAGCCCACATGGTGTCATGGCACTCCTTGATGAGTTTCTTTCGCAGGTTCCCCCACTTAGGTACAAATAGCCTGTTGCCCGTAGTGAGGAGAAGATCATCCCTAAGCCAAAAGCGTCGTGTCTTGCCATCCTTGTTGAGTTGAATGAGACTCTTGGCTAGGGGATCATGTTGTAGTCCCTCTTTGATGCGATCCATAAGAGGGTGTTGTGGTCGACTAATGGCCACGAGTTCTGCATTGCGGCTAAGGGCATCCGCTACGACATTGGCTTTGCCTGGCTTGTACTCCAAGCGATAAGTGAACTCGGCCAAGTAATCTTGCCACCGCGCTTGCTTGGGGCTAAGCTTCTTCTGTGTTTGGAAGTAGCTAGTGGCAACATTGTCCGTCATGATCATGAACCGTGCCCCAAGTACGTAGTGTCTCCAAGTGCGAAGGCAGTGGATGATTACGGTCATCTCCTTCTCTTGCATCGTGTAGCGCCGCTCGGCATCATTGAGCTTGCGACTCTCATAGGCTATGGGGTGTCCCTCTTGCATCAGAACTCCCCCAATGGAAAAGTCTAAGGCATCGGTGTGTACCTCGTAAGGCTTAGAGTGGTCCGGTAGGCTATGTATAGGCTCCTCCATCACTGCCTTCTTCAAGTCATCAAAGGCAGTTTGGCATTCCTCCGTCCATCTCCATATGCGTCCCTTCTTCAGGATGTCCGTCAAAGGGGCGGCTCGTGCTGAGTAGTACTTGATAAAACGGCGGTAGTAGTTGACAAGGCCCAAGAATGATCGTAGTTCGGCCACTTTGGTGGGCGGCTCCCAATCCCGTATGGCTTGCACTTTGCTTTCATCCATCAAGAGCTTCCCATCCTTTATCTTGTGACCTAGGAACAACACCTCTTGTTGGGTAAAGGAGCATTTCTCCCTCTTCACATAGAGGTCGTTTTCCCGGAGAACTTGGAAGACGGTCTTCAAGTGTTGCACGTGATCTTCCAAGGTGGTGCTATAGATGACGATGTCGTCCAAGTATACCACCACAAAGTGGTCCAAGTAGGGATGGAATAGGTTGTTCATCAAAGTGCAGAATGTAGCTGGTGCATTGGTGAGACCAAATGGCATGACTAGGAATTCATAAGAGCCATACCTTGTCACGCATGTGGTCTTGGGCTCATCTCCTGCCGCGATTCGTACTTGATAGTACCCTGAGCGCAAGTCCAGCTTGGTGAAGTAGCGTGCTCCCCCAAGTTGGTCGAACAAGTCTGCGATGAGAGGAATGGGGTACTTGTTCTTTATGGTCACCTTGTTGAGAGCTCTATAGTCGATGCACATCCGTAATGACCCATCCTTCTTGCGTTGAAACAAGACAGGTGTGCCGTAAGGGGCCTTCGATGGTCGAATGTAGCCTGCATCGAGTAAGTCGTTGAGCTGTTTTCGCAATTCCTCCAACTCTGGTGGTGCCATGTGGTAATGTGCCATGGATGGTGGCTTGGAACCTGGTTCCAGCTCGATCTTGTGATCTACCTCCCTTCGGGGTGGTAGTCTCTTTGGTAGCTCCGAGGGCATGACATCGTTGTACTCACGTAGTACTGAGCGAATCTCTGTGGGCATGTCCTCATGTGGGGAAGACTCTAAGGGGTCTTCTGGTGAGTCGAGTAGGGTGGTTAAGTAGCTAACTTCCCCATTCTTGTACCCCTTTTCGAATTGCATGGCAAATAGGGAGCGAGCCTTAATCTTAGCCCCTCGTTCGACTGGCACCATGCATGTGGTATTTCCGTCCATGATGCACATGGTGTTAGTGTAGGGGATGAGGAAGGCCTTTACCTTGTCCAAGAATTATATTCCAAGGACTAAGGCAAAGTCGTCCATGGGTACCACCGAGAGATCAATGAGGCCATTACATTGGCCTATGTGGGCATGTATGCCTCGGGAAATGCCGTATATGGCCTTGGCTACTGAGTTGACGGCCTTCATGGAACCGTCCTCCTTGGTGTACTTGAGGCCTAGTCGCTTGGCCTCGTCGATGCTTATGAAGTTGTGGGAGGCACTAGTGTCTACCAATGCTTTAGTAGACGTCCCCCCTATGGTTGTTTCAACGAACATGAGCCCTTTAGGTGCTGCCTTAGGGGCCTCCATCTTAGCCTTGATGGCGTTGAGGATTTGAAGCGAACCCATGTGTGCCTCCTGCGTTTCTGGGTGCTCGAGTGTCATGTCATTGGCAGTCTTCTTCTTTGGGCAAAACTGTGTCCAATGCATCTCACCACAAATGAAGCAGGGTGATGGTGGTTGTTTCTGGGGCTTGTTATCTCCACCTTTCCGGAAGCCTTCTTTGTGAGGGGCAGTGTTGGCGGCATTAGAAGTGTTGCCCTTGTCTTCCCCACCTTTGCCGAAGTTTCGGGTCTTGTCCTTGGGCTGGGCAAAGTCTTTCTTGGAGCTGAAATCGATCAATGCCTCCGCTTCCGTGATGGCAGTGGCAAGGTCCTTCACTCCACGTCGTCTTAGCTCCGTCTTGGCCCATTGTTGTAGGCCATCCATGAAGAAGAAGAGAGACTCCTTCTCTGAGAGCTCAGGGATCTCAAGGGTGAGCAAAGTGTACTCCTTGACATAGTCTCGGATGATCCCTGTTTATTTGAGTCGGCGGAGTCTGCCCATAGCTTCTTCCTCGGCATTCTCAGGATAGAAGTGCCTCTTAAATTCTTTACGAAAATCAGCCCAAGTATCAGTAGAAAGAGTACCTCTGTCGATGTCGCCATGTCTACGCCTCCACCATAGCATAGCGTCGTCCACTAGGTAGAGGGTGGTGGTGTTGATCTTTGACGCCTCGTCCACTATCCCTTTGGTGTCAAAGTATCGCTCCATGCCAAATAGGAAGTTTTCTACCTCCTTGGCCACACGTTCCCCCTTGTAGCATTTGGGTTTGGGGATGTCGATTCTGGGAGCTCCGGCCTCCCGAGTAGCAGTGGCACCGTTTGCTACGGCTTGCTTGCAAATGTCCCAATCGGCACGCATGTCCTCCATGAATGTCCGAATGTTGCTAAGCTCATGATCCATGTAACCACGTAGGGTGGCTATCTCATCGCGAAGATGGCGTAGCTCCTTGCGATGGTCTCCATCAAGGGCATTGAGTTGCCCCTTCATGGTGTCTTGGAAGTCGGCGTTGTCGGACTCCAATTCTTCCAAGCGTTGGTGAGTCTCCACTATACGCTCCTGCATGATGGCCATAGTGCCATCTATATCATCGATGCGTGTCTCAAGGCTTGGTTGAGCGTCCTTGGACTTGGACTTCGACCTTGCCTTGGTGTTAGTGGGTGGGCGTTGTTTCTCCCTGCTGCGTTCTTGCTCCTCCACGGCTGGGGTGATGGTTGAGTTTATCTACGCCATACTCCCTTGCTAGTAGGTTGTGATCCCTTACGAACCGGGCTCTGATACCAACTGTCACGGACTTAGTGTTTTCAAGGAAGCGTGCGGCCTTAGACACCTCTAAGATGCTATAGAAGTGCTAAGTAAGCCTTTGTGGGTCTCTAGCTTAGTGGGCAAATAAAGCTAGGTGAATGCGGAAGTTTGGTGTGTAAGAAGAGAAAGCTAGGCAAGGGAGCCTTGAAGGCAATAGAACTCAAGAGAACTTGTATTGCTTGAGAACTTGTGTATTTGCTTGGATGGTGAGCAAATGAGCTCCCTCCTCTATTTATAGGCCAAAGGCCTTACAAGGAAAAGTGGAGAGATTTCTAGAATCCTCCATGTCTAGTCTACTCTAGAATGTTCCATACAATTCTAGTATATTCTATACAATTCTATACAAGTCTAGACAACTCTACAATACTCCAGAGAATTCCGGAGAAGTGTGGAGAAGTCTAGAATATTCCAGATGCCATGTAGGATGCCAAGTAGGATCCTACGAAGCGTCTGCGTGGTGCCTGTGTGGCGCCTACGTGGCGTAACCTCATAATGCAGGACGTGACATTAGCCTCTGCCCAAATCAGCATTTGCTTAAAGTTTAAAAATGCAAAAACGCGAGATTTTGCGATATGGCTTTGTTTTTCGCACCGTCAGTCCCGAAAAATCATAAATATTGAAAAAGTGAGTTTTTCCTTGGCGGAACCAAAAAATAGTTTCCGAGACCTCGGGAAACGCGAAAAATGTAAACTTAGCAAAAATGATTTTTTTGTAAGTTTTCATAAAATCTTCTGTTCTGCCCCCGGTCTCCGTTTTTAACTACCGTCGGTTTCTAAAGTTTGAAATCTCTAAGATAATGAATTTAATTAAATCCATTTCTAAAAACAAGGAAATTTTACCGGGGTTACGGGGGTAGGTGAAAACGGGTTTTTCGGTTCAAAACGAAAGGGTTTGTTTGAAAGCCTAGAAAAATGTCGTTTTCAGCCGGACACCTAATAACCACATTCTATAACTATTATTCACATCACACTCAAGATAAAATAATTTATACATTTAATGATTACGCCGCAATAAGGCAAAATAGGACATAGTTTTCATAATATGAACTAGTCTTACATTTCCGGCACCGAAGTGCAGCAAAATAATAAAATCCCCGTGCATAGCGCTCCAAGGGATATACATCGATAATAAAACCTCGGCTAACATGCTAGCCGGACAAAAAATAAGTAGTTTTACAAATTGGTTTTACATGTGAAAAAGGAACATATTTATCGACTTAATGCTCAACAAAATAAAAGTGTGGTCCGCCTCGCATGCAAAAAAGGGCGGACATACATCCACACGTCCATGGAGAGACTACGGAACCCCCCCCAACGGGATCATCACCTGAAAAAAATATATATAAGGCATAGAGTGAGCTGACTAGCCCATTAGAGGAAGCGTCATTGCCTCCATCTTGGTAGTCCGAGTGGTTCAACCCAACCAAGGTTCATGCCACTAACTCTAGGTCGGTCTCTTGTTCCACATGGCTCTCACGCCAATCCGGAACCCCTTCGAACCCCACAAATAAGTTTCCCCAACATGCTCACAACATAATTTTCTACAATTATAGCATGCTTCCACAATAACATCATATTCACATATATATGATAGTCTAAATGCACCATGACTCGACACACCCCACGAGACACACGGTGCCCAACTCAGGTTAACGGATACATACTCTATCCAACTCAAGTTCAAGTCCCGCTGCGTAAAGATATACTGCAAACTCTTGTGATCGGAGAAAACCTCAAATCTTTCACCGTACAAGTAGTGCCGCCACCCCTTAAGGGCAAAAAGAACCGCTACAAGCTCTAAGTCATGCGTAGGATAATTCCGCTCGTGAGTCTTCAACTGTCGAGACCCATAAGCCACAACTCTCTCGGACTGCATGAGCACACATCCTAGTCCCTCATGAGAAGCATCACAATAGATCACGTACCCGACACCACGCTCGGGAATAATCAACACCGGAGCAATAGTCAAACGTGTCCTCAACTCAATGAATGTCTCTTCACACTTTTCATCCCACACGAACTTGACACCTTTTCGCATGAGGCGAGTCATAGGAACTTCCAAACGAGAAAAGTCCTTCACAAATCGTCGATAGTAACACGCCAAGCCAAGAAAACCATAAACCTCAAAAACGCTACTCGGTCTCTTCCAACTCATAACCGCCTCTATCTTCGAAGGATCAACTGAAATGCCGCCTCCGGAAACAACATGCCCCAAAAATCTAACCTCTTGAAGCCAAAACTCACATTTACTATACATAGCATACAATCGGTGCTCTCTTAGGATTTGAAGAACGGTCCTAAGATGAACCTCGTGTTCACTTTCTGTAGTAGAGTAAACTAGAATATTGTCAATGAACACCACTACAAATCTATCCAAGAACTCATATAAGATACGATTCATGAGACCCATGAATGCCGCCGGTGCATTAGTCACACCAAAAGGCATCACGAGAAACTCAAAGTGCCCATAACGAGTGCGAAATGCGGTCTTAGGGATGTCAATATCCCTAACCCGTAACTGATGATAACCGGACCTCAAGTCAATCTTGAAGAAGAACTTAGATCCCTTGAGTTGATCAAACAAGTCATCAATCCGTGGCAATGGATATTTGTTCTTGATCGTCACCCGATTCAACCTACGATAATCAATGCACAACCATAGTGAACCATCCTTTTTCTTAGCACAAGGAACTGGAGCACCCCAATCGGAAACACTAGGCCAAATAAAACCCTTCGCCTTGAGATCGTCAAGTTGCTCCTTCAATTGTTTTAACTCCGCCGGTGCCATCCGGTACGGTGCCATGGAAATAGCATCGGTACCCGGTACAAGATCAATAGCAAACTCCACCTCACGAATCGGAGGCAAGGAAGTCAAGTCATCGGGAAAAACATCTCAATACTCACCTACGACATAAGGTACCTCAGCGTGACCATGAACCTCATCGTCGGAAAAGAGACTCGCTAGAAGAAAACCAGAAATATCATGCTCCCATATACTATAGGAAAAAGTAGATGAGTCATTGCGATCACCAAAGAAGTGGAATCGCTCGCCCTTAGGTGTGCACACCGACACCCGACCCCTAAAGCAATCAATCTGTGCTCGAAAGGTAGATAACCAATCCATGCCTAAGATGACGTCAAAGCCCGTCATGTCTAGAAGAATGAAGTCGAACCATAACGATCGTCCGGCAATCACAATATCACACTTGCGACACACTTTAGATAAATATGCATTACCCCCAATCGGCGTGTTTACCCACAAAGGTACCCCAAGTTATGAAATAGGTATACCTAAAGTAGATGCATAAGCAGAAGCAATAAATGAGTGCAAAGCTCCAAAATCAATAAGAACATGCGCCCAACAACCGTATACAGGAAATGTACCTCTCACGATAAAAGGTCCTGCTACACTGTCTGTTGTTGTGACTGCATAAGCACGGCCCTGAGGACGTGGATGTTGTTGGATAGTCGATGCAAATATCCTAGCCTGAGAACCCTGAGCTGATGGTGCTGGCTGCTGTGGTGCTTTATACGCAGACTGACCTGCTGGCTGTGTAGCCCTGGACTGCTGTCCAATCCCACTCATAGGAGTGCCATTACTCTGTCCCTAACGACAATTCCTGGCGATATGACCCTGTTGTCCACACTGGAAGCAACCCCTATTATGCACTGGACCACTACTCTGTCCCTGCTGAAGAGACGGACATTGTGGCTTCGTGTGCCCTGGCTGTCGGCAATAATGACAAACAATCTCCTGACGAGTGAAACCCAAAGATGCTCTAAAAGAAGGTGTAGACTGTCCCCGATGTTGCTGTGGTGGTTGTTGCTGCTGTGCCACCGGAGTTGAAGTGTTATTTCACAGTCTCTTCTTGTTCCCAAAGCCCGAAGATGAAGAACCTCTGAAGCTCTTGTCCCTAGCCTCACGAGCTAGTCGGCCCTCTCTTGCATCCTCCTCAGCAAGCAATGCCTTCGTAACGGCCTCGCGGTGCGTCGGCATAGTAAGCACAGAAATCTTCGACTTGAGATTGCCCTTCAAGCCCCTCACAAAACGTCGGCCTTTAACCACATCGTCCACCACCATCTCTGGTGCAAATCGAGATAAACTAGTATATTGAAGCTCATACTCGGTCACATATAAATCACTCTGAACCAACTCATTGAACCGGTCCCTCATGCTCATCCAAGCAAGATGTGGAAAATATTGATCCAGGAAAAGCGTGTGAAAGTCCACCCATGTGATAGTCCGAATATCCCTTGTATTTGTGATAGACTTCCACCAATTCTTAGGATTGCCCGTAAGTCAAAACGACACAATCATGACCCGTACATCATCCTCAACCACCCTGAGAATGTCAAATCCATTGGTTATCTTCTCCAACCAATCGTTGGCCACTAACGGATCCGGACCACCCACAAAGGTTGGTATGTCCAACCTCATGAAATCTCGGAGAGCCCTTTGAGCACGCGAACCCTCATCCTTAACATGCTGCCTCTGGGGAATTTGTGCCATAGCCGCTGCTAAAGCACGTACAAACTGCCCATCATCCATGAAAGGTGCAGCTGGTACACGCTCCCCAACATCGGGACGCACTGGCACATTTTCGTCCACAACAGGAGGTACATGATCCGGAGCATCACCCTCTTTAACGATACGTGGTCGACCTATACGTGGCGGAATGCTCTCTACATGACAACAACTAAACATGTAAGGCACAAGTACAATCATAGTACGCCAAACAAAACCACAAAGCCATGCCGACACACGTATAAGCCAATGACGCACAAAAGACGGGAACTAATACGTAAACTTGTAAAATAAAAGCAAGCAAGAAGTGTAAAGCGATAACGACCCTCGTCCGTCGTCCCATAGAGAAAGAACACGCTCTGATACCTAGTTGTCAAGCCCCTAATTTCGTAGGACTCCAAAACCCGAGCCTAAGAGCAAAGGGAGTGAATGCGGAAAAAAAATGGAAATGAAATAAAATCCTTTTTAAGTCATCAAACACCCATAAATGGGTAAAATAGACCTACAACATCTCAAAGATGCCAAGAAGATCACACGGGATCGGAAAAGAGGTAAACCGATTCACTCGGTACCTTGAACGAATCATTCCAACACCCCATGTTTACCCAAGGGAAAAATGGTCAAATCAGGGGTACAATAATAATTTCCAACTACAACTACCAAATTTGGACCTAACACTAGCAATACGAACAAACGGGACCTAATTTGAAGCCACGAGGAAGGAGAGATGAATTTTCAAAAGTGGCGTCAGACAACACCGACCTAAAACTAAAGTTGAGGTACCCCTCTTTCACCAAGGGTAAAATAGTCATTTCAGGGCCAAACTGATCATTTAAAATTTTATCTAGATAATTTGGACATAGGACAACCCATAGAAACAAATGAGGGTCCATTCCGACATGCGAGGAGGAAAATACAATTTTTCAAACATCGGACATTTCATGCCACTGCAGCAGGCCATGGCATGCCATGCCGCGTGCAGCCCTGCGCGCTGCAGCGCACCGCGCGCACGCACAGCAACCATGCACGGCCTGCTGCGGCTGGCATGTCCAAAGCCAAAAAATGAGATTTTTTTGGCAAAGTTGAAAATCTAAAATTTTTTCGAAGTATGTGATAGCTTAGCCTCTGCCCAAATCAGCATTTGCTTAAAATTTAAAAATGCAAAAACGCGAGATTTTGCGATATGGCTTTTTTTTTTGCACCGTCAGTCCCGAAAAATCATAAATATTGAAAAAGTGAGTTTTTCCTTGGCAAAACCAAAAAATAGTTTCCAAGACCTCGGGAAACGCGAAAAATGTAAACTTAGCAAAAATGATTTTTTTGTAAGTTTTCATAAAATCTTCCGTCTTGCCCCCAGTCTTCGTTTTTAACTACCGCCGGTTTCTAAAGTTTGAAATCTCTAAGATAATGAATTTAATTTAATCCATTTCTAAAAACAAGGAAATTTTACGGGGGTTACGAGGGTAGGCGAAAACGGCGCCCAACTCAGGTTAACGGATACATACTCTATCCAATTACTTTTGAGGTTACAACCTTAACAAGTAATGTAGAGTACCGCACCGACTATTCCCAAGTGATTTTTCTTTCTATCACTTCAACAAGGAAGACGGTTATACGAGAGTCCAACTTGCAACTCCGTACGCCATGACTACAAAAGTCAAGAACATGAGCCTCTACACGGACTCCTAACTCACATTTGCCGGCTTTTTAGTTCCGTAGGCGTGATACCTTCTGGCCAGTTGTTGCTTTGATCCGAACCCGACTACCAACACATCACTACACCACCCGCATATTTCAACCCCATGAATTTGACACTACATGATGTACTCAATATGCACGTATGATTTTTCATCAACCATACTCCATCATAATATATGCTTTTTCTCTCTAGGCAATATATCATGTCAAAACTTTCCACATGCTCATAATATTACATTTATGATCAATAAACCACAACATTAATTCATATCACATTTATGAGCAATAAACAACAACCTAAATTTATATCACATGATCATATTCTCAAGGCCTAAATCATAGTCTAAGTTGCCAAAACCGACTCGTATATATATATACGACATATATACACTTAGACGCACACACCCTCTTACAAAGACAAAGACAAATCATTTTCCCGTACCTCAATTCCAAGCAAGCTATTTCAAGGATGCCCCAAAGAGGTCTAACTCAAGCTATTCCTCCAAAGGCTCAATAGATTAGCTTCCAACTATCAACATACCACACAAAAAAAAAAATTTACTTATGGCATCACAAGAAGACCAAAAATCATCCTTGTGGCTCCAACCACAAGAATCAAGTCAAACCCTAATGAGTACTAAATTAGGGTTTCATGAAAAAATTGAATTCAAGAGATCAAGAGACTATGAACTCACCTATAGCTTCTTCACAAGACGAAGTCACAAGCTACCATAATTGGAACTCAACCTTCCATAAACATGAATAAAAAAGGAAGAGTAAAATCAATACTAACACAAAAGAATTCATGAACTTGGAAGCTAGGGTTCTTGTGAACAAAACCCTAGAGTAGGAGAAAAACTTACCAAAATAGCTCAAGAACACCACTCTAGACCACACCAAGCAAGGATGGAATGAGAGAGCAAGAGAGGAAACTTATGACGGAAATAGAGATGAAGAGATGAAATCTTGCAAATGAGAGAAACTCATAAGTGTAGAGATTCTCCACTAACTATTCTCACCATCCAAGGGTTCAAAATGAATATGGGGGAAAAGGAAATGAATCCAAGGGCTAGGAATAAGTCTTGCCAAGTGGAAGACTTATTACACAAATCACAAAACTCATTATTTTGCCAAACAAGGCCTTATCATCCAAGGGCTTAGAAAAAAGATGGAAATCAAATAACCATCCAATGGTTGAGAAAAAGTCTTTCCAAGTGGATGACCAACAATAATGGATTATTCCATATAAGTGTCAACCAAACAAGACCTTATGATCCAAGGGTCTAAAACAAAGATGGGAGAATGAGATCCAGGGCAAGGAATGAGACAACACATGAAAGGTGGAAATGACCAAATTCATCCAAAGTTGGGGTTAATTACAAGAGTGCCATCAAGACTCTTACATACCCTTTTACCCCTTGTCATCCTCTCTAATTACCAAAATGCCACTCATGCCCTAATTCTTACCAAAAATCTCTACACTTTCCACTAAGTGCTCCAAATGTGAAATTACCCATTTACCCCTCGGTCATTTCTTTCCCGAAATCGTTCTCAATAATTTTCATAAATTTCAAAATGGAAATACAACATGCTACGTACAATTTTTATAACACGTAAAACAAGTAAAGCATGCTAAAACAATTAAATACATTAAACACATAAGCACTTAATTATTTAAATAAAAATTTTAAATTAACCTGTAAAATACCGGACGTTACATGATGGGTCTAGTAATTTGTGGGTATACTAATTTTCAAAAATAATAAAAAATAAACTCTTAAATATTTTGTGAAATAAATTTATGTGTGTACAGTTATGCATACACCTATAAGATAGTCGTAATCGCAAAACAAGTACGTTATATGTCACGCCCCGAATTCCTAGGACTCCGAAACCCGAGCCTAAGAGCTAAGGGAGTGATTGCGGAAGTAAAAAGAAATGAGAACCAACGACATTCAATCATCAAATACCCACGAAAGGGTAAAATGATCTGATACCACGCTGTCACGCCCCTAAGATTCCCGAAACTCAAATCTAGAGAATCAGCGAATCTCCAAGGGATGACGCTAGTCAAGCGACTACTAGAGTCAACAACAACAAAGAGACATATGAAATAACAATAAAAATATACTCCATGTCAAGTAGGATGCTAGAAACTCACTAGCATCCTCCAATACCAACTGACACGCTCCTAAATTCCAAAGACTCCCGAACAGGGACATCCGAGGAATCCAAGATGTGATCCTTAATACAAATGACCAACTAAGACATCATTAACCGTGAAAACATATGAGTTAATGATAGATACGGTATATTTCATACCCAAATGGATAATAAACAAAGCAGCGGAATCTAACAAAAATCCGGCAGAGTTCCGTTTGTAAATGGAACATCCGGATACACAACCACAACACAATAACCTGCCCAAAGCAATTCAATAATCACAATGGCTTCCAAGCCCCACATTCATCAATCCTACTAGGGCCGAGGTAGTGGAAAGAAACCAAAACCCCTCCAAACCCTCTAAAATCAACAGAGCCACTAATGCTCGAATAGGAATACAAGAAATGCACCTAGCTGTGCAAAATAAATACAATAACCTCCTGAAAGAATAAATACAGGAAATAAATGATACATCAACAGGGATATGCCAACAGACTGGCTCCCAAAAGAGAATACATAACAATCCCATAACAATGGGTAAGGAAGTTGAAAGCGGATACCTATCGTCCCCAAACCAGTCGTACTGCAACTGTAACCGCATCACCCAACGCAACTCCAAACCTGTAACAAGGAAACAAGGGAAAGCTGCCGTTGCACTGCATCCTGCCTATAGCCGTATATTTCCTGCAACCTGACGTGTGAATACCAGGGGGCAAATGAAATACCCCTGTGAGCAAATAAGCTCAGTGGGAAAGGATATCCTAACTACCACATCCTCTGATAGTTGAGGTAATGCTAAACCACCCAGTGAGATACATAGCCCACAACATAACCCAGCCACGAAAACCCAAGGCACACGCTCATATACTACCGTACGTAAGTATATAACGGGGTTATTTATATACACACACATATATATATATAAGTATAAATACACAACATGAGCCTATAAGATACAACTAAGACTCGTACGTACCCACACCGGTAGTCTACACGACTCTCACCAACGTACACTAGGTACACGACACTAATGTCAAATCTAACCAATCATCCAGCGTTCACAACGCTAACCAGAAAATCTAAACAGAGGGAATCACACTCACCTCTAATATCGACAAGGATCAAAATCCACCACTAGTACCAAGGAATACTCATAACTCACTCCCCGATAACACAGGAGGAAAAGTACTCACGTCCTTGCGTACTAACACAATCATCGTCTATATATATATATATATATATATATATATATATATATAGTAAATGTACAATATATATATATATATAATACAAACCTCATCCCATTCCTAAGGAAAATCTACCTCTCAAAGGCTAGATCACCTTAATCATATCACCATACCATAAATCATATCGACCTCATAATACTATCATCGATAGGTCAATCACATCACTAACGCTCTCACTGTAGGCGAGGAAAACCCAATCAAATCACTAGGAGTACACGAACTCAACTCACAAGAACGACCACCTAATGGTCACCGAAACAAAGCAAAGGAAAAGACTTCCCAACGCTAAACCAGCAGATAACCGAGACAACAATGTCAAGGTTAAAACACCACAGGTGTTTAAGGAGAACACCTGGACAAGGAACCCAATCCACTCGGTAACCATGCCCACAACATGTGGAACAACTCAAATGACCTAAGTGGTGACATCAACAATAAAGAAAGTGAAAAGCAACACTATATGTGTGCACTGAACAACACAACGCCTCATACAGAGACCTAGAAATAATAGGAAGCAAAGGTGAAACAATGGAACACCTTTCAAAACTCTACAGGAGGAGATATTGAGAAAGAAGTCTCTAAATCTCAGAATCCCAAGAAAAGTAATAAAATAGTTTTCCTTTAAGAAACCATATAGTAAAAATAACCGTCTTGCCCCCGTTCTCCGTCAATTGCCATCACCGGCTTTTAGAGTAAAAAATCTTTCTAAAGAAGATCCTAAGATCGTTTTATAAAGTGTTAAAACTTTTCATTTCCACGGGGGTAGGCGAAAACGAGTTTTTCCTTTAAAAAAAACAAGGAGTTTATTTCAAAACATAGAAAACACCATTTTCGAAATGACAGTCAAATAAGAGAAACACAACTCTATGAATTCCCGTAATGTCCGAGAGGACAGTAAAGGAAGAACAACACGTTGGACTCACGGAAGACAACCATCCGTTCCAACTCCACCAAATCAAATGACACCACGAGGAAGAGGTTCGGCACCACACCTTAACCGACAACTCAAGGAATGACATACAAGTCAACGACCACGTACTAGTGTACAAAACACAGTACCAGGAATGCTTAAGGGAAGGGACTAAGCATAAGAATCAAGACTGTCAGACTACAGTACCTCGAGTACTTAATGAATCCCTAATCATAACCTCTTCTCATCAATCAAATCTCACACAACTCATCACTCGCCTTCTCTAAGGCCTCGATTATCAATTGACACAAAAATCATGCCTAACCTCAAATCTTCAAAAGAGTTCACACAACTAACCACGATCACCAAACTACTAACCACAATCACAGGGCTACTAACCACAATCACAAGGCTGCAAACCACAATCTCTAAGGCTGTTAACCACAATCTCTAAGGCCTCAACTCAAGTCAAGCCTACGGTCCACCACTAGCCTCCGCTAGCCACATGAATCACTATTCCAACACGCATAACCTCCCCCAAGGGTACTAAGGTATACAACAACAAGTATAAATATATTAGTTTCAATTATACTTATTAATAATGGCATATTATCATTTTCTTCCACATTAATTACTTTCAACTGAGCATTTATAAAATATGAATTTAATTTACAATATTCATAAATAGCATGCCCCAACAACACATGTAATATAGCACATATACATTTCAAACGAGATCACATAAATAATAGGCAGTGTAATGTGACTCAACAATCCCCGTGATACTCACACACAACACACCCTTCCCAAGGGTAACGGATACAAACTCTGTCCACTCATCATAGTGTAGAGTTACCACACCGACCTTTCCCAAGTGATTTTCTCTCTATCACTTCAACAGGGAAGACGGTTGTACGAGAGCCCAACTTGTAACTCCGTACGCCATGACTACCCTTGAGTCAAGAACATGAGCCTCTACCTGAACTCCTAACTCACATTTGCCGGCTTTTTAGTTCCGTAGGCGTGATACCTCCTGGCCAGTTGTTGTGATGATCCGACACAAACGTCTACTCGTGCCCCACGCACAAATGAAGTAGACCACACCAAATGAACTCTCTCTGCCAATGGTGAAACCGTGCACTACATGCACCAACACCCATGTGCTCACACGACATGGTGTACAATCAAATCATATCTCAATCATAAATATGTAATACATCATATTTATAAAAATACCCACATGATAATATAAGTCTCAAAATCTCTTTTCATGCTTTAAATACAATAAAGCAATTAAATCATATGAAAACAGTTTCATATACATTTCATGTTTTCAAAATATATTTTCTTTAATTCCTTAGAAAATATTTTCAATTTCAATTAACATGTCTTTTTAAAATAATTTAAACAGGTCATCCACGTAATAAAAGGGGACCTAGAATAGCGTCTAAGTCTCTCACGTCCAACGTTTACAAAATCTTCTAGCTCATTTAATTCTCCAGGGAATTTCTAAGCCGCATATTCCTATTCAATTAAAATAGGAATTAATATAATCACATAGGAAATAATTTAATTAATTTTCTTAAATTAATCCCTAAGTCCAATTCCGATTCTAAACGAATTATAGATATTTAAATTAACGATTTAAAATATCTATATTAAATTAAATAAGGGTTTTACACCCCTAAACTACTTCAATAATGCGGAGTGAGAAATATAATTTCCCACCTAATTATACGTTACCGAACAGTCCGAAACAGCACAGTACCGGCACCCAAATATGAAGTTCGCCGACCAAAATCGTCCGAAAACTATTTTGAATATATCCAAATGTCCGTCTCGACAACCTATACGATATATACGAAGCCCATTAATAATCGGTTAATTAATTGGGTTAAATCTAAAATACCCCAAACGAAATCTATAACCTATAAATGCGATTTCCGGGCAAACCATTCATCCTAAATTCACGAAATTAATGTATGATGAATACTACGTAGGTACGAAACTAGTCACCAAAAATCGGCTCAAACCGAGTTCGCCCCTGTCCACGCGTTGCTCCGCCCCTGCTGCGTGAACCAGCTGCAGCTACTCGCTCCTCCGGGCAAGCCGCCGCCAGCCACGGTCGCCGCCGCCTCCGCCCAGCTCAGCCGCCGCTGCTCCAGGCCATCGACTCTGGCTTGCAACACCCCGGCTGCAGCACCTCTTCAGCCCGACTCTCTCTCTCTCTCCCCTTCTCTCGCCGGCCATGGAGGTGAAGATGAAGGTGAGGAGCAGATGAAGGTCGTCTATGAAGAAGAAGGCACCGGCTGTAGTCGTGGAGAAGAGACGCACAGATCCGTCGTTTACAGATGCGCATATACATGTATATATACATATATAACCTAATTGCAAAAACAACCCTCTAAATGTCCATAATTGCGAAACTGACCCTTCAAGTATCCGTAATTGCAAAATGACCCCAAAACTATATATATATAATTAAATATATATATATACAATAAATCCCGAAAAATACCGGGAACACCAAAACGTAATCTCGTAAACCCGAATTAATAACGGGACGCCCAATTAAATACACCGGGGTAGGAACCCAAATGTTAGAACACTTAAACAAGCCCGACCAATTAAAATGTGTCGTCATCCAATCGAAACACTAATCATTA
This sequence comes from Cornus suecica, assembly GCA_963922005.1. Classification (NCBI taxonomy): domain Eukaryota; kingdom Viridiplantae; phylum Streptophyta; class Magnoliopsida; order Cornales; family Cornaceae; genus Cornus; species Cornus suecica. The sequence goes on from OY998244.1 coordinate 44,555,552, forward strand.
AACGTCGAATAAACTAACGTCTAAACGAGACCACGTAATTGAGAATAAGAACTCGCGTAGTCGTCAAGGAGAAACCGTAGTGTCGTTCAGTCGACTTTAAAAGTAAACGCGAAAAATTTACAGGTATTAAATACCAAGAATAAATAATACGTCATGAACAAGTGACGTCATTACTGAAATTAAAATTATAAATAATTTCAGGAAAAAGGAAAATAACACGGGGTGTTAAATTATATATTATACAATTCATGTATGTTATAAAGTGTAAGTGCACACAAATGTTGAATATATACACGAAACTAAGTTGTGTTAAAAATTATAAGTATTATAAACGTAAATTTATAAGTAATATTATAAGGAGTAACATAGTGTATGTTTACTGAGTAAGACAGTCCATAAAGATTTGAATCAATATAGAATAAAAATCATATTACATATAATAGGTCTTGGGACTGTGACGGGTCTAAGATTACCATTATGACGGATACAACAAAATCATTGTGATGGGTCTAGTAATTTTTGGGTATACTAATTTTCAAAAATAATAAACAATTAACTGTTAATTATTTTGTGAAATAAATTTATGTGTGTAAAGTTATGTATACCACCCATAATATAGTCGTAATCACAAAACAATTACGTTATATATTATACAATTCTTGCATATTATAAAGTGTAAGTGCACACAAACGTTGAATATATACACGTAACTAAGTTGTGTTAAAAAATTATAACTATTATAAACGTAAATTTATAAGTAATATTATAATGAGTAACAAAGTATTTGGTTCCTTAGTAAGACAGTCCATAAAGATTTGAATCAATATAGAATAAAAATCAGATTACATATAATCGGTCTTGAGAATGTGACGGGTGTAAGATAAGTGTTATGCGGGATACAAGAAAAGCATTGTGATGGGTCAAGTAATTTGTGGGTATAATATATTCCAAAAAAATAAATAATAAACTATTAATTAACTTATAAAATAAAATTATGTGTTTATAGTTAAGCATATCACCCGTAATATATTCCTAATTTTAAAACAAGTACGTTATATATTATACAATTCGTGCATGTTATAAAGTGTAAGTGCACACAAACGTTGAATATATACACGCAACTAAGTTGTGTTAAAAAATTATAACTATTATAAACGTAAATTTATAAGTAATATTATAATGAGTAACAAAGTATTTGGTTCATTAGTAAGACAGTCCATAAAGATTTGAATCAATATAGAATAAAAATCAGATTACATATAATCGGTCTTGAGAATGTGACTGGTGTAAGATAAGTGTTATGCGGGATACAAGAAAAGCATTGTGATGGGTCAAGTAATTTGTGGGTATAATATATTCCAAAACAATAAATAATAAACTATTAATTAACTTATAAAGTAAAATTATGTGTATATAGTTAAGCATATCACCCGTAATATATTCCTAATTTTAAAACAAGTACGTTATATATTATACAATCCGTACATTCTATAAAGTCTAAGTGCACACAAACGTTGAATATAAATATGCAACTAAGTTATGTTAAAAATTATAACTATTATATACGTAAATTTATAATTAATATTGTAATGAGTAACATAGTGTATGGTTACTGAGTAAGATAATTCATAAAGATTTGAATCAATATAGAATAAAAATCAGATTACACATAATAGGTCTTTGGATTGTGACGGGTGTAAGATTACCGTTATGCCGGATACAACAAAAACATTGTCATGGGTGTAATAATTTGTCGGTATACTAATTTTCAAAAATAATAACAAATAAACTATTAATTATTTTGTGAAATAAATTTACGTGTGTACAGTTATGCATACACCTATAATATAGTCGTAATCGCAAAACAAGTACGTTATATATTATACAATTCGTGTATGTTATAAAGTGTAAGTGCACACAAACGTTGAATATATACACACAACTAAGTTGTGTTAAAAATTATAAGTATTATAAACGTAAATTTATAAGTAATATAATAAGGAGTAACATAGTGTATGGTTACTTAGTAAGACAGTCCATAAAGATTTGAATCAATATAGAATAAAAATCATATTACTTATAATAGGTCTTGGGATTGTGACGGGTGTAGGATTACCATTATGACGGATACAATAAAACCATTGTGATAGGTCTAGGAATTTGTGGGTATACAAATTTTGAAAAATAATCAAAAATAAACTGTTAATTATTTTGTAAAATAAATTTATGTGTGTATAGTTATGCATACCACCCATAATATAGTCGTAATCGCAAAACAAGTACGTTATATATTATACAATTCGTGCATGTTATAAAGTGTCAGTGCACACAACCGTTGAATATATACACGCAACTAAGTTGTATTAAAAAATTATAAATATTTTAAACGTAAATTTATAAGTAATATTATAACGAGTAACAAAGTGTATGGTTCCTTAGTAAAGACAGTCCATAAAGATTTGAATCAATATAGAATAAAAATCAGATTACATATAATAGGTCTTGGGAATGTGACGGGTGTAAGATAAGTGTTATACCGGATACAAGAAAAACATTGTGATGGGTGTAGTAATTTGTGGGTATAATATATTCCAAAACAATAAATAATAAACTATTAATTAACTTATAAAATAAAATTATGTGTGTATAGTTATGCATATCACCCGTAATATATTCCTAATTTCAAAACAAGTACGTTATATATTATACAATCCGTACATTCTTTAAAGTGTAAGTGCACACAAACGTTGAATATAAATACGCAACTAAGTTCTATTAAAAATTATAATTATTATATACGTAAATTTATAATTAATATTATAACGAGTAACATATTCAATGGTTATTTAGTAAGACAGTCCATAAATATTTGAATCAATATAGAATAAAAATCATATTACATATAATAGGTCTTGGGATTGTGACGGGTGTAAGATTACCGTTATGCCGGATACAACAAAAGCATTATGACGGGTCTAGTAATTTGTGGGTATACTAATTTTCAAAAATAATAAAAAATAAACTGTTAATAATTTAGAGAAATAAATTTATGTGTGTAAAGTTATGCAGACCACCCATATTATAGTCTTAATCGCAAAACAATTACGTTATATATTATACAATTCGTGCATGTTATAAAGTGTAAGTGCACACAAACGTTGAATATATACACGCAACTAAGTTGTGTTAAAAAATTATAAGTATTTTAAACGTAAATTTATAAGTAATACTATAACGAGTAACATAGTGTATGGTTACTTAGTAAGACAGTCCATAAAGATTTGAATCAAGATAGAATAAAAATCATATTACATATAATAGGTCTTGGGATTGTGACGGGTATAAGATTACCGTTATGCCGGATACAACAAAAACATTGTAATGGGTGTACTAATTTGTGGGTATACTAATTTTCAAAAATAATAACAAATAAACTATTAATTATTTTGTGAAATAAATTTATGTCTGTACAGTTATGCATACACCTATAATATAGTCGTAATCGCAAAACAAGTACATTATATATTATACAATTTGTGTATGTTATAAAGCGTAAGTGAACACAAACGTTGAATATATACACGCAACTAAGTTGTGTTAAAAATTATAAGTATTATAAACGTAAATTTATAAGTAATATTATAATGAGTAACATAGTGTATGGTTACTTAGTAAGACAGTCCATAAAGATTTGAATCAATATATAATAAAAATCATATTACATATAATATGTCTTGGGATTGTGACGGGAATAAGATTACCATTATGACGGATACAACAAAACCATTGTGATGGGTATTGGAAATTGTGGGTATACTAATTTTCAAAAATAATAACAAATAAACTATTAATTATTTTGTGAAATAAATTTATGTGTGTACAGTTATGCATACACCTATAATATAGTCGTAATCGCAAAACAAGTACGTTATATATTATACAATTCGTGTATGTTATAAAGTGTAAGTGCACACAAACGATGAATATTTACACGCAACTATGTTGTGTTGAAAATTATAAATATTATAAACGTAAATTTATAAGTAATATAATAAGGAGTAACATAGTGTATGGTTACTTAGGAAGACAGTCCATAAAGATTTGAATCAATATGGAATAAAAATCATATTACATATAATAGGTCTTGGGATTGTGACGGGAATAAGATTACCATTAAGACGGATACAACAAAACCATTGTGATGGGTCTTGGAATTTGTGGGTATACTAATTTTCAAAAATAATAAAAAATAAACTGTTAATTATTTTGTGAAATAAATTTATGTGTGTAAAGTTATGCATACCACCCATAATATAGTCATAATCGCAAAACAATTACGTTATATATTATACAATTCGTGCATGTTATAAAGTGTAAGTGAACACAAACGTTGAATATATACACGTAACTAAGTTGTGTTAAAAAATTATAAGTATGATAAACGTAAATTTATAAGTAATATTATAACGAGTAACATAGTGTATGGTTTCTTAGTAAGACAGTGGTTAAATATTTGAATCAATATTGAATAAAAATCAGATTACATATAATAGGTCTTGGGAATGTGACGGATGTAAGAGAAGTGTTATGCGGGATACAAGAAAAGCATTGTTATGGGTCTAGTAATTTGTGGGTATAATATATTCCAAAACAATAAATAATAAACTATTAAATAACTTATAAAATAAAATTATGTGTGTATAGTTATGCATCTCACCCGTAATATATTCCTAATTTTAAAACAAGTACGTTATATATTATACAATCCGTACATTTTATAAAGTGTAAGTGCACACCAACGTTGAATATAAATACGCAACTAAGTTATGTTAAAAATTATAAGTATTATATACGTAAATTTATAATTAATATTATAACGAGTAACATATTCAATGGTTATTTAGTAAGACAGTCCATAAAGATTTGAATTAATATAGAATAAAAATCATATTACATATAATAGGTCTTGGGATTGTGACGGGTGTTAGATTACCGTTATGCCGGATACAACAAAAACATTATGATGGGTCTAGTAATTTCTAGGTATACTAATTTTCAAAAATAATAAAAAATAAACTGTTAATTATTTTGTGAAATAAATTAATTCAATTCAATAGTTCAAAAGTATTGAATTATGTTTTGAAAAAGAATTTGGATTTGATTTTTAAGAATTAAACTAAAATTAACTAAGAAAATAATAAAAATGATAGTTGTGATCAAGAGATAGAGAACACTAGGGTTTTCATCACTCCACCACTAACCGCATAATATAATCCTTAATTTTCCCAATTGTAATAGGGCGATCTATTACTGTGAATCAGGTCATACCGCAAATAGTCGAATACAACCCCCAAAAGGATACCGTCAACCGGATTTGTTAGAACCCATCTCCGAACAGAGTATGACTAGTTCATACATCTACTTTAAACTACTCCTACTAACATAAATTAAAAATCAAGCTATATCATCTCGCCGAGGTATGGCCTGTGTAAACCTAGGGTTTCGAGTGTTAAGAACCATTGTGTAAAAAATCATGTATTAAGTATCTGAGTTCAAGCCCATAGTGAATAATCATGATTGAATAGAAAAATTATATTTATTTTATCTAAGAAATGAATTTAGAACAAATATAAAATTGTGTATAAAAATCCAAACAAACACTCATCTACAACAATGATCATAGAATAGTCACAGTTTCCCCTCTATTACAATTGAAAACAAATATAGGGACTACATTACTTGGCTAGGGTTTTGATAGAAAACCCTATATACCGGTTTAGTTGGCCATAGAAGATGGTGACTGCATCGCTGAAGTAGAGACGCACTCCATGGTTTTCTTCTCCGTTTCTCTAGGTCTGAATATGGCTCTTCTTTTCCACAGCAACAAGTCTGAATGAACGTATGAAAACTTAATAAAGCCACAACCACCCTCTCTTCTGAAATATGTACGTGTATATATAACCTAGTCATAATGTTGTCCTTTTCTGTCATTTCACTCTAAACCTCCTTTAAACCCTAGTTCTGATATGCACGCAAGTATATACATGTATACACATGTTTGGAGTCGCAGTCAAATCTTGGAGTCGAGTCGGTGGTAAAACAGGCAAAAAATCATCGTAGCACTTAAATTCCTTGCCACACCTACGCTTCAAGCATACGGGTCAAGTGTAGATTTATGATTTCTAGCCACTTTTTGAGTCTGAAAGCGTAGGGACAAGCGTATAAGTTTTCTGAAAAACTACTTTTCTCTAAAAATACACCAAAACAACTGTCTTGTACCTATGATATTTTTCTTTGTTGACGACCAATTCTAGAAATGTCATGTTTGCCCTCCGATAGCCATTTTTGTCTCAAATTGCATCATTGACTCCATTTTTTTGCATAGAAAGAGCACACAACTCAGTTAATTCACCGAAGTTAGCTCCATTCTTAGTTAAGTCACTGAAACATGCTCAAACATACAAATGACATAAAAATACCAGATAATTACATGAAATGACCTAACAATAGTGATTTAAGGGGTCAAAACATCTAACATTTAACACCTATCACACCCCCAGACTTACATATTGTTAGTCCCTTAGTAATAAACTCAGTGAACTTACTGTGATGATTTTTTCCTAACTAATCTAGTGTACTCCCTTGCTTTCGTGAGGGTCAACGATTACACTTAGCACATGTAACAAGCTTTTTAAACCCCTAGGCTACCCCTAGTGGACGAGTGAAGTCTCGTGAAGGTTTCCAGTGATGGTACCTTCAAACATCTCAGTTCTCTGTTATCATGCACTTATGAGTTCACACATAAGTTAATTAAGTCATGATACAATGCACAAGATAACATGGATATAAATACTCCCACTCACTACCAAACAATAATTATATCGAGTTTCGTGTCATGAATAGTCCCCACTAAAGTGAATAACTTCGTTACTCTCTATTCCCTAGTCCAGACAACTCTCCGTGTTTAGTGAATATTCTACCATAGTATTACAATTTCTCTTTTCCTACTTCATCGATCAAATTTTGCCATTTTTGTTTCAAAAACACATCTTTCCATCTTTCCAATTTTCATCCTTTTTTGTCTTTTTAAGTCTCCAAACTTTCCAACAGGGATTTTTAATCCCGACCAACTGGGCCTGAGCTTCTTCCATGGGGTATATGCTCATTAGTTTTCTCCCCTTTTTACGCGAAGAGTGATATTGGTGATACCAAGACCAAGTTACTCAGATCAAAGAACTACTTTTTTGCATTTTTATTTTTTTTCAAAATAATTTTTAACTATTTCCATTTCACCCATAACATCTCCTCTTCTCTCCTTTTATTGTGCTAAAATTATTTTTTTCAACTACATAGTCAAAGATCAACCTATTTCCCATAGTGAATGTCTGCTTGTGCTTCTAGGTCAAAGTTGTCCTTTCAGTTTCAATTTCACTAATTTACTCACCCATGTAAACCACATCACCCCACTTAGCTCGATCTAATCATCACTATCATGAGTGGGAATGTAACATCCCACATTACTTATGCATTCGAAACACACTCCATCACATTGTAATGCAAATCAATCATGCGTGAAATCAAAGAACTGTTCACAAAAAATTCAATTTTTCCAATTCCTCATAACTATATACCTTCACCCCCAAATTTAAAAGAAATCATGTCCTCATGGACAAAAAAACTAATGGATGAGTACGAATATAGTTACCCTAGAAGCATAATTTTGGACTTTCTCAGTGAAACGCATAATCTCTTCCCCCAAACTTGATTTGGATTACCTGTAAATATGATCAACACAACACATACCCAATCATAGTAAAGGAAAATAAATTTTACAACATCCATAAATCCACACCTTTTTTCAAGGAATTTAAAAATATATATATATATTTTTATAATTGATTTGGCTTTAAGAGCCTACAATCCTACAAAATAAAAATAAAATAAACAAAAATAAAAATAAAAATCAAAACCAAAACCAAAACACAGACGTGGTCTAAAGAGTCTATTGTCTCTAAAAATTAAAATAAAACTTCATATTGCTACATAGCCTAGTCCTAATCTGAGTTATCTTCCTCCTCATCCCTCTCAGCACGTGGAAGTCTTCTTAAATTCGTATGGATGTTGGATGTCCTCTCAATCGGTCAAAATCATCCCTATCATATTTCTTTATATACACCCATTTCTTCTAACACCTCTCTTGCAATACCTGCCCCAGCTGCTTCTGTATGATATTCGAGAGCAAAAATGGGTATGGAAGATAAAACTCTATCTTTATCCACCCCTTCTCTTTTCCACTCATAATTCGATAAATCTGAATCATATTTTCCCATATTATAGCCGGAATCGACACCCAATATCCTTTCAACATGCAAAAGAGCAATTTAATCATAGATTGTCCTTTCCAACTCGGTCGGTGATTCTGATACACTTTAGCAGCTAAAACTCCATCCAAATACAGTAGTTCCGGTTTCAAGCAATAATTAGCAACAATTTTATCTCCCTCCTTCGGAACATGCACAACACATATATCCTAAATCATCTCTGCATCCGTGAATGGCCATGGGGATGGAATTGCTTTGAAATTCTTCTTTAAATGATCTGGACACATTACTGGTAATTTCCAAGTTTTAGCAATCTCTCTCCTGCTTACCACTATCGGATTACTCTAGTTCGACACTCTAGCACGTATGACTTCATATCTTAGTGGTCCATCAACGTCCATATTTCCATAAAATCTCCTAACCAACCTTGGATATATTTTCCCTCCAGCCAGACATTCTAAATTACTCAATCCATTTCGACACAGGATTTCCTCTCTATATACTATCATGGAGCTCTTCACCCTTTCTGGGCAAAACTTCACTTCCAACTACATTCTACATTGCATAAATAATCGAGGTGTGGTCCTTTTTCCTTTTCTGCTCATAACTTCCTTATTCATGCTCTCCCCATCTATCGACATCTCTCCTCTTCCTCCATCTTCAATATTTGATTGATCATCGTCCTCCATCAACTCCTCCGGGTCAGATTCAGGTTCATAATCACTCTCCTCCTACTCTCCCGCTAAATGAAAAGATGACAGCGAAGGAGGAGTAAAATATGATGAAGAATTAGACATCGTTGTGACTTTTCTTGCATAAACCCTAGTTTGAATGTTTTGAAAATTTTGTAACACAAGGGCTGTATTTATAGATGGCTCATTCTCATTCAACAAGGAAAAGGATTTAGGATCAAAATTAGAAAGAGGAAAGGATTGAAAATCCAACTTTGTCTTGTATTACCATACTCTTCCTATACAGACTAGGATTGCTCTAAAAATTCTACAAAAATTTTCCAAAAATCCTAAAAATTTGTAAAAACATGTCCTCATACGAGTACATGTTACAAATTGGGCTAAAACACCCCTCAAATAGGACAAATTTTGAATTTCAAAAACTCTTCCTCGTAAGAAGACCCTACGCTTCAAGTGTAGGCCTGACCCAAATTTTTTTTTATATTTTTTTAATTGCTTTTACACAGCCTCACAGTCCAGTCTATCTACATAATAAGCCTATGCACCCCCAAACTTAAACCACGACATGTCCACATGGTGTGATTCACAAGATCAAAAGAAATCAGAATGTCCACACATTCCTTGCCAGCGTAAAAACTCGGAGTACGAATAACAAATAGCTAATATAATAGAACTGACCATAAACACTGTCATTTTATAGCTACCAAAATAATAAACACATTTAGAACATAATCGTTCCAGTGGTCACATAAAGCATCCTATCAGAATCTATCCGCTTGACGATTTATCTCTAATGCAAATAAAAATAATGAAAACAAAAATAACACAAAAAAACTAAACTACACCTCGTCATCCAAGGTCGGTGGTGTAGGTTGAAACTGTACGCCCATGTACTGCCCGATGTGGTCTATTCTGTGTTGCAGCCTCTTTTGATCACGTCTATGAGCCCTTCTCTCAAACTGCCTGGCCTGCCTCTCCTGTGTCAATGCCTGTCTAAGCTCCTGAATCTGTGTTGTAAGAGCACCAAACTGAGCTTTGCATAACATAATAGTACCAGCAACAAGTATCTTAGGCTCAACACCTCCTCTACAGCCGGCATCTGAGGCATATTATCATAATCGGGTTATCCTGCCTAACTCTCCTCTGAAGGAATCTCACCGACCTCAGCCTGTCCTAGCCCCTTAACATTCTTAGCCTGAGTCGGCAATGGACTAAATTGCTCTCTCCGTGCTATAATAGCATTGTTGCGCAATCAACACCATCCATCTCTCCACATACCTGCAGTATATGAAGAAACTCTTCAAAAAATGTTCAGATCATCGGCCTCTTTCTCAATCTCGGCATCGAACATCAACTTCATCACTAAACACGGGAATCATACTTTGAACCATCGCTGATACACTTTTGTTTCCTTTCGCATATGGATGTAGTGTATGAACAAGCTTCTCCATAACATCTGTGGAATCAAAATCCACTTCTCAAACTCGAAAGCAAAATGGAGGGCGGAAATGGTGCATAACACATCGTAGTGTGACTGTGCCGCAATAGCTGGGACCAGACTATCACATCCTAGAACCAAAGCATAAGATGATAATCCGCCTTTTTCATGCAGTTCTAATGCCTGTCGGCCCACTCTCCCTCAATCTGTAAAACTATAATATCGGCAATAGAGGGAAGTGGCTTGGGCATAGGTGGGAATGCAGTTGCGAGGTCGGGAGGACACTTATCTAGAATACCCCATGCAGTAGCAATAGAATGGGGTGTAATCTCAAACTCAACACCACAAACCACAGTCTGTAATTGCATCCCCCTGGTGTAATCGCATCCCTCTAATCATATCATCACAGATGTGTGTGGTAACTAGTGTAAGAATAGGCAGCAATCGATGTGCCCACAATCGGCCTACTGTCCACACAGGTACTGGTGCTAATCTCTCAAATTCCATTGAACTATATGTACGTTCCTGCTAGAACCTCTTCCCAATCGCCTGGTCTATCAAATCCTCTAATGATGTGGTCAATATACCTGGGTCACCCTCCACTGGTGGCTCAGGGATCCTCTCATCCGGGTGACCCTCATCATCCTCACCCTACCCTGCCTCATCTATTTCATCCTCTTGCTCACTCTTCTCGGTCGCCTGAGTTGGCTGCTCTATATCCTCCTTCATTGCCACAGTCGCAGCCTCAGAATCACTATCTGTCTCATCCTCCTGATCTCTCTGTGGCTCAGATACCGGGTTTGAAGATGGCGCCTCTAAAGTAAGTGGAGGCACTGTAAGTCGGCCAAATGGTAACTGAAGCTCCCAGCTCTATATAGGTGGCAGTGGCCGATCCTTATCTGAAGATGAAGATGGCTCCACATACTGGGGCCTCACGGCTCTCATACTCCTACAAAGAATATGGCCATGATTAGGAGATGGTGATCTCGATCTCTGCCTCTCGGGTAGGTCAACTAGTATAGTGACCTGCGCTGCTCGACTCAAAGCCCCTTTTGTTCTAGCCATCCCTACAGTAGAGAATTTGTGAAAAATAAGAACGGACGATCCAGACACCGAATCAAACTCAACTACATCAAAATAAACCTAATATGACATTTAAACAAATCCTCATCTCAAAAATTTTGATATTCAATCTGTATCTGAAGCCAAAAAACACAACTTCTAGTTAACGGATCAAAACACGATTTTGATCATATTCATTCGTCAATACTAGTTTAGAATATTTAAATAAGTCCATCAAAATCAATATAATGGATCGAAACTCACCAAATTGAAAGATATGATAAATCTCCCAAAATTGAGATTTTGAGACTTTTCGAGTTCTTCACGAGAATCCGGTCGATACGCACACTATTCTGATGATCCACCACTAAAAGATGATGAGAAATATCACAGGAAAGTGTGAGAAACAAACGGGGAGAGATTTGGTGGAGAGACGAGGATAAACTTTAAGTTTTAAACTGACAACTGTAGCGTGTCTGTTTTATAACAGACCCGTATCTACGCTTGAAGCGTAGGCTCCAAAAGCCCGAAAAATGTTTTCGTTGTCTCGTCCAACCTTTTCCATTCCGAACATTCTTGATGCTCTGTACACACCCTTATACACCTTAGTGGCTCAATCCTCTTGCTCAAATGACGATAATTCGGCGACTTGATCCTAAATTGTACTTCAACTATCTAAAAATACAGAAAACAACTTAACTGACACTCTACAAGTACAAACTAGGATCAAAAGTTATCCTTAATCACCTAGTACCAATGTTTAACGTCGTTGGCTCGACGTGACTGTAAATCAATAATCCGGATCAAGTTTGTCCAACTTAGGTGGTGGTTCAATTAGATCTATCATTTTTACCATACACTTAGCTGGTTGAACCTCAATATAATGCTTCAATCTTTGACCATTCACTATAAACCTCTTTCCTTTATTTGGATCTTCAAGCTTTACTGCTCCATGGGGGTAAACCTTTGTGATTTGATATGGCCTGTCCAATCTAGATTGGAGCTTGCCAAGAAACAACTTCAACCTCGAATTAAACAACCACACCTTTTGGCCAACCTCAAAGACCTTTTTCCGGATATGTTTATCATGAAACTCTTTGGTCCGGGCTTTATAAATTCGAGCATTCTCATAAGCATTATTTCTCAACTCCTCAAGCTCTTGAAGTTGAAGTTTCCGCTAAGCACCAGACTTCTTTATGTCAAAATTTAGCCTTCGAACTGCCCAATACGCTCGGTGCTCTAGCTCCACAGGGAGATGACACGCTTTACCATATACTAAATGATATGGTGACATTCCAATTGGTGTCTTTTATGCAATCCTAGACGCCCACAGTGCGTCGTCCAACCTTTTCGGCTAGTCCTTTAAATCTGGGCGCCGAAATATTCTTGATCTCCCTATTTGAAACTTCCACTTGCCCTTGTGTCTAGGGTGATAAGCTATACCAATTCTATAATTGACACCTTACTTTTCACATAACCTATCCAGAAACTAGTTATCGAAGTGCTTTCTGCCATCACTAATGATCACACGTGGTACACCAAATCTTGTAAAAATATTTGATTTTACAAATTCCTCTACTATCTCATGATCAAAATGGAAAGTGGCTATTGCTTCCACCCATTTCGAGACGTAGCCCACCCCTACCAGTATATACTCCTTATGATCAGCTTTTGAAAAGGGTCCCATGACTCCTATCCCCCATACATCAAATAATTCTACAATCAGAATTAGGGTGAGAGGCATCATGTCGTGTCGAGATATAGATCCCAACTTCTGACATCGCAAACACGCCTTACAATACCCAAAATCATCTCTAAATATGGTAGGCCAGTAAAACACACTATGCAGCACCTTGTGGATTATCTATTGAGCTCCAAAATGCCATCCACATTCGAGCGTGTGGCAAAACTTTAAAATGCTTGGTACCTCACTCTCAGGGACACATTTTCTAATAATTTAATCAGAGCAATACTTGAATAATCGTGGATTATCCTAGATATAGAATTTTACTTGGCTAAAAAATCGGTCATTCTCATTCTTAGACCATCCTTTCGAAATCTGACCCATGGCTTTATAATTGACGATATCGGCATACCATGGTATCTGTTCCACAACAGCCATACTAAACAAATGTTCATCTGGGAATGAATCCTTAAGAGGAGTATTTTCCTTTGTAGAGTCAACAATGATCCTCGACAGATAATCAGCAACTATATTCTCTGAACCCCTTTTATCTTTAATCTCCAAATTGAATTCTTGTAGCAGCAGAATCCATCGAATCAGTCTGGGTTTCGAGTCCTTCTTTGTCAGCAAATGCCTTAACGTGGCATGATCCGAATATACCACTACCTTGGTGATATTCCCGTTCTCAAGCCGTTTTTATATTATAATTGAGTCGTGCGCTTGCGAATACGTAAAACCTAGGCTGTCATAAAGGGTGCATTCTTAACAGATTTTTAACCACACCTGACGGACATCAATATCCCTCTAGTCCCCTACCATGCATCATTAGGGCATCCATCACATAACGAATCCATACTATAACATCATATGGCAAACTCACCTATAGATATATATATCTATACATATATATATAGACATAGAGACTACAACATAAGTACAAGTCACGCAGTTCTAACCTCACGAGAGAACACTATAACTCGTACCCACCAATCCAACACTAGTAGTCTACACTACTCACATAAACGTACACCAAGTATATAATACCCTAGCGTAACATAACCAATCACTCTAGTGGTCAAAACAATAACCATAGGGTCCAACGGAACTAAGATCACCACGATGTCCATAAGAAGGAACATTCATAACCAGTACCAAGGAAAAGTCTCAAGTCATTACGTACCTACATAACCATCATCAATGCATATGTACACAATACACATACGACACCTCAATCTCTTCACAACGGTGAATCGTACTCACAGCAATATCACTACGCATGCCACTACATCAATCTCATGATATTATTCACAAGTAGATCAATTCAATCACTAATGCCCTCACTAATGATGAGGAAGGCTAACTGCTCAACCACGAAGGTTATGTGAACACTACCCTCAAGAATGGAAACATAAAGCCATGAAACCAAGCAAGGGATGAAACTCCAATGCTAAACACATGAATAACCGGAACATCACGTCAATATTGAGGTACATCCACCCGTGACGAGGAAAACACCAATATGTATGTGCACTAAGCCACACACATCATAACCGAGACTCTGAATGAAAGAAGGTATAATATACACATATCGAGAGAGTACACTCTCAAGTCAACCGAACAACCACAACTCCAAGATTCCTATACCGTCCACGAGGACGAAGAAGGAAAAAGGACATGTTGGAATTAGAGAACACAACATCTATTTCCAACCCAACGGATCAAATGATAACACAAAGAGTGGCTCGGCATCACGCCGCAACCAATACTCAAGAAAGGTGGATCTAAACCGATCCTTCAACTTAATAAAACTCATCCCTAAAGACCACTAACCAATGCTCCAAGCATAGGAGAAGAAGTGGTGAATCACAAGGGAGAGAACGAAAAGAAACTGGAAGAAGTACACAAAACAAATACCATCGAATTGTACACCAAGTACTCGGTAGTGGAAGGTTCGAGTACTCAGTGAAACAGATACCGAGTACTCAGTGACCTCACCAAAACATAAAAATGTTGCAAAAACTCTAGAGGGTTACTCAAGAACTCGCACCAATGCGGGTTCATCAAGTACTTGGTGGAACTAATACCGAGTACTCGATGGCCCCTAGAATGAAAAGTCAAGGAATGAACCCGAACAACTCCGAAACAAAACCGGACGACTCCGAGCCAACCCCGAACACACCAAAACATCAACAACACCATGCAGAGTGACTCAACATCCGACATGAACCACGGAGAATGAAGAAGGAAGTCAAAAAATTGCAACACTTCAACAAAAACGGGAAAAAAAGATCCCATAACTCTATTCCCAACCGGGAACTTAATTAAACTCTCAATTAACAATTCATCTCAACCACCTACGACGGCGAAGTTAAAAACTCCAAGAACACTCTTATTCCTAGGAATAGAAAAGGAAGACCTAGTAGCCAATACTCCGAAACTAAGTAGGTTCAATTAAGACCACTTTCAATCCATTCAAACCTCAACTCACATGTCATATCACCTCTCTTAGATTACTAACGGAATCAAGAAACCACATAAGTGACTAGGATTAATCCTCATCTCACTTAATCAAAATTCAAAACTCGAAGTATAGTAGACGATACATTCCTCAAGTGCAAAAGAAGTATCAAAGGGCCATCACTACATAACCAACCCAGATCATAAAAATATCACCTATGATATGTCCCTTAAATGTGCAAGAACCTCAAGTGATCAGTACCACATAACCAACCAAGGTCACAAAACTATCACCCACATTCTCAAAGGTCACAAAACTATCACCCACAATCTCAAAGATCACAACTCACACTCAACTCCATAGTCCACTACCGACTTTACTTATCACAATAAAGCCGTTAAACCAACTCATATAACCACCCTAAGGTATATAAGCATATATCAACAAGTATAAGCATTTATTCACATTATACTTTAAAACAAGGCATGCAAATCATATTCTCACATCCTCCAATTTAACTTGAGCATTTTAATAACAAATGAATTATATATCGAAATTCACATTAAACATGTTCCTCAACCACATAGGATAATATCATGATACATATGTAAACATAAATCACATAATATCAACTCAAATGCAATGTTTCTCACACACCTCATGATACACACCCTATGCGCCCAACACATGTTAACAAATACATACTCCACCCATTTACAATGAGAAAAAGTACCGCATTGATTCTTCCCAAGTGATTTTGACAATTCTCACTTTCAACAAGGAAGAGCGGTTGCACGAGATGACCCGTGACTAAAGATTCATATACCAAATGCAGGAGACGACCCGTGACTTTGAGGATGAGATGATCCACCCTATACCCGATTCTCGGACATACTAGTTCCGTAGGTTGGGAACACCCCCTGGCCAGTTGTTGCGATGATCCGACACAAGACTACTCACCCATGGTTACACGACTGATGTGATATTAGGTGTGCAAAAATATGTGGTTAAAAACAACACCTTAACAACTTTAGGTTTTACCTTACGCAAACGCACGTAGCAATTATAGAATAGAAAACGGCTTGAGTAAGGGATATCGATCCCACAGAGATTGAGATTGTTCACTTTAGCAATTAAAAAACACTGAATTATATTTTTGAAATTTTTTTCTTTGGGTTGTCAAAGACCAAATTATCTATTTTAACTAATAATTATCTAAAAAGCAAGTAAATTGGTTGTGATTCAGATGAGAGAGAAAATTAGGGTTTTTATCACTCCACCACCAACCGCATAATATAGTTCATTACTGTTTCAACTGTAAGAGGGCGATCCATAACTGTGAATCAGGTTGTATCATAGATAGCTAAATATGACCCCAAAAAGGAGTACCATCAACCGGATCACGACAACCCATCTCATGACTGACCTATCTAGTACATACCAATTATATTACTTACTACTCCTAATGCATGAAAATAAACTAAAGCATGCCTATATTAAATCGCCAAGGCACGACCTTTGTCAACTTAGGGTTTCAACTTTTGTTACCTGCATTGTGTAGAAAACCATGATTAAGCATCCGAGTTCCAGCCCATATTAAATAATCATAATTGTACAAAATAATATATTTATTCGATTTAAGACAAGAATTTAGAATAAACATAGAATTTTATATTGCAAATCAAGACGGTCTCTTAACTACTACAATCATCACAGTATGGTCACAGTTTCCCTTCATTTACAGTTAAAAACAATAAAAGAACTACATTACTTGACTAGGATTTTGCTAGAAAACCCTAGATACTGAGTTAGCTAGCCATGGTATAAGGTGACTGCATCGTTGATGTAGAAACACTCTCCATAGTATTTTTCTTCGGATCTCAACAGCAACAAATATGAATGAATGAACGTCTTGAATGAACGTCTCACCGAACTCTCCAACTCAACAGACCTAACTTTGATGTGTGGTCTTGTATATATAGGCAATGGAATAGAGAGGCCCTTTTTAGTCTTTTCACTCTCAAAACTCATCAAAACCCTAACTATAGGTGTATATACATGTATACAGAGGTCTGGAGTCGTGGACACGTCTTCTAATTAAGCCCGGAGTGAAACAGGAAAAATCATGCAAAAATCCTCAAAGTTGCCGCGCTTAAACTTGGAGGCTACTCTTCAAGCGTAGGTCCCAAACGTTGGTCCAAGCGTAGATTTTGCAATTCTAGCCACTTTTTGGTACTGGAAGCATAGGCACAAGCGTAGGATTTTTATGGAAAATCACTTTTCTCCATGAATGTGCTAAAACGTCCGTCTCGAACACACGATACTTTTTGCTGAAGATGACGGCTTTTGAAAATGCTATTTTTGCCCTCCGAGAGATATTTTGTCTCAGATTGCCTCTTTGAGTCTCCTCTTAGATAGAAAGAACACACTCTTCAGTTAATTTACCGAAGTTAGCTCCATTTCTTCATAAAGCTCCTGAAACATGCTTTAAGATGCATACAACATAAAAATACGAAAGAATGGAATGAAAGAACATAAAAATTGTAATTTAAGGGATCAAAATGACTAATATTTGACACCTATCAATGACTGGGCGTAGCCCAACACTAATTGAATTCTCAATACAAAAGGTGAACACCATATGCATTATGTCTCAAAAGACCCATGCATCAAGGCAAATATGTATCTCATCATATTTATGAACAACATTCCCAAAATGTCAACATGAATGTCATTAATCATTCAACATGCTTTTAAATCTCATTAAAGCAATAATCAACAAGGATGCTTGCTCATGCACCATTCATATTCCAAATCATCAAGTTGTCCTTTAATTCACAGAGATAACATTTTCATTCACTTAACCTGCTTTTATCTCAATTAAAGCATTTAACTCACAAGGATACATTCTCATGCACAAATAATGTTCCGAATCATCAAGTTATCCTTTAATTCATAAAGATAACATTCACATTCATTTAACATGTTTTGATCTCAATTAAAGCAATTATACACATTAACTTATTTTCATACACAAGTTTAATGTTCAAGATAGTAATTTCAAGATTAACACGAATGGGGGAACTAGAATAACACTCTAAGTTCATAATCCCACACGCCACCAATCATCTACATCCACATCCCGAATCGCTAACCAAGGTAGCTAGCCTACTTACGCTATCAAGGTTACACTACTAAAACCCGGACACATATACGTATACTTACACTTATACATATATAGCTCCATACTCATATACATATATATATATAGGTATACAAGCATATTTCAATTTCAAAAGTCCACAAATCATAACCCATCTAGCATACATCATATACCTATTTCAAGGATGACATAAACATGGATTATAACACATAAATACCTACAAACCCTAAATTCAGTTTTCTCAAGTATACATTTACCAAAAATATATCTAGGGTTAGAAAGCCCTAAAACGAAATCGCACACTCACGAATCAAAGAAAGAGAGATTAAAGATGCTTTCCCCTACCTCAAATGAAGAACAAGCCAACCACCAAACAAGGCCTATGAAACCCTAGCTTTCACCCAAAACCGAAATTGATAAAATCAATCAGTGAAAAGCTTTGCCATAGCCTACTAACAATGAATCAAGACTCAAACCACAATGAAAACAATAATCAGTAGATGGTTTTCCAAGAAAACCTAAAACCAGGGTTTGCAAAAAAACTCACAAAGAGGATGAAAAGCTTACCAATCCATGGCTCAAATCGAAAGCAAGAATACCACGACCAACTTCCGTGTTGAAGCCATAACCCAATTCCATGTCCAAATAAATGAAATAGGGCAAAGAATGAGAGAAACCCAAGTGGGAGAGAGAGGGATAAGTTTGGAGAAAAAGAAAGAAGAAAATGAAATGTTTGAGGTCAATACTCACTTATATAGTCAATATATGGACTCTGCCGAGTTGTACATCGAGTACTCAGTAGAATAAAGGTCAGGTACACGGTAACACTTTCACTGAATTATACATCGAGTACTCAGTGACCTCTGAAATAGCAATTACAAGAAAAGGCTCCAAGGCCAAAGATTACACCGAAAAACTACGAAACAATTCGGGACACATCTAAACACTCCAAAACACATAGGAAGACTCTCATATTTTCTCACCAACTCACACACAAGTGAAATATTGAGAATACCCCTCACTCTCAAAAGTTCTACAAATAAAAATAAACACATAATCACATAAGTTCTACACCGGAATGTCTATAATAAACTGAGTAACACGTTCGAGTACGAAACACATTCGCCAAAGCATCAACGATAAAACGTTATGATGAACCCACGTAGTCGCCAACGAAATGCAAATCCACGAAGCCAAAAAAAAATATCCCCAAGATTTATTCCCGGACACGAGGTTTTTCATTAAGGAATTTTAAATGGTTCATTCATGAACCGAGAAAAACACCAGTTTTTTGGGAAATCATCAATTAAAGCCAATAATTACAATTTGACTCTACAATTGACAAAAAACGAAGAAATTCAAAGATTTCATCATTTAAAATGCCACAAGGCGATACATATCATTGTTTTCCCCAAAATAAAATAGTTTTACATTACCGGCACCGAAGTGCACCAAAATAATAGAATCCCCGTGCGTAGCACTCCAAGGGACATACATCAATGTAAACTACTCGGCTAACATACATCAATGTCCCACATCGCTCGGGTAGAGGTCTGGGGATGTGCTTATATGTGTAGTGTTGTCTCCAATTGGTAAGAGGCCTTTTGGGAGGAGCCCAAGAGCAAAACAGTGCAGGCTGGGCCCAGAGCGGACAATATTATACCAAGTGTTGGAGCGGGGTGTTACAGTTGGTATCAGAGCACTCCAGGTTCAAGTATCCTAGAGATGTTTTTGCTAGGTATTCCGCGTTGCGTATTCTAATATTTAGAGCCTAAACGTAGGACTCGTTGTACTCTTTTAAGTTCGTTGTTGTGGTATTAACCCCTCGTATTATCGTTGTATAAGTCAGGTCATGGCAATGCCGAACTTCCTCTTAACTTCACAACAATAATTGCTCAGGTTGTTGCTATAGGTGTGGTGACGACACTTCAGAATCAGGAAATTCATCCGTCGCCTCCTCATCAGGCTCCTGTTATTGAGCAACCAGTCAAACCTATTACATGCGAGAAGGTTCAGAACACTTTCATTTAGGAACACCAACTATAGTTTTCGAGGTTTGTTGATGTGAAAGTAGCTCACCAGTGGCGGAAGGTTACTAAGCGTCATCTCTGTATGATTAAGTGTATAGAAGCAGATGTTTGCACTTTGAAGTTGATTGCCGATACATTGCAATGGTGGGAGTCAGTTACCACCACAGAGGAGTGGGACACATTGACTTATGCTTAGTTCCAGACTCGTTTTGATGAGAAGTATTTTCCATTCGCAGTTAGGGCAGCTAAGAAGAGGGGGTTTCTCTATTTACAGCAGGGAGATAGGACTATTGCAAAGTATGAGCAGGAGTTCACCAACTTATCACTATTTTCACCTGAATATACCTAGTATTCTACCCCTCAGTATTTCCATGCCATTAGGCGTTGATGCAATTTTACGGGAGATCTGTGGACATGTTCCTATTAAGATTGACGAGCTTTGATTTTTAGCTATTTTTTTTAGTGCTCGATATGCATTCTTATGATGTGATACTTGGGATGGACTAGTCATCTCATTACCATGCTCAGTTGGACTATCATAGTAAGACGATAGTCTTTGCGATATAGGATCAGGAGATGTATCTAATCACTATGCCTCGACCAGAAGGAAGGTCTAGTATGCATTTTTTTTATATTGATATAGAGACCTAAGAAGAGACTACTGTATATATTGATAGTATCCCTATAGTACGTGATTTTCAGGATGTCTTTCAAGAGATACCAGGTTTACCACCGAGCCGTGAGATTGACTTTCTTTTTGACTCGGCTCTAGGCACAATGGCTATTGCTAAGGCACCATACAAAATGGCACCGATGGATATGCGGGAGTTAAAGGATCAGATTCAACAACTTCTTAGCCAAGGTTTCATTCGCAGGAGTACTTCACCCTGGGAAGCACCAGTGTTGTTCATGAAGATGGTTTTCTTCATCTTTGTATTGATTACAGTGAGCTGAATAAATTCACAATCCGTAACAAGTACCCGTTGCCTATGATTGATGACTTATTTCATCAGTTGAGGGGAGACACTTACTTCTCGAAGATTGATTTTAGGTTTGGTTACCATCAGTTTCTTGTTAGGGAGCAGGATGTGCCGAAGACAAAATTTATCACCAGATATGGGTTATATGAGTTTCGCGTTATGCCTTTCGGGTTGCCCAATGCTCTAGTTTTTTTATGGATCTGATGAATAGAGTGTTCAGGGAAGCTTTAGATCAATTTTTCATTGTATTCATTGATGACATATTGGCCTACTCTCGGTCTGAGGATGAGCATGTCAGGTATCTACAGACAGTGTTATAGACCCTTAGAGAGCATCGGTTGTATGAAAAGTTTGAGAAGTGTGCTTTCTAGCAGGGAGATATGAAGTTTTTGAGTCATGTAGTGGTAGAGAAGGGGATAGTAGCGGAACCAATGAAGGTTTCAGTGGTTCTAGAGTGGGGACAACCTACCTCACCTTCAGAGGTCTATAGTTTTCTGGGATTGGTAGGTTATTATCGTAGATTCATTTAGGGTTTTTCTAAGATCGCCGGTCCGCTCACCAACTTGACTAGGAATGGTGTGCCATTTATTTAGGATGATCACTTTCAGACAACTTTTGATGAACTAAAGACTAATTTCACATCTGCACTTGTTCTAGCCATCCACAGAGTGGGGTTGAGTATCTTGTCTACACCGATGCATCGTTGCAGGGTCTGGGTTGTGTGTTGATACAGGAAGAGAGACCAATATCTTATGGTTCACATAAGCTCAAGCCACATGAGCTTAATTACCCTACCCATGATTTGGAGTTGGCAGCGGTGGTTTTGCATTGAGGATCTAGAGACATTACATCTTAGGTAAGACTTTCAGATTATTCAATGATCACAAGAGTTTGCAGTACCTGTTTACGCAAAGGGAGTTGAATATGAGGCAACACATATGGCCGAAATTTGTGAAGGACTATCACTTTTCCATTCAATATCATCCAGGGAAGGCGAAAGTAGTGGCAAACGCCCTTAGTTATCGACCCTTCTTTCATCATTGTTCGAGACTGAGTGGAATGCGTTGAGGACAGTTGATGAGTTAGCTGACGGTTTTGCAGCATGTGTTATGGTGACACCTGTTATTGTTCGAAAACTGATTGAGGCCCAAAGGCAGACCAACAGTGTATGGATAGAGTTGTAGAGTTGGCATCGGGAGAGATTCCATTCTACTCAGTTGGCATAGATAGAGGTTCAAGGTACAAGGGTCGAATAGTTGTTCATCCTATCCATGACTTGAGGAGAGATGTGATGAGAAAGGCTCATAACTCTCCATTTGTAGTGCATCATAGAGGGGATAAAATGTACCAGAACATGAAACGTCAGTTTTGGTGGGATGGTATGAAGAGAAATGTAGTCATTTTTGTCCCAAAGGTAGTACTTGTCAGATAATTAAAATTGATCACCAGAAACCACTGGGAACATCGCAGCCACTTCCCATGCCGGAGTGGAAGTGGTAGAGTATTTCTATGGATTTTATTGAAGGATTACCTACCTAACATCAGAACCATAACTCCATTTGGGTGATAGTTGATAGACTTACAAACTCTGCCCATTTTCTGTCTGTTTGTTCAGATTATACGTCGGAGCATTATACGAAGCTTTACATTGCAGAGATAGTGAAGGTTCATGGGATTCCATTGTCTATTGTATTAGATAGAGATCCGAACTTTGTATCTGGGTTTTGGGTGAGCTTTCAGCAGGCTTTGGGTACAGAGTTTCACCTTAGTACAATTTATCATCCACAGACAAATGGTCAGACCGAGTGGGTTAACCAGGTTTTAGAGGATATACTTCGAGCTTGTGTCCTTGATTTTAAGGGCAATTGGGAGTTTTATTTGCCACTTTTAGAGTTTTGCTATAACAATAGTTATCAAAAGACTATTGGTATAACACCATTTGAGGCATTGTACGGTCGACTATGTAGATCTCCGGTGTGTTAGCTTGAGGTTGGAGAGAGCATATTATTTGGTCCTGAGTTCATCAAGGACACCTCAGAGAAGATTGCTCTTATTCGGGACCATATGAGGACTGCCAAGAGTACGCAAAAGAGTTATGCTGATCCTCGGACTTGAGCCTTAGAGTTTAGAGTGGGGGATCATGTTTTACTCAAAGTGTCTCCCATGAAGGGAGTAATGCGGATTGGGAAGAAGGGAAAATCGTCACCTCATTTTGTGGGTCCATTTATGATTACTGACAGGATTGGAATTTGGACCAGTGGTGTACCGTTTAGCACTGTCAGATCATATGCACAAGGTTCATAATGTATTCCATGTTTCAATGTTGAGGAAATTCTTACAAGATGAGGATGTGTATCAGCATATTGATGTGGGAAAGATCGAGTTGGAGACGAATGTGACTTATGTGGAGCAACCTTACCGCATTATTGATCGAAAGGAGCATGTACTTCGTAAGAAGATCATTCCTCTTGTGCATGTTTAGTAGAGCCATCACAATGAGGCAGTGTCCACTTGGGAAAGGGAGGATAAAATTCTTACAATGTATCCAGAGCTATTTAATTCAGGTATATGGTGAATTCCGGGGACGGAATTCCTTTACTAGGGGGGAAAATGTAATAACCCGTTATTTTATTTATTTAAATTGGATATATTTAATTTAATTTAATTAATTAATTATAAATCATTTAGTTGGACTTATTAGCCAATGGGCTACTATATGAGTAATAATGGGTTATTATATATTTTTAGGCCCATTGGAAGAATTAAATATTTATATATATATATATATATATATATATATATATTTATATAACAAAAAGAAAACCCTAAGATAGTCCTATGTTTCTGTCAAACGAGTAAAGGGAGAGAGCATAATCATGAGTCGCGTAGAAGAGATAGGATAGAGCATCAATCGACCTACAGTTCGTGTGTGATTTAACCTAACGATCAGGCAAGTATAATGTTCTTCTCTTCCCCTTTGAACCCATAATCCTAGCATCTATGAACATGATTTTGTATTTTCTGTATTATTGTATATTACCCAAATTATTTTCCGTGCTATAATATCTATGGATGGGTAAATAACTTTCAAGTTTTCCCTATTATTATTAGCGTATTCTAGTCGTTCTAATTAAATACTTAACATGGTTATATGATTGTGGGGTGAATAATATATGTGGGTTCATGTATTTGCGTAGATATATATATGTATATAGTTGGTATATACGATATAGTGATCAATACGTAGTACCCACACAATTTTTGTTTCATGAATTTGAGACCACTGTTGGTTAATTACACGTTATATTAGGTGATGTATGCAGAGATGGAAATTAATATGGAAGAGGAAGTAGTAGTTGTTTCTTGTGACTTTGAATCTCATGTATACATATATATATAGGTATGCTTATGTAGATGGTCAAACTTTGCTAGTTAGGATTGTAATTTAATACTTGTGATAATTGTTAATTGTGTATATATATACATATATGGTTTTTTTTTTCTGTAAATAATATAACTTTGATGGCTGGGTTTGTAATTTAAGATTTTCAATATTTGATAACACTGGTTATATGCATATGGGTATATGATTATATAAATAGTAGAAATTTAGTAGTTAGAATTGGAATATAGTTTTTATAATGATTGAAAAATGATCTTTCTCTGTGCATGCATACGCGTGTGTGTATATATGGTTGTGAGAATTTGACCTGTTGAAGACAAATAACATGGTGGGTCATGGGTAATACCTTTTTGATGGTTATAACGACAATTTAATGAATAGTATTTGGAAGCCATGGATTGGTAGATGAATTTTTGTCCTAAATAAAATTTAATTACCATTTTGTGGCAAATTAATTAAGAAAATAAATTGCTATAGAAATTTATTTTTTTTAGATTATTGTTGAACACCGAGCTCGACATATTAATGAATTTAGAAAATTTAGTGGAAAAGAATTGATAAATTCTTTAATATCTGGCATAATTGGAAATCAATATATATATATATATATATAAATATATATTCTTCTCTTTCTGAAATTGTGGAATGGAAGGAACCACGATGGGCTGACTATTAATGCAGTCTCATCTGTACCATGACATGGAGTTCGGGTACGTGGTTATGGTAAGGCATGGTTAAGTTGCTTATGGATTTGGGATTTAGTTGTTGTTTTACTTTATTTGTTTTGCCTATT
Organism: Cornus suecica; assembly: GCA_963922005.1. Taxonomy (NCBI): domain Eukaryota; kingdom Viridiplantae; phylum Streptophyta; class Magnoliopsida; order Cornales; family Cornaceae; genus Cornus; species Cornus suecica. The sequence goes on from OY998244.1 coordinate 44,581,576, forward strand.
ATTTTGTGATTTAATTATGGTTGTACTTATTTGCTTTGCTATTGACTTGTGATTTAATTATGGTTGCATTTTACTTGTTTTGCTTAAGACTTGTGATTTTATTATGGTTGCACTTTACTATTTTGTGTTATGACTTTTGATCTAATTATGGTTGTGCTTGATCTGTTTTTCCTATTTGTTTATTTATTTATTTTTATTATTATTATGTTTGGAGGATATTTTTAGGAGTGGTATTTAAAGTTATAGGAATTATAGTTTCACCTATTTTGGTTGGGTAGATGATGGGATTATTGATACTCTATTTGGGATCATGTAGAGTCTACTTTGCTCGTGGGTCTGACCCACCATTGTTAACATTTCAGGTCCTCGGCAGTTTCCACCACAGTCTTGAGGACTCATTTCATTTCGTCACTCATTTTCAAGTTGTTCAGCTTTTCACTTTATTTCAGTGTAGGGATTCAATTCAGAAATATTTTCAGACACTTGTTTTCATTTATGGTTAGGGGTCCATAGATATGGATTCCCGAGTTGTACCCTTTGGGGATTTGGATTTCTTAATTGATTTATTCAAGGAAATTAAACTTTTGAGACTCAATTATTTGTTCATTATGTCTTTTGATTCCGTGCTTGTTTATTATTGAGTGTTGATGCACCTTAGTTTTTGGTATAGGTCTGGCCAACCTATGCATGAAAATTAGGGGGTATCACATAAACAAAGAAGCACATGTATACAATTTTCATATATGCTCTACAAAAGAAACTAATCCACGTCCATATGTGCAAAAAGAGCGGAACCGACACCGTATCTCCACCAAGAGACTACGAGCCTCCCGAAGTGGGATTATCACCTAAAAAATATAATAAGTCGTAGGGTGAGCTCACTAGCCTAGTAGTGGAAGCGTCATCGCCTCAATCTTGGTAGTCCGACTGGTACAACCCACCCAAGATACATGCTACTAATCCTAAGTCAGTCTCTTGCCCCACATGGCTCTAACGCCAATCTGGGACCCCATCGAACCCAACAATCAATTGCCCCAACATGCTCACACTATAGTCTTTCATGAATATAACATGCATCAACATTAATATCACAATTTCATATATGGGAATTTACATGAAATGTGACTCAACACACCTCATGGTACACACCCTGTCCACTAAGTTCAACACATACACACTCTAACAAGGAATGTCGGTTGCACGAGATGATCCATGACTAAAGATCCGAAGATCGAATACATGAGACGACTCGCGACTTTGAGGATAGGACGACCCACCCTATATCTCAATTTTCAGACTTACTAGTTTCGTAGGTTAGAGAAACCTCTTGGCCAGTTGTTGCGATGGTCTGACATAAGTCTACTCATACATGGTAATAGGTTCTCAATATTGTCCATTTTAAGCCCCTATTTTGCATTTATTACGTCTTTTCATTATGTTATTTGGTATTTTTATGTCATTAGTGTGTTTAGGCATGTTTCAGGAGCATAACGAAGAAAAATAGCTAACTTTGGTGAATTAGCTAGAGAAGTGCTCATTTCTATTGAAGAGGAGAGCTAATGAGGTATTTTCAAGAGAAAAGTGGCTCCCCAAGGGCAGAAAAGGGTTTTTTTCGAGGCGCAACTTAAAGAATCATTCTAATGGAGATGAGGGAGTTCAAACCATCAAGAAAACTGATTTCCATAAAAAATACTACAGACCACCTACGGAATCAGTAGCTAAAAGTGGCTAGAAAGGGTTATTTTGGCAGATTACTTACGGACCATGGAAAATGAGCTACTTGCCGTCTGCTAGAGAGGCTTCGTGCCATGCGTAGTCCCTTTGTAGGGTCTCTACAGGCCATGCGTATTTGTCTGCCCATTTTAAGATGCTGAAAAGTCTATTTTGTCCCCGACTTGGTCTCCTTGTGGTGGCTACGACTTGATACCTCGATGCACGTGAATATAAAGATATATCAGAATATAGGGTTTTGATGAGTTTTTGTGTAAAATTACCAAAAAGGGAAACCATTAGGGTTTCCCTTGGCCTTTGCTTATAAATACTAAACTTCGCATCAGTTGAAGGGAGTTTTTCATACGCTGAAACCTCAGAGCAACCTCTGAAGTGATATATCATTTAATGATAAGAAACCATAGAAGACCGAGAGATTTGGAGAAGACAACCATGATCGCTGATTCTACATCAACAGTGCAGTCTCTTCCAACCATGAGTGATTAAACCGGTATCTAGGGTTTTCTAGCAAAACCCTAGCCAAGTAATGTAGCTTTTATTATTTGTATTCAATTGAAATGAAGGGGGAGCTGGGACTATACCATGATTATTATTATAGATGAGAGAACAATTTTATTATTGACAGAAGTTTGTATATTTATTCAGAAATTCTTGTCTTAGATTGAATGGGTATACTTGCTTACACAATCATGATTATTATAAACATATTATGATTTTCTACAATAATGGTTCTTAACACTTGAAATCCTAGGTTTACACAGCCCATGCCTCAGCGAGGTATCCTAGACATGTTTTAGTTTCATTTCGTGTTTTAGGAGTAGATTAAAGTAATGTAGATATCATGCACTAGATACACTATGTCCAGAGATGGGTTGTAGCGAACCCGGTTGATAGTATCTTTTTTGGGAATGTATTCAACTATTTGCGGTACATTTTGATACATGGGAATAGATGACCCTTCTTACAATTGTACAAATTGAAAGTTATATTTTGTGGTTAGTGGTGGAGCGATGAAAATCATAGTTTTCTCTCTCTCTTGAATCACAACTATCATGTAAATTCTATTTTTAGTTAATTTAGTTTAATTTCTCAAAAATTAAATCAAACACTTTTTTAAACCATAATTCAATAAGTTTAAAATGATGAAGTGAATAATCATGTCCTTGTGGGTTCGACATTCCCTATCACAAGCCATTTTGTACTACAATTGACTCGTGCGCTTGTGGATAGGTAAAACTTAGACCATTGTAAGGGGCTTTTTTTAACACATATTTTTAGCCACCCAGACGGGACATCAAGTTTTTGGCACCGTTGTCGTGGACTTCGCATTATTCACAGCTTTAGTAGTTTAGTGATATTGCATTATTGTAATGTATCTATAGTTAGAAATTTTGTGTGATTGACAGGTATTCTGAAAAGCATAAAGGGAGATAATGGAGCAGTGTGAAGTTGCGTCGACGGACATCTTGTGAGTTTTAGAGTAGCTTAAATTTCGTACTTAGTTTTAGCTTTATTTTCTGTCAATATTTCGAATAATTTAGAAGTAGTTTAATTCTGTTTTCATAAATCAAAAAAAGAAAAAAAAAGTCTTGCTTAGTGCATGACCGATAGGAGATCTCTTTTTGACCCTAATACTACGTTAGTACCATTTGATCCTAAAATTGAACGAACATTTCACCTAAATCATTGAGTAAAGGAAGAAGAACGTCGTCAACAATTGAAGCAAGAAGAGAGGGCCGACCAGAATGCTAATGTGCAGAAAGCACCAACCACATCTTTGAAGGGATATTATGTGTCGTCCGTATATGAATCGTATGCTGAATTTCTAGAGGATGATGGAGACAAACACTTCGAGATCAAATCTAGTATTATTAATGCGCTCCTAAAGTATTTTGGGCTTAGGACAGAAGACCCATACCATCGTATCAATGATTTCTTAGAAATGGCCTCTACATTCAGAATTGAGAATCTGACTGCATATGGTTTATAAACGATGGTATGTCATTCTAGATAAAGCTGTTAAAAGAGATTGGGAAACCTTATAAGATGGATTTTTAGAAAACTACTTTTTCATATTTAGGACCCCTGAAGCACAGGAAGCGATTACCCACTTCCGAGAATTTCCCGGTGAGGAATTTCATAACGTGTGGGATAGATTCAATGAAATTCTGCGAAAGTGGACCCTCACAAATTCATGGAGCAGGACATCGTGCGGAGCTTCTATCTTGGATAGGGATCCAAGCATAAAAATTTGATTGATGCAGCAATAGGAGGTAAGTTTGCACTAATACCGGCAAAATAAATTTTGGATATATTTGATAGTGTGAGCGATAAATTGATTAAATATGAATTTGAGATGAGTGTGTGGAATGGACGTGAAAGAAGATCTGACAAAGCATTTGTCATTGATAAAGGGGATAACCATGATGATGTCAAAGAATCGGTGGCCGTGTTTGGAAAGAAGCTCGATAAGTTCGTCAATCTTACATAGTCAGCCCAGAGAAATTTTTTAGCAATAGGACTTGACCCTCCTCAATATAGATATCAGGGCAATATGATAGTTGCCACTTATGTGAATGCAACCTGGACTAACCCGAACAATAATCATCTTTCTAATTTATAAAATTCGGGTTGGCAGAATCACCCCCATATGTCTTATCAATCTCAGAACACTTAAAATATCAACCAAGTTTCAATAGAAGCCAACAACCATCATTCAATACTCAGAATTTTCAGTCTAGTAATACCCAATCAGTCCGACCGTTTAACCAAAGTCCACCCCAGATTCAAAGTTAAAATCCACCATTCAGACCACCTGCTTTTGAGGACGAGATGATGAGCGCCCTGAGAGATTTTAGAAATCAATATAATGAGTTTAAAAATCAATCCAATCATATTCAGGAAACCGTCTAATTGTTGAATTCTTATGTCCAATTGTTGAACTCTCATTCATAATCCATTACTAACGTAAAAAATCAAAAAGGTCAACTAGCTAGTATGGTGAATAGGCTTGAAGAGGGAAGATTACATAGTCAACCGGTGGCTAATCAAAAGGGTAAACAAGTAATGGAGCGTGGTTCATTTGTTGAGCATAATTATGAGACAATTCAAGCCATTACGACTCTGAGAAGTGGAAAGGAAGTGGAGAATAGGGTTGAGCAACACTTTGAGGAGAGGACGAAAAAGCAAAAAGCGACTGAAGAGGTTCAAAGAGATTGTAAAAACACTTTTGAGTATTGTTTATTTATGGCATGTTCTATACAATAACCATGTTGACTGTTATATAGGTCATTTTGGTTTCAACGATATCTACAAGCTTCGACAAAGGCGAAATCAAGCATTGAAGTAGTGAAGAATACAAGTGAAGTGCAAATGTGAGCGTATTGAGTAAAACTGTCTTCCGGAGGGCCAAAATGGCATTTCCCAAAGCTTTCAATTCAAGCAAAAAGTCTCGGGGAGTTAAGAGGGACATTTTGCCACAGTTGCGGAGAAAAGTGATTTTCATAAAAAAGCCTACGCTCAATCCTACGTCTAAAGAAGCAAAAAGTGGCCAGAGAGTGAATATCTACGATCAAGCTATGCCTGAGCCTACGCTTGACCTATGCCTAAGGCACAGAAGCTACGCCGAAGGCATAACTACGGCATGAAAAAATAATTCCTGTAGCAATGTCGATTATGCCCTATTTTTTATTTTATGATGCATCTTTGACTCCTACACCTTGGTATACGTGCAATACACATAATATACATCAGAGATTAGGGGTTTTTTTAGTTGGATGTGAAATTACGAGAAAGGGAAAACTTAGGGTTTCCCTTAGTTGTGGTCTATAAATATCAAGGTCTTCAACAGATGTGAAGTTGTTTTTTAGAACCATTGAGAGATCTCTGCAAGTTGTCTACAAATTCATAATATTATAAAGAGATAGAGATAAAGAGAAAAAATATCATTGACTGATTCTATATCTTCTAGTTCTCTCTCAATTAAAGTTCGTTCAATTGTTCATCTAGATCGATGATCTTATGCACGATTGAATAACCTAGATTCTAAAAAATCTACACACCGCTACATTGAGCGCGAGTGAATCTAGACTTTCAAACGTTGAGTGTAAAACAACTGATTACATCGGTTGTAAGTACTGTTTTCATAGAGTTTATACAAATTCTCTAATTCATAGTGCATTGATACCCGAGCATATCCGTGGTTTTTACTTGGAGTTTTTCCAAGGTTTTCCACATAAAAATATTGTGTCTCTATTGCTTGATTTTTTGCACTTAGATTATTCTTTCCATGATTTATCTTAATAGTCAATTGGATTGAAGTTGACTTTTTCACAATTATTATTAATTTGTCAATAGATCCACAAAAAACCTATTCACCCCCCTCTAGGATATTTTCATGAATCGTCTAGGTAATTTCAAATGGTATCAGAGCGTGGTTGCCCAATTTTAGGTTAACTGCCTAGGGTTAGATCTTGAACTTAGACGATGGACGTACCTCATGAAGGAGGTTTCGTATCTAGGTCCCCTTTATTTGATGACCCTAATTACACGTATTGGAAAGCTAGAATGAGAGCATTTTTTAAATCGCTAGATGAGAGAGCTTGACTTGCCATTGAGGTAGGATACTCACCACGCACTTTGAAAGATATTGTTACTAATGAATCTAGGGTAAAACCGTCGAGTGAGTGGACCATTGCTGAAACAAATAGTGCTAGTTGGAATTCAAAAGCTTTGAAGAGATAAGTTTGGTGAATTAGCTAGAGAAGTGCTCATTTCTATTAAAGATGAGAGCTAAAGAGATGTTTTCAAGAGAAAACTAGCTCCCGGAGGGTAGAAACGGTATTTTTTTGAGCCGCAACTTCAAGAATAATACTAATGGAGACGAGGGGGTTCAAACGGTGCAACTATCAAGAAAAGTGATTTCCATGAAAAATACTACGGACCACCTACGAACTCAGTAGCTAAAAGGGGTTACAAATGGTTGTTTTGATGGACTACCTATGGAACTTCGAAAAGGAGCTATGTGCCACCCGTTGGAGAGGCTATGCGTCATGCGTAGTCCCTGTGCACGCGCCGCGCGTAAGGTCTCTACTGTCCACGCGTATTTTTCTAGCGATTTTAAGATGTTGAAAAGTCTGTGAATATACACATATATATCGGAATATAGGGTTTTGATGAGTTTATGTGTAAAATGACCGAAAAGGGCAACCATTAGGGATTCCATTGGCCTTTGCTTATAAATACCGAACTTCACATTAGTTGAATGAATCTTTTTTAGATGCTGAAACTTCAAAACAGCCTCTGAAGTGATATATCATTTGAGAAGAAGAATTCATAGAAGACCGAGAGATCCGGAGAAGACAACCACGGTGGTTGATTCTATATCAATAGTGCAGTCTCTTCCAACCATGAGCAGCTAAACCAGTATCTTGGATTTTCTAGAAAAACCCTAGTCAAGTAATGTAGTTTTTATTATTTGTATTCAATTGTAATGAAGGGGAAACTAAGATTATACCATGATGATTATTGTAGATGAGAGAATGATTTTATTCTTGATACAAGTTTTTATATTTATTCAGAAATTCTTGTCTTAGATTGAATGAGTTTACTTGCTTACACAATTATGATTATTGTAAACAAATTATGATTTTCTACAATAATGGTTCTTAACACTTGAAACCCTAGGTTTACATAGCCCATGCCTCAGCGAGGTATCGTAGACATGCTTTAGTTTTTTATTTCATGTTTTAGGAGTAGATTAAAGTAACATAGATAGCATGCACTAGATACACTTTGTCTACAGATGGGTTGTAGCGAACCTGGTTGATAGTATCTTTTTTGGGAATGTATTCGACTATTTGCGGTACATTCTGATTCATGGAACTAGATCGCACTTCTTACAATTGTACAAATTGAAAGTTATATTATGTGGTTAGTGGTGGAGCGATGAAAATCCTAGTTTTATCTCTCTCTTGAATTACAACTAACATTTAAATTTTATTTTTAGTTTAATTAGTTTAATTTCTCAAAAATCAAATCAAACACTTTTTAGAACCATAATTCAATATTTTTAAATTGTTGAAGTGAATAACCAAGTCCTTGTGGGTTCGACATTCCCTATAAAAAACCGTGTTATACTACAATTTACTCATGCGCTTGTGGATAGGTAATACTTAGACCGTCATAAGGGGTTATTTTTAACACATATTTTTAGCCACCCAGATGGGACATCACATGGTTACACGACCTGTATTGACCAACACCCATGGATTCAACACGACACGACGTACTAAATATGCAAAAAGGATCTCAATAAAAACCATGCCTCATCACAATACATGTTTTACAGTATTATATAATATATTGTGCCCAATTTATCATCAAGCTCATAATCACACACTTATAAGCAATAATCCACAACAAGCATTATTATCGCATAATCATGCTTTTCAAGGCCTTAGTTTCTCGTCTTTGTTGTCAAGACCCAACTCGCACATATATATAGACGCACAATTGATTCACAATTCCTTGCGGTAGTTGATTCCAAAAGGGAGCTTCCAAGAAGGACAAAAGTTGATTCACAATTCCTTCATAATTCTATTCAATACACCATTTAATGAAATAAACTATTAAAATGGTGTGACAACAAGCTTAATGATCAAAAGTGGCTTCAACCACAATGATAGCTAAACTAGGGTTTCATGAAGAAAGAATTCAATGAATAGGAATTTGTGAACTTACTAATAGTCTTTTCACAAGATGACTTAGGAATCACCACAAGTGAAACTCACTTGATGGATGGAATTAATGCTCAAATGAGCATAAATGTGGAGCGAAAATCAATACTACCATGTGAAACTTTAGAATGTGGAAGTTAGGGTTCTTGCAAACAAACCCTAGAAGGAGAAGGAAAACTTACCACAATGAGCTCAAGAACACCACACTAAGAAACCACCACAAGAGCTCACCACCCACTAAGTATGAAGAGTAAGAGAGAGCAAAACTTGAAGCCAAAATCCAAGGAGGAATAATGGTGGCCAAAATTGTGTGTGTGAATGAGTGTGTTTTCTTGGTGTGAATGAGTATGGAAGATGAAGATGAGATGGTAGGCAAATGTGTGTATAGATATTAGGGTTTGTAGAGATTCCCATCCAAGGGCTACGAAGAGAGATGGGAAAAGTAGATTGATTCAATGGCCACAAGTGTGACAACACTAAAGGTGGTGGTCAAATGTTAAAGTTACCCACCCCCTCATCACTTATTCACACTCTTGCCATTAAGTACCCAATTTACTATTATACCCAATTATTCCACCCAATTACAATAATGCCACACACACATCATCCAACACTTAGCCAAATAAATCTCTGCAAAACCCACTAACTCAATACATGTGAAAAATATCAATTTACCCCTTCATCATTTATTTCACAAAATTATTTTAAATACTTTTCATTATTCACGAAATAAAAATACAGCATGCGACTTACAAATTTAATCATAAATAAATCATGTAAGTCATGCTAAACACATAAACACATTAAGTATATAATCACATAAACACTTAAATGTGAATAGAAGGTTTAATTAGGACGTAAAAATACCAGACGTTACACCCTCCATACCTTAGGAGATTTCGTCCTCAAAATCAAGAGGTACCTAAGGTAGAAAACAAGTCCGTGTATTTATCTCGAACTTCACACTCATGTTCCCAAGTCGCCTCCTCGACTTCGCGATGGTGCTATAAGATCTTAACTAACGGGATGGTCCTACCTCGTAAAACCTGCTCTCGCGCATCTAAGATCTTCACGGGTCACTCTTCGTAGAACACATCCTCGACAACATCGACATCCACCCAACTCAAGACGAGAGATGGATCCAGCTCATACTTGCGAAGCATAGAGACTTGAAAGACAATATGAACCCACGACAAATCCGGTGGCAACGCTTAACGGTACGCCACCTGGCCGATACGATCTAGAATCTCAAAAGGCCTAATAAATTATGGTGAAAGCTTGCCGCTCTTCCCAAATCGCATCAAGACCTTCCAAGGCGAGACCTTTAGAAACACATAATCATCGGCCCCAAAGAACAAAAGACGCTTACATCGATATGTATAGCTCCTCTGTCGGCTTTGTGCTATAACCAAATTCTGTCAAGCAATCCGAATCTTCACGGTTTTCTCTTGAACCATATCGGGTCCCAAAAGTGCAACATCACCAACCTGTACAACACCTCAAAAGTTTCCATCTGAATACTGGACTGATAACTGTTGTTATATGTGAACTCCGCAAAAAAAAGATGATCCTCCCAACTGACTCTGAAATTAATAGCACAAGCACGAATCATATCCTTGACAATCTGAATAGTATGCCCTAACTAACCGTCTATCTCAGGATGAAAAACGGTGCTAAACCGTAGCTGCGTATCCAAGACAGTTTGAAAAGCTTCCCAAAACCGTGACGTTAATTGCGGATCCCGATTTGAAACAATAGTAACCGAAACCGCATGAAGTTTAAAAATCTCTTTCACGTACAGCCTACTAAAAAGCTCTACATTATCCGTCTCACGGATAGATAGAAAATGTGCAGTCTTCATCAATTGATTTACGATAACACACACTGCATCTTTTGGATTCTTCGTCTTTGGTAACCATGTCAAAAAGTCCATGTAAATATGTTACCATTTCCACTTGGAAATCGGTAACGGATTCAATAAATTGGCAGGTCCTTAGTGCTCAACCTTAACATGCTGACAAGTGAGGCAACAAATCACAAAATCCGTGCAAAAATAAAAGTGGCGCCGAAGATTCCTTGCCACCAATAGTGGTGCCGAAGATTGTGATACATGATCAGTTCAAGCCGTGTAAAAATAAAAGTGTTTAAAATGAAGAATTAACACGATCTAGTTTTATATCTCAGTCGGAAGTACGCGAGTAGTATGTAGTATAGTTGGGTAGAGAGGGTATCGAACCACAGAGATTAAAGTCGTATTTCAAATAATCGTAAAGTAGAAAATTGAATTATATTATAAAGAGGTTTTGATTGGTTTGCTTTATAAACTACTAAACATAAAATAAAGAAAAGATATAATTTTTGTTTTGGTTTTAAATAAAGATAAACAAGTCTAGGGTTTTGATCCAACTCCACCACTAGTCTTTTAATATAGTCCTTTCATCTTATTATTGCAAGAGGGAGATACAACTTATATGAATTAGATTAGTAACGCTACAAGCAGCTGCCTAATCCCCGAAGAGATGCAATCGGTCCGATTCACTACAATCCATCTTCGATTAAAGAATGATTAGTATATGTTTCTATACTACAACTACTCCTAAAACATGAAATTAAAAGCAAATCTATATCATGTTTCTTAGTATGGACTTCGTAAACCTAAGACTTTATCATGCCAATTAAGAACCATTATTAAATCTTCGGAGGTTCTTACTCCTAATGATAAAACACGGTTGTTCAAGATCAATTATTAATTGAATCTCAGCTTAAGAAGATAATTAACAAGAAATCTTATTTAGGTAATTCGTTCGGTCTCTCACTACATAATCATCATATAAGTGCTCTTTAGCTTCCCCTCTTGGCAATAAAATAAGTTAAAGTTCTACATTACTCGACTAAAGTTTTGTTTGAAATCCTAGATACCGATAAACCACTTATGGAAGGGGAAGACTGCATCATTGATGTGGAAATCCTCTTCATGATTGGTTGGTTGGTTCTTGAGTTCTTGAGGAGAGGAGTCTCCCTCTCTCTCTTTGTATATTTTTCTCTATATTTCTGTAGCAGATTTGAAAATATCTTCTCTTCATGAAGTCTTCACATATTTATAGACAAAAGTTGGTGCAAATATGGTATATCTTTCCTTGCACTCCAAGAGGACTTGGTGTGGGGACCAAGTATTAGTGGTAAATGGATGATTTTTCCCTTCAATATACTTGTACATAAAGTTAGAATTCTATGGTATAAGTTCGCACAAATCTCAATGTCGGCTGTTACTGATCGATCACAGGTTACACCGATCTATCAGTGGTTCCTGAATTTTGATATTTATTTATTCTACAAATTTATTCTTCAACCACTTGTACTCTACTTCATTGACTTGTACCTTGCTTTGAATTGAGTGCATTCATCTTCCAAGTGTCATTCCGGAATAAGCATATTTTCTAAAAATCCAAAATTAACTCAAATTTTATTTAAGGTCCTGAAACACACTTAAACATACAACTCGGATAAAATTATCTTATTAATAAAATAAAGAGACTAACGAAGGTTTATTTAACACCCAGAATATCAAATATTTTTGTCTTATCAAGCCCCCAAACTTAAATATTGTTAGTCCCTTAGCAATACAGAAATAAAAAGACAACATGGAAATTCTACATTAATTAAATGTATTTAAACTAATCCCATCCTCTTGTGGAGGAAACACAATTACACTTAGGACATGTAATAAGCCTTTTAAACTCCTAGGAAAATTCCTATTGGACGAGTGAAGTCTCGTGAGGGTTAAATAGACTACCCACAACTTCTTTATAACTTTATTTCCACATATTCATGAATATTACTATTCATTAATTAGGAGATGTTATAATCCATAGAATAAATTCAAGCAAATAAATCCTACTTATACAAAACAATAATTATCTCAGATTAGCGTCAAGAATGGTCTCCACTAGTGTTTAAACTTAGCTAATTTCTACTTCCAGAGCCAACAATCCTCCATGGTTTTTGTGAACTTTCTCTATAGTACATTTACTTCGATTTATAGTATATCTCATATTTAATTTTTTTTTGTTGGAGAGGGTTTTTCTCTATCTTTTTGCTTTTTCCACTGATAATATATATATTTTTTATATACCTTTCTTTTCTTGGAGAAGAATTTCTTCTCCTATTTACTTTTTTCACTCATTATTTTCTTTTTCCAATACGTCATTATCCACTCTTTAGTATGCGACTGTGTATTGTTTAAGAGAGAGAATTTTTACGTATTGTTTTCTCTTTTTCTCACTATATATGTATTTTTTCAGAGATATTACTTTATACGCTCATAAATGAAACTATAAAGATCATGTTCATGTGTTTATAGGTCAAGATTGTCTTTTCTAGTTTTAATTTCACCACTTCACTCACCTATGGAGAACCACATTTTTTCACATTTCTAATTTAATTATTATTCAGATAAGCAAAAAATATCACGTACATCTAATTTATAGACTAGTCTCATTTTCCTAATTAACTCACAAGTTTAATCAGAAATATGTTTAAATAAAGATAGATAAACATATAGTATTTAGAATAATATAATGAAGATTTATTTTATATATATATATATATATATATATTTTTTATAGCTATTAGGAGTTAGTTATACATATATTATATATTATTATTTTAGATATATATATATATATATTTAAGTCAGTCGATCGATCGTAGCATAGGCCGATCGATCGCCCACTAATCTAGATGTTCTCAATAGTGGCTAACAGTAGCTAAACTGCAGTTGTTTCTTTTTCTTCAAAAACTAATTTTTTTTCATTCCCTTATATTATATGTCTACATTATCCCATCCCCCCAAACTTGAATCAAGTCATGTCCTCATGGTTCTAATAAACATTAAAACTAGGGATAAAACAATATTACCACTTGTTAGAGGAAGATTTCATATTGTAGTCGAAACCTCCTCCAAACATGGTTTGTTCCATAATCTGCATTCTAATCAAGATCAAGACCAAGATCACAGTAAAATAATAAAAAGAAACAATAAATATGAAGGCATGAAAATTTATTAATTGACAAGAATTAAAAAATAACATGGCCATAAGCCTACAAGGAAATTGAAATTGGATGAAAGAAAAAAATAATCTAGTTCTACAATTTGAAAAATGTAATGACAAAAATAAAAATTATTCCATCCCTTTTAAATAAAGTTCGCTCTCAACCTCTAGCCACTTTTGTTTCATGAAATATGGATATATATTCGCCCCATTGATCCATATCCTTTATTTTAATTTTATCAAGAAATTTCCACAAATCATATTCTTTTGAGCATGAATTAGGGCACCAATTAAAAAAGGATATGGTAATTTCATATACCTAACCGTTGATCCTTTAACAACAGCATGTCAATGTGCCACAATACGGACAGAGTTGATGATCTAACATATCAATAGCCATCCAATAACATGGGGCAACTTTAACTTGAGGAATAACAAGAGGATTAGGCTTGAGCCTAAACCCATTACATATATATATAACCATAGTCGAGAATGAAGGAGAGGGTGAAGGGAAAGGTTGTTCTACTCCTGTTGGAATAATCGGCAACTTCCAAGCTTGTGCAATGTAGGATGGTGGTAATTGGACAACATAATTTGATTTGAATCTAGTGATCATCACCCTCTCTCCACTATTATCCTCAAACTCCAAGTTTTGATAAAAATCATATACTAGAGGAGGAAAAGTAAGTTGATTGGCAGGGGCATAAATTGCATCTAACTGCCTCTTTCTAAACATCTGTGCACAATGCTCTACAGCGGGTTCAACGTATGCATCATGAAATAAGATACACTCATATTTAACCTTTGTGGAATGAAAAGAAAGAGGAGTTCTAGAAGAAGAAGATATGAATCCCATAGTGTATATGAATAGTATTTCTAGGGTTTCTTTGAGAGATGAAGAATCAAAGACCAAAAAGGGTATATTTATAAGAAAAGTTAAAAGCTTCCTAATATTAGGAGAGAATTATAAAAGAAATTTTATAACTTGACTAGAAAGAAAATACATAATATAGAATAATATTATAATCATTGAAAAACTCAAAAGGGAAAATATCATTCTCTGGCACACTTGTTATATGAAGAATTTTTGAAACTTGGACTAAGATTTTGACCAAAATGGTCTGAAAAGGCAAAAATCAGTATATTCCCAAAACAAATAATAAAATCATTAATATAACAGCCTCCCGATTGATCGCCAGACTATTAATCGATCGGTTGCTCAATTATATTTATTCTGTATTTTATTTCTTTTTAATTTTATTATATTTCTCTTCTTGAATATATATATTTTTATACTATAAAGTTAAAAATTTAGAAAAGAAATAAAATATTATCTTTCCCCCAAACTTATCTAGAAGAAAGGTAAAAATATGTTTTAAAAATAAATTAAATTATTTATAAAAATATACTTATGTTAAATATTACTCCATTTGTCTCAAATTATAAGTCCCTTTTGGGGAATCGAACCTTTTGAGATGATGATTTTTATTGGTGTGATAGTATTTGAAAAATCAATTTTACCCTTGGTCCCACTAAGTGATGTCATATTTGTAGTATAGATATTATATAACTTGAATGATTGAAGGGTAAATTGATAAATTGACCAAATAAAGTGGCATTGATTTACTTATTTTGGGATAGATTGAATAGTGAATGTGGATACTTAAATTGGGACGAATGGAGTAATATATATAAATGTATATATATATATATATATATATATATTTAAGACAAACAATGATTTGGGTTTAAGGGCCTATAATCCTATGAATTGAAATTGGAGAAATTAAATGACATATTATTCTACAAACTGAGGCTTGAATCTAACTTTCACATCCTAGGACCAATGTTTAACGTCTTTGGCATGACCGCTCCGCAAAGGCCTATCCAACATCCTTCTTCTCTTTTACACTTCCACCATGTGGGAAGTAAATCGCTCGACGGTGTCCACTGTGAACATTCAGTAACGAGCAAGACATTAAGCATATAATAATCGTCATATAATTTCTCTCATTTGTCATGGTCTCCATTCATCCCATGATTAGGAATTATGTCCAACGATTCTTCTATCAACGAATAAGGTAATGGATCCTTCATCATCTTTTCAATATGTAGGCATAGGTATTATTTTAGGGTGCACTCGACTTGAAGAGGGGTCTCCTTTAGGGTACTGGGCTATTTGGTAGAGCCCTGGACCCACCCTACTGAAACTGGTATACGGGTTGACCCAATATGTTAGATATCAGGGCGAATTACTCATGGTAGCCCGTAGTCTTCTAACAAGTTCCTTAATTGCAGCACATCTTGTGGAACTGAAAAGCATACACGGGAGTAATAACTCCATGTTTTACGGGTCCTGATGATGTAGCAGTATCTTAGGGGCATTTATAACCATTTCTACACAGCTCCAGTGATATATGCATGTACTATGAAGGCTATTGGGGAGTGATATGTTGGATGACTAATCCAGCTGTGACCATAGTTTACTGCGTAGCCATGACACGTGGATAGCGCGACACCATCCTCACATTTTGAAGGGATTGGAAAGAGCATGTGCTGTGGAGGTTAGGGGTGTAGTTTCAATCAATAATAAGGGCCTATAATGGAAATTCCACCCATTTCTTAATGGGGAATGATCATCCCTTATTAGCTCATATTATGGCTCTCATCACTTATTAGGGACATGTGGAGAATTGGTAGGGGTTGGGGACCACTTCATTTTAGGTCAACATTTTGAGTAAGTGACCTATAAATCGAAGGCAATAGTGTTTGCCTAGGGATCCCAACATTCTCTTATTATTTTGCCCTTTCTTGGAGGCCACCCTCTGTCTCAAGGATGGCTACCTACCTTTTTCTTCTTCTTTCTCCTTACTCTGTGCTTCGTCCATGGGAGATTGATTCCTACCTTCATCTTCTTCTCTACTTGCTTCTCTATTCTCATTTTTCTTGGACTTTAGTTATCTTGGGGGTACTTCATTTTGGAGATTTTAGCTCTACTAATGCTCTCTACCCACTCTCTAGTTTGTGAGAAGGCTACACTCTTTGCTCTATACACATTCTCCTTTTTTTCTCTTCACCCTCTTTGTTTGAGATTTCGATCATAAGTTTGGACCCATATGTTCTGACTTTCTAGTGGAGCCATTTCTCCATTTTCCATTTATGTACTGTTTTCCCTGTACTTTTTCACCCATAATTTATTGGCGACCACAGTGGGAGAGAAAGACATACTAGTAGCATGCGCAGAAGGTTCTCTCGCATAACCATGTCATCTTAAGAACCTTCTCCTACACTTCCTCCACCTCCTCCTATTCCACCAAGGCCAGAGTCGGTTACACCTACCGGAGTCGAGAGTCATGCCCCAGGAAAGTCGAGCCAGCCGCCACGAGGGCTCTTGGTGATAAATTGACCCCCTCCAGGCCCAACAGTGACCCACCTACAACCTCAAAGAGTTGCCACGACAGAGGCCCAGCTTGGAGAGCCACTACCAGCAAGTCATCCCCCTATAACTTGTGACCAACTGGCCACGAGCACTCATTCTTCGATTCACACAGTCACCAGGATGGGGCATCAAGGAGCGAATCAAAACATATCCCGTTGTACCACCTCTTCAGAGTTGGCGGCCAAACATGACCGGGAAACACTCTTGATGGAGACATTACTCTCCATCCAAACTACCCTGCAAATAATATGGGATGAGCAAAAGACAATGTTAGCTTCCTCCCGACCGAAAGCAACCCCTGATGCAGCACTCACACCAGCACCAACGCCAGCATCCATTTTTCGCTGTAACATCATGGTGACACACCCACGTCAACCTCAGCGTTACCCCATGGTAACACCACAGCGGTATCCCTGACCCCATTCGCTTCAGTCCAACATAGTCTTTCCTTATGTTACACTAGACCAGCGACGAGCCATGATTGGAGTAGGATGCGTCTCGACTGGGATGGATTTGGTTGGCGATCCATTGTCTCATTTTCTCGGCTCTGTTCTACAACATCCATATCCATCCGAGTACGTCGTGCCTAAGTTTAGGCAGTTTGATGGTAGGAAGGGTAATGCCAAGAAGCATATTGGACGTTTTATCAGCCACTTAGGGGAATACGCCTCCGATGAGGCACTGAAATTGAGAGAGTTTCCAATGTCACCGACTAACCTTGCCTACACATGGTACCATAATCTTGAGCCAGGATCGGTGACAAGCTCGGAGGAGATGACACAGAGATTCTACATTAAGTACTACCAAGTCGATGATAATGTGACTCTTCTATCTCTTACCAAGTTCAGTCAGAAGAGCAACGAGGATTTAATGGTAAACATCAAGTGATTTAGAGAGCGTACCTTGGAGTGCTATGAAGCAGCAAAGGAAAAGGATTTGGTCAGAACTTGCATCGACGGGATGGATAGGGAGTGCAACCTTTACTTAGTTGCCCTCGACATTTTGACATTCTCCGACCTTATGACTAAAACAATGAGTTTAGCTAACAGAGTTACGAGTCCCCGAGGAGGACGTGTCTGGCGGGAACCATGACCTGTGTCCATCACTGCGGTGGAAATCGAGGACGAAGGGCAGTCTCAGAGGACCCCAAAGAGGACGAGGATGCCTTCAGGGCATCGGCTGACCAACAAAGGAAGAGGTTTCATTTCACTCCTCAAATTTCCTAGAACTCCAAAACGCAAGCATAAGAGTCAAGGGAGTGGTGCGGAAGTAAAGCAAAATGAAAAAGGACCTTAAGTGGTCAAATGTCTCTACAAGGGTAAAATAGTCATTTCACCTCATAGATCAACTAATTAAGCATTAGAAAGGTCATAGCAATATAAGGGAATGATTTCTGTGTCACAAACCCAAAATAAGTTTTACATGGTGTTTTCAATAAATCAGTTGACTGGTTTGAAGAAAAAGTGGACTAATAGGAGTCAGAGGTTTTACAAAAATTTCATGAAAGAATTAGTTGACTAGTTTGAAGAATAAGTGGATTAACAGGAGTTAGAGGTTTTACAAAAACATTATGAAAAAATTAGTTGACTGGTCCTCTAAATCAGTCAATTGACTGCAGTAAATTAGTTAACTGATTTGAAGAATAAGTCAACTAATGGAAGTCAGGAGCTTTGATAAATAAATACATGGAAACGGTCAGTCGACTCATATAGAACATCAGTTAACTAATAGTCCTGGAAGCTCCAAAATGACACCAAAATGACTCCCAAAGAATGATTGAATCATAATTTGACATAATTCCATATGTAAAATCATATTTTCACAAAGATTACTACGCATCAATCCCATGCAGTCATTCTTACAAAATGTGAGCTTTTAACAAAAACACTCATTTATGTTCGTAAAATTATCCGTCTTACCCCCGGTCTCCGTTTTAACTACCACCAGCTTTTACAAATCATAAAATTTATAAAAATGTATTTAAAACCATTTCTAAAATAAGATAATTTGTTGGGGCTACAAGGGTGGGTGAAAACGGATTTTTCCATTCAAAACAAAAATGGTTTGTTTGAAAACTTAGAAAAATGCCGTTTATGGCCGGACACCTAATAACCACATCAATATCGAAAATCCATTACACATCACTACACAAAATGATTCTTGGAGTAATATTCAAAGCCCTAAGGCAATACATGCTATGTTTTTCCACAAAATGAAATAGTCTTTACATTTCCGGCATCAAAGTGCACCAATATAATAAAGTCCCCTCGTATAATGCTCCAAGGGACATATATCCATATAAGCAACCCGGCTAACACGCTAGGCAGCAAAAGACAAGTATCTATCATTTGTTTAAAATTTCACAAGAAAAGGAGCATAGTTATACATGTAAGTTATGTTAGTCACTAATTAACACTAGAGGTGGGGGGGTGAATAGGGTTTAAAAAGTAAGTTTGCAATGAAATAATTAATTTAACGTAACAAAATATTTACCACAATATAAATTAAGCATGCAAGATCACAAAATAAGGAGATAGAGCTAGAGAGATTGACACCGTGATTTTTACAAAGTTCGGTAACTCCTAGTCCTCGGCTCAAAGAATCTCCTTCCTTGAGACTTTCCCAAACCTCACAATATGGCTCTTTACACAAGAGCTAACTAGCTCGTCACATAATCAAGAGAACAATCCTCCCTTGATACAATGGGCTTCACATACCCAAGATCACAAATTTATGTATGTAATCAATATATCACTCAAGAATAAAAAACAGTCAAAAACCCTAAGGTTTTTATGGAAGATAGATCAATATAAGCTCAAGTGTTTTTAGGTGATATTTCAAGAAATCTAGATATATATTCTCAAAACTGATTTTCAAGGAGTGAATAAGCTAAGAGCTTGAGTTTAAATCTTCAAAATGATTTGAGTGAAAAACGAGATTTATTTCTTCTTGCTATCGAAAGAATTTTCAAATAGTGCTTGAGAGAAAATAAGAGATGAATATTTTTGAAAGCATTTCTCACATAAGAACTATGTATTTCAATCCCATATCTCTTTCTATATATAGTGAAGCATTAGGGTTTGCAAAGTGAATCTCACCCTAGGGAGTTTGGAGAGTGGGATTTGAAAAGTAGCAAGAATAATAAAAAAGTATTGGGCAAAAATATTGTTTAATAATACTTTTCCTTAAAATCCTGAAGAACTCAGTCGACTGCCTATTGGCACCCAGTCGACTACCTCCAAGCTGAAATTTAAAATATTTTTCCCAACGGCTATGGCCTGTCGACTGCCTCATGAATCAGTCAACTGCCTTGGTTAAGCTAGTCAATTGCCTGAGGCAATCAAAAATGTTTATAGCTCTCTAGTTCATCCAGTCGGCTGGGCCCTACGCCAGTCGACTGGGTCATTGCCAGTCGGCTGTCATTTCTTTGCCAGTCGACTGGGTGACTCAAAGAAAATGTTTCAAGGTTCATTTTTGATTCGTTTTGAGTTCGTTGCTTTAATGACTTGAGCTTATAAGACCACTCAACGTATAGAATACCTTGTTACAATATTCTCACCCCGACCTATCTACGCTAGCTCTTGAGTCTTTAGCTTTCGCCTTTCTTTGACCATTTTGTCCTTTTTCGATTTGGCACTTGAGTTACCTTATCGCTTATCGCTTTTTGTGTTGGTGTTCTTTCCGAATCATTCTCCTGTCTTTTCTGAAACACTTAGCTCAAAGTTATATTAGTACCTAACATGTTTTTAAATGTTTTGTTAATATCAAAATAAGAGTTATTGTCCGAAATAGAATTTCAAGGCCAACAATCTCCCCCTATTTGGTATTGACAAAACATTTCATGTTTGCGCATAATTGGTGAAGTATCAAATGATACTCCCCCTTAATGCATGCATCTTTCATTTTTATTTTGATGCTCCCACTTAGAAAATAAATTTTGCAATTTGATAGTCATTGAGGTAATGCATTGAAAGATAATAGAAACAACATTTTTCATTTAATTTTGTAATTCTTTCGTACATTTTGTTGTACTACTAGAACGATCCACAAAATGATAAAGCATAGAGTAAAAATAGAAACAACATAAACTAGGCTAGGCAATGCCCTACGCTACACAAAATATAGGCTACGGCCAAACACCTAAACTACCCAAAAATTCTCCCCCTTTGACGACATCAAAAAGGCGAAGGATCGCGACAAAAGGCTTCCATAGCAGTGGTGATGCGGTCGATCTTGTCCTCAAGGCACTTCATGTCCTCGGTCGTCTTCTTTTTGGCCTCCTCATTGCGCTTATCGACCTCCAAAATTTGAGTAAGAGTTTCAGGATTTCCACTAAACCCAAAATCAGGAATGTCGAAAGAGCTGCCCAAAGACAGAAAAGAAGAAGTCAGAGCTTCGGGATGAGGAGCGGATGGACTGTCTTGGTCCGCTGGAGGAGCATCCTTTGGAGAGACCAACACTCCATTGGTTTTTTTACCAATGTGCATTTGCTTGAGATGAGTGCTATCAAGAAAAATCGGATTGTGCTCCGAAGGCTCATCATGGAGCGGAACATTGCTCTGAGCAAGAAGATATGAGATATGGGCTGGAAAGATGAGAGCGCATCTCTTCTTATGACACTCAAGGATTGCGAAAATGAAGAGGAAAATAAGATTGACCTTTTGACTGGTCATGACATAGTAGACAAGGAAAGCTTCCATGATCGACACAAGACTCCAGCTTCCAGACTTGGGCAAGATGGAATAAGTGATAATATTGTGCACAAGTCAAGCCTTGGGAGTAAGCGAGGAAGAAAGAAATTCGGCAGTTGCGGTAGTGGCTTTATTTATCGAAATTGGCCGAACAGCTTCGAGAGGATCGAAATCACTCGAAGAATACCAAATAGATGGACAATAGTAGGAGATGCCGTCGGGAGGGAGCCGAAATGCACTATTTATTACGAATTCGGTGAAATCAATGGATTTTCCCACAACATTGGAACAGAGAGTGGTGGTAGGGGGACTTGGTTGAGGTGGATTCCGCAGATTTGTGTAGAAATCCTTGACGGCACACGGATAATGAAGAACATTGAGCAAAATAAAGAAGCCCCAACCCATATTTTAGAAGAGATTGAACGTATTTGCACCAATATCTTCGCATAAAGATTGAGTCACAATACGACACCGAGTAAATTTCCGATGGATGAATTTCGTTTCAAAGAGATGAATACTGTCTTCATCATCACCGAGAAGAGCATAAATGGATAATGGAATAGATTCAATGTCTGAATCAGTTTCCTCTTGAATAGGGAGCGTAGGACATGGTGGAGGAGGTGCAGCCGTTGAGCTTCCACCATGACGGGTTCGCTTTTGAGTTGGCACGGGCTTGGGTGCCATGAGAGAGATGTGAACCAAGATGAAGGGAAACATTTTGAGAGAAAAGAGAGGATGAAGTCGTGGATATAAGAGGAGAAGGTGGTAGATATGGATATATATATGGATGTATATGTATATATGTGAGATTGAAGTGATGAGAATGAAGGAGAGATTCATGGAGTAGTGGGGAAGTGGATGAGAGGTGAATATAGGACGTGAAATGAGGAAAAGATGGGAGAAATCGTGGAGAGAGTGGAGAGAAGACGAAGAGAAAGGAGGTTTTAAAACTGAGTTCGTGCAGAGGCAGTCGACTGGCTCATGACCCAGTCGACTGGCCGAAGGTTGGCAGTCGACTGGCTGAAGTAGATTAAAAACACAAAAGCTCTCTAGTTCACAGAGTCGACTGGCCGTTTATGAGGCAGTCGACTGGCCTTAAAAAAAAAAATTCAAAATTTGAAATTTTGGAAAGCCGAGATAATGGATGAGGTTTTGTGAAAACTAACTAATTACTTCAAAATCAATGGCCATTCCAATTTCTATACGAATTTTTGAAAAAGGTTCGTCTCAGAGAGGTTTTGTGAAAATATCTGCTAATTGATTTGTAGTGTCAATAAAAACCAATTCAACGTCACTTTTAGCTACTTGATCCCGCAAGAACTGATGCCTAATCTCTATGTGCTTTGTGCGCGAGTGTTGAATAGGATTCTTTGAGATGCAAATAGCACTAGTATTGTCACATTTAATAGGTACGTGATTAAAGACAAGTTCAAAATAAAGTCATTGTTGCTTAATGTAAAGAGTTTGAGCGGAACTACTACCGGCCGCAACGTATTCGGCTTCAGCCGTAGATAAGGCAATGGAATTTTACTGTTTACTTGACCATGATATAAGGGAGTGACCTAGAAAGTGACATGTTCCGCTTGTTCTTTTCCTATCCACTTTACATCCCGTAAAATCGGCATCCGAATAACTCGTGTGATCAAGTGTAGTGTCACGTGGATACCATAGTCCTAAATTAATTGTCCCACTAAGATAGCGAAAAATACGGTTTACGGCTAGCAAGTGAGATTATTTAGGACAAGATTGAAAACGAGCACATAAACATACGCTAAACATTATATCCGGTCTACTAGCAGTTAAGTAAAACAAACTTCCTATCATGCCTCTATATTTAGTGTTGTCAACACATTTTCCATTTTCATTTCGTCGAGTTTAATAGGGGTACTCATAGGAATAATGTCATGTTTGGCTTCTTTCATACCAAATCGCTTTAAAAAATCCTTAGTGTACTTGGATTGGCTAACAAATAAGCCATCCAAGTTTTACTTGATTTGCAATCCTAAGAAGAAGTTCAACTCACCCATCATACTCATTTCAAATTCATTTTGCATACTAGTTGCGAATTCTTTGCAAAGAGAAACATTTGTTCATCCGAATATAATGTCGTCAACATATATTTGGATAATCAACAAATTATTCTTGACAGATTTTGTAAAGAGAGTATTGTCAACCTTTCCTTTGAAAACCCCTTTTGAATCAAAAAATCATTAAGCCTTTCATACCTAGCTCTAGGAGCTTGCTTTAAACCGTACAAGGCTTTAGATAATTTGCAAACGTGATTTGGAAAAAGTTCATTATCAAAACCGGGTGGTTGCTTTACAAACACATCTTCATCCATAGTTCCGTTTAAAAAATCACTTTTGACATCCATTGATGATGCAAATGCAAGAAGCATTCTAATAACTTCATCCGATTTGGAGTCGAATTTTCCCAAGTTATCTTTGTCATTTAGCACAAAACATTTACAACCGAACATGTAACACCCCGTGTTATATTCCTTTTTCCTGAAATTAATTTTAATTTAATTTCATTAATGACGTCACTTGTTCGTGATGTATTATTTATTCTTGGTATTTGATACCTGTAAATTTTTCACGTTTAGTTTTAAAGTCGGCTGGACGACACTATGCGAATTCTTATTCTCGACTACGCGGTATCATTCGACGTTTAATGATTAGTGTCTCGATTGGATGACGACACATTTTAATTGGTCGGTCTTGTTTAAGTGTTCCGATATTTGGGTTCCTACACCGATATATTTTATTGGGCGTCCTGTGGACTTACGGGTTGACTCAATATTATTTCGAGGCTTCCGGTAATTGTTGGGACTTATTATATATATATATATTTAATTATATATATATATCATTAAAGTGGGGTTCATTTTGTAATTATAAAGAAGTTGAGAGCTAGTTATGCAATTAGTATATATATGTATATACATATATGCAGACCTGCATCTTCTCCTTCACGCCATCACAGACCTCTGCTACACTCTCCTTCGCACGACTGAAGCAACTCCTCTCCATTCACCATGGTCGACCGATTGAGAGAGAGAGAGAGAGAGAGGGCCGGTTCGTGGAGAGAGAGTCGGCTGAGGGAGCGAAGCGTTTCAGGAAAGGGACGACTGGCGGTCGGCGCCCTGGAGCAGCTATGGCGGCTGGACTGGGCAGAGGCGGCGGCGACCGTGGTTGCCAGCGGCGTGCACGGAGTAGCAGGTAGCTACGGCTGGTTTGCGTAGCAACAACGCGCAACAGTGGCGAGTCCGGCTGGGCTTCGGCCATTTTTTCGGTGACCTTCCGGTGATCGTTTTGAGCCGATTTTCGGTGAGTAGTTTCGTACCTAGGTAGTATTCGTCATATATTAATTTCGTGATTTTAGGATGAACGATTTGCCCGTAAATCGCATTTATAGGTTATAGTTTTCGTTTGGGGTATTTTAGATTTAACCCAATTAATTAACCGATTATTAATGGGCTTCGTATATATCGTATAGGTTGTCAAGACGGACATTTCGATATATTCGAAATAATTATTGGACAATTTTGGTCGGCGGGCTTCATATTCGGGCGCCGGCACTGTGCTATTTCGGACTGTTCGGTAACGTATAATTAGGTGGGAAATTATATTTCTCACTCCGCATTATTAAAGTAGTTTAGGGGTGAAAAACCCTTATTTAATTTATTATAGATATATTAAATTGCTAGTTTAAATATCTATAAATTGTTTAGGATCAGAATGGGACTTAGGAATTAATTTAAGAAAATTTATTAAATTATTCCTATGTGATTAAATAATATTCTTATTTAAATTAAATAAGAATAGACGGCTTAGAAAACCCTTACGAATTTAAATGGGTTAGTAGAGATTTGTAAAGCTTAGACAATGTGCTAGGTCCCTTTTGGAATACGTGAAATAATTGTTTAAATTATTTTAAAAGGGCATGTTAATTGAAATTGAAATATTTTCTAAAGAATTAAAGAAAATATATTTTTCGGAGAACATGAACGGTATATGAAATTATTTTCATATGATTTAATTGCTTTATTGCATTTTAAAGCATGAAAAGAGATTTGAGATTTATATTGATATTACCATGTGGTTATTTTCATAAATATGATGCATGACATATTTATGTTGGATATGATTTGATTGTACACCATGTCGTGTGAGCACATGGGTGTTGGTGCATGTAGTGCACGGGTTCACCATTTGCAGAGAAAAGTCATTTGGTGTGGTCTACTTCATTTGCATGTGGTGCATGAGTAGGATTGTGTTTGGATCGTCGAAACAACTGGCCAGGGGGTGCTTCTTGCTCCCACAGAACCTAAAAAGCTGAGAAACGCAGACGATAGGGGGAGGACACATCGTCCAAGGCCCTATGTGCACGGTAGCTCGTGGAGCCCGTCTTCCCGATTAAAAGTGTAAGTGTCAAAAGCACTTGGGATGTACGGTTCGATGAGTCCACATTCCCTAGTGAGCTGCAGAATTAGGGGAATGGTGGAGAATGATCCAGGACCCTTTGGTAGGGTGTGTTTTTTTGTGTGTGTACTACAGGCGGTCTGTGAGTACGGTGCGTTGCATATCATCATGTGATTTATTGATATGTATATATATATGTTGAAGCATGATTATTTATGAATATGCAAAATGAATTCATTTTATAAAATGCTCAGTTGAAAGTGATAAATGTGAAAATGGGAATTAAAAACAGTAATTATTAAAGTATAAACGAGGCGTATATCCTTATACTTGTGTTGTATACTTTGTGCTCGTAGGGGAGGTTATGTATTGGCATAGTGATCTATGTGGCTAGTTGAGGCTAGTGGTGGACCGTAGGCTTGACTTTGAGTTGAGGCCTTAGAGATTGTGGTTAGTAGCCTTAGAGATGTGGTTAGTAGTCTTGTGATTGTGATTAGTAGTTTGGTGATCGTGGTTAGTTGTGTGAACTCTTTTGGAGATTTGAAATTAGGGATGATTTTTGTGTCAATTGATAATTGAGGCCTTAGAGAAGGCGAGTGATGAGTTGTGTGAGATTTGATTGATGAGAAGAGGTTATGATTAGGGATTCATTAAGTACTCGAGGTACTGTAGTCTGACAGTCTTGATTCTTATACTTAGTCCCTTCCCTTAAGCATTTCTTGTATTGTATTTGTACGCTAGTACATATCGTTGACTTCTATGTCACTCCTTGAGTTGTTGATTACGACGTGGTGCCGAACCTCTTCCTTGTGTCATCATTGATTTCGTGGAGTTGGAAACGGATGGTTGTCTTCCGTGAGTCCAACGTGTTGTTCTTCCTTTATTATCCTTTCGGAACATTATAGGAATCCTTGTAGTGGTGTTCATTCTTATGTGGCTGTCATTTCGAAAACGGTGTTTTCTAATTTTTTTAAATAAACTCTTTGTATTTAAAAGGAAAAACCCGTTTTCGCCTACCCCCGAATAAACGAACAGTTTTAATACTTATAAAATGATCTTGAGATCTTCTTTGAAATGATTTTCAACTTTTAAAAGCCTGTGATGGCGACTGACGGAGACCGGGGGCAAGACGGTCATTTTTACTGTGTGATTTCTAAAAAGAAAACTATTTTATCACTTGTCTCGAGATTCTGAGATTATGAGACTTCTTTTTGTCAAAATCTCGACTTGTAGTATTTTGAAAAGTGGTTTCTTGTTTCACCTTTTCTTCGGATCATTCTAAGTCTCGGTTAGGAGGCTTGGCGTTGTTTAGTGCACACATATAGTGTTGCCTCTCACTTCTTCTTGGTTGTTGATGTCACCACCTAAGTGATAGGAGTTTTTCTTAAGTTAGGGGCATGGATACCGAATGGATTGGTTCGAGTTTAGAAACCTTTTTCTTAAAAACTATTGAATCTCTGGGATTCATCTTTTCATTACTTTCACTTTCGGCCATTCGTTTTTGGTTTCCTTGTTCACTTTTGGTGTTCTTTCCTTGTTCACTTGTGGTGTTCTTCCTTGTTCGGGTATTCTTAGCCTTGAAGTTGTTGTCTTGGTTAGCTGTTGGTTAGCATTGGGAATTCCTTCCCTTTGCCTTGTTTTAGTGACCTTTAGGTGGTCGTTCTCGTGTGTTGAGTTCGTCTACTCATAGTGACTTGATTGTGTGGTTTTCCTCACCTACAGTGAGAGTGTTAGTGATGTGATTGACCCATTGATGATAGTGTTATGAGGTTAATGTGGTGATGTGATTCATGGTATTGAGGAAGTGATATAATTGAAGTGACCCAGTACTTGAGAGGTGTATTTTCTCTAGAAATGGAATGAGGTTGGTTATATATATATATATTGATGATGGTTGTGTTAGTACGCAAGGACGTGGGTATTCTCCTTCCTGTGTTATCGGGGTGTAGGATTTGAGCCTTCCTTGGTACTATTGGTGGATTTTGTTTCCTTGTGGATATTAGAGGTGAGTGTGATTTCCTCGGTTGGATCTTCTGAATTGTGTTGTGAGTAATTGGTGATTTGTTAGACTGGACCTTAGTATCGTGTACCTAGTGTACGTTGGTGAGAGTAGTGTAGTCTACTGGTGTTGGGTACTTGGAGTACGAGTTGTAGAGACTCATGTTGTGTATTTATATATATATATATGTGTGTATATATATATATATATATATTCCCTATATACTTATGTATACTCGTTTACGATAGTATATGAGCGTGTTGACTTGGGTTTGCGTGGATGGGACTAGTTGGGCAATATTTATATCTTATTAGACGGTTTAGCTTTACCTAAACTATCAGAGGATGTGGTAGTTAGAGTATCTTTTCCCACTGAGCTTATTTGCTCACAGGGGAATTTCATTCGCCCCCTGGTATTCCACGCCAGGTTGCAGGAAACATACGGCTATGAGCAGGATGCAGTGCAACGGCAGCTTTCTTTTGTTTCCTTGTTACAGGTTTTGGAGTTGCGTTGGGTGATGCGGTTACGATTGCAGCACGACTGGGTTTGGGGACGATAGGCATCCACTTTCAGTTTCTCTACCCATTGTTATGGGATTGTTATGTATTTTCTTTTGGGAGCCAGTCTGTTGGCATATCCCTGTTGATGAATTCTTTAGTTCCTGTATTTATTCTTTCTGATGGTTATTGTATCTATTCTGCACAGCTAGGTGCTTTACTGTATCTTATTCGAGCATTTGTGGCTCTGTTGATTATTAGAGGGTTTGGAGGGGTTTTGGTTTCTTTCCATTATCTCGGCCCTAGTAGGATTGATGAATGTGGGGTTTGGAAGCTATTGTGATTATTGAATTGCTATTGGCAGGTTCTTGTGTTGTGGTTGTTGTCCGGATGTTCCATTTACAAATGGAACTCTGCCGGATTTTCGTTAGATTCCGCTGCTTAGTTTTATTAGTCATTGGGTATGGAATATACCATTTCTATCATTAACCCATGTGTTTTCTTGGTTAATGATGTCTTAGTTGGTCATTCGTATTAAGGATCACATCTTGGATTCCTTGGATGTCCCAGTTCGGGAGTCTTAGGGATTTAGGAGCGTGTCTGTTGGTATCTGAGGATACTCTTGTGTTTTTAGTATTCGGGTTGGCATGGAGTATATTCTTATTGTTATTCCATGTACTTCTTGTTATTGTTGACTCTAGTAGTCGCTTGGTTTGCGTCACCCTTTAGGAGCGTGACAGCATGGTATCTGGGCATTCATTGCAACCCTTTATGGGTGTTTGATGACTGAATGTCTCTTGGTTTTTGTTTCTTTTTACTTCCGCAATCACTCCCTTAACTCTTAGGCTCGGGTTTCGGAGTCCTAGGAATTTGGGGCGTGACAGAACACCTTGATGTACCCAATATTAAGTTTTCAACCATTCCATAACTCATATGGAGTTTACCCAATTTCATTTGAATGATAACTCTATTTATTACATGACAAACGGTATTTACGGCTTCTGCCCAAAGACTTCGGGGAAGGTTGTGTTCATTTAACATGGTTCTAGTCATTTCTTGTAAAGACCTATTCTTTCTTTCAACTACACCATTTTATTGAGGAGATCTTGGAGCCGAGAGATCATGAGATGCACCAAGTTCATCACATAATTTCTCTAGATTTTGATTATCAAATTCTTTACCCCTATCACTTCTAATTTTCTTGATTTTCAAATCCTTTTCATTTTGAATGACTCTATAAAATTTACCAAGAATGGAGTGAGTTTCATTTTTATGAACAAGAAAGTGAACCCAAGTAAATCTAGAGTAGTCGTTGACTATAACAAGTACATAAAGTTTTCCAGCTAAGCTAGCCGTTCTCTCCGGACCAAAAAGTTCCATGTGTAGTAGCTCTAATGGTCTAGAAGTGGTAATATCTTTCTTTCTTTTGAAATAATATTTCACTTGTTTTCCTATTTGACATGCGCTACATGTTTTATCTCTTGAAAAAATTGTCTTTGGGAGGCCTTTGACTAATTCAGTTTTAGATAAACGATGAATGAGGTTCATACTAGCATGTCCTAAGCGTCTATGCCATAACTAACTATTTTCACTAGATGTAATGAAACACTTAACATCTTGGTCATTCAATTCACAAAGCAACATAGTATATAAATTTTCGTTTCTCTTTGCATTGAACAATTATTTTCCATCTTTCTCAACTATGCATGCATTTGACCTAAAAGTAACATCATAACCTTTGTCACGTAATTGACTAATACTAAACAAGTTATGCTTCAATCCATCAACTAATATTACATTATCTATCGATAGAGAAGAAGATATGCCGATGGATCCAATTCCAATAATTTTTCCTTGAGAGTTGTCTCCAAAGGTAATGCTTCCTCCTTCATATGAATTTTGACTTGTCTCCCGTCATATGCCTTGAGCATCCGCTATCAAGAAACCATCTTTCTTTTGAGGTGGACTTCAAGCATACCTACAAAATAAATTTAAGTAACGTTCATTGGTACCCAATCTGTTTTGGGTCCACTATGGTTAGAGAGAGATGCAATAGTTCCTTTTGAAAACCAAACCGTTTTAGTTACCATATTTTATTTTGTACGTAGAAATGTAATGGTTCCTTTTGGAACCCAAACCATTTTTGAGACAGCTTTCTTCTTCCTTAGATAACATGCATTTGCTTTATGACCATTTTTCTTACAATAATAACATGTAACATGGTTATGATCAATTGAAGTTGAGAGAGATGATTGTTTTCAGAAAGTATGCCTTAATGATTTTCTCTTTTTCAATAAAAGTGCATCTTTGTTTAATGCATCATACCCAAAGCCACTTTTTTCAAATGATCTCCTTTGTCTTCCTAACATGATGGTAAAATTTTCTTTTCCTTTTGTGAATTTTGCCAAGATGTTTATTTGATCATCTATAGTCTTTTCTATCTTAATACTTTTTTCATTCCTTATATTTGAATCAACTACAGTGAAGCAAGTGGAACTACATGAAGGTTTAGATTTCTTAAGTAAAATATGTTTACTAGCTAATGTTTCAAATTCATCTTGTAATTCTTTAAATGCAACTTGAAATTCATTATAAGAGAATAGGAGCTTATCATATGACAAAATGGATTTATCTAATGGTTGTAAATTTAAATGTACCTCATCTTCATTTGCCATGAGGCAAAGATTTGCAATTTCCTCACAATTTTCTTCCTCATCCGAATCACAAGAATCGTAGTCATCCCATGTTGCATTCATGACCATCTTGTTTGGCCTTTTCTCATTTTCCTTTTTGGGCTTGAAACACTCACTTCTATAGTGCCCCATTTTTCCACAGTTGAAGCAAGTTATAGGCTCCCTCTTGCTCCTCTCTCCTCTTGGCTCCTTGCTCTTTATGAGTCTCCGACCGTTAGCTTTATTTCATTGAAGAAATCTCTTAAATTGTTGAATGATCAAGGCAATGTCTTCATCTAACTCTTCTTCGATTAACTCATTTGCTTCACTTTTAGTGGAGGCTTGCAAGGCTATACCTTTTCTAGGCTTGGTGTCTTCTTCATGAGATTTTAAGGTGATTTCCCACGTGAGAAGTGACCCAAAAATCTCATTGAGGCTCATTGTGCTAAGATCGTGCGCTTCTTTAATTGCCGTCATTTTTGCATCCCATTTGACCAGAAGGCTTCTAAGGACTTTACGTGCCGCATCGGATCTAGGAACTATTCTACCAAGATGCTTTAGTCCATTCAAAATATTAGTGAAACGAGACATCATAAAATTGATATTTTCATCTTCCTTCATGGAAAATAATTCATATTCATGCAGAAGTATATCAATTTTAGATTCTCTAACTTGAGTAGTACCTTCATAAGTTACTTCAAGTTTATCCCACATTTCTTTGGTCGTGGAGCAAGTAGAGACACGATTAAATTAATTTGGACTTAAGGCACAATTTAGATTTACCTTAGCTTTAGCATTAAATGACATAAGCCTACGCTCATCATTATCCCATTCGTTGGGCAATTTAGGGATAGTTTTTCCATCTACAAATTTGGTTATAGTGAAATGTCCATCAACAATAACTTGCCAAATTTGATAATCAATAGCATGAAGAAAGTCTACCATTCTAGTCTTCCAATAACTATAGTTTGAACCATCAAACCATGGGGTCCTATTGTTGGATTGTCCCTCTACATGAGTGACTACATTTGAGGCTATGATCGTTTTCTAAGACGGTAAAGTCTAAAACAAGTAGAGATTAGGCTCTGATACCAACTGTTAGTCACTAATAAACACTAGAGGGGGGGGGGGGGTGAATAGGGTTTAAAAGCTATTAACAATATATTTTTAGTACTAACAATAAATCACCACAATTCTCTATATATGTTTACAAAGTAAGTTTGCAATGAAAGAATTAATTTAACGTAACAAACTATTTCCCACAATATAAATTAAGCATGCAAGATCACAAAATAAGGAGATAGAGATAGAGAGATTGACACCATGATTTTTACGAGGTTCGGTAACTCCTAGTCCTCGGCTCAAAGAATCCCCTTCCTTCAGACATTCCCAAACCTCACAATATGGCTCTTCCTTCAATAGGTGAAATAGCAAAAACCTTTACACAGGAGATAACTAGCTCGTCACACAATTAAGAGAACAATCCTCCCTTGATACAATGGGCTACACTTACCCAAGATCACAAATTTATGTATGTAATCAATATATCACTCAAAAAACCCTAAGATTTTTATGGAAGAAAGATCAATATAAGCTCAAGTGTTTTTAGGTGATATTTCAAGAACTCTAGATATATATTCTCAAAAATTATTTTCAAGGAGAAAATAAGCTAAGAGCTTGAGTTTAAATCTTCAAAATGATTTGAGTGAAAAATTATATTTATTTCTTATTGCTATCAAAAGACTTTTCAAAGACTGCTTGAGAGAAAATGAGAGATGAATATTTTTCAGAAAATTTCTCACACAATAACTATGTATTTCAATCCCATATCTCTTTCTATATATAGTGAAGCATTAGGATTTGGAGAGTGAATCTCACCCTAGGGAGTTTGGAGAGTGGGATCTGAAAAGTAGCAAGAATAATAAAAAAATATTGGGCAAAAATATTGTTTAAAAATACTTTTCCTTAAAATCCTGAAGAACTCAGTCGACTGCCTATCGGCACCCAGTCGACTACCTCGAAGCTGAAATTTAAAATATTTTCCCCAACAACTATGGCCAGTCGACTGCCTCAAGAGAGTCAGTCGACTGCCTCATGAGTCAGTCGATTGCCTCATGAGTCAGTCGACTGCCTCATGAGTCAGTCGACTGCCTTGGTCAGGCCAGTCGATTGTCTCAGGCAATCAAAAATGTTTATAGCTCTCTGGTACATCTAGTCGGCTGGGCCCTACGCCAGTCGACTGGGTCACTGCCAGTCGGCTGCCATTTCTTGGCCAGTTGACTGGGTGACTCAAAGAGAATGTTTCAATCTTCGTTTTTGATCCGTTTTGAGTTCGTTTCTTTAATCACTTGAGCTTATAAGACCATTCAACGCGTAGATTACCTTGTTACAATATTCTCACCCCGACCTATCTACCTTAGGTCTTGAGTCTTCAGCTTTAGCCTTTCATTGACATTTTGTCATTTTCTAATTTTGCGCTTGGGTTACCTTATCGCTTATCGCTTTTTGTGTTAGTGTTCTTTTCGAATCATTCTCCTGTCTTTGCTGAAACACTTAGCTCAAAGTTATATTAGTACCAAACACGTTTTGAAATGTTTTGTTAATATCTAAATAAGAGTTATTGTCCGAAATAGAATTTCAAGGCCAACAAGTTACACTAAGGCTCTAGAAAATAAGTAGTTTGCCTCCTTATGCACAAAAGGGAGAAATCAACACCGTGTCTCTACCGAGAGATTACGGACCTCCCGAAAAGGAATCACTACTTGAAAAATATATAAGTGACGGGGTGAGCTCACTAGCCAAGTAGAGGAAACGTCATTGTCTCAATCTCGGTAGTCCGAGTGGTACAACCCACCCATGGTACATGCAACTATTCTTAGGTCCGTCTTTTGTTCCACATGACTTTCACGCCAATCTAGAACCACATCGATCCAACAAGCAATTCCCCAACATGCTCACATCATAATCATTCAAATATAACATTCTTCAACATCCTAAACCATAGTCACATATATATAGTATTTTAGGTGTAATGCAACCGAACACACCCATGGTACGCACACGAACACACACCCTAACTCTAAGGGTCAACGGAATAATTTTCAAACACTTCCCTTTTTCTCTCATGAAGGAAGGTAGATTTATCATACTGATTCTTCCCAAGTGAGTTTTGACACTTTCACTTTTAACAAGGAAGACGTCAAACACGATGCGGTCGTGGAATAGGATTTGGATAAGTCCTCCCCCTATCGTCTACGTTTCTCGAAAGATTAGTTTTGTGGGAGAAAGAAGCACCCCTTAGCCAGTTGTTACGATGATCCAAACACAAGACAACTCATACAAAGTTTACGCAAATCGTAGAAACCAACACCCATGTTTTGACACTACATGGTGTACTCAAAATGCATCAAGGTTCTCAATCATAACCATATGTCATCACAATACATGTTTATTTCTTTATGCAATATATTGTACTCAAATTATCACAATGCTTACAATTTAACATTTATAAGCAATAAACCACCACAAGTATTTATATCACAAAATCATGTTTTCAAGGGCCTAATTCATATATACACTTAGACGCATACACCCTCATACAAAGATGAACACAATTCAGTTTTTCCCTATCTCAACTCCATGCAAGCTACACAATATGCCCAAAAGAGGTCCAAGCCAATAGCAACACAAGTTCTCAATAGGATAACTCCCAACACTAGCAACACACCATATGAACAACACAATACTATGGTGTCACAAGAAACTGAAATTTATACACAAGTGGTTCCAACCATAAGAGTCAATTCAAACCCTAATGATTTCTAATTTAGGGTTTCATGGAGAATCGAAAGCTCAAGAGTACATGATAGGAAACTTACCACTAGCTTTTCATAAGAGGGAAATTGAGAGCTACTTATTTACATTTTGACCTACATCGCCACCCTTTCCCTGTAGCCGTAGGCAGGTGATAGGTGCTCAATATTGTCCATTTTAAGCCCTTATCTTGTTATTTGTACATTTTTTCATTCTGTTATTTGGTATTTTTGTGCCATTTGTGTGTTTAAGCGTATTTTAGGAGCTTAATTAATAAAAAGAGCTAACTTTAGTGAATTAACTAAAGACATGCTTATTTATATCCAAGATAAGAGCTTAAGAGATGTTTTTAAGATACAAGTGGCTTCGAGAGGACAGAAACGTCATTTTTTCAAGTCGCAACTTCAAGTCATGAAAAGTGAGTCAAGGGGTTAAAATGGCACAATTATCAAGAAAAATTGGTTCCATGTATTTTGTCGCACCTAACCTATGCCCACAGTAACAAAAAGTGGCTAGAAAGTGTCGTTTCAACACCCGAAGTAGACGCAACCAAAACAAACCTACGCCCCAGGCGTATCCTAACCTACACCCCAAGCATAGCTCCCCCAAGACCCCAGGCATAGGGGTCTGGCTATTTTAAGTTGCTGAAATTCCTGTTTTGCCCCGACTTATTTTCCATTGTGGCGGTTGCGACTTTACACCTTGATGCACGTGAATATACACATATATACATTATAATATAGGATTTTGATTAGTTTTTGTGTAAAATTACTAAAGAGGGCAACCATTAAGGTTTTCCTCACCTTTGTCTATAAATACCATGGTTTGCTACAGATTTAAGAAACTTCTCTTCACATAATTTTAGAGCTTCAATACATATAATTTTCAGAGCAATCTCTAGAGATTCATTCAAGGAGGAGCCATTCAAGACCTAGAGATCCGGAGAAGAAGATCATGGAGGGATTTTCTACATCAACGATGCAATCACCTTCTAACATGAGCAACTAATTCGGTATCTAGGATTTTTTAGCAAAACCCTAGCCAAGTAATGTAGTTCTTTTATTTGTTTTCAATTGTAGCGAGGGTAAGCTGTGACCATACTGTGATGAATGATTGTAGATGTGTGATCGTTTTTCTTCTTTACATAAGTTTATATATTTGTTTTGAATTCTTGTCTTAGATTGAATGAATATATCTTCTTACACAATCACGTTATCATGAATGTAGTGTGATTTTCTACATCAATGGTGTTTAACACTTGAAACCTTAGATTTACACAATTCATGCCTTGACAAGATGATATTGACATGCTTTAGTTTAATTTCATGTTGTAGGAGTAGATTAGAGTAAATTAATTTGCATGCACTAGTTACACTTTGTCCAGAGATGGGTTGTAGTGAATTCGGTTGAAGATATCTTTTTTGCTATTGTATTCAACTATTTGCGGTACGAGCAGATTCACAGTTATGGATCGCCCTCTTGAAAATGATCAAAGAGAGAATTCTGTTTTGAGGTTTTTGGTGGAGTATGGAAATCCTAGATTTTATTTCTATTGTTCTTGTCTTATTCTTTACTTGATTTCTTAGTTAATGAGTTAATCAATCACAACCCATAAATCATATTTTTCTAGCAATTCGAGAGTATTACTTTATGAGAATTCAGAATACGACTTAGTCTCTGTGGGATCGATAACCTTTCTAAAGCCGAACTACACTATAATATGATTCGTGCACTTGTGATAGGTAAAACCTAAGCCGTCTTAAAGGTGTGTTCTTAACACATTTTTAGCCACCCCGATGGGCTATCAAGTTTTTGGAGCCATTGTTGGGGACTAACGAATATTATGAAATTTAGTACTTTAGTATACTTGAATTATTTGTACTATATTATATCTAAAGTTGGATTGTGTGTTTTTGCGAGGTACACTGAAAAGCACGAAAGAAATCGGCGGAGCAGTGACAATTGTGTTATTGGACCACTTGTGAGTTTTAGTGTGGCTTAATTTTACGAATAATCTGAGCTTTATTTTTTGTCCATAGTTAGTTTTTATTTTTTTTAAAAAAAGAAGAAAAATCTACAGTTTTCGTGTAAACTGTCAAAAAGTCCAATTTTTGCAAAAGATGAGAGGTTTTTTAGTGGAAAAGGGCTCTTGAATAAACACATTGTATAACAGCGAGCCCAATTGATTTTAGGCCGAAACACGTCATTTAGGACCTCAAAACCACAGTTTTGTTATTATCAGAAAAAAAAAATATGTATAATGGTTATACCAATTCGGCAAGTGTTCCATATTATCATTCATAAAACCCAGATTGGAGAAATCATCCCAATTTCCAATACCAACAATCAGGTATAGGAAATCCATACCGAAGCTTTAATGAGGATCCACTATATTTTGATCACGAATCATGTTATCGACAATATAATCAAGATTATTATCCTCAACCATCGAATCAATTCCAATTTGAAGAGTCAAGTGCATACTTATGTCTGGAGCCATTTTATTTTCATAAATTCTTAGCAAAGTATAGTGAAATAAGAGCAAGAGGAATAACATGTCTGGTGTCATTGTCTTCTAATGAAAATTTTCTATGTGATGCCTGACTTCTTTGGCACCACCTGAGTCGGACTCACCCATGTTCTATTAGAGATGGGTATATGATACCCGCATCTAGCAATTTTACCACCTCTTTCATTACCACCTACTTCATATTTGGATTCAGTCTTTGTTCTATTTCCCTTGATGGTTTTGCATCCTCCTCAAAATGTATGCAATGCATGCAAATCGAGGGATCTATGCCTTTTAAATCAGTAACGCTCCATCCTATTGCCTCTTTGTTCTCACTCAAGACCTCAATCAGACTCGATTCCTGTTCTTTTTTCAGTTTCGACGATATAATCACAGGAAGAATCTCGTTCGGTTCTAAGAAAACATACTTCAACTTCTCAGGCAATTCCTTGAGTTCTAAGGTAGGAGGAATTTTTAAAGATGGAATCAGTGGAGTACTCGAGACTATAGAAAGTGATTCAATCAGCTCCCTCCATGGTTGAGTGTATAAAGCAGTTTCTATTTCAGCAAACTCTTCATTGTGTAGCTTCAACTGCGCATCTCAGTCATCAACTTCTTCATCCGGCCACTCTCTAGTCATAAATGACTCTAGCTCATCGTTTTCCAGAATTTGAGTTGCAAAATCTTCTATGACATCATCAAGCTCATCACACTCATTAATTTGGAAGCAATCCCCTGATTCAGGTAATTGGTGACTCCCTTCGAACATATTCATCCGTACCTTCATATTCCCCGGCAACGATGCTAAAAACTTAATGTCTGTCTAGAGGGGTTAAAAATAGTTGTTAAAAATATCCTCTTATGACAATGTTAGATTTTACCCTACGCAAGTGCACATATCACTTGTAGAATGGCAACAACTTGAGTAAAGGATATCGATCCCACAGAGACTAAGATTTTTTACTTTAGTAATTCAAAAACAATGACTTATATCTTTGAAAAGTTGTTTCTTTTGGTGGTCAAAGACCAAATTATCTAAATTACTAAATTATTCTAAAAAATAAAGTAAATTGGTTTATGATTCAAGAGAGAGAAAACTAGAGCTTTCATCGCTCCTACACTAACCGCATAATATAGTTTTATCAATGTAACAATTATAGGAGGGCGATCCGTAAACTGTGAATCAGGTCGCATCGCAAATAGCTAAATACGACCCCA
This sequence comes from Cornus suecica, assembly GCA_963922005.1. Taxonomy (NCBI): domain Eukaryota; kingdom Viridiplantae; phylum Streptophyta; class Magnoliopsida; order Cornales; family Cornaceae; genus Cornus; species Cornus suecica. The sequence goes on from OY998244.1 coordinate 44,620,357, forward strand.
AAAAGGATTACTATCAACCGGATCACGACAACGCATCTGATGACTGAACTGATTAGTACATGCCAATTAAATTACTGTAATCTACTCCTAATGCATAAAAATAAACTAAAGCATGTATATCCCAATTCGCCAAGGCATGGTATGTGTTAACCTAGGGTTTCAAGTTTTATTACCACCATTGTGTAGAAAATTATGAATTAAACATCCGAGTTCAAGCCCATAGTGAATAATCATAATTGTATAAAAAAATATATTCATTTCATCTAAGACAAGAATTTAGAACAAATATAGAATTTTGTATCAAGAATAAAAATGATCTCTTATCTACTACAATCATCATAGTACGGTCACAGTTTCCCATTGTTACAATTGAAAATAAGATAAAATCTACATTCCTTGGCTAGGGTTTTGCTAGAAAACCCTAAATACCGAGTTGGTTCGCTATGGAAGATGAAGACTGCATCGATCTTTCATGTAGAATCGATCTCTATGTCCTTCTTCTCTGGATCTCTAGGTCTGAATATGGCTTTCCTTCTCAACAGCAGCAATTCTGAATATAAATGCGAGAGAACTCAATGAACGAACCCCCTCATTTGATATATAGCTCTGTATTTATAGACTAGCCGAGGGAAACCCTAATGGTTGCCTTTTTCGGTAATTTCACACTAAACCTAATAAAAACCCTAAATTCTTATATATATATATATATATATATATATATATATGTGTGTGTATATACATGTATATAGAGGTTTGGAGTCGCAGCTACAAACAGGGGTAACACAGGCAACATTCCCAAACAATTACAAATTCACAGCCGTTGTTACGCTTCAAGCGTAGCTTCCCTAAGCTTTAAGCGTAGGGTTAAGCGTAGCTTGGAGTGTAGATATGCATTTTCCAAGTACTTTTTTATTCTAAAAGCGTAGGCTTAGGTGTAGGGATTTTCATGAAAACCAATTTACTTTATACATGCACCACCGCCTTGAACCCATGATACTTTTTGCTTGAAGTGATGGCTTTGGGAAATGTTGTTTTTGCCCTTTGAGAGCCATTTTTGTCTCGAAAACACCCATTTGACTCTCCTCTTGGATAGAAACAAACATGAACTTGGTTAATTCACCAAAGTTAGCTCATTTCTTCATTAAGCTCCTAAAACATGCTTAAACACACAAACAACATAAAAATACCAAATAATGGAATAAAAAGACATAACAAATGCAATATAGGGGCTTAAAATAGATAATATTGAGCACCAATCAGGACCCAATGTTCATGATCAAATTCGGGTGTTGAGTGAAGAGGTAAATAATTTGTCTAATCTGGCATATAGATTATCAAAAATTAGACAAAGATGGATTAAGAAAAGTGAGCTACATTGTTTTGCTGTTAATACTGCCCTTAGAGCACGTGACTCTAGTTCCTGGTGTTTTAATACTGGATGTTTTAGGCACATAACTGGAAATAAGTCATTGTTTGGATATTTCAAGGATAGTAATGTTGGAACTGCTACTTTTGGTAAAGGAAAAAAATCTAAAGTTTTAGGAAAGGGCGCCATTATTGCTTCTGGTCTACCTAGACGAGAAGATGTTTATTATGTAAAGGGCCTAAAGACTAATTCGCTTAGTATTAGCCAGATTTTTGATAATGATCATAATGTCAATTTCACTTCCGATAAATATTCTATTATTGATTCTTCTGGAAATTTTGTTGTGGAAGGTGTACCTACATTTGATAATTGTTATTTTATTTTTCCTAAACCTCTGTGAAAGGTCTAGAGTTTATATCCATAGATTCTCAGTTGACGAACATCTTTGCAAAACCATTAGATTTTCAAAAGCATGCAAGTCTTAGGAAATCTAGTGGTATGTTTTCATTTGAATAGATGTCTTCATGTGTATCATTCTAGGAATATCATGCATTCTTTTTGCTTCTATAGTTGATACATTAACATGCATTTTTTATTTTATTTTTATATTTTCTATTAGTATGCATGCATCATATTTTATTATTGTGATTAGGATTGTTCATGCATACATTATGACAAAAATGTCATAAAAATTATAAAATATAAATTCTTAGCATGTTGAGCTTGGATAAGGGTATAAATGGTTGTCATATTTCACTCTATTATCATATTTACTTATCTTATTATGCCTATGGGAATCGGAGGTGTTAGCCGGACCTGAGGATTTGAGTTATTCACTTAGCATGTTTAAATATTATTTTTAAAACTCATTACCCTTGGGTGCTTGTTTTACTTCGGAGATGATTGTAATGCTTACTGAAACTTTTAATCTTATTCATCTAACCCGAAGTGATATGTAGGTTCATGAGCTAGGCTAGATTGACCGATGCTTTTAAATACCTATTGCATGGTCTTGAATATTGGGGTAATGTTGAAAAAAAAGAAAAAATATATATGATTCTCTCTTTAAGCCCCCTAGATCAATGATTTTTTTGCTGAGTAACCAGGTTTTAGTGCCTCAAGAAGCATTGAGTATTCACTTCAAAAGGCAGAAGTGACTATCTCAATTTTTCAACTCGAGTAACCGGGCCTCTTGCCACAAATCAATGAATGTTCACGTAAAAAGGGGAGAAACAAAAGAAAAAATATATATGAAAGGGTGAAAAATAAAAAAAAATTTAGAGACAAAAATAAATAAATTGTGTTCCCCTTAAATTAGCAATAATGTATGAGTTAAAGATTTGACTTTTAGCTTGGGTTTTAGACTGAATTATCATCACGGTTAATGAGGAGAATATTGGAATTGGTGCGTATTGATTTCATCTTATTTGTTTACTTACACCTAAATATTTTTCATATATACAAATGATATGTAAAGTTTGTCTTGTGACTGTTTGTGTCTATAAGGTAAGTGTGTTGATTTTCTTCACTACTGTATCTGAAAATATGATGTGTTAATGATTAGCTCATTGTCTTTACTGCCCTACTAACAGGTTTCTAATAATGAAAATATATTTGTTTTAGTTTGAGCATTTTGCATTCATGCATTAATATTAAGTTCATGCATCGTAGAAATTTTTGTTACCTAATAATCTGGATACATTTTTTAGGGTTCTGTAAGCTTTGCTTAGATTCTCTGGTCTTCTCGTATATTTTTCCCAATATTTACGTGTTGAGTCATGTCTTACATCTCTCTTGACTATTTTTATTGTTATTTATTTCCTTGTCATTTCAGTGACAAAAAGGGGGAACAATATTTAAAAATGAGGATAAGTAGTTAGTAAGGGGGAGAGATATATAGTTAAGGGGTTGGAAGTATTTAATTGAGGGGGAAAATTATTTGTTGCGTATTAATGATCATTATACTTCATGTTGATATTGTTCATGTTATTATGATCATTTAAAGTTGATTATGTTTGCTAGTTGTTTTCCACACTTTCTTTTTACAGGTATGTTGTTTAGTGTTGTGGTTACGGATTGGTAGATCGTCATGAGTTCAAAGAAAAGTCTATATCTATGTTTATCGGTGTGTGCTCATAGGTATAGATTTTATTTTGTTTATCGTGAGGATATATTTCTAAAACATGGTTTTGTCTCATAAATGGCAAGGGGGAGATTATAGGAACATTTATTTGTAATGACATGTTTCTAATCGAAAAACATGTTGAGTGTTGTGAGCTTTGGATTAGTTTAAATCAATTTTAAAGTGATGAAGACTATAAGAGTTGTGAAAGGAAGTTGATCAGAAGTGGCATTGCAAAGAAATAAATTGAAGTTTTATTTCTAAAGCTGCCGAGTAGTCAAGATTTGGTTACCGAGTACTCGAGATTTTGATTTACCGAGTACTCTAACTTTCCATTACCGAGTACTCGAGATTGTGCGTAGTGGCGCACACCATGGCCTGCATTCCAAAAACTTTGGTGCATCATCCCATGCTATGTGAGAACAACTGAGTACTCAATATTTGCACTTTACGAGTACTCAAAGTGCAGTTACCGAGAAATTGACGTTGTTGACTTTAGTTTTTAATTAAGGACTATTATCGTGCCTTAAATACTCCTATTCACTTAAGGACATGGTTAGGAGTTATTATTGGTATATATTTGGAGACTTTATGGTTAAAAGGTTAAGTCTTTGAGGATAAGAAAAAGACTTGGAGATTAAGAAATCTTATTCCATAATTGAAGTGTCACGCCCCAAATTCCTAGGACTCCGAAACCCGAGCCTAAGAGCTAAGGGAGTGAATGCGGAAGTAAAAAGAAATGAGAACCAACGACATTCAGTCAACAAACACCCACAAAAGGGTACAAATGCTCTAATACTATGATGTCGCGCCCCTAAAATTCCAGAATCTCTAATCTAGAGAATCAACGAATCTCCAAAGGGTGACGTAAGTCAAGCGACCACTAGAGTCAACAATAACAAAGGAAATACATGGAATAACAATGAAAACTATACTCCATGCCAAATAGAATACTAGAACTCAATAGTATCCTCTGATACTGTAAATGCAGAAAAGTTACACAATAGAAATTGAGATAAAAAATTGCCCCCTTTCTCATTAATCACAGTCCTCTATTTATGCAAATTGTGATAAATGGGTCAAGCCCATATACCCAGGTTTATCAACCCCTTAAATCAAGGGATTTGATAAACCCTAACCTTTTTTGGACTCTTCATACTATAATTGGATTATCTCTTGCCTTGTGGACCACACTTTAGCTTCTAGAATTTTCCATGGGCCTATTGTTGATTTCGGCCTGCTTGTTTTTAGCCCATCCGTCTTCCGACCCATCCGTCTTTGGCCCATCCGTCGTCGGCCCATCAGTCCAGTGGCCCATCTATAATTGGGCCAAATATTTCAACAATTACAGATACCAACTGACACGCTCCTAAATCCCTAAGACTCCCGAACTGGGACATCCAAGGAATTCAGGATGTGATCCTTAATACGAATGACCAACTAAGATATCATTAACCATGAAAACGTATGGATTAATGATAAGAATGGTATATTCCATACCCAAATGAATGACAAAACTAAGCAGTGGAATCTAACAAAAATCCGGCAGAGTTCCGTTTGTAAATGGAACATCCGAATACACAACCATAACACAATAACCTGCCAATAACATTTCGATAATAACAATGGCTTCCAAGCTCCACATTCATCAATCCTACTAGGGCCGAGGTAGTGGAAAGAAACCAAGACCTCTCCAAACCCTCTAAAATCAACAGAGCCACAAATGCTCGAATAAGAATACAGAAAAGTGTCTAACTTTACAAAATAGATACAATAACATCCTGAGAGAATAAATACAGGAAATAAAAGATACATCAACAGGGATATGCCAACAGACTGACTCCCTAAAGAAATACATGACAATCCCACAAAACATGGGTAAAGAAGCTGACAGAAGAATACTACCGTCCCCAACCCAGTCGTGCTGCAACCGTAACCGCTTCACTCAACGCAACTCCAAAACCTGTAACAAGAAACTAAAGAAAACTGTCATTGCCCTGCATCCTGCTCATAGCCGTTTGTTTCCTGCAAGCTGGCGTGGGAATACCAGGGGGCAAATGAAATACCCCTGTGAGCAAATAAGCTCAGTGGGAAAGGATACTCTAACTACCACATCCTCTAATAGTTTAGGTAATGCTAAACTACCCAGTGACATACATAGCCCACAACATAACCCAGCCAAGAAAACTAAAGGTACGTGTTTATATACTACCGTACGTGAGTATATAGGGGATATATATATACATATATATATATATATATATATAAATACACAACATGAGCCTATAAGATACAACTAAGACTCATACTCCGAGTACCGACTCCAGTAGTCTACACTACTCTCACCAACGTACACTAGGTACACGACACCCAAGTCAAACCTAACCAATCATCAAGCGTTCACGACGCTAACAAGAAACTCCAAACAGAGGGAATCACACTCACCTCTAATATCCACAAGGATCGAACACACCACTAGTACCAAGGAATACTCATAACTCACTCCCCGAGAACACAGGAGGAAAAGTACTCACGTCCTTGCGTACTAACACAATCATCGTCTATATATATATGTACAATATATATATATATTTATATATATAACAAACCTCTTCCCATTCCTAAGGAAAATCTACCTCTCAAAGGCTAGATCACCTCAATCATATCACCATACCATAAATCATATCGACCTCATAATACCATCATCGATAGGGTCAATCTCATCACTAACACTCTCATTGTAGGCGAGGAAAATCACCAAATTGAATCACTAAGAGTACACGAACTCAACTCACAAGAACGACCACCTCAGGGTCACCAAAGCAAAGCGAAGGAAAAGACTTCCCAATGCTAACCCATCAGATAACCGAGACAACAATGTCAAGCTTAAAACACCACAAGTGTTTAGTGAGAACACCCGGACAAGAGAAACCAATCCACTCGGTATCCATGCCCCTAACACGTGTAACAACTCAAATCACCTAAGTGGTGACATCAACAATAAAGAAAGTGAAAGGCAACACTATATGTGTGCACTGAACAACACAAAGCTCCATACAGAGACCTAGAAATGATAGGAAGCAAAGTTGAAACAATGGAACACCTCTCAAAACTCTACAGGATGAGATATTGAGAAAGAAGTCTCGAAATCTCAGAATCCCAAGAAAAGTAATAAAAATAGTTTTCCTTTTAAGAAACCACATAGTAAAAATGACCGTCTTGCCCCCGGTCTCCGTCAGTTGCCATCACCGACTTTTAGAAGTTAAAAATATTTTTAAAGAAGATCCTAAGATCATTTTATAAAGTGTTAAAACTTTTCATTGCTACGGGGGTAGGCAAAAACGGATTTTTCCTTTTTAAATACAAAGAGTTTAGAAAACACCGTTTCCGAAGGACAGCCAAATAAGGGTAAATACAACTCCACGGATTCCTATAATGTCCAAGAGGACAAGGAAGGAAGAGTACTACATTGGGTTCACGGAACACAACTATTCGTTCCCAACCTCACGAAATCAAATAACAACACCTGAAAAAGGTTCGGCACCACGCCGTAACCGACAACCCAAGGAATGACGTGTAAGTCAAAGACATGTACTAGTATACAGAGTGGAGTAAAAGAAATGCTTAGAGGAATGAACTAAGCACTAGAAACAAGATTGCCAAGCTACAGTACCCCGAGTACTTAATAAAATCACTTAAACCCCTAATATCACAAAAAGGGAAAACTAGTGGCCGGTACCACGGGAATAACTAGTCTCAATCAATATCTCTTCCAATTCATTATGACCTCAATTTCACAATAGGTAATTAACAGAATCAAGATGCCATTTCCACTCAACTAGACAGGTTCAATCATAACCACTTCTAACCGCACTCAAACCTCAAAAGCACGATAAAGGATACCTCACCTTAAGTGGGAAAGAAACATCCAGGGTCAGTAATATGCAACCAACAGAAACCACAAAACTATCACCGCCTTCCCTAAGGCCTCAAATCACAAATGATACTTATTCAATCCCTAACCACATACGTCACTATGCCAATATACCTAACCTCCCCCAAGGGCACAAGGTAAATAATCACAAGTATAAAGATACACTTTTCATTTATACTTTAACAATTTTCTCAATAAAGTCATGCTTTCGCATTTATCACTTTCAATTGAGCATTTTATAAAGATACGAATTTAATTTCACAATATTCATACATAACATGCTCCAAAATCCAACAGGCAATAATAACACATATTAAACATGCTCCAACATCACATGTAATAATATCACGTATACATGTCAAATGAAATCACATAAATGTCATGCATATACAATGTGACTCATACACCACCCTTTGCCCACATCACGTGGTTAACGAATACACACTCCACCCATTTACAAGGAGAAAGAGTACCGCACCGATTCTTCCCAAGTGTTTTTGACACTACACTTTCAACAAGGAAGACGGTTGCACGAAACGACCCGTGACCAAAGATCCGTAAAACGGATGCACGAGACGACCCGAGACTTCGAGAATGAGACGACTCACCCTATACCATATTCACGGCTCATTATTCCGTAGGATGGGAACACCCCCTGGCTGGTTGTTGCGACGATTCGACACAAAGACACCCCCACATGATTTCACAACCCACATATACCAATACCATGATTTGACACTACATGATATTCTCAATATGCATCCCGGGCCTCAACATAAATATGTAATGCATCATATTTATGTAAATATCCACAAGATAATATCAACATAATCTTAAAACCTCTTTTCAACATGCTTTTAAAATACAATAAAGCATTTAAATCATATGAAAACAATTTCATATAGAATTCATGTTTTCAAAAATATATTTTCTTTAATTCTTTAGAAAATATTTCAATTTCCCCTATCATGCCTTTAAAATAATTAAAGCAATTAATTCACGTCTCGCAAGGGAACCTAGCACAACGTCTAAGTTTTCACGAATCTCTACTAACTCATTTAATTCTCAAGGGAATTTCTAAGCCGCCTATTTCTATTCATTTCAATTAGGAATATATTTAATTACATAGAAAATAATTTAATTAATTTTCTTAAATTAATTCCTAAGTCCAATTCCGATTCTAAACGAATTATAGATATTTAAATTAACGATTTAATATTTCTATATTAAATTAAATAAGGGTTTTGCACTCCTAAACTACTTCAATAATGCGTAGTGAGAAATATAATTTCCCACCTGAAATACGCTTACAGAACAGCCGTTTCGGGCCCACCGTGAATAGTACCGGCGCCCGAATATGACGCCCGCCGACCAAAGTTGTTCGAAAAATATTACGAATATATCCAAATGTCCGTCTCGACAACCTATACGATATATGCGAAGCCCATTAGCAATAGGTTAATTAATTTGGCTAAATCTAAAATAGCCCAAATGAAAATTCGAAACTTCAAATCGAATTTCCTGACAAACCGTTCAACATAAAATTACGAAATGTTTACACGTCGTACCTGACATATAGGCGAAGCTACCCTCCGAAAATCGCAGCTATCCCGAGGTCGGGAAGTCGACCGAAAAAATGGCCAAAGGTTCTGTCCGAACCTGCGCTGCTGCGCAAACTGCTGTCGCCACTTCGCGGCTACCCAGCTGCGACTCCACCTGTGCGCGACCACCTGCTGTCACGCCGCCGCCGTCTCCTTCCCTCTCCGGCGACCTCCACCAGGCCGCGCCACCCTTACACGAAAATCACAGCCCGTTCCTGCACAACTCCTCTCTCCCTCTCATCTCTCTCTCTCTCTCTCTCTCTCTCTCTCTCTCTCTCTTTCTCTTTTGCCAACGAAAATGGAGATGGAGAAGGAATGGCGTCGGCCTGAAGACACAAGGAAGGAGAAGAAGCTAGGTTGCTTCGGAGCAAGGAGAAGAGAAGGAAGCTAAGTTCCGACTCTCACAGATATTTCCATATATCGTGTATACATATATATATATATATATATATATATAATTCAATTTCAATTGAATTTTGTGCAACTTATTCTCAATAGGCTCATGTGACATGTCATGTGGCCAAAATAAATAAATGTGACAATAGTTTCTCAAATTACAATACTAGCCCTCTATTTATCCATAATCATGAAATAACCCCCAAAACTATATATATATAATTACAATGAAATATATATATATACGATAAATCTCAATAAATATCGGGAACGTCCAAACATAATCTCGTAAGCCCGAAATAACAACGGGATGTCCAATTAATTATATCGGGTTAGAAACCCAAACGTCGGAACACTAAACGCCCGATCCAATTAAAACGCGTCGTCATTCAATCGAAACACTAATCATTAAGCGTCAAATAAACTAACGTCGAAACGAGACCGTATAATTGACAACAAGAATTCGCGTAGTCGTCAAAGAGAAACCGTAAATTCATCCAGTCGACTTTAAAAGTAAACGCGAAAAATTTACACGCGAAATATCAAGAATAATATGAACGTCATGAACAAGTGACGTCATAACCGAAATTAAATTAAATATAATTTCAGGAGAAAGGAAAATAACATGGGGTGTTACATCCTTCCCACCTTAGGAGATTTCGTCCTCGAAATCAGGGAGTACCTTAGTCTGCAAGTCACATCCGGTTAGCTAGGCCGCATGATCTACCCACATTCCTCGGTAACTAACCCATGATACAGGCACGAAGAATACATGTGACTGAGGAATCGTCTCACTCCGCTGGAATTAAATCACAACGGGATATATCTAGCAAGACATGCCCTCAACACAACACAAGTGAAAAACACAGAAAACTCTGAAGCACACAAAGGACGCAGATCGAAATCGTAGATAAACGTCAAACGTCGAACATCCCATCGACCATCAATCGTCATCCCTAAGACAGTGAAACCTAGAGTACACAGAGAACGCATATCGCAATCGTAGATAGACCCCAAATGTCGATCGCATATCGTAAATCATATGAAAACAATTTCATATATAATTCATGTTTTCAAATATATATTTTCTTTAATTCTTTAGAAAATATTTCAATTTCCCCTATCATGCCTTTAAAATAATTAAAGCAATTAATTCACGTCTCGCAAGGGAACCTAGCACAACGTCTAAGTTTTCACGAATCTCTACTAACTCATTTAATTCTCAAGGGAATTTCTAAGCCACATATTCCTATTCAATTCAATTAGGAATATATTTAATTACATAGGAAATAATTTAATTAATTTTCTTAAATTAATTCCTAAGTCCAATTCCGATTCTAAACGAATTATAGATATTTAAATTAACGATTTAATATATCTATATTAAATTAAATAAGGGTTTTCCCCCCCTAAACTACTTCAATAATGTGGAGTGAGAAATATAATTTCCTACCTAAAATACGCTTACAGAACAGCTATTTCGGGCCCACCGTGAACAATACCAGCGCCCGAATATGACGCCCGCCGACCAAATAGTTCGAAAAATATTTCGAATATATCCAAATGTCCGTCTCGACAACCTATACGATATATGTGAAGCCCATTAGCAATAGGTTAATTAATTTGGCTAAATCTAAAATAGGCCAAATGAAAATTCAAAACTTCAAATCGAATTTCCCGACAAACCGTTCAATGTAAAATTACGAAATGTTTACACGTCGTAGCTGACATATAGGTGAAGCTACCCTCCGAAAATCGGAACTATCCGAGCTCGGGAAGTCGACCGAAACAATGGCCAAAGGTTTTGTCTGAACCTGTGCTACTGCGCAAACTGCTGTCGCCACTTCGCGGCTGCCCAGCTGCGACTCCACCTGTGCGCGACCACCTGCTGTCATGCCGCCGCCGTCTCCTTCCCTCTCCGGCGACCTCCACAAGGCCGCGCCACCCTTACACGAAAATCACAACCCATTCCTGCACAACTCCTCTCTCCCTCTCATCTCTCTCTCTCTCTCTCTCTCTCTCTTTGTCTCTTGCCAACGAAAATGGAGATGGAGAAGGAGTGGCGTCGTCCTGAAGACACAAGGAAGGAGATGAAGCTAGGTTGCTTCGGTGCAAGGAGAAGAGAAGGAAGCTAGGTTGCGACTCTCACAGATATATCCATATATCGTGTATACATATATATATATATATATATATATAATTGAATTTCAATTGAATTTTGTGCAACTTATTCTCAATAGGCCCATGTGACATGTCATGTGGCCAAAAGAAATAAATGTGACAATAGTTTCCCAAATTACAATACTAGCCCTCTATTTATCCATAATCACGAAATAACCCCCAAAACTATATATATATAATTACAATTAAATATATATATATATATGATAAATCCCAATAAATACCGGGAACGTCCAAACATAATCTCGTAAGCCCAAAATAACAACGGGACGTCCAATTAATTATATCGGGTTGGAAACCAAAACGTCGGAACACTAAACGCCTGATCCAATTAAAACGTGTCGTCATTCAATCGAAACACTAATCATTAAATGTCAAATAAACTAACGTCGAAACGAGACTGTATAATTGACAATAAGAATTCGCGTAGTCGTCAAAGAGAAACCGTAAAGTCATCCAGTCGACTTTAAAAGTAAACGCGAAAAATTTACACGCGAAATACCAAGAATAATATGAACGTCATGAACAGGTGACGTCATAACCGAAATTAAATTAAATATAATTTCAGGAAAAAGGAAAATAACACGGGGTGTTACATGAAGATTCTTATTCCATAATTGAAGACTTCTCTCTCTATAAATATGAGAAGATATTGAGAAGACAAGACAAGGTCTGAGAAGCAAGTCTTTAGAGCTCTGCAATTCTTCTACAGAAAAGATCTTCTTGTAGAGAGAGAAAAATATTGAGTGATTATTCCTCTTCTAGTTCTTCTTGTTTTTGGGATTTTACAATTGTGCTACAACACGTGAGAACTTTATGCACAATTGGATGATCTAGATACAGAAAAATTTACAGACCATCCGTTACACTATGTGTGCATTGATCCGTGTGAAGCGGAGATGTCAAAGTATGGAGATAGAAGCAAAAGGCTTCGTGGTTAATTGATCCGTTAAGAAGCGGAGTCGTCATAGTACAGAGATCGGAGTGAGAGCTTCGTGGTAGCGCGAGTGATTCAAGACTTTCAGACGTCGGGGGATAGACGGCAAATCAAAGTGATTGTAAGTCCTAACTTCATAAAGTTTATGTACTTCTTGATTCATAGTGCATTGATACCGGAGGGTATCCGTGGTTTTTACTTGGACCATTTTCCAAGATTTTTCATATAAAAATATTGGTATCGTCTCTACATTATTTTCTGCACTCATATTTATTATTGCATGGTTTGGATTATTAAATAATTGAATTAAAATTTACTATTCCGTAATTAATATTTTAATTTATCAATTAATTCATAAAAAGCCTATTCAACCCCCCCCCCCCCCCCCCCCCCACTTAATTTACTGTCTTCTAGGTAATTTCACAAAAGAAGAACTGTAGACTTGAAATGATAGAGAGTACGTTGAAGTAGTGTGAGAGAGGAGAGAGAAATTTTAAAAATAAGAAGTAAAAGATAATTAAATGTAAAAGGAGATTATAATTAATTAAGGATTCAATCCTTGCGAAAACTACTTTCATTATTGGTTGGATTTTTATATGAAATAAAATAATTACAATATTTTAGGAAAAGATAATTACCATATATTTATTTTATAAGACATGCAAAATTTGGGGCCTTATTATGGGTTGGGGCGTAAACAACTGCCTAATTTACCCAAGGCTATGTTATGAGTTTGTTAACACCTAAAATGATCCGTCGCTAGAATCGGGCCGAAACCAACAGGCCTAATCTAACCAAGTCAAGTCAAGCCGCGTAAGAGGAAGCCCAACAAAGAGATGGATAAAAACTTCGAATAAAGGATTGCTTAGTGAAGAAATTAAATTAGAGTTTTATTGTATTTCATCTCTTTTTAGTTGGCCTTTTAGATAGAAATAATAAGTTAAGATTTATCAATTCAAGTTAGTCAATAATTTATTTTTGTTTAGTTGTTATCTTGTAGTTAGTCTCTTCAATAAATAATGTATGTATACCTCTGTTTTAAGGGTTATGCACCATCATATGTTTTTTGGCCACATATATATATATTTTTATGTGTAAAGAACTTAAAATTTTAGAAATAATAAGGAAGGATGAAGCCTTGTAAAGAAATGATACATTCTGAAACATTGAAGAGTTTAGAATAATGAAAACATTAAAGAGTTTAGAATAATGGAAATGATACATGTTTAGGTGAAAATTTAATATTCTAGTATAATTTCGAACTTATAAGAGAGAATTTATTATATATATATATATATATATATCTGTGTGTTGGATTTATTTATGTAGTATCAAAGTAATGAAGAAGTTAAACGTAAAAACATCATCTTTTAAGTATTTTAAATTAATAAAATGTTAATGGGTTGAAAATAAAATAAAATAAATGATTACAACTAAAAAATAATATATTAAGTTACTGACATATGATTATAATTTCACACCGGTTTTACTATTCCAATCAAATATCGAATATTAAAAAATATACACATGTATCCTCGATTTTCACACGTATAACCCTTCGTGCCAATCTTTTCGGTCACCATAACGATACCCGTAATTGGACACGTTAGATAGTATATATATATATATAAATTAGTAAAAAAACAACGTATCAATCACAATCAGAAAGAGAAAGTATGTCATCAAAATTCGTTGAAAGGTAATTGAGTTCATCTGAGTTTTGCTTCTATTTTTTCTCTTATACGCACGCACACGTATATGTGTATGAGTTTTGCTTCTATTTTTTCTCTTATCCGCACACGTATATGTGATTATATATTTGTTTGGTATATGCTGACATATATTTGTCTAAGTTTTGCTTCTATTTTTTCTCTTATACGCACAGATATACGTGTTATAGATGTGTTTCATATGACTTTGGTTATTGGTTTCTTCATATTTTATCTTCTTTATTAGGTTATAGAAAATTGACTTCTCGTTAAATAAGCGTTTTTTTGTTTTTATTTGCAATTAGAGTAGTAGAATTTGGACACGGATCATCTCCATTCATCTTCTCTCTACCGGTCACCAATCATCTAGGTGGCAAAAAAGTGATCTCCAAATGTTTGGCCACAAAATAAAAAATAAAAAATAAAAAGATATATATACACACAACAGTACACAAGAGTGTTCCCCCCAAAATGAATACACTGTGCATATCTTCATCCCAAAAGCTCCCACCAAAACACCTTAATGAAGTAAAATGATAGAATTGTAATTTGACAATAACTAAACTGAATAATCAATATAATTTCAATTGTGCATATCTTCCTTAGAACTTTTCATTATTGCAATTAAGGGTATTTCATCACAAAGCTCTTCGATACCCTTTCCAAATCGCTTTTCAATCAAGGGTATTTCATCACAAAGCTTGTGGATACTCTTTCCAAATCGCTCTTCAATTAAGGGAATTTCATCACAAAGCTCATCGAAACCCTAGAAAATCTCCAAATCGCTCTTCAATCTCTCAAACCTTTATATCAGGTATGAACATTAAATTTCTATCACTCTATATTCATGTTTTGATTATAGTATAGTCTGTTATTTCACATTTGCCTCATATAATTAATTTGTAAAGTCCATGGTTATAGGAATTATGTATATCTTTGGGCTATCTTTATTAGTGTTATTTTTTCCCTTTTTCCTCACTTATATTTCTTGCATCTTGTTACTCTAGCTTGAATGTCTGGTTGTGTGAATATATTTGTTACATTTGCCTCAACGGAATCGATCATGTAGGTCAGTTAATAAACGTGATTTATGTAGCATTTAATATGTGATTGTTCTAGTCTGTATTTATTTGCATATGATGCATATCTATTTGGTAGTATTAAAATTATTTGAAGTTATGTTTTTAGGTAGTTGAGGAATAAAAATGGTGTTTATTACTACAAAATCATATATTAGTATAGAGTTTGGAGTTATTGGTTAAATATAAAGAAAAATGAATGAACAATCAAAGTAGAGATATTAGACCTATTGATCTCACTTTGAATCAGTAGGAGTTGCCAAAACATATGCAAATAAGTTATCACTTTTTGGCAGGGGCGGAGGAAGGGGAGGTAGTTTTCTAAATTTTTTATTATTATGTATATATTAAGACATAAAAAAATAATTATAATATGATTGGCCCCTCCAAAATAAATTACAAGGCAAAATAAAAAATTTCCCCCAAATATATATCAAATATCAAATTAAAAAATCCCTCCTTTTTAGCCCTAATTAAATAAAAAAATAAAAAATAAAAATAATCTTAAGATTATATCACAAATCAAGAAAAGATAAGATTTTGATATTAATTATTTCCATTTCCAACCTCATTGATTAATTAAATTCTAATTTTAACACCACTTCAATTTTTCCTTACCAAAAGAAGTTATACTTTATTATTTTATTCTAAAATACATGTTAGGTCATATATTCCTCTATATTCATAATAATATCACTAAATGATTTTTAAAATGTTTAATTTTTTAACTAAAGATTATGAATTATGATGAATTACAATATGTTCAAGTTATTAAAATTGTTCATTGATAGCTGTTGAGGAAATTGAGGCGGGTAGATGAGCTAATCAAATTAATACCTAGAATTTTCGAAAATGAAAGTTTTTTTAGGATGAAACTTGTCAAAACACAATTTGTTACAAGATGAAAGACAAGTGTTTGAGATTATTTGAGTATCAATATTGAAAAAGAATTTGTCCAGACATCTTTTATAATAGATGATTTTTATTCTTTGAATAAATTTTGAGCTCAAATTTGAAAGTAAATTTTGGTGCACGTGTGTGCGTGTGTTTTTTTTTTGTAATTATCAGATAAAGGCCAATTTTTAAAATAAATAAGCCAAAATTTAGGTAGTTTTTAACATCTATTACTACTATAATTAATTGTTGAATTATAGTAGTAATAGATTATACTACTACTAATTTGAAATCCTGGCTCCGCCCCTGGTTTTTGGTTAGGCTCCATCACATTCAGATTATACTTGGGTTGAGAGGTTTATAACCAAAATTTAGTACTAAATTACAATGTTGGTACTTTTTCTATTTAATTTTAGTGTTATGTTCTTTCAACTTTGTTTAGTTCATGGTTATAGGGAGCATGTATATATATTTTTGGGTTTTCTTTCTTAGTGTTTTTTTTCCCTTTTCCTCACTTATACGTCTTGCATCTTGTTACCTTAGCCCGAATGTCCGATTGTATAAAAATATTTGTTACATTTGCCTAAACGGAATCTATTTAATTAATATATGTGATTCATGTATCATTTAATATGTGATTGTTGTAGTCTGTATTTATTTGCATGTGATGCATATCTATTTGGTAGTGTTAAAAATATTTGAAGTTATGTTTTTAGGTAGTTGTAAAATAAATCTGGAATAAAATTGGTGTTTATTACTGCAAAATCATATATTAATATAGAGTTTGGAGTTATTGGTTAAATATAAAGAAAAATGAATGAACACTCAAAGTACAAATATGGACCTACTGATCTCACTTTTAAACAGTAGGAGTTGCCAAAACATATGCAAAATAAGTTACCACTTATTTGTTAGGCTCCATCCCATTGGGATTGTACTTGGGTTGAGAAGTTTGTAACCAAAATTTTGTACTATTATTAATAAATTATAATGTTGGTACTTTTTCAATTTAATTTTAGTGTTCTATTTTTTCAACTTTCTTTAGTGCATGGTTATAGGAAGCATGTATATCTTTGAGTTGTACTTCTTAGTGTTCTTTTTTCCCCTTTTCCTCACTTATACGTCTTGCATCTTGTTACCCAAGCCCGAATGTCCGATTGTGTAAAAATATTTGTTACCTTTGCCTCAACGGAATCTATCATGTAGGTCAGTTAATATATGTGATTCATGTACCATTTAATATGTGATTGTTCTAGTGTGTATTTATTTGCATATGATGGATATATATTTGATAGTGTTAAAAATATTTGAAGTTATGTTTTTAGGTAGTTGTGCAATAAATTTGGAATAAAATTGGTGTTTATTACTGCAAAATTATATATTATTATAGATTTTGGAGTTATTGGTTAAATATAAAGGAAAATGAATGAATACTCAAAGTAGAGATATTGGCCCTATTGATCACACTTTGAATCAATAGGAGTTGCCAAAACATATGCAAATAAGTTATCACTTTTTGGTTAGGCTCCATCCCATTTGGATTATACTTGGGTTGAGAGGCTTATAACCAAAATTTCTTACTATTATTAATAAATTATAATGTTGGTACTTTTTCAATTTAATTTTAGTGTTCTATTTTTTCAACTTTGTTTAGTCCATAGTTATAGGAAGCATCTATAGAATTGGGTTGTCCTTTTTCCCCTTTTCCTCACTAATACGTCTTGCATCTTGTTACCATAGCCCAAATGTCCGGTTGTGTAAAAATATTTGTTACCTTTACCTCAACGGAATCTATCTTGTAGGTCAATTAATATATGTGATTCATGTAGCATTTAATATGTGATTGTTCTAATCTGTATTTATTTGCATGTGATGCATATCTATTTGATAGTGTTAAAGATATTTGAAATTATGTTTCAAGGTAGTTGTGCAATAAATCTGGAATAAAATTGAATATATGATTACTGCAAAATCATATATTAGTATAGATTAGTTAGTTGATCACTAATATAATAGTTGTAGAGGATGAGCTCCTGAGCATCTTCATCTCATGCGGTTCGAATGGGTCCCTTTAGAAATCGTATATGTGAATGTGATGAAAAAACTGCCATATATATTTTTGAGACAGCAGAGAACCCTGAAAGGTTATTTTGCTCATGCAGTCGTCGTAAATGTTCTTCTTTCAATGGTGGATTCCGCCACGTACAATTACCAACGATGAAGAGGAAGTAGCCTCACCACCTCTAGTACCTTATCAATCTTCCCAACTCAGCTCATTCATCTATTTTGTCAAGTCATTGGTGGTAGCAATCGTGTATGTGTTTGGGTTGTTCCATTTACTATTGTTGTTTGTGTTCCTTTTCCTCAATTGAAACTTTATGTATTTGGGATACTGTAATTTTGGTATGAATGGTACACTTTGGAAGGCAAGGTATGTGTTGCATTTTGTTACATTTGTCTCAAGGTCTGGTTATGTAAAAAACTTTGGTACCATGTATGAATCTAATGTCACGCCCCGTTATTCCTGAGACTCTAATCTGGAGAATCAGTGAATCCCGAAGTATTCCATGCGAACTGGGTGATAGAAACTCATAAGTGAATTCTAACGAAAATTAGGCAGAGTTCTGTTTGTAAACGGAATATCCGAACAACCAAAAATCAACACAACAGAATAACTTGCCCATAACAATAGTAATAGAATCAATGGCACGCAACCTAACATTCCAGAAACCTATTAGGGTCGAGGTAGTGGAAAAGAACACCGCTACCTCTACGCAACCCCTCTACAATCGATAGAGCCCCAAATGCTCAAATGAAATTATAAAGAAAATCAGATGGCGATGCCGAAAAAGTATAATGGCACCCCGAATAACCAAATACCCGAAATGAAATATACAACGAAAGGGAATATGCCAACAAACTGGCTCCTAAGATAAATAAGAATACACAAGGATAACCACGGATAAAATGAACAAATCTAAGTAAAAGCGTCCCAATTCACCCGTACCATCACCACTGAACACGCCGTGCTGCATCCACATGTAAACCTGCAATCTATGTGGGGGTGAGCACAACCTCAGGGGCTCACATAAAATATCCCTAACAAATACACCCCTAGCCGCCAGGAACCTCTAACCATCCCGTGTGCATGCATCTATCCTAAGTCAGTCAGTTGTCTCACCTGGAACCTACGCCAATCTGAGACCCCAAAACAACCCCACAAATAATCCAAATTATATCAAGGTAACACAGAGCAATAAAAAAATCACCAACCTATATACACAGGTCAAAAAAATATAAATATAAACATGTACACAAGTAAAATCCCACAAATAACTAATCATATCCGCATAGGCGTACACAATAGTCTAATACACACTCTCGTCGTCTATAGATGCTACAATAACTAGCTATCTATCACACCGTGCACCGAGCACGTCGCTCAAGGTTTCTAGGAGGTAAATAGGTCACTCCTTAGGACTACCAAAAAGGAATAACCATAATCACGCCCACAACTAAACCACAATGCCTACACAGCATCGTTATCAAATCATTCCTAGAGAGTCACTCTCACAATTCTAACCTCAAAACATGTCATCTTATCCACAATAACCAGTGAAATAATCTGTTCACTTAAAAGTGACGTTACAACTGAAAATAAATCAGAAATAATTTCAGAAAAATGGGAAAATAACACGGGGTGTTACATCTAACATGGACGAAGTTTGTAAAATATTTGTGTATGTTTGCCTTACCATGTGGTAATGGTTGTTTATATTGACAGTGTTTCAACGTGTACTCCTTTATTTTATTTTGGCAAACTAATTTTGACAAACTAATTTGTTTAACATGAAAGGTGGGGTGATTTTTTTGGTATAGAATGACAACATAGTTTTTGGACTCTGTACAATGAACAATATATTGTGTTTTTGAATATGTAATAGAATGCTTAATTTATCTTAAGCTTGATTGAAATTATATTGGTATGGTACTGAAATTGTATTATCAGTATGGTTGTGGAATGTACACATATTGATGACCAAATGATACACATATGTTAGTGTAATTATTTTAACACAGTTAAAACTAGGTTGCACCAGTAAAGCAGTTAACTGACCAATTTGTCCAATATGCAACAATAGTTTTACCAATTGTAGTAATATTTATACCAATTTTAGCAAACGAGTAAATATTAAAGTAGTTAACTATCCAATATGTAACAAATATGCATCTCTACATCCAAATGTAACACCTATACCTTAATTGAACCCCCAAGGTATAAGGATATTCATGGAAACCATTAATTAAAAAACCCTTTTAACAAGTACTAAATACTATCATAAAATATAAAAACTTAAATGTAGCAACTCTACTTTCAATTCTAGCATTAGTAATACCAATTGCAGCAAACAAATTAAAACAGTTGAATGTTACGTATGTAAAAAAATAGATGTCAAATGCGGCATCTCTACATCTAAATGTAGCACATATACCCACTATCCAAATATACTTATGAATCTTAGTTTTGAAGCAAATCTATATGAAATATATTTCCAAATAGTATCACAGACATGTTTGAAAAAATAAAAATTAAAAAACTTTCTCTTCTCAAAACGTTTGTACAAAACCCTAAATGGATAAACCACAAGTTTGGAGGTAAGATAAGGTATCCCTATCAATACTCTATCTTAGGTTTTATTTTAGGGATTCAACCACTGCAGCATTGCTTTAACCAAATGCGACATTGCTACAGTCAAATGCAGCATTGCTTTAACCAAATGCAACATCGCTATGTTTTTAAATGTTCTGAATTATAACCTAATTGAACCCCCAAGGTGTAAGGATGTTCATGAAAACTATTATAATTAAAAAACACTTTTAACAAATACTAAATACTAAAATAAAATATAAAAACTTAAATGCAACAACTCTACTTCCAATTGTAGCATCAGTAATACCAATTACAACAAATAAAGTAAAATAGTTGACTGTAATATATGTAGCAAAATATATGTCGAATGTAGCATCTTTACATCCAAATGTAACACATGTACCACTATCCAAATATACTTATGACTCTAAGTATTAAGGCGGATAAAAGGCTTAAAACACCCCTATAGTTTGGTAAATGGATGCTAAACACCCCTGATTAATTTTGGGAAAAAAAGGCCTCAAAAGATTTGAAAATGGGCCCAATACACCCCGTGTTGTTAGTTGGTCATGTATATCTCACATGACCTCTGAAATGCCATTATTACAAATTTTAAAAAAATAGAGAAACTCTTTTGTCCGTTTAATGTATTTTCAAATCTTAAAAACATTTAAAATTTGAAACAAATATATTAAAATATATCAATTTCGAAAAAAAAAACATATAAATTCAAAAAAATATATATTAAATTTTGAAAAAAAATTTAAAAATAAAATATATATATATAATTGGAAATAATATAAATTCAGAAAAATATATATAAATTTAAAAAAAACCATATAAAATTAGAAACAAATATATATTAAATTTTGAAAAATAATTATAAAATTTGAAAATAATTATAAAATTCAGAAAAAACGAATAAAATTCGTAAAAACATATAAAAAAATTCAAAAGAAACATATAAAATGTAAATTCAAAACATCAATATAAATTTTGAAAACATATTTAACTTTTGAAAAAAATATATATTCCAAAAATATCATATTAAAATGAAAAATATAGTATACTAGGAAAATAATTGTTTTGTCTTCCGTAGTTCAAAATGAGAAAAAAACAAGTTGGTATTTGGCAAATAGTTGTGGAAAAAGAAGTATAAAAAATACAAGTAAGCAAAGTACAATACACCAAAAACATATTTGGGCAGAAGCATATTTTGTTTTAATTTTATATTTGTTTTTTCAAATATATATGTTTTTCGTATTTATATATTTTTTTCTGAAATTATATATATAATTTTTCAAAATTAATATATTTTTTCGAATTTTATATGTTTTTCGAATTTTCAAATATTTCTTTTGAATTTTATATTTTTCCCGAATTTTATATATAGTTTCCAAAATTAGATTTGTTTTCGAATTTTATATTTTTGTTTCAAAATATATATATATATATATTTCAAATTTATGTATATTTTTTGAATTTTATATATTTTTTTCTAATTATATATATATATATATATATATATATATATATATATATATTTCAATTTTATATATTTTTTCAAATTATATATATATTTCTAAATTTATATGTATTTTTCAAATTTTTTATATTTTCAAATTATAAATATTTTTTTCGAATTTTATATATTCATTTTAAATTTTATATATTGTTTTCGAATTTTATTTATTTGTTTTGAATTTTAGATATATTTTTTGAATTTTATATATTTGTTTCGAATTTTATATATTCTTTCCGAATTTTATATTTTAACCTTTTATTTTTTTCATTTTAATATTAAATATAGAAGGGTAACAAAGTAAATTCATCCCTTTTTTAACGGTGTTATGTCGGTATGGTGCCTTTTTTTATCAGAATTGAAACTATAGGGATCTATTTGAACATGTAGGGGGTTTAGTGCCCATTGACCAAAATATAGGGGTGTTTAATGCCCTTTACCCTTTTAAGGCAAATTTATATGAAAAATATTTCCAAATAGCATCCCCAACAAGTTTGAAAAAATAACAAAACTTTCTCTCCTTAAAAAGTTTGTACAAAACCCTAAATGGATAAACCACAAGTTTGGAGGTAAGATAATGTATCCCTATCAATACCCTATAACATTGATTTTACCAAATGCAACATTACTTCGCCAAATGCAGCATTGCTTTAACCTAATGCAACATCATTATGTTTTTAAATGTTCCGAATTAAAACCTAATTGAACCCCCAAGGTGTAAGGATATTCATGGAAACCATTATAATTTTAAAAAATCTTTTAACAAGTACTAAATACTAAAATAAAATATAAAAACTTAAATTCAACAACTCTACTTTAAATTGTAGCATCAATAATACCAATTGCAGCAAACAAAGTAAAACAATTGATTATAATATATGTAGCAAAATATATGTCAAATGCAGCATCTCTACATCCAAATGTAGCATATATACCCTTATCCAAATATACTTATGAATTTTAGTTTTATGCTGGGTAAAGGGCTTAAAACACCCCTATAGTTTGGTAAATGGACCCTAAACACCCCTGATTTTATTTTGGGCAAAAACGTCCTCAAAAGATTTGAAAAAGGGCCCAATACCCCTTGCCATTAGTTGGTTATGCACATCTCACATGACCTCTGAAATGTCCTTATCACCCCTTTTAAAAGAATAGAAAAACCCTCTCGTCCGTTTAATATATTTTCAAATCTTAAAAATAATTAAATTTTGAAACAAATATATAAATTTCGAAACAAAAATAAAAAATTCAAAAATTTGAAAAAAATATATTAAATTCGTAAAAAACTATATAAATTTTGAAAAAAAAAAATTAAATTTCAAAAAATATATATTAAATTTCAAAAAATATTATAAAATTCGAAAAAAATATAAAATTCGAAACAAAACATATAAAATTCGTAAAAAGTATATAAAACTAAAAAATAATATATAAAAATTGAAAAAATATATATTAAACTCAAAATATATATATAAATTTTGAAAAAAACATATAAAATTCGAAACAAATATAGAATAAATTTTGAAAAAAATTATAAAATTCAAAAAGAAATATAAAATTCGTAAAAAACATATACAATTCGAATCAAATATATATTTTATTTCAAAAAACATTATAACATTTAAAAATAAATATAAAATTAGAAACAAAACATATAAAATTCGTAAAAAGTATATAAAACTCAAAAATAATATATAAAATTCGTAAAAAACATATAAAATTTGAAACAAATATATATTATATTTCAAACAAATTATCAAATTTAAAAATAAATATAAAATTAAAAACAAAACATATAAAATTCATAAAAAGTATATAAATATATAAACTTGTATCACGAATAAAAACAGTATTTCATCTAACACAATCATCACAGTATAGTCACCGTTTCCCCTCTCTACAATTGAATATAAAATCATAACTACACTATTTGGCTAGGGTTTTGCAAGAAAACCCTAGATATTGAGGTAGTTGATCATGGCTGAGAGAATCTTCATTGTCGGTGTAGAGACACTCTCCATGGCATTCTTCTCCAGATTTCTAGGTCTTCAATGGTAGTTCTCTTCAATGGAAGAACTCTATTAATGAACATGCATGAACCAGCCTCCAAAAACTATATTAAAACTAGAACTAAAAACATAGCTAAAAACATAACCTAATCCTCTCATATTTATAGACAAGTGAGGGAAACACAAATGGTTACCCTTTTTTGTAATTTCATAATATATCAATGGTCTTTACAAAATCTCATGTAAATATGTGTATAAGCCTGTATGTAGGGCTGCAAATGAACCGAGCCGAGCCGAGCTTTGGAGTGTTCGGGCTCGGCTCGTTTATTTTTTAGCTCAGCTCGGGCTCGGCTCGGGCTCGTGACGAGCCCTAAACTTGTGATCGGGCTCGGCTCGTTTAACTTTTAGCTATGCTCGGGCTCGGCTCGTTTAAACAATTTTTTTTTTTTAATTTCTAAAATTTGTTCAAGCTCGTGTTCAAGCTCGTTAGGCTCGTTTGTTCGTTCAAGCTCGTTAGGCTCGTTCGTTCAAGCTCGTTAGGCACATTATGTAAATTATGAAATCCAAAATCCACCAAACACAACACAATACATAAATAAACCTGCTATATTAATACATTTACATCAAAATGAACAAATCAACAAACTGAAGCATTACAAAAAAATTAAGTCTTGGACTAAATCAATAAACTGCTCCCAAAAATGTGTAAACTGCTCCCAAAAACTGCATATTTCCCAAAATAACTCCAACCTACATTAAACAAAATATCCAGAAAAAGATAGGTTAGGATACCTGCACTGCTATAAAATATACTTAGACAATAAAATAAAGTCAATTAAGAACACCATCAAATTAGATATACCTATAGACAATCATCGTGTTACTAAGGCAAAGATATCTTATAACATGATTTTAAAACTAAACAACAAATACAATAAAAAAATACAATCATAATAGAATAAATCATTATGAAAAACATAACAAAACATGTAAAAAATCGGATAAATTTTTAACTGATTTTTCAAACTGCTTGCTGATTTTTTAACTAATGTAAAAAATCATTATGAAATCACTACTTGCTGGCTTCTATAGAGAAAAAATCCACTCATCAATACATGATAAATTTTTAACTGATTTTTCAAACTGCTTGCTGATTTTTTAACTATTGTAAAAAATCATTATGAAATCACTGCTTGCTGGCTTCCATAGAGAAAAAATCCACCCACTCCTCAACACTCAACAAGCGACAAAGACTCCAAATATGGAAAAAAATTTCCAATGATTGATGAAGAAAATTAACCAAGAAGAATAACAAGACACACACATACTTGACACTAACCCCTGACAATGTTAATATACATCCACTCTAACTTTATTTAATTTGTGTGAGAGGTGCTAACATAGTATGTTTTTTACAAGCGTGAGGAGCAAAATTATGGATACCCAAATATCAAAACAAACTCAAAATAAATAAAATAAAAAGTTAATAAATCTAAACGAGGACATGAACATCGCAAAGTCAATAGATGGACGTCTAATATATACGCAAGTCTTAAATATTTTTATTGAGCTTATTCAAGTATATTGTATACATGTATATCTCAATTGCGACGAATTAATTATTACCCAAATCAGGAATAGAAGACTGAATACAATCGGATCCTTACCTAATTGCAAAATACAATCGGAACTTTAGGGTTCGTACAAAAAAATTGAAGCATAGCCCGAAATTGTGCTCGGTTATACATATGCAATATATATCTATATATATATATATATATATATATATATCCCACTTTAGGGTTCAATTTCACATAATCTACTTCATATTCAGTATTCTAACTACAAATAGAATGGAAACAAGAATTTAAACAATAACTTCATATTTAGTTTCACATATATATAAATTGATTAATATAGCTATATGAATTGGATGTTACCTATGGGGGCATCGATCTTCATAGCAGCGAAAGTGACCTTGCAAGCTTCTTTCGCCGATCGTCGCTCGAGGGGCTGAAGCAGGCGTGAGGAGAGAAAGGGTTGAATGAGAGAAAAGTGAGAGGCAAGGAGTGAGAGGCGACCTTGCAAACGACGCGAGAGTGAACGGCGCACGATCTAGGGTTTGAGAAGGAGGTCGAGAGAACGGCGCATGATCTAGGGTTTGAGAAGGAGGTGGAGAGAAGAGAACGACGCAAATATCAGTATATGTGTAATGTGAGTATCTATGTATTCGAAGAGAGTATATCAGATTAGGGTTTAATTAGTGGGGTTTGTTTGGGTATAGGGTTAGGAGTGTTTGGGCAGAGGGTTTAGACTATCCTAAGATTTATAAAATTTTGAAATGTTGTCTTTATTCATATTATAGATTTATAAAATTAATTAAATATATATAAATTGAGTGGAATTGATAAAATTCTCAATTCAAGGTAATGAAATTGAGTTCAATAGATTAAATCATCAATTCAAAGTAGTTTAATTGAATTAAATTAAGTGAAATTTATAAAATCTCCAATTCAAATTAATTAAAATTAAGTTTAATTGACAAAATATCTAATTCAAAGTAATTAAAATTGAATGAAATTAAGTTTAATTGATAAAATCCCCAATTCAAAGTACAATTTCGAAAAAATAAATTACCTACGATAATCTCAATCCAATTGAGTGGAATTGATAAAATTCTCAATTCAAGGTAATGAACTTGAGTTCGATTGATTAAATCCTCAATTCAAAGTAATTTAATTGAATTAAATTAAGTGAAATTGATAAAATCTCTAATTCAAATTAATTAAAATTAAGTTTAATTGACAAAATCTCCAATTCAAAGTAATTAAAATTGAATGAAATTAAGTTTAATTGACAAAATCCCCAATTCAAAGTACAATTTCGAAAAAACAAATTACCTACGATAATCTCAATCCAATTAAGTGGAATTGATAAAATTCTTAATTCAAGGTAATGAAATTGAGTTCGATTGATTAAATCATCAATTCAAAGTAATTTAATTAAATTAAATTAAGTGAAATTGATAAAATCTCTAATTCAAATTAAGTTCAATTGACAAAATCTCCAATTCAAAGTAATTAAAATTGAATGAAATTAAGTTTAATTGACAAAATCCCCAATTCAAAGTACAATTTCGAAAAAACAAATTACCTACGATAATCTCAATCCAATTGAGTGGAATTGATAAAATTCTCAATTCAAGGTAATGAAATTGAGTTCGATTGATTAAATCCTCAATTCAAAGTAATTTAATTGAATTAAATTAAGTGAAATTGATAAAATCTCTAATTCAAATTAATTAAAATTAAGTTCAATTGACAAAATCTTCAATTCAAAGTAATTAAAATTGAATGAAATTAAGTTTAATTGACAAAATCTCCAATTCAAAGTAATTAAAATTGAATGAAATTAAGTTTAATTGACAAAATCCCCAATTCAAAGTACAATTTCGAAAAAACAAATTACCTACAATAATCTCAATCCAATTAAGTGGAATTGATAAAATTCTCAATTCAAGGTAATGAAATTGAGTTCGATTGATTAAATCCTCAATTCAAAGTAGTTTAATTGAATTAAATTAAGTGAAATTGATAAAATCTCTAATTCAAATTAATTAAAATTAAGTTCAATTGACAAAATCTCCAATTCAAAGTAATTAAAATTGAATGAAATTAAGTTTAATTGACAAAATCCCCAATTCAAAGTACAATTTCGAAAAAACAAATTACCTACGATAATCCCAATCCAATTGAGTGGAATTGATAAAATTCTCAATTCAAGGTAATTAAATTGATTAAATCATCAATTCAAAGTAATTTAATTGAATTAAATTAAGTGAAATTGATAAAATCTCCAATTCAAATTAATTAAAATTAAATTCAATTGACAAAATCTCCAATTCAAAGTAATTAAAATTGAATGAAATTAAGTTTAATTGACAAATCCCCAATTCAAAGTACAATTTCGAAAAAACAAATTACCTACGATAATCTCAATCCAATTGAGTGGAATTGATAAAATTGAGTTCAAATTGGTGAAATTAAATAAATTCCTAATTAAATTTAGTCAAATTGAGTTCAAATAACTATAATATCAATTCAATTTACTCAAATTGAGTTCAATTTAGTAAGATTTATTAAATTCCCAATTGATATAATATTATTTAAATATTATACAATTTTAAGTTAGATAATAAAATTTATTTATTTTTTTAAAATATCTTGCTTGATGAAAATTAATGAACAAAGATTATTAATTTTAATTTTCTAGTTAAAACTTAAATGTGTAATTATGAATAATAAGTATAATATTAACGAGCCTAAACGAGCTTTTGTTCACGAACGTAAACGAGCCTTAACGATCTCATGTTCACGAACGTATACGAGCCGAACCCACCATTGCTCAAGCTCGGCTCGTTTACTAAACGAGCCTGAAAATTGTGCTCAGGCTCGGCTCGTTTACTAACGAGCCCGAGCTCGAGCCGAGCTTTAAACGAGCCGAGCCCGAGCTATTCACGAACAGCTTGTCTCATTTGCAGCCCTACCTGTATGTAGCGGTCTGGAATCACCGATCACTTGAAATATCTAAGTAGGGATAAAACTGAAAAATTCTGAAACAACTCTGAAACAACTTCAGCACAAAGAAGGATCACGTGACCACAAGGTGGGACCTACGCTTGGGCGTAGCTCTAGAGCATAGAGCTACACTCCTGACCTACGCTTGAGCGTAGGTCTAGGGCGTAGGCTATAAACCACATCGTAGCTTAGGTCCAATCTGCCTTTTTTTTTTCTCTCTAACGATGTAGGGTATAATGTATGTTTTGCTTAAAAACTCGTCTTTTCATATTTGAGCTAGACTGGTAGCCTTTGACTCCCGATGCTTTTTGGTGAAGTAATAAAGTCTGAAAATGACATTTTTTCCCTTTGGTGCAAACGGTGTCGAGAAATAACCATTTTGCCCTTCGGTAGCTCTTCTTCGCTCTAGCACACCTCTTGATTCCTTTCTCGAGATAGAAATGAACACGAACTCAGTTAATTCACCGAGATTAGCTTCGTTTCTTCATTAAGCTCCTGAAACATGTTTACACACACAAACGAGATAAAAATACCAAGTAACGGAATGTAAAGACATAACAAACACAAGATAGGGGCGAAAATAACCAATATTGAGCACCTTTCACACCCCCAAACTTATATATTGCTAGTCCCTTAGCAATAAACTCAGAGAAAACTATCTGTGATGATTCTTATTCTATCTAACCTACATATTCTAACATAATCTCTTGCTTTCGTGAGGGTTAACGATTACACTTAGCACGTGTAACAAGCCTTTTAAACCTCTAGGTTACCCCTAGTGGACGACTGAAGTCTCGTGAAGGTTTCCAGTGATGGTACCTATTAAAATCTCAATTCTTTTGTAATTACGCATTCATGAGTTGACACAAACAAGTGAAATCAGCTATGATACAACACACAAGATAATATGAATGCAAATATTCCCATTCACTACCAAACAACAATTATATCAAGCTTCATGTTATGAATGGTCCCCACTTAAGTGAATGATTTTGCTACTTTCTACTTAAAATCCAAACAACCTTTTGTGATTTTGTGAACATTCAACTACAATATTTCAGCTTATTTTCTCCTATTTCATTGATCAAACTTTGCCATTTTTAGTAAAAACATACTTTTTCTATCTTTCCACTTTTCATCCATTTTTGTCTTTCTAAGTCTCTGGACTTTCCAACGAGGATTTTTAGTCCCGACCAACTGGGCCCGAGCTTCTTCCACGGGATTTATGGTCATCAGTCTTCTCCCTTTTAAACGTGAACAGTGATATTGGTGATACTAAAGCCCAGTTACTCAGATTAAAGAACTATTTTTTGAATTTTATTTTCTCAAAAACATTTTTTCATTTTTCTCCATTTCACCCATAACAATTCCCCTTCTCCCCATTTATTGTGGCAAAATTAATTTTCAACTATATAGTAAAAAATTAATATATTTCTCATAGTGAATGTGTACTTGTGCTTATAGGTCAAAGTTGTCCTTCTTAATTTCAATTTCACTAATCATTCACCCATGTAAACCACATCACTTCACTAACTCGATCTAATCATTACTCTCATGAGCGGGAACATCACATCACATATTACTTATACATTATAAATATAAACTCAATCAACTCATAATGTGAAACACTCATGCATGAAAACAAAGAACTCCTCAAAACATTAAAAAAAATTTCAAAAATTTCAAAATGTTTCCTTTCTTGTAACTATATACCCTCATCCCCAAACTTAAATGTGACCATGTCCTCATGGTCAAAAATAAAGAATGAGAACAAATATAGTTACCCTTGAAGCGTAGTCCTGGATTCTTCGAAATGCTCAACCTCCTCCCCCAAACTTGATTTGGATCACCTGTAAATATACAACAAACACATACCTAAATATCATAGCAAGGGAAAAGAAATTGTAATAATTACCAGAAATTGACACACAATTTTTCAAGGAATTTTTGAAAATTCTCTTTTTTGGATTTTATTAAATTTTGTTTTTTATAAATGAAATAATAAATAAATAAAATGATTTTGCCTTAAGGGCCTACAATCTCTAAGAATTGAAATTGCAGAAATAACTTACCTATTATTATACAAACCGAGGTTAGACATCCTAGGACCAATGTTTAACGTCTTTGGCACGACGTTTCACAAAAGGGTTATCCAACACCTTTACCCTCTGCCATACTTCCCTTAATTAAATGATAAAATATAGGAGGTGACTCTCTAAGCGCTCTCACCCATAGATAATTAGTACTACTCATGACATCGAGTACATAACAATAATCACCATGTAAAATACCCCTTTTTCTTGTTTTAACTTCAGCCCTTGTGTGGTCAGTGCTTCTATCAAATCCTCCTTCAACACCTTAGGCAACAGTCCTTCCACCATCTCATCACTCTCCAATAAACTGACAGACTCCATAAATTCCGGTCCCAGATCAATCTCCTCATAATATCTCAGTCTCTGCCCATGTATCCCGAACCTTTTATCGAATACTACTTCTCCGCGGGAGTAAACCAATCTAATCTTGTGTGATCCTTCCCATCTTTGTTGGAGTTTACCAAGAAACACTTTCAGCTTTGGATTACATTATCATTTCCGGCCAAGCTTAAGGAACTTACGATGAACATGCTTAGCATGATGTATTCTTGTTCGAGCTATGTAACTCTGAGCATCCTTATACGTACAACTCCGTATCCCCTCACACTTGTCTCTCAATCGCGGATATTCCAAGGAATATAGCTCTTCTACCATGTGTATACCTAACACTGGTTCATCTAGAAATGTGTCCTTAAGAGGGAGTCATCCGTAGTAGGTTCTCTAAAAGTTCGTGACCATTGATCATCTCTAGCATTCTTCACACATATTTTATCTTTTAATTCATCATCCTCCACACGCAACACCATCTCAGGAAGCTTACTTTCAGGAACCAACTTCTATTGAGGAATAAGTTGAGGTCCAAGTGACTCTCTTGATGCTCTCTCTGACAGTGAATACAATGTAGCTTCCAATGCAACAATATCTTTTCAACTAGATCATTGTTGGTCCTTTCCATTTTCATAATTCACCTCCGAACTTTTTATTACAATCTCCAAATCATCTCTTACAATACTCTGAGGTACAACTTCTTCCACTATTCCCTCTATGTTAAAACACTCAGCTGGTTTAGTAGATGATGGTTGGTATCAAAAACATTCATCCTCATGTTTAAATTCCCAAAAGATATGTCCATAGCTCTTGTTCAGCAATCAACGCATGCATTCGCCGTAGCCAAAAATGGTCTTCCTAAGATAACATGGATATGTCTCCTCGATCTATTGTCAGGCTCCATGTCTAATACTACAAAGTCTACTAAAAGTAGAACCTACCCACTTGCACTATGACATCCTCCAAAATTCATCTCGGTTGTTTAGTTGATATGTCTACCAATTGAAGCACCACCGATGTAGTATTGAGATCTCCCAACCCTAGCTGTTGATAGGCTGAGTAAGGTAATAAATTAACACTCGCACCCAGATCAAGAAGAGCTCTACCAATCTTCTGGTCACCCATGACACAATAAATAATGGGAGCACCGGGATATTTCCTCTTAGGTGGAGTATCACTTAGTAAGATCGAACTCACTTGTTCAGTCAACAAAATCTTTTTCGGGACCTTAGTTCTATTTTTATGCTTTTGAGTATAGAGATCCTTCAAAAATTTGGCATAGGATGGAATTTGGTCAACAATGTGTAGAAGAGGTTTATTGATCTCGACTTGCCGACATGGATCCAACATATCCTTCTCTTTATGCTCTTTATACAGAATCGACTCTTAGAGACGTTGAGAGTAAGGTGTTACTTCCTCATATGGTGCCCTTTCTGGTTCTTCATCTTCCTCCACTTAAGGTTGATCTTTCTGAGCTTTCTCAGCCTCTTTCTTCTGAGCTTTTCCTTCTGCCTTTCTTTGAATTTCTTTGACCTTTTGCTTCTTCAGCCTCTCCTCATGCTACTCCTCAGCCTTACTATCCATTTCTCAAAATTGTGACTGCTTGGACTATCTCATGATGTGTCTCAACAAAAAATCCAGGCTCCAGTGCTTGTTGTTGCTTCGGGTTATCCATTAGTTGAATAAGAAACATTCTTTTTATCACATCCATTGCATTCGCTAGTTGTACCATTTGGGCTCCCATTTGAGTAATGAATTGAGAATTATTATTAGATTGATTTTTAACCTCCCTTAGAGCATTCATCACCTCTTCTTCAAAGCCAGGTGGTCTTTGTGGTGAATTTTGATGTTGGAGATAGTTTTGAGGATATGGAGGGTAAACTTGCTTTGGGTTAGATTCTTGGGTTTGGTTTCCTTGAGGATGGGTCTGGTACTTATATGGCTGGACAACTTGAATATTATTGAACGGTTGGAGAGCCTGAGAATTATTGAATGGCTGTATGGGTTGGTAATTTGACTAATAATTTTGAGCCATGATTGTTGGTGGAGATTGGTATGATTGTTGACTCTGTTGGACCCTTGGCTGTGGATTATATGATTGTTGTTCCAGAGGGAACATTGATTCCACATTCGATGATTGAGATGACAAAGAGGGATAATTTTTGACATTTGATGTGTATGAATTGGTGAAATGAGCATTGTTTGGGTTGTTCCATGCTACATTAGCATTGGTAGCAACGAATTCACCATTTTGACACTCATTGTGAGAATAATTGACTTCTACCTCTGACACTTCTCTTCTAGGGGAATGATTGCTTTGGGTAAAAAGCTTTTCAAATCCCTCTAATTTCTCCTTTATTAATGCCACTGGATCTTTACCTTCATCATGATTAACCTCAAAAGCTTTATTTGATCTTCTATCTAGTTCACCTTTAGACCTTAACTCAAATTCACATTGAATTGCATTCTCATTAATACTATCAAACAAGTCTAAGAGTTCTTTTGCTAGCTTCAAGATAAATTTCCCTTGTGCTATCGTACCTATCAAATTCCTATGTTTATCTCCAAGTCCCATGTAAAAATTTTTAGCTACATCCTGTTCAGTGAACCTATGGTGGGGACACTTATACAAGATTTCACTATATCTCTCCCAAGCATCATGAAACTACTCACCAGACAATTCTCTAAAACTTTTTATTGCATCTTGTGCTTCTAAGGTCTTTCCTATGAGATAGTGCTTTTCTATAAATTCTCTCTGAAGGTTTTCCCAATCAATTTTAATCTCTTTAGCTAATTTGATATACCATTTTTTAGCTTTATCTCTCAACGACCAAGGAAATATACGCACTCACAAATCATTTTTAGTCAAACCCTCAAACCTAACTATAGACGCAACTTCTAAGAAATCATTTATATATTGGTATGAATCCTCTATCCTAAGGCTAGAAAATTTTGGAAGCATATTGATTATGCTTGACTTGATCTCGAAGTCCTTCGCGCCTTCTTCTTCTGGGAAATCTGCATAGGAATCATACGCCTCCGGTGCGTAGTATCCTTTCAGCGACATCTCTGGTGACCTCTGTTGATTCACTCTTTGGTCACCCATCGCGCTTTCTTTTGTCCGACGACGACGCTCTTCAATATCTTGATGATTTTAATAAAAATTTTGTTCAATCTCAAGATCAAAAAGGTTCGAATGCAATATTGGGACCAAAGCGGGATTTTTAATCTTTCACAAACATTTTTTTCTTCTAAACTACTCTAAATATTGACAGAAAATAATGCTAAAATTATGCACGAATTTAAGATAAACTAAAACTCACCAGAGGTCCAATGACTCAACTTTCACTGCTCAGCCAAATATCCCTTTATGCTTCTTAGAGTACCTCGTAAAAACACACAAATTTCAACTTTAGATACAATATAATAACGTAATGCAAATAAACTACAAAGCTATTAAACAATGCCAAGTCCCCGACAACGGCGCCAAAAACTTGGTGGGTGTTAGGTGTGTGCAAAATATGTTGTTAAAAACGACACCTTAACGACACTTTAGGTTTTACCCTTCTGCAAACGCATAGATCAATTGTAGACAGTTTTGCTTGAGTAGAGGAATATCGATCCCACAGAGATGAGGATTGTTCACTTCAATAGTCTAAAAACACTGAATTATATTTTTCCGAAAATAGTTTGCTTTTGTGAATTATCTAATACGAATGAAAATAAAACATAAAGCAATAATAAATAATGGTTGTGATTCAGAGGGAGAGAAAACTAGAGTTTCCTCACTCCACCACTAACTTCATAATATAGTCCAAATTCTATTTCAATTGTATGAGGGTGATCTATTGATTGTGAATTAGGTCGCACTGCGCCAGCAGTTTGACCCCAAAAAGGATTACTCTCAACCGGATCGCGACAACCAACTAAAGACTAAACTGATTAGTGCATGTCAAGTACTAATAGAAAATTAAATTAAAGCATGAAAAATAAACTAAGGCATGTCTATATCACTTTGTCAGGGCATGGCCTGTGTCAACCTAGGGTTTCGAGTTTTATGACCACCATTGTGTAGAAAATCACAGATTAAACATCCGAGTTCAGCCTATAGTGAATAATTGTGATTGTGTAAGATAAATATATTCGAAAAGTCTAAGACAAGAATCAATTCAAATATATAAACTTGTATCACGAATACAAATGGTCTTTCATCTAACACAATCATCACAGTATAGTCACAGTTTCCCCTCTTTACAATTGAATAAAAAATCAAAACTACATTACTTGGCTAGGGTTTTGCGAGAAAACCCTTGATACTGAGTTAGTTGATCATGGCTGAGAGAATCTGCATTGTCGGTGTAGAAACACTCTCCATGACCTTCTTCTCCGGATCTCTAGGTCTTCAATGGTAGTTCTGTTCAATGGAAGAACCCTATGAATGAACGTACACGAACCAACCTCCAAAAACTATATTAAAACTAGAATTAAAAACATACCTAAAAATGTAACACCCCGTGTTATATTCCTTTTTCCTGAAATTAATTTTAATTTAATTTCATTAATGACGTCACTTGTTCGTGACGTATTATTTATTCTTGGTATTTGATACCTGTAAATTTTTCGCGTTTAGTTTTAAAGTAAGCTGGACGACACTACGCGAATTCTTATTCTCGACTACGCGGTATCATTCGACGTTTAATGATTAGTGTCTCGATTGGATGACGACACATTTTAATTGGTCGGTCTTGTTTAAGTGTTCCGATATTTGGGTTCCTACACCGATATATTTTATTGGGCGTCCTGTGGACTTACGGGTTGACTCAATATTATTTCGAGGCTTCCGGTAATTGTTGGGACTTATTATATATATATATTTAATTATATATATATATCATTAAAGTGGGGTTCATTTTGCAATTATAAGAAAGTTGGGGGTTAGTTGTGCAATTAGTACATATATATGTATATATGTACACGCTACAACAGACCAACTACTCTCATTCTCTTCTCTACACGCCATCAGACGATCTGCTCCTCTCCTTCTCCACAGGCGAACGACTAAACCACCTTCCTCCACCTCCATGGTCGCCGGTCAGGCGAGAGAGAGAGAGCGAGAGTCGCCGGTCATGGCGAGAGAGGAAGAGCAGAGTTGGCTGAGGGATGACCGGCGGTTGCAGCTGGTTGGGAGCAGCAACGGCGAGGGGCTGCTGGGCTGTGGACGGCGGCGGCGCTGGTGGCGAGAGGCGGCGGCACGGGCGGCGTGAGTCGCCGGAACAGGAGGCGCACTGGTTCGTGTAGCAGCGCGTGGACAGGGGCGTGTTCGGCTGGGCTTCGGCCAATTTTTCGGCGACCTTCCGGTGATCGGTTTGAGCCGATTTTTGGTGAGTAGCTCCGTATATACATGGTATTAGATATATATTAATTTCGTGATTTTAGGATAAATGGTTTGCCCGGAAATCGCATTTATAGGTTATAGATTTCGTTTGGGGTATTTTAGATTTAACCCAATTAATTAACCGATTATTAATGGGCTTCATATATATCGTATAGGTTGTCGAGACGGACATTTCGATATATTCGAAATAGTTTTTGGACGATTTTGGTCGGCGGGCTTCATATTCGGGCGCCGGTACTGTGCTGTTCGGACTGTTCGGTAACGTATAAATTAGGTGGGAAATTATATTTCTCACTCCGCATTATTGAAGTAGTTTAGGGGTGCAAAACCCTTATTTAATTTATTATAGATATATTAAATTGCTAGCTTAAATATCTATAAATTGTTTAGGATTAGAATGGGACTTAGGAATTAATTTAAGAAAATTTATTAAATTATTCCTATATGATTAAATAATATTCTTATTTAAATTAAATAAGAATGGACGGCTTAGAAATCCTTACGAATTTAAATGGGTTATTAGAGATTTGTAAAGCTTAGACGATATGCTAGGATCCTTCTGGTATACGTGAAATAATTATTTAAATTATTTTAAAAAGGCATGTTAATTGAAAATGAAATATTTTCTAAAGAATTAAAGAAAATATATTTTTGGAGAACATGAATGGTATATGAAATTATTTTCATATGATTTAAATGTCTTAATATATTTTTAAAAGCATGTACAGAGATTATGAGATTTATATATTACCATGTGGGTATTTTCATAAATATGATGCATTACATATTTATGTTGGACATGATTTATTTGTGTACACCATGTATTGTGAGACATGGGTGTTGGTGCATGTATTGCATGATTTCACCATTTGTAGAGAGATTCATTTGGTGTGGTCTACTTCCTTTGTGCGTGGGGCACGAGTAGACGTTTGTGTTTGGATCGTCGAAACAACTGGCCAGGGGGTGCTTCTCGCTTCCCGCGGAACTAATCTTCTGAGAAACTGAGACGATAGGGGGAGGACACGTAGTCCAAGGCCCTATGTGCTCGACTATGTCGTGGTGACGTATTCCCGGATAAAGTGCAGTAAAGCACTTGGGAATGACGGTTCGATGAGTCCACATTCCCTAGTGAGCTGCAGACTTAGGGGAATGGTGGAGAATGATCCAGGACCCTTTGGTAGGGTGTGTTTTTGTGTGTGTGTACTACAGGCGGTCTGTGAGTACGGTGCGTTTCATATCATCATGAGATTTATTGATATGTATATATATATATGTTGGAGCATGATTATTTATGAATATGCAAAATGAATTCATTTTATAAAATGTTCAGTTGGAAGTGATAAATGTGAAAATGGAATTTAAAAGCAGTAATTATTAAAGTATAAATGAGGCGTATATCCTTATACTTGTGTTGTATACTTTTGTGCCCGTAGGGGAGGTTAAGTATATTGGTCTGGTGACTTCTGTGGTTAGTTGAAGTTAGAGATGGATTGTAGAATTGAGGTTGAGTTGAGGTGGAGTAATGCCTTAGAGAATGTGGTTAATAGTTTTGTAATTGTGGTTAGTAGCCTTGTGATTATGGTTAGTAGCCATGTGATTGTGGTTAGCAGTCTTGTGACTTTGGTTAGTAGTCTTGTGATTGTGGTTAGTAGTTTGGTGATTTTGGCTAGCTATGTGACCTTGTTAGAGATTTGAGGTCCGAGATTAATTTTAGTGTCAATTAAGGATTGAGGCCTTAGAGAAGGCAGATGATGAGATTGTGTGAGATGTTGATTGATGAGAAGAGGTTATGGTTGAGGTGAGTTCTATTAAGTACTTAGGGTACTGTAGCGTGGTTTCTAGTGCTTAGTTAATTTCTCTAAGCATTCCTCGTACTGTGTTTTGTACGCCAGTACGTAGTCTTTGACTTACATGTCATTTCTTGAGTTGTCGGTTACGGCGTGGTGCCGAACCTTTTCCTGGTGTTGTCATTTGATTCTGTGGAGTTGTTTTCACTTATTTGGCTGTCATTTCGAAAACGGTGTTTTCTAAGTTTTGAAAGTAAACTTTTATATTTAAAAGGAAAAACCCGTTTTCGCCTACCCCCGAATAAACGAACAGTTTTAATACTTATAAAATGATCTTGAGATCTTCTTTGAAATGATTTTCAAATTTTAAAAGCCTTTGATGGCGACTGACGGAGACCGGGGGCAAGACGGTCATTTTTACTGTGCGATTTCTAAAAAGAAAACTATTTTATCACTTGTCTCGAGATTCTGAGATTTTGAGACTTCTTTCTCAAAATCTCGACTTGTAGTATTTTGAAAGGTGGTTTCTTGTTTCACCTTTTCTTCGGATCGTTCTAAGTCTCGGTTAGGAGGCTTGGTGTTGTTCAGTGCACAGTTATAGTGTTGCCTTTCCTTTTCTTTGGGTTGTTGATGTCACCATCTAGGTGATTGGGGTTTTTCACTTGTTAGGGGCATGGATGCCGAATGAAATGGTTTGAGTTTTAAAAACCTTTTTCTTAAAAACTATGGAAATCCTTAGGATTCCTCTTTTATTTACTTTCATACTCGGCCATTCGCTTTTGGTTCCCTTGTCCACTTGTGGTGTTCCTTTCTGGTTCATTCGTGGTGTTCTTTCCTTGTTTGGGTATTCTTAACCTTGACATTGTGTCTCGGTTATCTGTTGGTGTAGCATTGGGACTTCTTTTCCCTTGCTTGGGTTCTTGGCTCTTACGTGGTTTTTCTTATCCTTAGTGAGAGTGTTGGTGAATTATTAATATTGTTGGAGATAGCAATTGAGGTTTGTTATATATATATTGTATATATATATATATATATATATATATATATATATATATATATATATATATTGATGATAGTGTTATGAGGTAAATGTGATGATGTGATTTAAGGCATTGAGTAAGAGATATGATTGAGGTGATCTAGCCTTTGAGAGGTAGATTTTCCCTAGGACTGGGATGAGGTTTGTCGTATATATATATATATATATATTGAGGATGGTTGTGTTAGTACGCAAGGACGTGGGTGTTTTCCTTCCTGTGTTATCGGGGTGTAGGATTTGAGCCTTCCTTGGTACTATTGGTGGATTTTGTTTCCTGTGGATATTAGAGGTGAGTGTGTTTCCCTCTGTTGGATTTGGTGGTTAGCGTGGTGAGCATTGATGATTGTTAGATTTGACTTGGGTTGTTGTGTACCTAGTGTACGTTGGTGAGAGTAGTGTAGACTACTGGTGTTGGGTACTTGGAGTACGAGTTTTAGAGACTCATGTTGTGTATTTATATATATATATATATATTCCCTATATACTTATGTATACTAGTTTACGATAGTATATGAGCGTGTGACTTGGATTTGCGTGGATGGGACTAGTTGGGCTATTTATATCTTATTAGACGGTTTAGCTTTACCTAAACTATCAGAGGATGTGGTAGTTAGAGTATTCTTTCCCACTGAGCTTATTTGCTCACAGGGGTATTTCACTTGCCCCCTGGTATTCACACGCCAGGTTGCAGGAATTATACGGCTATGGGCAGGATGCGGTGCAATGGCAGTTTTCCTTGGTTTTCTTGTTACAGGTTTGGAGTTGCGTTGGGTGATGCGGTTATGGTTGCAGCGCGACTGAGTTTGGGGACGGTAGTATTCTTCTTTCAGCTTCTTTACCCATTGTTATGGGATTATCATGTATTTCTTTTGGGAGCCAGTTTGTTGGCATATCCCTGTTGATGTATCTTTTACTTCCTGTATTTATTCTTTCAGGAGATTATTGTATTTATTCTGCACAGCTAGGTGCTTTACTGTATTCTTATTCGAGCATTTGTGGCTCTGTTAATGTTAGAGGGTTTGGAGGGGTTTTGGTTTCTTTCCACTACCTCGGCCCTAGTAGAATTGATGAATGTGGGGCTTGGAAGCCATTGTGATTATTGAATTGCTTTGGGCAGGTTATTGTGTTGTGGTTGTTGTCCGGATGTTCCATTTACAAACGGAACTCTGCCGGATTTTCGTTAGATTCCGCTACTTAGTTTTGTTAGTCATTTGGGTATGGAATATACCATTTCTATTATTAATCCATGTGTTTTCTTTGTTAATGATGTCTTAGTTGGTCATTCGTATTAAGGATCACATCTTGGATTCCTTTGATGTCCCAGTTCGGGAGTCTTAGGGATTTAGGAGCGTGTCTGTTCGTATCTGAGGATACTATTGAGTTTTCAGTATTCGTGTTAGCATGGAGTATATTTTTATTGTTATTCCATGTGTCTATCCTTGTTATTATTGACTCTAGTGGTCGCTTGGCTTGCGTCACCCTTTAGGGGCGTGACAGCATGATATCAGAGCTAGGGACGTTACAGCTTGGTATCTGAGCATTCATTGTAAACCTTTGTGGGTGTTTGATGGTTAAATGTTATTGGTTCTCTTCTCTTTCACTTTCGTTCACTCCCTTAGTTCTTAGGCTCGGGTTTCGGAGTCCTAGGAAATTCGGGGCGTGACAAAAAACATAACCTAATCCTCTCATATTTATAGACAAGTGAGAGAAACCGTAATGGTTGCCCTTTTCTATAATTTCATAATGCATCAATAATCTCTACAAAATCTCATGTAAATATGTGTATAAGCTTGTATGTAGAGGTCTGGAATCACCGATCACTTGAAATATCGAAGTAGGGACAAAACTGAAAAATTATGAAACAATTCCGAAACAACTTCAGCATATAGAGGGATCACGTGACCACAAGGTGGGATCTACGCTCCTAACCTACGCTTAGGGGTAGGGCTACGCTCCTGACCTACACTTAGGCATAGGTCTCGGGCGTAGGGTATAAACCACAGCGTAGCTTAGGTCCAATCTGCCTCTTTTTCTCTCTGACGACGTAGGGTATAATGCATCTTTTGCCTAAAAACTCGTCTTTTCATATTTGAGCAAGACTGATCCCCTTTGACTCCCGATACTTTTCGGTGAAGTAATACTGTCTGAAAAAGTCATTTTTGCCCTACGAAAATACATAAAATCCAAAAAACGCATATAAAATTCAAAAAAATATATATTAAATTTTGAGAAAAATTCTAAAATAAATATTAAAATTCAAAAAAAACATATAAAATTTGTAAAAAATATATAAAATTCGAAAAACATATATTAAATTTAAAAACATATATATCAAATTTAAATTTTTTTTATCAAATTATTAAATTAATATTAAATTATAAAAAAAACATATAAAATTCATAAAAATTATATAAAATTTCCATTAAAAAAATTATAAAATAAATTATAAAATTTGAAAATAAATATAAAATTCAAAAAAAATATATAAAATTAGTAAAAAGTATACAAAATTCGATAATAATATATAAAAATAAAAAAATATATATATAATTCAAAATAATTATAAATTCAAAAATAAATATAAATTTTGAAAAAAACAAATAAAATTGGAAACAAATATATATTAAATTCGAATTTTTTTATAAAATTCTAAAATAAATATAAAATTGGAAGACAATAAATAAAATTCGAAACAACTATATATTAAAATTTGAAAAAAATATAAAATTCGAAAATAAATATAAAATTGGAAAAAACATATAAAATTCGAAACAAATATATATTAAATTTTGAAAAATATTATAAAATTTGAAAATAAATATAAAATTAGAATGAAAACATATAAAATTCGTAAAAATATAAATTTAAAAAATATATGTAAGTTTTGAAAAAATATATAATTTTTGTAAATAAAATATTTTTCAAAAATATCATATTAAAATGAAAAATACAGTATACTAGCCATATTAAATTTTTGTATTCCGTATATCAAAATGGGAAAAAAGTAAGTTGGTACTAGGCAAATAGTTGTGCAAGTAGAAGTATAAAAAACACAAGTACCCAAACTACAATACACAAAAACAAATTTAGGCAGAATGTTTTTTTTTTAGTTTTATATTTGTTTTTTCAAATATA
Source organism: Cornus suecica (assembly GCA_963922005.1). Classification (NCBI taxonomy): domain Eukaryota; kingdom Viridiplantae; phylum Streptophyta; class Magnoliopsida; order Cornales; family Cornaceae; genus Cornus; species Cornus suecica. The sequence continues at coordinate 44,663,111 of OY998244.1, forward strand.
TATGTTTCCAAATTTATATTTTTTTTCCGAATTATATATAATTTTTCAAAATTTATATATGTTTTTCGAAATTTATATTTTTTTCAAACTTTAATATATTTATTTTGAGTTTTATATATATTTTAAAAAATATATATTTGGTTTTGAAATTTATATTTTTGTTTAAAAATTTATATTTGTTTCAACTTTTATATATTGTTTTTGAATTTTATATATATTTTTCAAATTTAAATATTTGTTTCAAATTTTATATGTTTGTATATTTTAAATTATATCTATTTGTTTCGGATTTTATATAGGTTTTTCGAATTTTATATATTAACTGTTTATTTTTTCATTTAACGTTAAATATAGAAGGGTAATAAAGTAAATTCATCTTTTCTTTATCTGTGTTATGACAGTAGGGGACTTTTTGATCATAATTGAAACTATAGGGACCTGTTTAAATATGTAGGGGGTTTAGTGCTAATTAGTCAAACAATAGGTGTGTTTTATGCCCTTTACCCTTTTAAGCCAAATTTGTATGAAATATATTTCCAAATAGCATCCCAAACATGTTTGAAAAACCAAAAATAAAAAAAAAATTCTCCTCAAAAAGTTTGTACAAAACCCTAAATGGATAAACCACAAGTTTGGAGGTATGATAATGTATCCCTATCAATACCCTATCTTAGTTTTTCTTTAGGGATTCAACCACTATAACATTGCTTTTACCAAATGCAACATTACTTCGCCAAATGCAGCATTGCTTTAACCTAAAGCAACATCGTTATGTTTTTAAATGTCCCGAATTAAAACCTAATTGAACCCCCAAGGTGTAAGGATATTCATGGAAACCATTATAATTTTAAAAAATATTTTAACAAGTACTAAATACTAAAATAAAATATAAAAACTTAAATGCAACAACTTTACTTTAAATTGTAGCATCAGTAATACCAATTGCAGCAAACAAAATAAAACAATTGATCAATGTAGCTGCCGCACCTTGTTGCCCTACACACGCGACATTTTTCAAAACCTCATATCTGGAGCTACGGAGCTTGGATCAAGGCAATTTTTGTTGCGTTGGAAAACTGACATCTTGAAATTGTATTTAAGCTTTTGAATCACTCGAGTTAAATTCATCTGTTTTTTAACGGTGTTATGATGGCATAGGGCTTTTTTATCAGAATTGAAACTATAGGGACATATTTAAATATGTAGGGGGTTTAGTCCCCATTGGTCAAACTATAGGGGTGTTTTATGCCTTTTACCCTTTTAAGCCAAATTTATATGAAATATATTTCCAAATAGCATCCCAAACATGTTTGAAAAAATAAAAATTAAAAAACTTTTTCTCATCAAAAAATTTGTACAAAACCCTAAATGGATAAACCACAAGTTTGGAGGTAAGATAGGGTTTCCCTATCAATACTCTATATTAGCTTTTATTTTAATGATTCAATCACTGCAACATTGCTTTAACCAAATGAAACATTGTTACAGCCAAATGCAACATTGCTTTAACGAAATGCAACATCGTTATGTTTTTAAATGTCCTGAATTATAAACCTATTGAACCCCCAAGGTGTAAGAATATTAATGGAAACTATTGTAATTAAAAAAACGTTTTACAAATACTAAATACTAAAATAAAATATAACAACTTAAATGCAACAAATCTACTTCCAATTATAAATCGGGGGCAAAACGGTTATTTTATCACAAATTTTTACGAAACGAAACATTTCTAAGCTTATTAGTGTAATATTGAATCAGTCTATAGGGATGGAATGTAGTTTTTCAAAAGTGAAAAATGGCGGAATGTTGGGTTTTTTGGTGGTTGCTACAGTAATGACTATAGTTGGTCGCACCTTGTTGCCATGCATGTGTAACATTTTCCAAAACCTCATATCTGGAGCTATGGAGCTCAGATCGAGGCGATATTTGTTGCGTTGAAAAACTAACATCTTGAAATTGTATTTAGGATTTTGAATTACTTGAATTAACATATTTTTGAGTGAGTTATGTTCATTTTAAAGTGATGGTATATTTTAAATTTTTCACGTCGAGGTTTGTTTTTCAAAATTCATATTTTTCGGCTCGCTTATTGGAATTTATTTTTGTTTCTTTCTATGGGCTTCTTAGAGCCTCCTTTATCATATATATCTTCAATTTTTGAGTGGTGGTCCAAGCGCCATGGTTTTGGCGCTCGAACTCGTGTTCTACCTATTTTTTATTCAATTTCGTTTAATTCTTACGCACTTCGTCATTTCTCTCATTTCTCGGACCTGTTTCGGAACCCGAGGAATATCGGGGCGTGACAATTATAATTGAAAAACCCTGTTAATGGTACATTTTAATTATAGTCCTTTGCATATAATTTGTTGGACACGGGATATTAATAATTTCGCATTCATCATAATCCGATGTTTCGTTATAATATTACTTATATAATATTTATAATTTTTAACTCCATTTATTTGTGTTATATTCAAAGTTTGCGTGCACTTACACTTTATAGCATACATAAATTGTATAATATATCATGTACTTATTTACAATTATGAGTATATGGCAGGTGTTATACATAATTATACAAATATAAATTTATTTTATAAAATAATTAACAATTTATTATTATTATTTTTTGGAAATTTGGATACCCATAAATTACTATACCCGTCACAATAAATTTGTTGGAAGCGTGATATCAATAATCTCACATTCGTCACAATTTGAATAACTATTATATGTAATCTGATTTTTATTATATAATGATTAAAATCTTTATGGACTATCTTACTAAGTAACCATATACTATGTTACTCGTTATAATATTACTTATAAAATTACATATATAATATTTCAAAATTTTAACTCCAGTTAGTTGCGTGTTATATTGAAAGTTTGTGTGCACTTACACTTTATAGCATGCATAAATTGTATAATATATCACGTACTTATTTACAATTACGAGTATAATACGGGCGTTATGCATAATTACACATATATATTTATTTTATAAAATAATCAACATTTTATTATTATTTTTTAATTGGAAATTCGGATGCCCATAAATTACTATACCCGTCACAACAAATTTGTTAGAAGCATGATATCAATAATCTCACATTCGTCAAAATGAAAAGACCTATTATATGTGAAATCACTTAGACGATTAATGAAAACAGCCTAGAGGGGGTGGGGGGGAATAAGTTTTTTGTGGATTTTATGATTAATTAAAATCATTTAGAAGAAATTTAATTTTAATCAGTCAAAAACCCTAATTCTCTAATCAATTCACAAATCAAATCAATCAATCAAATATGAATATAAGTGCATAAATTAAATAATAAGAAGACGTAGAGATTTTTACATGGAAAACCATGGAAAGACTCCATGTAAAAAGCACGGATACGCTCGGGTATCGATGCACTATGAATCAAAGAATTTGTTCACTCTATAAAAACATAACTTACAACCGCTGTAATTTGTTATTCTTCACTCGATGTCTGAAAGTCTAGATTCACTCGCGCTCCACGAAACTCTCGCTCCGATCTCCATACTCTAATGGCTCTGTTCCTCAACAGATCGAATAACCACGAAGCCTCCTGCTTTGATCTCCGCACTTAGAAGGCTCTGCTCTTCAACGGATCAAAGCAACCAAGTTGCAATCAACGGTGTGTAGAATTTTAAGAATCTAAATGATTCAATCGTGTATAAGATTGTCGATGTAGAAGCACGATAGAATCAACTCCAACACAAGAGAGAACTAGAAGAATCACTAAATGATATTTCCCTCTCTATATCAATAACTCTGTAGAAGAATATGAACGATAGAATACTGCAAAAAATCTCTCTTCAAAAGCCCTCTCAATTCTGTAGAGACTTCTCCTATTTATAGAGAAAGATGATGGAAACCCTAATGTTGTTCTTTCTCGTAATTCCACACCACTTTGAGTAAAACACTTATATTCTAATGAATATAATGTATATAACACGTATCGCAATGTATATAGTCGTAGCCACCTCATAGGAAATCAAATTGGGGCACAAAGGACATTGTAACACGAATTATTGTAACTTGCCACAGCTACGCTTGAAGTGTAGGTCCAAGTGTAGTTTGGAGCATATCTTAAAGCATAAAACTCCACTTTCCAGCCACGTTTTGATTCTGAAAGCGTAGACTTAAGCATAGACATTTTTGTTAAAATCACTTTTCTTCGCAACTATGCCAAAATGACCCTCTTGACTCCCCGAAACTTTTTGCTTGAATTGATGGCTTTGGGAAATGCCATTTTTTTTCCTCCGGGAGACATTTTTACTCAATACTGCACTTCTCTTGTATTCCTCACTACTTCAATGCTTGATTTTGCCTTTGTCAAAACTTGTAGATGTCGTTGAAACCAAAACATCCTATCTAACACTCAATATGGTTATTGTCTAGAACATGCCATGAATAAAAAATACACAAAAATGTTCTTATCACGCCCCAAATTTCCTAGAACTCAGAAACCCGAGCCTAAGAGCTAAGGGGGTGAACGGAAGTAAAAAGAAGTGAGAAGCAACGACATACAATCATCAAACACCCACAAAATGGTAAGAATGACACACTCTGATACTCTACTATCACGCCCCTAGAATTCCCGAAACTCTAATCTAGAGAATCAGCAAATCTCTAAAGGGTGACATAAGTCAATCGACCACTAGAGTCAACAGTAACTAGAATAAATACATGGATAACAATGAAAACTATACTCCATGCCAAATAGAATACTAGAACGCAAAAGTATCCTCAGATACCATCAGACACGCTCCTAAATTCCTAAGACTCCCGAATAAGGGACATCCAAGGAATCCAAGATGTGATCCTTAATACGAATGACCAACTAAGATATCATTAACCATGAAAATGTATGGAATAATGATAAGAAATGGTATATTCCATACCCAAATGACTAATAAAACTAAGCAGCGGAATCTAATGAAAATCCGGCAGAATTCCGTTTGTAAATGGAACATCCGGACAACCAACCACAACACAAAGACCTGCCAATAACAGTTTGATAATAATAATGGCTTTCATGCCCCACATTCATTAATCCTACTAGGGTCGAGGTAGTGGAAAGAAACCAAACCCCCTCCAAACCCTCTAAAATCAACAGAGCCACAAATGCTCGAATAAGAATACAGAAAAAACACCTAGCTGTGTAGAATAGATACAATAACCTCCTGAAAGAATAAATACAGGAAATAAAAGATACATCAACAGGGATATGCCAACAGACTGGCTCCCAAAATAAATACATGACAATCCCATAACAAATGGGTAAGGAAACTAACAGCAGAGAACTAGCGTCCCCAAACCCAGTCGTGCTGCAACCGTAACCGCATCACCCAACGCAACTCCAAAACCTGTAACAAGGAAACAAGAGAAGGCTGTCGTTGCACTGCATCCTGCCTATAGCCGTATATTTCCTGCAACCTGGCGTGGAATACTAGGGGGGCAAATGAAATTCCCTCCGTGAGCAAATAAGCTCAGTGGGAAAAGATACTCTAACTACCACATCCTCTAATAGTTTAGGTAATGCTAACTATCTATCAAGATATATATATAGCCCAACTAATCCCATCCACGCAAACCCAAGGCATGTACTCACATGCTACCGTACCTAAGTATATATAACGGGGATATATATGTATATACATATATATATATAAATACACAACATGAGTCTGTAATGTACAACTGAGACTCGTACCCCAAGTACCAACAGCGGTAGTCTACACTACTCTCACCAACGTACACTAGATACACAACACCTAGGTCCAATCCTAACAAATCATCACATGATCACCACACTAACCACAAAATCCAACAGAGGGAAACATACTCACCTCTAATATCCACAAGGATCAAAATCCATCACTAGCACCAAGGAATACTCATAACTCACTCGCCGATAACACAGGAGGAAAAATACTCACGTCCTTGCGTACTAACACAATCATCATCTACATATATATATATGTACAATATATATATATATATAAGAAACATCATTCCATTCCTAGAAAAGATCTATACCTCAAGAATGGAATCATCTCATCATATCACCATACGAAAATCTCCAATACCATCTCCAACAAAATCAATAAATCATCAACAGGGTCAATCAAATCACTAACAGTACACAAACTCATCTCACAAGAACATCCATGTCACGCCCCAAATTCCTAGGACTCCGAAATCCGAGCCTAAGAGCTAAGGGAGTGATTGCGGAAGGAAAAAGAAATGAGAACCAACGACATTCAATCATCAAATACCCACGAAAGGGTAAAATGATCTGATACCACGCTGTCACGCCCCTAAGATTCCCGAAACTCAAATCTAGAGAATCAGCGAATCTCCAAGGGATGACGCTAATCAAGCGACTACTAGAGTCAACAACAACAAATAGACACATGGAATAACAATAAGAATATACTCCATGCCAACACGAATACTAAAAACACAAGAGTATCCTCAGATACCAATAGACACGCTCCTAAATCCCTAAGACTCCCGAATTGGGACATCCAAGGAATCCAAGATGTGATCCTTAATACGAATGACCAACTAAGACATCATTAACCAAGAAAACACATGGGTTAATGATAGAAATGGTATATCCCATACCCAAGTGACTAATAAAACTAAGCAGCGGAATCTAACGAAAATCCGGCAGAGTTCCGTTTGTAAATGGAACATCCGGACGACCAAACACAACACAATAACCTGCCCAAAGCAATTCAATAATCACAATGGCTTCCAAGCCCCACATTCATCAATCCTACTAGGGCCGAGGTAGTGGAAAGAAACCAAAACCCCTCCAAACCCTCTAACATCAACAGAGCCACAAATGCTCGAATAAGAATACAGAAAAACGTCTAGCTATACAGAATAGATACAATACATCCTGAAAGAATAAATACAGGAAATAAAGATACATCAACAGGGATAGGCCAACAGACTGACTCCCAAAAGAAATACATGGCAAACCCATAACAAATGGGTAAGGAAAACTGAAAGCAGATACCTATCGTCCCCAAACCCAGTCGTGCCGCAACCGTAACCGCATCACCCAACGCAACTCCAAAACCTGTAACAAGGAAACAAAAGAAAGCTGTCGTTGCACTGCATCCTACTCATAGCCGTATATTTCCTGCAACCTGGCGTGGGAATACCAGGGGGCAAATGAAATACCCCTGTGAGCAAATAAGCTCAGTGGGAAAGGATACTCTAACTACCACATCCTCTAATAGTTTAGGTAATGCTAAACCACCCAGTAAGATACATAGCCCACAACATAACCCAGCCACGAAAACCCAAGGTACGTGCTCATATACTACCGTACGTAAGTTTATAGGGGATATATATATATATATATATATTTATAAATACCCAACATGAGCCTATAAGATACACCTAAGACTCATACTCCTAGTACCAACACCAGTAGTCTACACTACTCTCACCAACGTACACTAGGTACACGATACTAAGGCCCAATCTAACAAATCATCCAGCGTTCACGACGCTAACAAGAAAGTCCAAACAGAGGGAATCACACTCACCTCTAATATCCACAAGGATCGAAATCCACCACTAGTACCAAGGAATACTCATAACTCACTCCCTTAGAACACAGGAGGAAAATCACTTACGTCCTTGTGTACTAACACAACCGTCATCTATATATATATATATTGTAAATGTACAATACATATATATATAAAACAAACCTCATCCTATTCCTAGAGGAAATCTACCTCTCAAGGCTAGATCACCTCAATCATATCACCGTACCATAAGTCGTATCGACCTCATAATACTATCATCGATAGGGTTAACCACATCACTAACACTCTCCCTGTAGGCGAGGGAAACCACTCAACCAAATCACTAAGAGTACACGAACTCAACTCACCAGAACGACCACCTCCGGGTCACCAAAGCAAAGCGAAGGAAAAGACTTCTCAATGCTGAACCAACAGATAACCGAGACAACAATGTCAAGGTTAAAACACCACAAGTGTTTGAGGAGAACACCCGGACAAAAGAAACCAATTCACTCGGTATCCATGCCCCTAACACGTGTGACAACTCAAATCACCTAAGTGGTGACGTCAAAAACCAAGAAGAAAGGAAGGGCAACACTATATGTGTGCACTGAACAACACCAAGCCTCATACCCGAGACTTAGAAATGATAGGAAGTAAAGGTGAAACAATGGAACACCTTTCAAAACTCTACAGGATGAGATATTAAGAAAGAAGTCTCGAAATCTCATAATCCCAAGAAAAGTAATAAAAATAGTTTTCCTTTTAAGAAACCACATAGTAAAAATGACCGTCTTGCCCCCGGTCTCCGTCAGTTGCCATCACCGGCTTTTTAAAGTTAAAAATCTTTTTAAAGAAGATCCTAAGATCATTTTACAAAGTACTAAAACTTTTAGTTGCTACGGGGGTAGGCGAAAACGGGTTTTTTCTTTTAAATACAAAGATTTTAGAAAACACCGTTTCCGAAGGACAACCAAATAAGGGTAAACACAACTCCACGGATTCCTATAATGTCCAAGGGGACAAGGAGGGAAGAGTACTACGTTGGGTTCACGGAACACAACTATCCGTTCCCAACCTCACGAAACCAAATGACAACACCTGGAAAAGGTTCGGCACCACGCCGTAACCGACAACTCAAGGAATGACATAGAAGTCAACGACTACGTACTAGCGTACAAAACACAGTACAAGGAATGCTTAGGGAATGAACTAAGCACTAGAACCAAGTCTGTCAAACTACAGTACCTCGAGTACTTAATAAAGTCACTCAACCATAACCTCTTCTCAGCAATCAAAATCTCAACTACAGTTGATAGCCTATTCCTCAAAAGTGAAAGACACCTAAAGGTCCATACTATAACTCATAATCTCATCACCCGCCTTCTCGAAGGCCCCAATTCATAATTGATACTAAAATCAATCTCTAACAAGGTCACACAACCAACCACAATCACCAAACTATTAACCCCGCCTTCTCTAAGGCATCAACTACAAATCATCTCTGCAGTTCATCACTAACCGTAACTAACCACAAAGGTCACTATGCCAATATACTTAACCTCCCCCAAGGGAACGAAAGTATATATATACTCACAAGTATAAAATAATCATTTCATTATACTTGATCTATTACCACGTGTAATCATTTTCTTTCACGTTAATCATTATCAACTGAGCATTTTATAAAGATATGAATTTAAATTCGCAATATTCATACATAACATGCTCCAAAATCCAACAGGCAATAATAACACATATTAAACCTGTTCCAACAACACATGTAATAATCTCACGTATACATGTCAAATGAAATCACATAAATGCCATGCAAATATAATGTGACTCAACACCACACTTTGCCCTATCATAGGTTAACGAATACGCACTCTACCCATAAATATGAGCTAACAGAGGGTCGCACTGGTACTTCCCAAGTGATTTTGAAACTTCTCACTTCAACAAGGAAGACGGTTTGCACGAGACGACCCGTGACCAAAGATTCGTCAACACGAATGCACGAGACAACCCGCGACTTCGAGAATGAGACGACTCACCCTATACCCCATTCACAGCTCATTATTCTGTAGGATGGGAACACCCCCTGGCCAGTTGTTGCGACGATTCGACACAAAGACACCCCACATGATTTCAAAACCCACATATACCAGTACCACGATTTGACACTATATGATATTCTCAATATGCATCCAAGTCCAAATGACAATCATGTCTCAATATAAATATGTAATGCATCATATTTATATACAATATCCACATATAATTCACACGATGCCCATCACAGGTTAACGGATACAATCCGACACAAAACCGTCCCTACAGGATACATACCCCTGTACTCAGCATAAATATATAGTGCATCATATTTAAGCAATTACCCACATGGTAATGTCAACATAAATCTCAAAAAAAATCTCCTTGCATGCTTTAAAATACAATAAATCATTTAAATCATATGAAAACAAATTCATATACAATTCATGTTTTCACAAATATATTTTCCTTAATTCTTTAGAAAATATTTCAATTTCTCTTATCATGCCTTTAAAATAAATTAAAGCAATTAATTCACGTATCGTAGGGGAACCTAGCATAGCGTCTAAGTATTCGCGCCCCTTACGTCCACATATACACTAGTCCATTTAATCCTCAAGGGAAAATTCTAAGCCGTCTATTCTTATTCAATTTAAATAAGAATTTAATTAATCTCGTAGGAATTAATTTAATTAATTTTCTTAAATTAATCTCTAAGTCTAATTCCGATTCTAAGAAAATTATAGATAATTAAATTAACAATTTAATAAATCTATATTAAATTAAATAAGGGTTTGCACCCCTAAACTACTACAATAATGCGGAGTGAGAAATATAATTTCCCACCTGAAATACGCTTACAGAACAGCCGTTTCGGGCCCACCGTGAACAGTACCGGCGCCCGAATATGACGCCCGCCGACCAAAGTCATTCAAAAAATATTTCAAATATATCCAAATGTCCGTCTCGACAACCTATACGATATATGCGAAGCCCATTAGCAATAGGTTAATTAATTTGGCTAAATCTAAAATAGCCCAAACGAAAATTCGAAACTTCAAATCGAATTTTCCGACAAACCGTTCAACGTAAAATTACGAAACTTTTACACGTCGTACTTGACATATAGGCGAAGCTACCCTCCGAAGATCATCCCAAACCGAGTTCATAAAGTCAACCGAACAAATGGTCGAAGTTTCTGGCCAGACTGCACTGTTGCGCGAACTGCTACATTGCGCGTCGCCTCTGCACGACCCAGCTGCTGCGCCACCACCTGCAGCTCCGGCAACCCCTGCACGACGCCGCCATGCCGTCGCCGACCACCTCGAACCGCAGCCCAGCCCTGCTCCAGCCGCGTCTTCCATGACAACCAGCCCGAGCTCTCTCTCTTCAGCCGACTCTCTCTCTCTGCCGGCAACCATGGTGGCCGCCGCCCATGGAGAAGATAAAGTCGCCGTGTGAAGGAGAGGAGCTGCTTCGTCGTGCGTCACAGAGAAGGAAGAAGATGAGGCTGGTCTGTGCATATATTCGTATACATATATACACATATATGCCCTAATCGCACTAGTAACCCTCTAGTTATCCGTAATTGCAAAATAACCCCACTTCAATATATATATATAATTAAATATATATATATAATAAATCCCAACACTATATATATTTAATTGTAATTAAATATATATATATAAACCATAATTTCCAATAATTATTGGGAATGTCCAAACATAATCTCGTAAGCCCGAAATAATAACAGAACGCCAAATAACCAAATTAGTCCGAAAGAAATACACCGGGTTAGGAACCCGACGTCAGAACACTTAACAAGTCCGATCAATTACAGCGTGTCGTCGTCCAGTCAAAACACTAATCATTAAATGTCAAACAATATCGCGTAGTCGAGAATAAGAATTCACGTAGTGTCGTCAAGTCGACTTTAAAACTAAACGCGAAAAATTTACAGGTACGAAATACCAAGAACAAACAATACGTCAAGAACAAGTGACGTCATTACTGAAATTAAATCAAAAATAATTTCAATAAAAAGGATAATAACACGGGGTGTTACAATCCACCTAAGGGTCACCAAAACAAAGCAAAGGAAATGAATTCCCAATGTTAACCAACAGATAACCCAGACAACAACCTCAAGGTTAAGAATACCCGAACAGGGAAAGAACACCACAAGTGAACAAGGAAACCAAAAGCGAATGGCCGAGAGTGAAAGTTATAAAAAGATGAATCCCAGAGATTCAAATAGTTTTTAAGAAAAAGGTTTTTAAAACTCGTACCAATCCATTCGGCATCCATGAACATACGAAAAACTCCAATCACCTAGGTGGTGACATCAACAACCAGATAAAAGGAAGGGCAACACTATATGTGTGCACTAAACAACACCAAGCCTCGTAAACAAGACTTAGAATGATCCGAAGAAAAGGAGAAACAGGAAATCCCCTTTCAAAACACTACAGGTCGAGATTTTGAGAAAGAAGTCTCAAAATATCAGAATCTCAAGACAAGTGATAAAATAGTTTCCTTTTAGGAAATCACACAGTAAAAATGACCGTCTTGTCCCCGGTCTCCGTCAATTGCCATCACCTGCTTTTATAGTTAAAAATATTTTCAAAGAAGATCCTAAGATCATTTTATAAAGTATTAAAACTTTTAGTTGTTACGGGGGTAGGCGAAAACGGGTTTTTCCTTTTAAATACAAAGAGTTTATTTTCAAAACTTAGAAAACATCGTTTTCGAAATGACAGCCAAATGAGAGTAATCACAACTCTACAGATTCCTATAATGTCCAAGAGGACAGTAAAGGAAAAACAATACGTTGGACTCACAGACCACAACCATCCGTTTCCAACTCCACAAAATCAATGACGCAACGAGGAAAAGGTTCGACACCACGCCGTAACCGACAACTCAAGGAATGACACGTGAGTCAAAGACCACGTACTAGCATACAAAGCACAGTACAAGAAATGCTTAGGGGGAATGAACTAATCATAAGAAACAATGGCACAACACTTACAATACTCCAAGTACTTAATGAAATTACTTAACCATAACCTCTTCTCATCAATCAACATCTCACACAATCTCATCACCTACCTTTTCTAAGGCCCCAATTCTTAACTGATACTAAAATCAATCTCTGACCTCAAATCTCTAACAAGGTCACACAACTGACCACAATCACAAGACTACTAACCACAATCACAAGACTACTAACCGCCTTCTCTAAGGCCTCAACCTTAAAATCAACTATACGGTTTCCACTAGCCTCAACCAACCACAGAAGTCACAACGTCAATATACCTAACATCCCCTAAAGGCATAAATGTATATGACAACAAGTATAAAGATTATAATCCATTATACCTTTTTAAATTACCACATTTACTTCGTGTTTCACATTAATCACTTTCAACTGAGCATTTTATAAAATATGAATTTATTTTACAATATTCATAAATAATCATACTCCAACATCATATATAATATACCACATATACATGTCAATTGGGTTCACATAAATAGTATGCAGTGTAATGTGACACAACACCCCACGTGATACACACACGAAAACACACCCTTCCCAAGGGTAACGGATCATTCTCCACAATTCCCCTAAGGATACAAGCTCACTAGGGAATGTAGACTTATCAAACCGTCCTTCTCAAGTGCTTTACACTTTTTATCAGAAAGACGTCACCACGACCCCAGTCGAGCACATAGGCTTTGGACGATGAGTCCTCCCCCTATCACATCTGCGTTTCTTGGATTATTAGTCTCGTGGGAGCAAGAAGCACCCCCTGGCCAGTTGTTACGACGATCCAAACACAAACATCTACCCGCACGCAAACGGAAGTAGACCACACCAAATGAATCTCTGCAAATGGTGAACACATACACTACATGCACCAACACCCATGTCTCACAATACATGGTGTACGCAATAAAATCATGTCTCAACATAAATATGTCATGCATCATATTTATGAAAATACCCACATGGTAATATCAACATAAATCTCAAAATCTCCTTTTAACATGCTTTTAAAAATATAATAAAGCATTTAAATCGTGAGAAAATAGATTCATGTTTTAAACAATATATTTTCTTTAATTCTTTAAGAAAATATTCCATTTCCCTTATCATGCTCTTAAAATAATTTAAACAGATAATCCACGTATAATAATAATAAGAGGAACCTAACATAGCGTTTAAGTTTCTCACATCCAACGTTTACAAAATCCTCTAGCACATTTAATTCTCCAGGGAATTTCCAAGTCGTCTATTCCTATTCAATTTAAATAGGAATTAATATAATCTCGTAGGAAATAATTTAATAAATTTTCTTAAATTAATCCCTAAATCCCATTTCGATTCTAAGCAAATTATAGATATTTAAACTGACAATTTAATATATCTATATTAAATTAAATTAAATAAGGGTTTGTACCCCTAAACTACTTCAACGATACGGAGTGAGAAATATAATTTTTCACCTAATTTGTGTTTACCGAACAGCCCGAAACAACACAGTGTCGGCGCCCGAATATGGAGCCCGCCGACCAAAGTCGTCCGAAAAATATTTCGAATATATCGAAACATCCGCCTCGACAACCTATACGATATATACGAAGCCCATTAGCAATAGGTTAATTAATTTGGGTAAATCTAAAATAACCCAAATGAAAACTATAACCTATAAACGCGATTTCCGGCCATACCGTTCAACGTAAAATCACGAAATTAATGTATGATGAATACGTGGTTGAGAGGAAGCTACTCACAAAAAATCGGCTCAAACCGATCACCGGAAGTTGACCAAATAATTAGCCAAAGCTCCGGCCAGACTGCACTGTTGCGCGTCGCTGCTCCCAGCTGCGTCTCCACTGTGCGCGACCACCACTGCGCCACCGACACTGCCCTGCCGTCGCCGACCGCCACTCCAGCTGCATCGCCGCCTGCTACGCACGACAACCACCACAACCAGTCGTCGACTCTGCACATTATCTTTCAGCCGACCCTCTCTCTCTCTCTCTCAAGCTGCCATGGAGAAAAAGAGGCTGTAGCGTGTGAAGGAGAGGAAGCGTGGAGAAGAGAAAGGAAGCAGGTCGTGTAGAGAGAAGTGTAACAGGTCTGTGGTCTGTTGCATACAAGCATATACATATATATGCTATAATTACACAACTAACCCTCAAAACTTTCATAATTGCAAAATATCCCCACTTCAATATATATATATATATAATTAAATATATATATATATATAATAAATCCCAACAATTATCGGAAGCCTCCAAATAATATTGTGTCAACCCATAAGTCCACAGGACGACAAATAACCAAATTAGTCCGAAAGAAATACACCGGGTTAGGAAACCAAACATCGGAACACTAAACAAGTCCGATCAATTACAACGTGTCGTCGCCCAGTCGAAGTACTAAACGTTAAATGTCGAAACGATACCACGTAGTTGAGAATAATAATTCACGAACTCGTCCAAGAAAAACCGGAATGTCGTCCAGTCAACTTTAAAAGTAAACGCGAAAAATTTACAAGTGAAATACCAAGGATAAATAATACGTCATGAACAAGTGATGTCATAACTGAAATTAAATATAAATATAATTTCAGGTAAAAGAAAAGTAACACGGGGTGTTACAGTTCTTACAATATGTAATATGATTTTTATTATATAATGGTGTGTTATATTAAAAGTTTGTGTTCACTTACAATATATAGTTCTTGAATTGTACACTCTATATTACAGACTTATTTTCAATTACGAATATATTATGGGTGTTATGCATAATTATACATATATAAACCCTAAAATATATAATAATGAATATATTATTATTTATTTTTAATTGGAAATTAGGATACCCCATAACTCACTAGACCTATCATAACAAATAATATGGACATGTGATATTAATAATTTCGCATTGATCATATTTCGAAGACCTATTATATAATATTTGTATTTTTTAACTCCAATTAGTTGCGTGTTATATTAAAAGTTTGTGTTCACTTACAATATTTAGTTTTTGAATTGCACACTCTATATCACGGACTTATTTTCAATTACGAGTATATTACGGGTGTTATGCATAATTATACATATATAAACCCTAAAATATATAATAATCAATAGTTTATTATTTATTTTTAATTGAAAATTAGGATACCCAATAACTTACTAAACCCATCACAACAAATAATCTGGACACGGGATATTAATAATTTCGCATTGATCATAATCAAAAGACATATTATATAATATTTGTATTTATCTTACCAAAATATGCAGGTTTATAGATCACAAGTATAAAAAATCCAACCCAACCACCATCCATACACAAACCAACCAACACCAACAGTAAACATTGTCAGCAACACATGAAGTATCCAAAAACAAAACCAAGGATGAAGAAGCCAAAACTGAACAAGGCAGCACCCATTTCTGGACCAAATCATGATTTACTGTAGTGGGTTCATAAATATACATTGAGAAAATACTAAACATGATTAATTTAATACTTTTCCAGAAGGTGATAGTATAGAAGGTGACGATTACAGACTGAATAATTCAATTTAATACTTTTCCACATGGCATCATTTTCCCAAGTAGTGGTCTATGTCCTTAACCAGATCGTATTTGCTCCCACTCGCTTCCTTCACCTCAGTCTCCTTCCTCACTTGCATTAGCTTTCCAACTTGTGGCCAAAAGACATAAAAACAAAAATCCTACTTTACATTATGCCAAAGTTGCTACAACTAACATGGTATATAAATATAAATAAATAAATGAGAGAATCAAAGCTACTCGAGAAACTAAATTTGGGTATTAATAACTTTGACCAAATATAAGAGAGAAATTCAGCTCAACAAACAAGTTATCCTCCTCTTCTTCGAACTTGAACGTTGAAGTAAGTGTATGCTCAACTAAAGACACGGGCGACTTCTTAGTTCATAAGTCCTCGAAACACTCTATCCTACTACAGAGGAACAACAAATTTTTACAAGCAATAGAAGGGATGAGAAAGGAAGAATAGAAGTGAAAAGAACTATACATTTCTTTAAGAAACTAAAAATTAAGAACTCAATGACAAATAACAAAAGTAAAAACAAAATCGCAAATTTTATTCCTTTTATAAAAACTCATTAACCACAAAAGATAGGCTTTTTGTCACACAAAAAAAATGATAAATTGTGGCAAAAAGCCTATTATAGTGTAGTGAATACAAAATAGTTGTACAAATTTAAACCATATAAAGATCCCAAGTCTTATCAAAGTTGACTTTCCTCTTTGCTACAGAAACTGGCGAAGCAGTTCTTCCTCTTTCTATACCGCATTTCGGTAAAAAATCTTCATCATTTCACTGCTGCCATGTTTGTTATCCCGAGACACTCTTGCCTTTTATGCATGTGCTACTGCTTTACACTATACTACAATTCCTGAGAAGTTCATTTCGAGCTTCTTGGGTAATTTGCAGCTAATTTATCGTTACAGTATTTCTTCATGCAACGCTACGTAAATTAAGTATGGTGATGAGCAATCACATTTTCTAAATTTAAAAATAGTGAAAAAAAATACAATGTGACTACTACATAATTACCTCTCCTTTAAGAGAGAAGTTATCCTCCTTCTTCACTCTACTTCTTAGCTCATAAGTCCTCGAAACCCTCTGTCCTACTACAGAGGAACAACAAATTGTCACAAACAATAGAAGGAAATGAGAAAGGAAGAATAGAATTGAAACAACTATACATTTCTTTAAGAAAATAAAAATTAAAAAGTCAATGAAAAATAAAAGAAGTAGAAACAAAATCACAAAGTTTATTCCTTTTAACCACAAAAATCCTTAGAGGTTTCTTTTGACTGGGACAGTGACAACGATCGTGGGCTAGATAACTTGAATCCAATAGTGCTGAAGAAGATGAGGGAAATGACAATGCGGAAGAAAGGAAGAGGAAGGAAGTTGGTAAGCTAATGCAAGTGAGTGCTATGATAGAAAAGGGACATGGAAGGCTGAGGAAGAGAAAAGAATTTATGAGTCGAGAAAGGAAACTAAGGTGAAGCAAGCTAGTGCAAGCAACTACAATTGGCTTAAGGACACATGCCACTATTTGGGAAAATTATGCCATGAGGAAGCCAAATCAATATTTGGTTAAGAAATATTTAGGGGACAAATATGAAATGATTCAATATGTGTAGGTTGGATTGGTCTCTAAATCCACTATTAAAGAACCTTAAGAAATTGAAACTTCAACAACATAACTTAAATTTAATTCTATAAGCATGCCTTGGCCCAATTCTTAACTTAAAACATAATAAATAAAACAAATAACGGACCAAAGACATGAGTTTTAGACAATAAAAAGTTGAAATTGGTTGACATGTGATTCTCAAAAACATAATTGAACCTAGGAATTAGAAATAATCGAAAACCTTAAACATGGAGAAAGATAAATAATTACAATTCTTAACTTAGTATTTATGAGTTGAATTATGAAGAATCCCAAGGTACATATGTTTCCATTTTAGGCTTTTGAGCCATAAACACCAAACCTATGATTCTTTTTTTTAAAAAAATAAAAATAAAAATTAGACAACAAACATGATTTCTTTATGAAACAAATATCACAACAAACAGAAAAAAAAATATAAGTAAAAAGCAAACTACACTAATTTACTTTAACTCTTGGTGTGGATTCTATAATTCAACTAAATGGATGATTGGAAAAGAAAATTACGTGGCTCTATTATTGAGGTATAGTAAATGGGGCATCCTTAATTAAAAGAAATTTGGCATCGTTACTTAAAACCCATGACTAAGTTAAGATATACTGCTATTGAATGAAAATCCATTAGAGGAATGATGCATAAACAATGAAATATATCTGTTAAAGTTTGACATCAATGAAAACCCCTAATGAGTAAAATCAAAGCCCATATGCAATACAACATCACCCACTTCACTACTTGTACCAAAATTGAATATATCTCATACAACAACTAAATCCATCTTCTAAAAAAATATAAAAATGTGAGCTTTACATACAAATTACAAAAACATGCAAAAGATTTAAACAAACCCATGACTGAAAAAGATAATTATGTAGATTCTATAATTGAGGTAATAACATCAATGAAACCCCTAATGAGTAAAATCTAAACCCATATGCAATCCAACATCGCCCACTTCACTACTTATACAAAAATTGAATATATCTCATACAACAACCAAATCCATCTTCTAAAAAAATATAAAAATGTGAGCTTTACATACAAATTACAAAAACATGCAAAAGATTTAAACAGACCCATGACTGAAAAAGATAATTATGTAGATTCTATAATTGAGGTAATGCTTCACATCAATGAAAACCCCTAATGAGTAAAATCTAAACCCATATGCAATCCAACATCGCCCACTTCACTACTTATACCATAATTGAATATATCTCATACAACAACCAAATCCATCTTCTAAAAAAAATTAAAAATGTGAGCTTTACATACAAATTACAAAACATGCAAAAGATTTAAACAGACCCATGACTGAAAAAGATAATTATGTAGATTCTATAATTGAGGTAATGCTTCACATCAATGAAAACCCCTAATGAGTAAAATCTAAACCCATATGCAATCCAACATCGCCCACTTCACTACTTGTACCAAAATTGAATATATCTCCTACAACAACCAAAACCCATCTTCTATAAAAATTCAAATAACAAAAAACAGAGCGAAAAAAAAAAAAGTAAACAAATAACAAAAACATGCAAAAGATTTAAGCTGATCCATTATTCGGCAAAGAAAAAAAATTACGATTATAAAGGAGAGTGGAGAGGAACATACACGAACACAAGCCGTACAACCAAGGGTCATGGAGAGGAACACGAACGCAAGAGTGCAGAGGAACATTGCTGAAGAATTGCCAGACCATGGAGTTTCTTCCTCACAAGGTAAGGAATTTGGTGGTTTTGTTTAGAACCCTAAAAAAATGAAGGGAGGAAGAAGATATAGAATTCAGATCTCTTTGGGGAATATAATATAACAACAGATGTTTGGGATTCAAAGAGAGAACACAAAAGAAAGAGAAGTGATACTTGGTTGCAGTATCATTTTAAGATAGTGCAATGGTGGAACGTCGGACATGACCGAGAATGAGGAGATAAAACGGTTGGTAGCTTGCTTGGCCCCCCATAATCAACATAAAAGAGCTAAATTGTGAAAACTATAGAATGTTCTCTTGAATAATTAAGCATCTATGATACAAAGAAATACAGGGTGGAGCCGGGCCCAAAAAGTTGAGATGATACATTCTAAGTTGTTTTTGTTCACATACATAATCAAAGAAGGCTACTGAAAAACAGAGTGAATTTTTCAGCAACATAAAACTCAAGTATTAATAGATAACATTGAAATGATATGTGAAGAGACGAGGCCCTGGCACAAAGTATCATGCAAGCAAGAATAAAAAGTGACTGAATAAAATCTGGCACTAACATGTTCCCTTGCAAATGTCTCTGCGCCATCAAAGGCAAGATATATATGAGGGGTTTTATCCATATCCATCCTAGCTAGAGATATAGCATTAACAACAGTGGTTAGAACAGAAACAGCTCCACATTTCTTTGTTTTACCAAGCCTCCATTTCAACAGTACCTGCACTGGTTAGGACAGACCCTTTACCTGCATTGAAGTGTGGATTGTTCTCGAATTCACGTACCTGCAAAATCTAGATTCAGCAAGCTGTCCATTGAAGACTGTTAACCACACATCTACTCTAAAAGCTTAAGTATTTATATACTTCGACACACCCCCTCACGCCTGGCCTTCTTTTTTTGGTCCAACACGTGTAACCATTTTTAAATGTGGGTGACGGGGAGGTTTGAATAAAGGACTTCCTACTCTCATACCATGTTAACCACCCATCTACTCATACTCTAAAAGCTTAAGATGTTAGAGAGGGTGTAAATTAAACATTTATATACTTCAACAAAGACAAAAAAGTATTGTCAATCACAATAATTCAAATTTGAAACAAGAGGCTAAGGTCTTTTATTTTAGGGGGTATGCCCCTCTCTTGTACTATTTTAATCCAACAAAACCTGCCCATTCAGGAGGAGGATAATGATACAAACAAAGGTCGTTTCCTACATTAAGCTCCATGAGTTCACCCGCAATACCCAAAGTCCGTGCTTGGCTTCAAGGTAATTAGTATCCAGCATGGAGCAGGGATACGAGCCACATAATTGCATTGACACACTTAGGAATAGGCAACTTAAATATATCTTTAAGAAGATTCTGCATGCTACATTTTACCAAGTCAATTCCTGGTTTACAACTGCTTTTACCAGTCTCTCATTGTTGTGTATTATCAGAATAACCAGTTACAGAAAGTTGCAACCCCATAGCCCATGGGCGCACAAACTACAATTCCCCTACTATTGTTAGCTCAATCTGTTGTACAGATGGTGTACTATAGTCCATGACTGGAGTGATAAAATCCATAAGCCATTACTGGAGTTGCTATAACTCACTAAGCAAACAAGACTCAGAAAGACAAAAAAAAAAAAAATTATTCCTTTTTGTTATTTTCTTTACCTTATCTTCTGAGTATTACCAATGGAAAAAGAGCTACACACTATGCTCAGTGACTGCCTAGGACCACTTCACAGAAGCATCACTAATTGTATCTCCTTATGGTGATGGAAGTAAATCCTCAAGCCTCTGTTTCTCTTTTCTTTTCCTTTTCTCTATGTTTTTCCCATTGTTTAGTTCAGTAATGAACTGGAAATAATATTAAAAGTAATTCTTTGTAATACTTTTCCAAACCCAATTTAAGAGTAATTCAACATGCCGTAATGAAGAAAAGAGGATAAAAAGAACATAACCCATGACCAAATGATTTAGCAGCACAACAATTACTAATTTGAGTTATGTTTCTTTCTCGACAAGACCTCCCCGCTTGAATCAAACAAACAGAGAATTCTTTGTTCTACCATTTTAGCCAATGAATTCTTTGTTCTACTGTTTTAGCCGCTTTGCCTCAACAAAATGGATAGTCCAAAAATCAAATTCTTTTAATAGACAATCCTCTAGACAAAAGAATACAAAACATAGCAAGCATGTGGTGACTTGTCCCAAAAAGATATTATCAATCAAGTGTTTTCATAGAATTGAATATGATAAAAGAAATGAACACTTATACATAGAAGTGTTTAAAGTATGTAAAACTGCTTCTATATATAGAGAGATGAGTAAAGAAGTTGAGATTTTATAATAAGGAAAAAACACAACCAATATGAATAACATTGGGAAAGGAAAAACAAGTTGTACATTGTTGTATAATTTCTCGGAATGTCAAATTTGACACTTGCCCTGTCCAGCCTTTGAGATCATCGTAACCGAATTAGTTCCGAGTTTGATAATGGAGCCTAAAACTCGAAAAAAACCAGATGCGGCCCCAAATTAATAATTAATAGATAAATAGATACTTCTGTTAATTAATTTTTTTCATGGTAATCTTCAATTTTATAACTATTTTTATTATTATGATAGTCAAATTTTATATGATTATGTGACGTGAATAAAATTACAAGTAGACGAAAAAAAAATGAAGAGATGATGAATAAGAGAGTACCACAAGTTCTACCACATCCAAAGCAGACTGTTTGGATTTGAGAGCCGCGACGCCAATATCCAGACAATGGCGAAGGCCGCTTCCCGCGGCTGGCAGCGTTCGGGAGGCAGAGTGTGTGGGATGTCGCCAGCGCCATCGTGTAAGGCAATTGTCCACCCCATTCCCTCTCTTCAACACACACAATGACACACTCACTCGTTGTGTTTGGATGTCACAATGTCATATATGTCCACTATGGAACATGCAAAATTTTTAAGCAGACCCATTATCCCTAAACCCTAAAAAATAGAAGATTAAATAGGAGAGTGGAGAAGAACATACAAGAATAGAAGCCGTACAAGCAAGAGATTGACTCGTTCTTGTAGAAGTATTGAAAGATGCGGGGGTTGTTGTACTGATTGACGACCATATCGTTGTCGAATCACTGAAGGCCGAGTTCTTCCTCGCAGCTGGGTTTTTCCTCATAAAGTAAATTTATGGCTTTTGCTCCTTTCTTTCTTTAGAACCCTAAAAAAATTGAAGGGAAGAAGATATAGATCCCTTTAACTCCCTAAACACTCTTCCAAATTTCAGATCTTCCTCACAGCAGGTTCTTCCTCACAAAGTAAAATTGGGGCTTTTGCTACTTTCTTTCTTTAGAACCCTAAAAAAATATTGAAGGGAAGAAGATATAGATAAAATGAATATAATAAAAAAAAAAGTCCATTAAATCCCCAAACACTGTTCCAAATTTCAGTTCTCAAATTGTTCCAAAGTTTTCAAATTCATTCAAAAATTTCAAAATCTACAACTGTAGCTTACTGTTTGCGTGTGTAAGTCAACCAGCTGGGGACCACTTTCTTGCCACATAGGCACCACCTAGGCGCCACATAGGAAACTTGTGACTGGTAGTGAGAGAATGAATGGAGATGATCCATGTCCTTTTCCTTTGGACGCGGATCATCTCCATTCATTCTCTCACTACCAGTTACAAGTCGCTGAATTGGCATCCTAGGTGGATGGTTTTGTGAGTCTCATCTTGTCAACTTTCATCTTATACAAAACTCATACGGAAGACGTCTACACATATTTATTCACACACATTTACACACACTTATACACACACATTTACACACACATATACTAATTTGAATTGCGATAGTGTTGTTTTAAAAAATTGGAACAATATTAGGACTAAAATTTGGAACAGTGTTATGATTTGAATTAAGACAAATGATTTGATCTATCTGATTTTCAAAAATGAATTCCATCTTCTACTTTTTTTAGGGTTTTTAAAGAAGCCACAAAATTAACATTATATAATCCATAAGATCATTTGTATTGCTAAAACCCCTCAATCGATTATTGGTATCTCTTCAGCCCCTCGCGATACCACTTCCGCCATCGTCTCCGCCGTGGTGCCAAGATGACGTTTGATTGGTCCCCTTGTGGATCCAACTACATATTCAAACACCTTTGTTAAATTTCTCTCCTCCTGTTTTTATTGAAAAAAGGGGAAAATGATGTATTAGAGAACACATATCAAAAGTATTTCTTCTAAAAGTTTTCTTCACCCCATCACAAGATGAAGAAGAAGATATGGGTTCCGATTCAATCTCAGAATCTTCTTTTCCTGGTTTCTCTGACAACCTGGGGAAGAAAAAGAGGTGCGCAGATCTTTTCCTCTACATATGCATATATACATATAGGTTGTATATACATATATTTATATATAACGTGTAGAAAAATAATTATATTTTCTTGATTTTTTTGTTTACACGAACAGATTAGCAAAACTTAAACAACGGAAGCTTGATGTTAAGCGTGATTTTATTCAATTTATTTCATGACCACAATTGATTTGAAATTATGTTGTTTGAATGATTTTTCTAAGATTTTGATTCAATATTTGTGCCCCATTTCAGGTTATATAGCTCTAGAGCATGAGTGTATAGCTATCTGCAGATTGTTCTTTCAAGGTATCTCTACTCTCTATGTGTGTTTCGGATTAAGAAAGGAAAAATTGGAATCTATATTGGTACTCCGATTCCATGTTGTTTCTTCATTTGCGGTGTTTTTTTTTCCAATCAATTGGATTATCTGATTGGTTTTGGGTGAATATTTATTAGTTATTTCCCCCATTTTCTATTTGGGTTGAGAATTGTGCTACACTTGGTTCTTATACTTGAATTGTTTGAGGACATCTAATACCATCATTATCTACTATGTAATGAGGAGGATGATGTGCAATTGTGCTATTAATTTTCATTTATATAAATATTGGAAGCTTGGATCTTGCTTTTTTGTGTTCCCAACTTTCTTTGGTTTTAGAAAATGGTGGGTTTTTCTTTTTAATTTTTTAATGGAAATGGATTAGTCAAGTGCAAAGTTTTGTCTATGTACATTAAGAGTTTTATATTGTTAAAGGCTTTGTTTTGTTCCTTTACATATTTTTGTATTGAACACGTGTTCTTTTATTGTAAATTTGGTGAAGATGATATATGTTTATATTTCTACTTTGAATTACATTCGTTTGCCTATAAAATTCATCTAAATTAATGGGTGCTAGATCCTAGATAGGCATAGCTATTTGTATATATTTGTTTGTCAATATTTTAGTACTAATGAGGTCTTATGCATGTGCCTGATCAATGGATTTAAGACTCCATAAAAATTATTTAAATGTGCATTAGAGAAACTTCTCCTCTTAGATAAGGGATTTCAAAGTGGTTTGCGCTTAACTAGTTTGAATGATCAAACATGTCCTCAGGTTATTAAGGGTGTTATGTTATTTTCATTCTTTCCTCTTTGATACATTAAGTGTTCCAGCACAATTCCTATATGAAGGTTGTGATTCACTATAGGAAGTAGTTCCAATCATGATAGGATGTTTGCCTTACCTAAATTAGTTGCAACTCAATTTATGAATAACACAAGAAATATTTGAACTTTGTTTAATCAACAAGTTTTCTACTATCATTTTGTTTCTTGGTTTTGTTGTTTATATGCTTGATGTTAGGTGTGGACGATGGCTTTCTTAGGGTATATAGTAGAGTATAATGCTGGAAGATCTATTTTGTAAAGATATAGATACACATATATCAATCTGAATAAAATTTTGAATTATGGCTTTATGAAAACGGAATAGTCAGATGCATATAGTTTTGGATCTGTTTTGCTTGTTGCAATTTTTTTTTGGTTTTCTTTGGGCTATGAATGTTAGATTCTCTATTTGCTTTTAAGTTGTCAACCTCATTACATTGAGTTATTGAAAAAAAAAACAATTATTCTGAATTTCAAGTAGCTTATTCTGAATTTCAAGTAGCTTATAGTTTTGGATTTGCTTTGTTTATTGTCAATTTTTTTTACTTTTCTTTGGCCAGTGAATTTAGATTTTGTCAAAATTTACATATAAGTTTCATTCATTTGATTTCTCCAAGTCTTTCTAATTTGATATATTCCTAATAGTTCCGATATAGTTATAAAAATTTATTATTCATTAATCTTGTGATTTTAGATCCATACTTTGTCACTCAAACATTAGCATAAATTGTTAGTTAGTAATTGAGGTTTTCGTCCCTATATTATGTTTATTGGTTTTCAAACATGTGTGACGTTATTTAATATTATTGTGGTGTTATATATCTTAGTCAACTTTGCTTTAGTTTTCTATTTCATAATATATTTTAATCTATGCAAATTTTTATCTGTTTATGTGCATCATACAAAGTTCCCACTCTGTTATACACCATTGACATTAATATGAGGTGTGTGAAAATTCATCAAGAGGGATAAATGTTCTTAACCTTTGGTAGTTTTAGAGAAGGAGACTTACACCTGCAAGTTTTTTTAATTTTTAGGGAAAACCATATTGAAGTTTGTGGACCATAGTCGTCGGCAAAGCCATTCCGAAGAGAGGACCCGGATTTTGTAGACAACAAGCAAAGGGTTTTCAGACTCTGTAGAGATGGGATGGGTTTAGCTTTGGCTTTGCATTTTCTACCAGAGAGTTTCTTTTTCAATCAGACTCAGCTATCACCTTGGGACCAACGTCTCTATTTATCCGGTACTAAAGCTCAACTCTCCGTCTATAGGACAAAGGTTGATGAGATTTCTCTTCTCACTATTGATAACAGCACATTAGATCTGGTATGCTCTTTAATTCAATTAATTTTTTTAAAATTTTAATTATTTTTCACATCGGGTTGGAGAATAATTTTTCGAGAGTGATAATTTTAATTATAGTATCAAGATTATATATGTTCAGTATGCCCAATTTATGATTATTATGTTAGATAGAGAATTTTGTATTAGTTTTAAATGTAATTTTGTCATCTGATTGATCTTGCACTCTTTTATTTCTTTTGGGGGATGTGTGTATACTTGCATGTGTAACGCCCCAATATAGCAAAACTATTAAACAAAATTTAAAAGTTGAATTGGAGAAGTTTATGATCCGGGGTCCTTTCATTGAAGTATGTTCCTATTTGTTTCCCTAATTAATAGTAATAGAAAATGGAGAAAAATTGATTTGATTAATGTAAGGCCTCAAAATAGCAAAACTGCTAAACAAAATTTATGTAGCTAACCTTAGTTGGGTCACTTCCAACTTGATCTCTGTAGCTTCCCAATCCATGTCTTGTTCTTATATAGCCAAAGGAAAGAAAATATATATTCCATCTTCTACCCTAGTCACCTAAATAGTGGGACAAAGAGAATGTCATCATAAAATCCTCAGCAAAAATATATATTAGTAAATAATAATGTTTCCTTCAGTATTATAGTCCTTTCGTAATGGTTAATTTGCTCCAAGGCATGGAGGGAACAAGATTTCTAGGCCCTTATAGGGATAATCAACTATATTCTTTGAAGAATGAGTTTTGTTAAAGTGGACTGGTGGAGTAATTCTACTTATAAGAGGAAGAGTAAAAGATGGAGGCAATATTCAGCCTGCATTGCTGGATTAGCCATATTGATTTATTCTCATGTAAAATAAGAATATTCAACACACACACCATTATGCAATTTTCAAATTGGAGTCTATGATTGTGTTAATGATCGGTTGTTTGCTTTTTGGTTCAATTTCTTTTTTATTTTGTGTTTTTTTGTCCAGGCCTTAGGTTTTGGCTTATGATTTTTGTTAAATCATGATTGACTTTTGAGTCTTCGGTTTTTTTATTAGGCTTTTGAAAACCTCGCGGGAATAAAATATGATATCCCCATGAGGTTTTTTTATTTATTGAAGCTTTTGATTTGGGGAAATTTTGAGATTGTTGCTCTTTTATGATCATGTATGCTAGTTTTTGTTTGGTTGCTGAGAAAAGAAAGGAAGGAAATGGTTTTGAAGTGAAATCGCTTCACTTGTAGGAATTATTGGGTAAATTGAGTGGTGGTTGTGATTTGAACATATAATTTGATTGTTCAATTACGTGTTCTTTATTAATGTAGGGGTTCGATTTAAATGAAAGATTTAGAGATAGTTCTCACACAAGATCGTCAGGAAAACAATGGTGTTTATGCTTTTATTGCTTTTGATCCTTTACAGAAAAATAGAGAAAAAGGAGAAATAGAAGAGAAAACAACAGTTACGAATGATGCAAAATACTTTATCTCTCTAGAAATTTCCCTCCTTTAGTCTCTGAAAAAGTCCTTGAATTGAATCATTGATCCCCTATTTATAGGCACTGGTTCAGGCATAAGTTATTGCCACGTCATCATGTCATTCCGCGAGATAGATCCGCGGTTTAGCCTCCATAATATACCCAAGTCGCAATGTTCATTCCGCGACATTACCAATCCGCGATCCAGGCTTTTTGCTAATCCGCGGATTCCTTTATTTGTTTGTCATAGTTTTCCTGGGTCATGTCCTTTTATGCATATCTTCCATTTACATGACCCTGAGCGTTACTTGACGCATTCTAGGTACTTTACTTTGAGTGATTTTGATGAATAAGGTCGCGACCCACTATTCACCATCGCAAAGTATTTCCCTAGGCCAGTCAAAATAGCACTCCCTACGCGATAAGCTCATGGGTCGCGGAATTTGACTTTGGCTATGACCCCCTTTGTCAATCCTCAACGATCACCTCTTTATAGAGCGTTTTATCGCGTGCCTAATCTCATTCAGAGATACCCTAGATTCGTAGATTATAATCCGCGACTCCCCCTGTTGGCCTTTTCCAACTTTCCCTTGGCGTACCCTTTGGATTCGCGGATTATATCAACGCGAATCCCCCTTGGCGTACCCTTTGGATTCGCGGATTATATTAACGCGAATCCCCCTTTACATTTTTCCCTTTTACACTATAGTACTTAAATAAGTACTAAAGAGTAAACCATAAAGAAAACCTTATTTTAACTTCACGGAAGTATATACGTATTTTTACATACCTTGTTTTCGCTTTTTGAACCTTTTGTATGACTCTCCTCACTTTTCCATGTTGAAACCCGTCATTGTTTTATCAACAATCATCCATTATTACGATCCGTGACATTCGAATTTGCGGTAACCTTGGCGTCGGTTCGGCTTCCGCGGTCATTAATTACACCTCTTAGGTTTTTATGCCCCCTCCCTTTATAAACCTCCCTTGCTCATTTCATTTCTTTTTTCCTTCCTTCTTCCATATTTTTCACTTTCCCTTTTCCCTGACTTATTTTGTGTCATACCTTCTTATTGTTTTAGCATTCGTCCTCTTTTTTCTTCGCGGTCCTAGTTTCAAGTCTGTACTTCCCTATTTCTTTATTTCAATGGCCAAGTCTTCTACTCCCAAGCTCTTAGCTCCCCCATCTGGGACTATCCCATCTGTTCCCTTGCCAGTAGAATGGAGGAAGACTCCATTTTTCAAGGCTTCTCACGACCATTTTTGGAGTTCCATTGAAAACCTTCCTCCCGCAGGGGACATTACTGACGACCCCATGCTTATCCATTCTGACGGTGAAGCCCCTATAGCCAATATTCCATCCACTTCCCTACTTCGCTTACTTATTGAAAGAGGCGATGTCCCGTACTCTTTTATAGAATATGAAGGGCATGTTACACCCATTACTCATTGGAGGATATGGTCTAGCCATATACTCAGCCAGGACAGACACCGCGAAACTCTTAGAAAATCGAGCTTGCTAGACTCCATAGAGTTATTCTCTGACTTGTCCATTCGTCGAGAGCGGATGCCTTCAATCTTCTAGTGTCGCAGTGGATTTCTTTCTCCCATACCTTCACAACATCTTGGGGTGAGTTTACCCCTACCTTGGAAGATGTTTATGTTCTGTTCAGGCTCCCTATTTTTGATTCGCGACCCCTTGACGCACTTCCTTTCGATGAAGAAGACCAGACGATTCATTCGCATCTTCAATCTTGTGCGGACTATGTCACGAAAAGGGGTAGTCGTTTCAAAGACGGTGTCATACTTGATGAAGCTGCCATTGTAAGAAGTGCAAAGCTCAAGTATTCCAACTGGTGCCATCACTTTTTTAGAGAATATGAGCCGAAACTGCCTCTCCTCTGCGGTCAAGACCGCGAATTTGTACCCAGCCCTGAATTCAACGGTGATTATGAACTGGCAGGTTTTTTAGCCTATTGGTTGGACCGGTACATTTTCCAAGGACGTCCCGAAGATGGTCCAAATAAGCTAGTATTTTTTATTATGGCTTCATTAGCGTCACGGGGTATTCGTCTTCCCTTAGCTCCCCTCTTTTTGGGCCCAATTAGATACTTTTTCAAATGATTTTTTAAGATCAGTAGGCAGATATGACATTAGTACCCACATTCCCTGCCTTTTCCTAATGTTATTTATCTTTGAAACATTCCCAAAGTACTCCCCAAAACCTCTCCATTTTCCTTTATCCTCAAACACTAATACTGTTGGTCTTAGATCGCGAGCTGCCCATTGGTCTGGACTTCTTTCTACTAAACGACTAGAAGACTTTATTGACTTCAGTCGTCATTTTTCATGGAGACCCTACTCAGTTCCTCTGGAAGGTATCTATTTCCCTTCTTTTTACCCAATGGACGAACATACCTCCTATGATTATCAACACCATGAAGAGCTCATTTTTGTCGCCTCTTCATTCGAGTGTTGCCTACCCATTTTTTACGAGTCTTTCTCGCGAGTTACAATCTACAATCCTTCGCGTGTGGCTCATCAATTGGGTTTTGAGCAGGCAGTTCCCGTGTATGTTGCTCCTCCTTCAGGCAGTTCTTTTGACCTTTATGACACAGCCCCGGTGAGTTTCCGCGAGGAGTATGAAAAGAAATATCAAGAGTTTTCTTTTGCTATCTTCATTCTTGCGCGATCTAGGGCAGGTGGTCGAACTGTGGCCTATGTAGACTTTTGGCTGCAAGTTACAACAGACTTCCAGACTGTTATGATGGGTCCTTCGAGGCCAGTCCCTCTAGTAAATGTGCTCGTGGGAGACTCCTCTCTTAAACTTCACAAACCTCACGGCTCCCGCGGATTCTATAGCAAACTGGCTCTTCAAGCTTCTGATCATGAGGCACCAACAAGTTCAACTCTAGTATCTATAAAACAGAAAACTTCCAAGGATAAAAAAGGAAAATCAAAGGTTCCTCCTCCCAAGCCTAAGCGAAAACGTTCTGAGCGCGTTGAAGTTCCTACAGCCATTCCATTTCGCGAGGAACCCATTTCGAAACGATTGGTAATGATCTCGCAACTTTGTATTTTCTTATTCTTACCTTCAGTCACTGGTACCAACTGATTTATCTTTACTTATTTATTTGATTTCAGAGATCCGCGAACTCGACTGTTACATCACCTCCGAACGTTCGGGTTCCTCCTCCCTCGGATCACACAATCGCGGATGATTCCTTCAGAAGAGGTTCGCAGAGCGAGACTGCCACGAATGATGCCTTGGACTATATTCCTTTGTCTCAAAGAAGAAGAGATTAAAGATCTCAAATTATGGCATCCGTTACACATACTTCTGAAAATGATGAGATAGACACCTTTCCTTTGATTCACAGAAGGTCGAATCCTCCTATTTTGGTCCCCTCTCCTGACAGACTCGGAGTTGAACCCCTTGTTTTTTAGTCATCTCAAGGCGAAGATGAAACTGTTGATATCCATGCTCTGGGCTAAGACATCACCTCTCCGCGAGTAGATGATTCCTCTCATCAAGTAAAAGCGACCTCTTTACTTGATACAGTTGTACGGGCCATGGAGGATATTCATGCTTCAGATCCTCTATTTTCAGGTAACTTCTAACTTCTTTACTTGATACAGTTGCACGGGTCGCTAGTGCTTCTTTCATACTTATAGTATTTATTTATAAATTTTTCAGGTGGCGAGACTGTGGAGGGTACGAATCAGGAAATTGACCTTTCTCTTGATGTTTCTGATCACGAGGTGGGTGTTATCCTTTAGGACTTTCAAGATCATGGACAGGAGGAAGCTCAAACTCTCTCTAAAGTCGCGAGAAGGGTTTTACAATATGACTCAGACGAAGGGGACGATATTCCCATCTCTACTCTTATCCGCGAGTGTCCTTCGCATCATGATAAGAGTAGACCTTTTCCTGAGGATACTCAGACAACAGACACGAACTCAGTCGATGATGACCAAATCGCGGACCCAACAAATCCTTGTTCCGCGGGACCAAATGAAACCGCTAAGCTGCCAGAGAATTTTAAAGGAAGCGATGCCAACTCTGTTCTAGAGGGAAGCATCGCGGAATTGACTGATCCTTTAGCTTCTATTTCTGAGAGTGATGTAGTTCTTGACCACGAGGACTCAGATGTTCGGCACCTGGAACCTCTTGTTTGTGATATCGCTGTTGAGATAGCTGTTACTTTGCAAGATGGGCCACAAATCCAAAGGTCACTTTCGGGGGCCTTGTTGCGGATATAGAGACCATTGTTGAATCTTCCGTTGGCGCGGATCATGTTCCTACTGCGAATGAAGGTAAATTTTGTCTATTTAGTAAACTCTTCGGAATAGAATTTTCGGTACTCATAGTGCCGACTGCGCGTTGATAATTCCATTTTTACTGCAGGTAATTCGAACAAAAGTCCTGACCCCTTGTTTCCAGAATCCGCGTTTCAAGGTCTAGAAGCACTTCTCAATGAGTTCTCCTTGCCCCAAAACACTTTACAAAATCTTACATTCCCCAACTCTGAGTCATTTTTCCTTCCCATTCAGCCTCAGCAGCCACATATGCAACCTCATCAACCCCCTCATCCACAAACCCATTCACCAATCCCTGCCACCATACTCGCGCCTATAGTTCAAAATACTCCTCAGTAGCATCAAGTCTACTGGTGTAATTTCTTATGTTATTCAGGCGATATGGCTCTTCTGGACCGTGTTTATAGTAGCCATCCAGAGACATTTGCTACTATGGAGCTTTATGATCCACTTCTCCAACCGACATTCCTGCATATTATCACGGATACCTTTGCTTCATTAATGACCACTTGTGTACGAGATCTTACCTCCACAACTTTGCCTCTTTGTCGCGCTCGCATCAAAGATTTGAAAAACATGAAAATGAACGTGAATTGGTGGGAAATTCATCTGGAAAAGGTTGAGGGCTTGTATGTAAAACATTGCACGGAAGTTAAAGCTTTGAATGAGTACCAAACCAGCATAGCAAGAGTGGAGGAAGCCCGCGCTCTTTTAGCTGCTGCAGAACAAGATACCTGTAGACTAAAAGAATTCGCGGAAGATTCAATATGTTCTCGCGAACTACAAGAGGAGCATGAAAATATCCACATTAACTCTCCTGTTGGTCATGATTTATATTAGTGATTGCTTTTGATATATTCATACACATATTTTTGTTATATAGAAAATCTCCATGTATATTGTGTTGATATCGTACACTTTTATCATTCATCATTTTTTTATATATACTTATTTCTATATTTATGTATCTAAGATTGGTATAACTTAATCCATTTCACATTAAGAGGTCCAGCCCTCTCGCGAGTAACTTCATGCTCCATTCTGTAGTACCCACTATTGCCTTCACTTACAATCACATATGGACCTTCCCACTTAGCTTCAAATTTCCTTACCCTTTGTCCCCTCATGATTGTTGGTACTACTTTCAATACTCTGTCTCCCTTTTTGAACTATCTGTATCATACCTTCTTATTGTAGCTCCTTGTTTGTCGCTTATTGTACTCTTTTTGATTTGTAAAGGCTTCTGCCCTTGTTTCTTTAATTCTTCTATCTCCAATAGTCTGTCCTCTATACTGCTTTTGCATGCTAGTATTTTAGCAGCGACCTCCAGCTCCGCAGGTAGTACAACCTCTACTCCATAGACCAATGCATAAGGGGTCATATTTGTCACACTACGATATGCAGTTCGATGCACCCATAATGCTATTGAAAGTTCTTCCGCCCATTTCTTTTGATTATCATGTACCAACCTGGACATGATTCGAATTAGCGCTTTATTGGAGGCCTCAGCCTGTCCATTTCCTTTTGGATAGTAAGGCGTGGACTTGTGATGAATTACTAAATATCTCACCAACAAATCTGTGATCTTACTATTAACAAAAGGAGTCCCATTGTCAGACAGTATCACCTTCGGTATCCCAAATCGACAGATGATGTTTTCTTTTCTGAATCAAACCACATTGTCTGTTGTTGTCCGTCGTAGCGGGATAGTTTCCACCCACTTTGTGAACAGTGTAGTTGCCACTAAAATCCACACATGTCCCTAAGCCTGCGGTGTGATTGGCCCAATTATATCCAGTGCCCATGTGTGGAAAGGCCAGGGGGTAGCCAAACTGTGTAATTGAGTTCCCGGATCATGAATAAGATCCTCGTGCACCTGACATACATGACATTTCCTGACAAAATCACTGCTATCCCTTTCCATTGTAGG
The DNA here is from genome assembly GCA_963922005.1 of Cornus suecica. Taxonomy (NCBI): domain Eukaryota; kingdom Viridiplantae; phylum Streptophyta; class Magnoliopsida; order Cornales; family Cornaceae; genus Cornus; species Cornus suecica. The sequence continues at coordinate 44,697,261 of OY998244.1, forward strand.
CCAGTAATACCCAGATGAAAGTATCTGTTGAAACACTTTTCTAGGGCCTTGATGACCAAACTCGTGAGTTTGTTTCAATACCTCCCCTGCTTCTTCTTGGCTTACACATCTTAGTAGCCTTCCCTCAAAAAATTTGCGGAACAATCTTCCCTCCTGTAAGACAAATCGCGAGGCCAATTTTCTAAACTCCGGCTGATCTTTTTCAGGTAAGACCCCTTGTTTCAGATAATGCACATATTTGTCTCGCCATTCTATCATGTCTACCACATTACCTTCATTCACGGAAGGATACGCATTACAGTCCTTGCAACTGCTTTGCAACTTGACTGCATCATCCTTCATGCTTGGCTAAAAGAAACCTTCTCGCTACAAAACTCAATAGAGACTGACATCCGTTTGACAACATATTTTCTTGTGAGTTTTCTGTAGTAGTTCTTTTATCTCGTTTATTGCCGCATATCTGGCTAGAAGCCCTCCGGCTGCTTTGTAATATAACACACATTTTATAATCTGGTATTCTCATCTCAAGGCATTGTTATCATTTTTTAGTAGAGCTTGCACTATCTGTGATCTCCAATCATGTTTTTCATACATCTCTGATTCCTTCCCACTACTGACCATAGAGCTGGTTCTTCGCACTATTTGCACAGTAGCCTCTATTCCTTGGAATTATAGTCGCGAACCCAATGTTGCCAATACATTGGATCGTCGGTTACCTTCTCGCGGCTCGTGCTGAAAACTCACAGTCTCAAAGCTTTCTATCATCTGAAGGATGAAGGTTTGTAAGACACCAGATGGGGTTCTTTGACATCATACTCCCCTTTAACATGCTTAATGACCAGTTTCGAATCTCCTTTTACATGAAGTATTATTGCCTTCAATTGCTGAGCCATCATCAATCCCAGCACCAACCCTTCATACTTGGCTATGTTGTTGGTACAAGGAAAATCAAGTTTATAGGCCATGACTAATTCCTCTTTTATTTCCTCATTCCTTAATACAAACCAGCCCCGCCCCCCTTTTCTGTGGATGAACCATCAAATTCTAAAGTAAACTCTGTGCTTTGTGTTGCACTTGCTACTCCCACCTCTTCCACTTTGGGTTCAGCTCCTCCCGGAAATAAAGCTAGCAAATCTGACAAGGCTTGACTTTTTACTACTTTTGGTCTAGAGCATGTGATCTCATATTCAAATAATGCTAACAATCATCGAGCAGTTCTCCCACTGAGTATAGGCTTTGTGAGTAGATACCGGATGGGGTCACTTTTGTTGATTAGCTCTAATGGATATGCCAGTAAATAATGTCTGAATTTCTGAGTCGTGAATACCAATGCAAGACAATGTTTCTTCAGGGATGTGTATCGCGACTCTGGTCCTTTGAGTACTCGACTGATATAGTAGACAGGTTTATCTTCCCCTTCATGTTCCTGGGCCAACAAGGCTCCTATGGACTTATTGGTGGAAGTGAGATACATTATCAACGGTTTTCCTGACTCTGGCACTACCATTGTTTTAGGTGATGCTAAAATCCTCTTGATTTTCTCAAAAGCCTCATGTTGTTCTTCTCCCCAGCTATATATAGACTTTTCTTTTAACAAAGGCATGAGTGGGTGAATTACCTCTGCCAGTGCTGGGATAAACCTCTTCAGATAAGATATTTTTCCCATAAAAGTTTTCAACATTTTGCGAGTTGTGGGCGGAGCCATTTCCAATACTGCCCTAGCTTTTGTTGGATCCATATCAATCCCCTGTCGATGTACAACATACCCTAAGAACTTTCCTTCTGGTATTCCAAAAACGCATTTCAGGGGATTCATCTTTAAATTATACTCAGGACACCGTTGCAGCACATTTCTCAAATCGCCCACATGATCATGTATGGCTCTTGACTTTACCACCAAATCATCCACATAGTCTTCCACAGTTTTATGCATCAGGTCATGAAATATAGCTATCATGGCACGTTGATACGTAGCCCCGATATTTTTAAGTCCAAATGGCATTACTGTATAATGGAAATTCCCCATTGGGGTGCAAAAAACAGTTTTCTCAGCATCTTTCGGTGTCATCTTAATCTGGTTATACCCATTGAATCCATCCATTAGTGAAAAAACTTCATGTCTTGAGGTTGCATCCACCATGGTGTCAATGTTGGGTAGAGGGAAATCGTCCTTTGGGCAAGCTTTATTGAGATCGCGATAGTCTACACATACGCGAATTTGCCCAGTCTTCTTTCTCACAGGCACAATATTTACGAGCCATGTCGGATGTTGGGTTGGCTTGATGAACCCTGTTTTTAGTAACTTTTCCACTTCTGCTTTAATTTGTACTTCAAGATCCGGATGAAATATTCGTTGCTTTTGCTTCTTTGATCTGATGCGGAATGCACATAGAGGTGGTGGCTTACTAATCCGATATTGAGTCCCCGGCATTTCACTATAGTCCCAAGAAAAGACATCTCGAAACTCCTTGAGTAATTCTACTAGAGAATTCTTAGTTTCGTCGGGCATGCTTATGAAGGTAGGTCACGGAGCTGTGTCGTCACCTATGTCCACCTCACACAAACCATGCTCCGGTTGCAGATTCATTTTGAGTATTTCAGGATCAGTGACAAGTTTTCTTTGTACACCTGCCTTATCTGTCCCGAGATCGGTGCTAATTGTGCAAGCTTCTGACCCCCAATCCTGTCACAACTCGTACACCACTTGCCCGTCGGGCATTTTGACTCGCGACTAGCTCTCTTCTTTGAGGTTCCGCTTAGTTGAACCTCCATCTTCCAGTTCATCCCATTTTGGTAATGGTGTAGCAAAAACACTAGGTCCATCTTCCTCATTATATTCTGAGAAATAGACTGCATCTGTGAAATGGGCCTCAGATGCGCAAAAAGGGCTCTTAGATGCCTTTACAGTCATTATTCCTTCTCTCCAGTTGGCTTTCATCATTTGATGATAGGATGATGGTACTACACCATCTGCATGTAACCACGGTCTTCCCAACAACAACTGATATGATGGTTCCCCTTTAATGACATGAAACTTGGTAGGCCCCCTGATTTTCCCAACTTTAAGATCCAATGTCGCGAATCTCATGGTGGCCTGCTGGTCTCCATTGAAATCAGTAACTACAATGGTATGATTTACAATCTTGCTTTCAGGAAAATTGATCATCCCTAAAGTAGCCAGCGAGACTAAGTTGATTGACGCTCCTCCATCCAAGAAAGCTCGCTTCATCTCTCGACCATTCACAGTAGCTGATACATATAGAGGCTGATTATGGAAGAATGGCACTTGTCTATTTGCTTCAAAAAATGTGATCTTGCTTGAGGTTTTTTCATGCTGTGGAATAATGATAGTATGATTAAGAGCGGCACCTATTTTCTCTTTTAGGAACTCATTCACATGCTCCTGTATTGGGAGCTCGCTAAAGAAAACTTCTATCTTAGCATCCTTTTTTGCTTCACGCGCTGGTGGGCATTCATACTTGACGACATTTATCATATCCTTAGTACTGTCTCTGGTGACCACTACAGCCACATGTGCAGGGAAGGGTTCATGAACTACATTCTTTGCCACTTCTAAGTCACCTGATGCTATTTTCCGGTGTACCAATCCGCGAAATGCCCAACATCCAATCAAGGAATACCGAACGGACTTATGATAGGGGCAGTAGTTGTTTTTCATCCTTTCTTCTCTTGTCGGCACCCTTTGCACTAAAGGTAGAGATATGACGTTATTTGCAATCCACTGATTTAGCAAAGCAACTACTTCCTTTTCACTGAAAGGTAAATGAGGTGGTTCAGATCTTCTAGCACGCTCTTCCCTGGGCCTTTTATTTTGCGTTACTACTACCATTTCCACTCGCCTAGCATTGATATTTGGTCGTATTGGAGGAGCCAAAACTTCTCCCAATCTTCGTGCATTATCAACAAGTACAGAAAAAGTTCTAAACTTGTGATTAACCAAATGCACTCTATATTCTCACAGCATTCCTTCTATACAAATTTTGATTAGTTGAAGCTTGGAAATTGGTTCATGGCACTGTAAAGCAGTCTCACAAAATCTCCTGACATAAATTTCCACCTCCTCCCCAAAATGTTGCCTCTGCCTTGTAAGTGAAATCATTGAGACCTCTTCGTCTTCCTGGAAGAACTTGGTGTAGAACTTGATCACCATTTCCATCAAACTGGATACTGAAGCAAGAGCGAGACCAATATACCCTGTGTATGCAGTACCTATTAGAGATTTGGAAAATTCCATAAGTTTCAAATATTCATCATTTCTGTGTTGCCCCAGAGCATCCATGAATCTAGATAAGGGAAAAATGTAAACTCATAATACTGGGATGGTAGGGTGGGGCAATTTCCACTTCCTCTATCCCAGATTTCGCATTTAAGATAACTCAAAGTTGCTCCCTGGTGATATAGGCTTATTTCTCCAGTGGCTCTGTTCGCGCTCGCGGTGCCTCCCGAAAAAGCTCTTGTGCTGATATTTTTGGCAAGGTTTCATTATCCATCCGTGGTGATTCAAGATTTAGTACCGAAACGCGCAAGGCCTCCATGAAGTAAAGTATGGCCTTTTACGTTTCTTAAATACTGAGAAGAGTTTGCACCAGAGCTGATGGCAATTCTGGTGAATTCTGTGTTGGCTCCGCCATTGGAGGAGTCTCTACCTGAGCCACACCAGCGTTTGCACGACGACGATGTTCCATACTAGTGGGGCTGGTTCACCTTCTTGCCTTTGTGCTGCTATTTCTTCTTCAACTTGCTCAGTGTGCCGGGTCGGTGGACGACCTCTCCGACAAGTTTGAAGAGGCTCAACTTGTGCAGAAGACATCTCTTCCCCAGCAGAGTCACCTTTAATGTAGGGGTTCAATTTAAATAAAAGATTTAGAGATAGTTCCCACACAAGATCATCAGGAAAACAATGGTGTTTCTGCTTTTATTGCTTTTGATCCTTTACAGAAAAATAGAGAAAAAGGAGAAATAAAAGAGAAAACAATAGCTACGAATGATACAAAATATTTTCTCTCTAGAAATTTCCCTCCCTTAGTCTCTGAAAAAGTCCTTGAATTGAATCATCGATCCCCTATTTATAGGCGCTGGTCAGGCATAAGTTATTATCACGTCATCATGTCAATCCACGAGATAGATCTGCGGTTTAGCCTCCATAATATACCCAAGTAGCAATGTTCATTCCACGACATTACTAATCCGCGATACAGGCTTTTTTCTAATCCACAGATTCCTTTATTTGTTTGTCATAGTTTTCCTGGGTCATGTCCTTTTATGCATATCTTCCATTTACATGACCCTGAGTGTTACTTGACGCATTCTAGGTATTTTACTTTGAGTGATTTGATGAATAAGGTCACGACCCACTATTCACCATCCCAAAGTATTTCCCTAGGCTAGTCAAAATAGCACTCCCTACGCGATAAGCTCATAGGGTCGCGAAGTTTAACTTTTGACTATGACCCCCTTTGTCAATTTTCAATGATCAACTCTTTGTAGAGCGTTTTATCGCGTGCCTAATCTCATTCAGAGATACCTTGGATTCGCGGATTATAATCCGCGACTCCCCCTATTGGCCTTTTCCAACTTTCCCTTGGCGTACCCTTTGGATTCGCGGATTATATCAACGCGAATCCCCCTTTACATTTAATTACTAAACATCTTACCATGCATAATCGATATTTTTTTTAATTTAAATATTTCTCAAGCTTGTCCGGGCTTTAATTGAAGTTTAATTTTAATACTACTTAGATTTAACTCAGAATTATTTGAATTAACAGGTGGTGTATGCAATATCATAATCACGAAGAAAAAAACTAAGAATGAATTTTGTCAATATAAATTTGGTTATGATCAAACATGTCCTCAGGTCATTAAGGGTGTTGTATTATTTTCATTCTTTCCTCTTTGATACATTAAGTTTTCTTGCCGAGTTCATGTATGAAGGTTGGAATTCACTATAGGAAACAGTTCCAACCATGATAGGATGTTCGCCTTACCTAAATTAGTTGCAACTCAATTTATGAATATCACAAGAAATATATGAACTTTGTTTAATCAGCAAGTTTTCTACTCTCATTTTGTTTCTTGGTTTTGTTGTTTATACAAACAGATTAGCGAAACTTAAATAGCGGAAGCTTGATGTTAGGCGTGGATGATGGCTTTCTCAGGGCATATAGTAGAGTATAATGCTGGAAGATCTATTTTGTAAAGATATAGATACATATATATCAATCTGAATAAAATTTTGAATTATGGCTTTAAGAAAATGGAAGAGTCAGATGCATATAGTTTTGGACTTAGTATATAATTTTGAAAATTGTTTTGGAAAACAGTTTTTTGAGAATGAGAACAAATAATAGGGAACTGTTTTTCCAGTTCGAACAAAACAATTTTTAAAAAATAAAAAATCTGCTTTGTTATATTTATTATGTAAATAAAATAATTTCAAAGTACAATATAAGAAGTTCTGAAGTATAAAACATTCTCAAATTATAGGATATTATATTATTCTCATAATATTGAGAACAAGAAATAAATAACAAACGTTTAATAAAATATTTATTTCACAAATTTCCTATGATAAATTATATAACTTTTTGTCTCATACATTAAATCTAATAAATAAAATTTTACATATTAAAATTTATCTTATATTAATTAAAAAAAAATTATTATTTAATATAATATATTATTAATATCAAGTAATATATTAATAAAATTATATATAATAAATTATATATTTTTGTCTCATAAAATTAAACTCATAAAATTTTATAAAATTTTATTATTAAATATTATATATTATTAATATCAATTTAATTGTAATGCCCCCCGCGTTTTCCTTTCTCTTTTCTGGAATCCTTTTCCAAGTGTTAACATTTGTGACGTCACTTATTCATGACGTCTTGTGTATTATCGGTACATGTAAATTTTTTGCGTTTAACTTTTGAACTTAGCAGGACGACTTCGTGGTATTTCGTTTTCGGTTCATGGATTTGAGTTTCGCCAACGACTACGTGGGTTTGTGCAACGGTTTCTCGTTGAAGCTTCGATAATCGTGTTGCGTTCCCAAAAGTGTTACCCTAGTTTAGTGTAGATGTTCGATGTAGCACTTATGTGAATTTCTTGTTATATTTTCATGTTGTAAATGATGAGAATAGTTAGAAACGATTTCAGAAAAGAAATGACCGAAGGGTAAATGAGTACTTTCATATTTGGAGCACTTAGTGAAAAGTGTAGAGATTTGGCTAAGTGTTGGTGTATGAATGGCATAGTGGTAATTACAGAGGATGACAAGGGGTAGAAGGCTAAATAAGATGCTTGATGGCACTCTTGTAATTAATCCTAAGTTGAGAATAATTTGGTCATTTCCCCATTTCAAGTGGTGTCTCATTCCTAACCCTTGATCTCATTCTCCCATCTTTGTTCTAGACCCTTGGATCATAAGACCTTGTTTGGTTGGCACTTAAATGCAATAATTCATTATTGTTGGTCTTTCACTTGGCAAGACTTCATGTCAACCATTGGATGATTTATTCATTCCCATCTTTATTCTAAGCCCTTGGATGATAAGGCCTTGTTTGGAAAATTAATGGGTTTTGTGAGTGGTGTAATAAGTCTTCTAATGGCAAGACTTATTCCTAGCCCTTGGATCCGTTTCTTTTTCCTTATCTTTGTTTTGGATCCTTGGATGGTGAGAGGTTATTGGGAAATCTTTACACAAGTGTGAGTGTAGTTGTCTTTCATTTGGAAGACTTTCTCATTTCCTCTCCATTTTCTTTCCTCTTTCTCCCTCTTGCTTCTTCTCCACTTAGGGGTTGATTTGATCACCCTAAATTGGGAGTTTGGTGTGGCCATCAACATGGAAGATGTTCATGGTGCTCTTGACTTTGGTTCGAGCCAAGGATTGGTAAATGTTCTTCCTTCCTTGTAGGTTTTCCATTCAAACTCTAGTTTAGGGTTTCTTGTTGAACCACTTCATAGTTCTTATTCTACTCTTGTGTTGGAGTTTGATTCCTTATTAGGAGGCTATGGTGAAGTTTTCCACCGAATTGCTCATTTGATTTCGGTGTTGGGGTGAGAGCTAGGATTTCTTGACCTTGCCTTGTGGTTGTGCTTTGCTCTTCAAAAGGTAGGGGAAAACTTCCTAACTAGCCATCTTGTGATTGTGTAGTATGGTGAATTTGATTCTAGGATTCCTAGCCTTAAAATGAAATTGCTAAGTGTATCCTTGAAATTATGAAATTAGGGTTTGAACATGTTTATGTTAATTAAACCTTGTGTATGGAGTACTTGTAATGATATTGAATAAGATTATGAAGCATGCTAGTGGGTGGTTGTTCTTGATATTTCCAAGACTAAAGTGTGCTTGTATGCCTATATATATGTGTATGTATGTGGGTATAGTTATGTATATGTGTAAGTGTAATTATATATATGTGTATGTGTGTGTTAGGAAGGTAACCTTGGAATGAGATTAGGCTAGCTCTTTTGGGTAGCACCTTTGAGGTTATACTATGTGATTGGTGTAACTAGGCATCTCAACTTGGAGTGACTATGTTGGCAATTGATGTTAGGTTGAGGTGATTCATGAAAACTTGCTTAAATTGAACTAATAGCATGTTAAATGAATGAAAATGTTATCTTTGTATATTAAAGGATAACTTGAGGATTTGGAGCATGAATGTTGTATGAAAAGGCATTCTTATTGATTATTTCTTTAAATGAAATTTAAAAGCATGTTGAATGGTGAAAAACATTCATGTTGACATTGTGAGAATGTTGTTTTTAAATATGATGAGATACATATTTATGTTGGTGCATGGGTCTTTTGAGACATAGTGTATATGGTGTTCACCTTTTGGTATTGAGAATTCAATTGGTGTTGGGCTACGCCCGGTCATGTAACCATGGGTGAGTAGTCTTATGTCAAATCATCGCAACAACAGGTAAGGAGGTGTCCCCCACATACATAACTAAAAAGCCAAAAATTGTTGATATAGGTTTGGGTCGTCCCAACCTCAAAGTCGCGGGTCATCTCGTGCATTCGGTACGAGTCGACTCCTGCAACCACCTTCCTTATTGAAAGTGAGAAATGTCAAAATCACTTGGGAAGAATCGGTGCAGTACTCTTTCTCAGTGTAAATGGGTAGAGTGCCTATTCCTTAACCTGTGTTGGGCAAAGTGTGTTTCATGAGGTTTGTTCCATGAGGTGTGTGGTCATGTGTATACCACGGGTGGTGTTGAGTCACATTGCATTTGCGTAGCATTTATGTGATTCCCTTTGACATGTATATCTTGATATTATTCAATGTGATTGAGGAACATGTTTAATGTGAATTTTGTGATATAATTCATATGTTATTAAAATGCTCAAGTGAAATTGAATACTGTGAGAATATGATTTGCATACTTGTTTTAAGTATAAAATGAGTTGAATATTTATACTTGTTGTTAGGTGCTTATATGCCCTTAGGTGAGGTTATAAGTTGGTTTTCTATGGCTTTCTTGTGATAAGTAAAGTCGATAGTGGATTATAGGGTCGATTGTGAAATGAGACCTTAGAGAAGCGGGTGTTAGCTTTGTGACCTTGTTGGTAGTGGGGTATTGACCACTTAATGTTTTGTACCTTCGAGGGGTGTACGATCCTTGAGAGTTGGAGATCTTTGTTGGCTATGTAGTGATGGTCATTTAATACTTATTTTGCATTTGAGGAAGGTATCGTTGATTATACTTTGAGGTTTTGAGTTGATTAGGTGAAGTGGGGATTGATCTTAGTCACTTGTGTGGCGGTTCTTGATTCCGTTAGAATTCTAAAAGAGAAGATATTATATGAGAATCGAGGTTTCAATGGATTGGAGGTTGTTTTTATTAAACCTAGTTAGTATCCGAGTTTTGGCTACTAGGTCTTCCTTTTCATATCCTAAGAATAGAAGTGTACTTGAGGTGGTTTCCTTAACCACTTGGGGTGGTTGAGATGAGTTGTCATTTTGAGAGTGAATTGAGTTCACGATTGGGAATCGAGTTGTTAGATCGTTTTCTCGGTTTTGTTGAAATGTTGTCATTTTTTAACTTACTTCTTCATTCTTCGTTCTTCTTGGCTCATGTTAGATGTTGAGTCACTCCGCATGGTGTTGTTGGTGTTTCGGTTTGTTTCCCCGAAAACGGATTTTCATAAGACTTGCATATGAGTCTATTCGGTCTTTAAGTGAAAAACCCATTTTTGCCTACTCCCGTGATGCCGACAAAAACTTTTAGTTTTGAAATGGTTTTAAAGTCATGAAATAAAATATTTTGGCCTTTGAAAGCCGGTGGTGTCCAAAACAGAGACCGGGGGCAAGACGGTTAGTTTTACGGATTTTCAAGAAAGTGTTTTTGATAAAACTAAACCAAGATTAAATGATATTTTTCTCATTTCTAAAGTTCCTAAATGAGTTGAGTCCTTTGTCCCATGTTTCATAAGTGTTTTAAGTAGTTTCGGACCATCTGGAGTATTTTTGGGTCCATGAGTCGACTGACGGAATTTCATTAGTTGACTTGCAAATAGACATAAATGTTTTGGTGCAGTTAGTCGACTAGTTAGTATTGGTCAGTCGACTGATGGGGGGCCATCAGTCGACTGATGGCCCTTGTCATTCGACTGATTTTCCCAAGGTATCCCAGTGTAGTCCTGTTTCAACGCTGCTTCACTCTTTTGGTCATATCTGGAGCTACAAGTGTCCTATTGAAGTGTTCTTTAGCTTTTTAGATATATGACTTAAAGATATTGATGTTAGGATTTAGAATCACTTCATTATATTCATTTTTGAGGGGTAATGGTTCTTTGAAAGTGACAGTATGTTTTGAACTTTGGCACATCACAACGGCCAATTTTTCAAAATGTTGTAGTTTCCTTCTTGCACTTTCAAATTTGGTTCCGTTTGTTCCTATGACTTATTTTAGGTCCAAACCTTGTATTTTTACTTGAAAATTACTATTATACCCCTGAAATGACTATTTTACCCTTGAGTGAACACGAGTGTTTAAACGGTTCGTTTAAGGTGCCGTTGGATTTGTTCCACTTCTATTTTGATCCCGAGTGATCTTGTTGACGTCTTTTAGACATGAAAGGATGTTTTTACCCTTTTGTGGGTGTTTGATCACTATAGGTCAATTGTTTTGATTCCTTCCACTTTCCTTTGGTGTTCGGCTACCTTCGTGACTTCCCTTAGGTTGAAGTGACTATTTTACCCCTGTGTTGGGTTTACGGATGTCAGTAGTGACATGTGAGGTGATTCATAGTATGAGTTGATAACGATTTGAGGTTTTGGAGCTCGGTATGCTCGTGGCCTAAGAAGTGTGAGTGTTCTCCTTCCTGAAGTGTTATGAATATGAGTATTGCTCCCATGATTAGTGTTTAGTATTGAGTTAATTGTCAATGTGGGACTGGTGGGTATGAGTCATAGGGATCTATGAGATGGTCTATACTACGTATCTTGTATTGGTTATATTTCTCTATATGTATATATACGTGCATATATATATATAGGTGTGAGTTATTACATATTGTTGTGATATAGTTTCATTATGTGCTAGTTGCTCTATTTGTTGATATATGGTAGGGGACTAGGGGGATGTATTTCTGGGATCTCGTATTGGCATGAGTGCCATGTGGGATATTTGACTAACCTAGGGTAGATGCATGTACACGGGTTGGTTCGCACTTGACTTGAACGGTCGTAGAATGGGACAGTTATGATTCCTTTCTCCTACGGGGCTTCGATGAGCTCACCCTAGCGTTCGATTGCCTGATATCCCAAAACGCCAGTTTGCAGGAAACGTTTCAGCTACGGATTGCTTAGGGTGCAACGACACTTTCTTTTGTTTCCAGGTTACAAGATGCCTCGTGGCACAAATGCTATTGTGGGATTTGGGACGTTCATACGTAGAGTTCTTCCTTTCGTTTCTGTTTACTTGTCCCATGTATTGGGATTGTTGTAGTATTTTCTTGGGAGCCAGTTTGTTGGCATATCCCTTTTGTGTATTTGGTATTGTTGAATCTTTGTAGAGATGTATTCTTTCGGCACCTAGATGTGCCTTGTGTATCATTTGGTTTAGCTTCCGCTTTGTTGTGTATGAAATTATTATTGTTAATAATATTTCATTCATTTTATGGTTGTTTATGATCTTAATTGGTCACTTATTTTATGGATCACGACTCGGATTCCTCGGATGTCCCGATTCGGGAGTCTTTAGAAATTCAGGGCATGACATTAATATACTGAGTTGTTCTCCAAAAATTGATATTATAGAACTTGAGTTTCCAAAATTTGTTTTACAAAACAACTTGCCAAGTATGAAATTTTAGCCGTTTTTTATTTTTTGCACGACCGTTTTCATAGTTCCATACCAATCAGATCCTTAGTTTTGAAAATTATATTACATGAAAAACATGTTTGAAAAAACAAAACTTAAAAAATTTCTCTCCTCAAAAAGTTTGTACAAAACCCTAAATGGATAAATCACAAATTTGGAGGTAAGATAGGGTAACCCTATCAATAACCTATCTTACCTTTTATTTTAGGGATTCAACCACTACAACATTGCTTTAACCAAATGCAACATTAATATAGCCACTTATGGCACAATAACTACCAAATGCAGCATCGTTATTTTCATAAATCTCTTGAATTATATCCTAATTGAACCCCCCAAGGTGTAAGGATAGTCATGGAAACCATAATAATTAAAAAAACCCTTTTAACAACTACTAAATACTAAAATAAAATATAAAAACTTAAATGTATCAACTCTACTTCCAATTGTAGCATCAGTAATACTAATTGCAACAAACAAAGTTAAATAGTTGATTGTTATTTATGTAGCAAAATAGATGTTAAATGCAGCATCTCTACGTCCAAATGTAACACCTATACCCCATATCCAAATATACTTATGAATCTTAGTTTTGAGACAAATTTATATGAAATATATTTCCAAATTGAATCCCAAACATGTTTGAAAAAACAAAAATTTAAAACTTTCCC